>CM067312.1:14986218-15631218 GCA_034231615.1 Meghimatium bilineatum | reverse complement strand
AATATTTTTATTTGTTTTATTTTACCATATTATATTGACGTTTTTTTAAAAAATGTATCGGGGAGGAGTGACACTTTGCTTCTATAAAATGGGGTCGCAGTGCGACTTGAAAAAATGTTGAGAACCACTGATCTAGCACATCTTATTTCGGCAAATCATAGATATCAAACGAAATAAAATTATACACACCGTTGTTCCAGCAGTGTTGAGCATGTATGAACCATATGCATGCAGTGAATGGTGACAGTAGAAATAAACAGAAACAAAACGAAGCCAACCTGGGAAGAAACATTTAACAACAAGCAAAGTTTAATGGTGAATCATTCATAGTACGTCTAGATATGAATCATTCATAGTACGTCTAGATATGAATCATTCATAGTACGTCTAGATATTTTTAATCATTCATAGTACGTCTAGATATGAAATATTGTTTACCATTTCATTTTTGTAACTCTAATCACTTTCGGTTGCCAAGGAAATAACCATTTCAGACACAATGTGAATTTAAAATGTTAAAATGACTTTCGGTTGCCAAGGCAATAACACTTTCGGACAATTTGAATTATGTTTTTTTTTTAAATGTCTTTCACGGTAATAAAAGGTACACTTCTTACAAGTGAGAACATTCCTTTCTTTCTTGTTCTCCTTTCACAAGAGTCCTATGGATTTCGTAAATTAATTGTATTGTAACCATCCCAGAGGCAGTGTGGTTGAGCTTGCCCGACAGCATTTGTTAGATGGCTACAGTTTTCCTCTTGTGCTGTGGTACAGTAGGCAGTTCAGTAATATATGTTGTATATTTTCTATAGATTGTCCACAGGGGCGTACATCAGTGTCGCCTATTCCAAACTTTCTATACATGTGTTGTTTGAGTCTGTTGTGGCATACTCTCACTCTAAAAACGACTATTTGTTATTTTTCTTTCAAGTTTGTGGATGAATCGTATTTTTGGCTGCATGGGTGAGTTGTGTTGCATTTCATACTTATGGCCCTTTTTATAATGCACATTCCTATTCAGATGGTAGGACTTTTTCCTCTTGATGTAACCAGTCTTGAGTGATACTTTCAGCAGGATACTTGCTGATCAGTCGAGAGAGACTGGTACGATTTGTTCTTGATGTAACAGTTCTTGAGTGATACTTTCAGCAGGCATCTTGCTGATCAGTAAAGAGAGACAGGTACGACTTGTTCTTTATGATGTAACAGTCTTGAAATAAAAATAGATTAGCGAGCCGGATTTGAGCTACTGGCCGTATTTTGCTCACCAATGATTCAAACCTCATTTCTAGGAGAAGACGTCAAAGCAGGGACTCATTATCTAAAGACATATACATTCATATCTCATGAACGTAGCCACGGACATCTATATACCAGGATATGCAACGTCACTGTAACAATTAGTTTTAAACAAACGTTGTTGATAATTTCTAAACAATACCATGAATATTCCATAAATGTTTAGCTTTACTGGTGAAAACGTATGAAACTGTTATAACGTCATTGATACACTTTTCACCAATATAGGCCTATCTTAAAGAGTGTGGATACTGTAAGAAAACTCCCAGCAATGTTTGTTTAAAACCAACTGTTACAGTGACGTGAAAAATTGCATTTTATATCCTGACATCTAGAGATCCATATATATACAAAGGAGAAGGTGAAATGTATAGTAACCGTAACATAGAGAAGAACTAAGATTACATACCCACAATCCACTGTTTTTGAAAGCAGACGGAAGTGACAAGAGCCCAGTTCCAGCGGTTCCTTTAATCAGGTTCATGATTGTCTGCATGTTACTATGACAAGAATATAAAATTATTTATTACAATTACAGGAATATACAACTTATGAATAACTCACTTGATGTGAACATGTGGTAAAATTATAATTATTACATCTTCTAGAACATTCCATTATTTAGTAGGCCTCTAACTGAGCTGAAAATATGCAGGTCTACTTGAACTTCTGTGTTTTAAAAAATGTTGTCATCGCCGGATGTAACTAACTGGAAAGTACTATTTACCTATTGAGGCTCATTGAGTGCATAACGCTCATCTAGTCTTGACGAAAGGAGCATTTCAGCATATCAAGTTGTGGGGAGCCTACAATAACTTAAAAAACGATTTTTAGTAGTAGTAGTAGTAGTAGTAGTAGCAGCAGTAGTAGTAGTAGTAGTAGTAGTAGTAGTAGTCACCTGTCCGTCTTTCCAGACGATAGTATTATTGTTGTGCTATAAGAAATATAATTTACGATCCATGCCGATGATGGATATGACTCACAAGACCAATCTAAGCCACAAAGACTCTCATAGTATGCACAATGAAACACATGACGTGATGTTCCATCATGTTCTGTTGTTTAACTGCTTAGACGAACATTATCTGCTGTCACTTTCTCCTATGTTCTTATACCATTCCTGATAGTTGATCTCCATGCAACACCATCCATAAATCCGTGCCCTATGATTTCCACATCAATGGATGTAGCATGGATATCCCGTTTGCATACGTCTTTGCACTAAAGTAGAGGCCGACCCTGAGATCTTCTATCTATTTGCTAAACCATTTGTTGTCTTTCAGCGTCAGGGGTAGAAGGGATTCCGGAGATGACCCTCTTGTGTGCTGAATATATTGTAGAATTAATCGCCTTTTTTGATACGGTGGTCCGTCGTTTGTGTGATCGACGTCTAGGCCTGTCTTCACTGTATCTGTGTAGCACAGATTTCTGTCGTACGTTGTCTGATGGTAGTCAGCTGATGTGTGCAAACCATTTAAACTGTTTTCTATTAATATATTCCAATATTGGGGTAGTGCCGGTTTTTGTGTCTAATGTCCTCATTCCTCAATCTGTCTCTTAGCCATATTCCTAGGATTCAGCGTAAGTATCTTTCCCCAGAATAATTCTCTATAAAGTAGACCCGTCAGTATTCTGCCATCTTCCATCCTCCTAGTGTGTACCAGCCATCTGAGTCTGTGCAGACGGAGTATAGAAAATACTGTGTTATTATCTGTTCTTTCAAATACTTCAGTGTTAGTGAGTTTGTCCTGCCACCTAACTACAAGAATTATAAGTAGGCACAGTGTTCAAGATGTTTGAAAATCCTCTCTCTTGGTGTATATTTGTTGCCCATGTTTCACTGCCGTAGAGGAAGGTGTCGAGGATGTAGCCATCAACCCAATATATCCTATTCAGGATGTAGCCATCAACCCAATATATCCTATTCAGGATGTAGCCATCAACCCAACATATCATATTCAGGATGTAGCCATCAACCCAACATATCATATTCAGGATGTAGCCATCAACCCAATATATCCTATTCAGGATGTAGCCATCAACCCAACATATCATATTCAGGATGTAGCCATCAACCCAATATATCCTATTCAGGATGTATCCATCAACCCAATATATCCTATTCAGGATGTAGCCATCAACCCAACATATCATATTCAGGATGTAGACATCAACCCAATATATCCTATTCAGGATGTAGCCATCAACCCAATATATCCTATTCAGGATGTAGCCATCAACCCAACATATCATATTCAGGATGTAGCCATCAACCCAATATATCCTATTCAGGATGTAGCCATCAACCCAATATATCCTATTCAGGATGTAGCCATCAACCCAACATATCATATTCAGGATGTAGACATCAACCCAATATATCCTATTCAGGATGTAGCCATCAACCCAATATATCCTATTCAGGATGTAGCCATCAACCCAATATATCCTATTCAGGATGTAGCCATCAACTCAACATATCATATTCAGGATGTAGCCATCAACCCAATATATCCTATTCAGGGCGTAGCCATCAACCCAATATATCATATTCAGGATGTAGCCATCAACCCAACATATCATATTCAGGATGTAGACATCAACCCAACATATCATATTCAGGATGTAGCCATCAACCCAATATATCCTATTCAGGATGTAGCCATCAACCCAACATATCATATTCAGGATGTAGACATCAACCCAACATATCATATTCAGGATGTAGCCATCAACCCAATATATCCTATTCAGGATGTAGCCATCAACCCAATATATCCTATTCAGGATGTAGCCATCAATCCAACATATCATATTCAGGATGTAGACATCAACCCAACATATCATATTCAGGATGTAGCCATCAACCCAATATATCCTATTCAGGATGTAGCCATCAACCCAACATATCATATTCAGGATGTAGACATCAACCCAACATATCATATTCAGGATGTAGCCATCAACCCAATATATCCTATTCAGGATGTAGCCATCAACCCAATATATCCTATTCAGGATGTAGCCATCAACCCAACATATCATATTCAGGATGTAGACATCAACCCAACATATCATATTCAGGATGTAGACATCAACCCAATATATCCTATTCAGGATGTAGCCATCAACCCAATATATCCTATTCAGGATGTAGCCATCAACCCAATATATCCTATTCAGGATGTAGCCATCAACCCAATATATCCTATTCAGGATGTAGCCATCAACCCAATATATCCTATTCAGGATGTAGCCATCAACCCAACATATCATATTCAGGATGTAGACATCAACCCAACATATCATATTCAGGATGTAGCCATCAACCCAATATATCCTATTCAGGATGTAGCCATCAACCCAATATATCCTATTCAGGATGTAGCCATCAACCCAACATATCATATTCAGGATGTAGACATCAACCCAATATATCCTATTCAGGATGTAGCCATCAACCCAATATATCCTATTCAGGATGTAGCCATCAACCCAACATATCATATTCAGGATGTAGCCATCAACCCAATATATCCTATCCAGGATGTAGCCATAAACTGCGCATATCCTATTCATTATGTAGCCATCAACCCAACATATCCTATTCATTATGTAGCCATCAACCCAATATATCCTATTCAGGATGTAGCCATCAACCCAACATATCCTATTCATTATGTAGCCATCAACCCAATATATCCTATTCATTATGTAGCCATCAACCCAACATATCCTATTCATTATGTAGCCATCAACCCAATATATCCTATTCATTATGTAGCCATCAACCCAACATATCCTATTCATTATGTAGCCATCAACCCAATATATCCTATTCAGGATGTAGCCATCAACCCAACATATCCTATTCATTATGTAGCCATCAACCCAATATATCCTATTCATTATGTAGCCATCAACCCAATATATCCTATTCATTATGTAGCCATCAACCCAACATATCCTATTCATTATGTAGCCATCAACCCAACATATCCTATTCCGGATGTAGCCATAAACTCAGCATATCCTATTCAGAATGTAGCCATCAACTCAGCATATTCTATTCATGGCGTAGCCATCAACTCAGCATATCATATTCATTGTGTAGCCATCAATCCAGCATTTACTATTCATTGCGTAGTAATCAACCAACATATCCTATTCAGGATGTAGCCATCAACTCAGAATATCATATTCATGGTGTAGCCATAAACCCATCATACCTCTTTAAAGGTGTGGCCATCAACCCAACATATCCTATTCATGATGTAGCCACCAACTCGGCATATCCTAGTGAGGATGTAGCCATAAGTCCAGCATTGTTTGACTGTAGTGTTTTTATAGGCAATATAAATACGTTCAGTAGTTTGCCATTGCTTTCTGAGTTGCGCCATTGACTATAATAAAATAATATAACTCATAACTCTTTAGTGTCGCAGTGGTGTCACGTTGAAACATTTGGTGCAGAAAGATCTCCACGTAGTGGTGTCATGTTGAAACATTTGGTACAGAAAGATCTCCACGTAGTGGTGTCACGTTGAGACATTTGGTGCAGAAAGATCTCCACGTAGTGGTGTCACGTTGAAACATTTGGTACAGAAAGATCTCCACGTAGTGGTGTCACGTTGAAACATTTGGTACAGAAAGATGTCCACGTATTGGTGTCACGTTGAAACATTTGGTACAGAAAGATGTCCACGTATTGGTGTCACGTTGAAACATTTGGTACAGAAAGATCTCCACGTAGTGGTGTCACGTTGAAACATTTGGTACAGAAAGATGTCCACGTATTGGTGTCACGTTGAAACATTTGGTACAGAAAGATGTCCACGTATTGGTGTCACGTTGAGACATTTGGTGCAGAAAGATCTCCACGTATGTCTATGATCTACTACCCTGATAAGTTTGGAAACTTCACAAACTACCAAGTCTTTGATATTATCCAGCCATTTATTCCTCTGACGACCTCGTCTTTATACTATTCGATGGCCAGAACAAAGCATAGCATAGTGCATCAATAAGACAAGATAATAAAATGTTGGAGGTCCATTATAGTCAACCTTCGATGCATAGACGGCATATGATAATAATACGATATATCCACATTTGTTGTCACACAATGAAAACACCTCACACATAATTACTTCATACCTGCATTTGCCTTTCGGAGCACGAATGTCGGTCTCAGTGATGGTAGGTTCAGCCTCTTCCTCAGCCGTTAATATAAGGAATCGTCTCTCTCTATGCAATCTTCCAAATTCAGAATCGGATTTTCTTCTCATAGATCGATCATTTTCGATAATAGAATTACAGTTAAGTCCTTCAGCACTAAAGGATCGAATTAATTCAAACTTGGCTACCCCATCTGTTGAACGTGGAGTCCCACAAGAGTTAGTTAGGAGAGGCGTGGAGTCATCGCTAGGTAATGTGATTGTACATTTGGCTGGCTCCAACGACGAATACTCCATCGATGATGGCTCCACTGGTGTGATCACTCTACACAATTCTGAAAATTAGAAAAATAAAATAGATTTATTAGAGATTCTTTCTATAAAAACACCTACACTAGCACACTATCTATTTATTTATCTATTGTCTTGTCACTGATTTTGCTGTAAGGCGTCGCAGTTTTAATGTCGATCGATCTTCTGGCTATTACAGGTTTGATTGCTTGATATGCAGTAATATTGTGACGGTTCAGACTGTTGGTAGCTCTTTCAATCCGCATTCTTCTTGGTCTTTCCTCTGCACCTTTCTGTTTCAATTTTGATGTTGTATGCTCTTGGGACTGGCCAATAAGGGTTCATTCTCATTAAGTGGCCGAACCATTTCAGTCTCTGTTTTTTTTTCAATATAATTAACCACATTCATTCAAATATAAAAAACGCAACAGTGGTCATTTTTTGCATATAACCATTATCATTGCAGTTAGACCTTGTGTTCCCCAATCTAACATAAAGAAAGGTGTAACGTTACGTAGAGGTTTGAGCGCACTGTACTGTGGTTTCTCTGTATATAATCGTTCACTCTGAACGAAGAGACACAATGTTTACCTAGAGTACCACACATAGCACGTAACTCCGTAGATTTAAGCGATAATATCCAGAAAAATAATCACGTTATAAACAAGACGTTATGAGCAGGATTCACATTCCCGACCACTCGAGCATAAACCACAACTACACTATATCTGACGAAGACTTCAGCGTCAGTGTACAGACACTGTATCACTGGCAAGGTTCCTGGAGGTAATCTCCTTATTTTAACGGTTACCATCATCGACGACGCCTGGGCATGCACATAATTTAGAGTGAGTAAGCATAAGCTACAAAGATCGATCCATGAGCGAGAGTTTCTGTAGCATTTTGTGCAGACAAACTGGATTTCTATAGATATATTACAAACGCCAGCGAACAACCCAACTCGCTGGAAGTGTATGGACTAGTGTAACAGAAGGCACATGCGGAGATCCTTATACTGCAATCACCACTCTTTTCTTTGCTATTCTCCCTCCCTTCTTTATTTTATCGACTTACCATAGTAGTAAGTAAAGTAACCCATAGTATTTATTAATGCCGTAGGGGTGTGACATGTTAGCGATTTCACATTTCAGTGGCTCTGCTATATAAGGGCGGTAGCCATCTCCTCTCCCTCGCAGCCTTTAGTTTCCGGATTAATCCGGTACCCATTTGAGGCTGGGTCTACCCGGAAGCCGTTGCGGTCTGAAAAACATTTCCGCCTCAACTGTGGAATGAACCCAGGACCACTCATATGCTAAAGCAGTGCACTAACCACTGCGCTACGCGGCTCCCTGCGGCTTACAATGTGTGTGTTTGAATGTAGATATGTTGTTTGTTGTTTTTCGTCCTGATGAAGGTTTTTTGTCGAATATGCAGTATGTCTTTATTGTTTTATTGTTATCATGTTGTGCACAACAAAACTGGTAACACTTTAGCCTATTTTCCACTATACATCTAATTTGATTTCCACTGATAATTTCTTTGTGTTTCCCCTTTCATATGCCAACTGAATTCTGCTTTCATCGACTGTGATACTCCTGCAGTTTATTTATTTTCAGATATCTCTTTTCCGTGTCGAACAATACAATCTCTTTTCCGTGTCGATGCTTAAATACAATAAAAAAATATTACCTGAATATAATCCAACCGCAGCGTACCCCAGAGTGCTCGCTATGTAAACACAGCATACCCCAGAGTGCTCGCTATGTAAACACAGCATACCCCAGAGTGCTCGCTATGTAAACACATCATACCCCAGATTGCTCGCTATGTAAACACATCATACCCCAGAGTGCTCGCTATGTAAACACATCATACCCCAGATTGCTCGCTATGTAAACACATCATACCACAGAGTGCTCGCTATGTAAACACATCATACCCCAGATTGCTCGCTATGTAAACACATCATACCCCAGAGTGCTCGCTATGTAAACACATCATACCCCAGATTGCTCGCTATGTAAACACAGCATATCTCAGAGTGCTCGCTATGTAAACACAGCATACCCCAGAGTGCTCGCTATGTAAACATTACCAAGAAACTGTTGACTAACATATTTCTACAAATATAAAAGGACTGCTATAACCAAGGTCACAGTCATACCTGCCATGAGAGCAAATCACACCTCAGTTCATGCTGTTCTAGTCATTGTAATAACATGTGAGATGGCGACAGCTGGGCCGTAAGAGAAAGTTATTACCCCAAACCTACTAAGATAAATTAGTCAAGCTCACTAGATCTCACGTAAAAAATGGAAAAATAGTTAACGTAGAACATGTTCAGACGTAACCATCTACAATATACGACCCACGGGCTAAATTGGGAATCATTCTTCTAAAGTGTCGTATTTGACTTTTCCCGTGATTTTCATTGGCTGTCGACATAAAGTATTCACAAAGTGACCAATAAAAAACTCATGAGAAGTCAAATGTATCACTTTACAAGGATAATCGGCGGGTTTTTCTCTAAAACGAGTAATGCTATAATTCTACAACTGGTCAACTAAAATAGAGAACTTATTAACTGTACTAGAAGACGACAATCACAGTTTCTGTGTCATGTCATGAGAAGAGGTGGGTTGGAGAACATCGTAACAACTGGGCAGATCGAGGGTAAGAGAGACAGAGGAAGACAACGTGAGAAAATGTAGGATGGCTTGAAAGCCTGGCATGATACAGAATCACCAGAAACTATATTTAAATGTATAACAAACAGAAGAGGACTGTGGAGAGACATGACCGTCTACGCCGGAAGGCATGGTACCAATGAATGAATGTTTGTTTCTTCGCGGTATTATCTATTCTGATTTTTTTGTTGTGTTGTTATTACGGTAGTCATGATTTTTTTGATTTAAAAAAATGTTTTTTGGGTTTGTTTTTTTGCGCGTTTAAATATTTGTGAATCGCTGTATTTTTGTGTGATTTTGATTAGTTGTTCAAATCTCTTGATATCAGTTGAAAGATGTACAGTGTCGTCTGCATAGCTAGTTCAGGATTACAAAATCACCGATGTTTAAAACGTGGTTGTCAGCGTTGTGTATGTCTTCTCTCACATTCCTCATTATATTTTACGCCACAACACTACAATCCTAGAGAAAAAAAGATTAATCCATTCGAAATTTTAGACACAATATTCCCGTATCTTGCCATTCGGGAAGGAACAGCCGCTAACTGGACACCCTTAAAGAGACGCCATCATTCTCGTCGGCCATTTTGGCAGAAGCCGGTCAATTAAAGGCACAATAAAAATAAAAAGACGTCATCAGTGATGGATTTCTCTCGATGCAGATTTCTTAATCGGACCTGAAAGTCTTTTATCCCCGTGGCACCCATCTTGCAGAGATTTTGTGATACTGTAGAGTCTACAGTGTAGACCATCATGGATTGTGTGAAATGCTGAACCTTGACTGATGCTGAGATGTTCTGCAATGTCACTCAACTCGATTTGGGATCTTCATATTCGAGGTGTTCAACGTCTACAGTAGACGGCGAGGCACTACCTGATCTGTCTTTCTGATCCAGTCGTGAACAGCCTGCCACAGAGCTCATGTCGTTTTGAAAATTTCCCACTCCAGTCATACAATGATGAATTTACAGGAGTGAGTACAATGATGAATTTACAGGAGTGAGTACAATGATGAATTTACAGGAGTGAGTACAATGAAGAGACAGAAGCTACATTTTCCCAGTAGCAACATATATTTGTGAAACATTGGCATGGACATTCGCAATGGAAAAGAACATCTCGGCATTTGAAATGAAATGCTATAGAAAGATGCTAAGAATATCATGGACATAAAGACAAGACAACGCTAACGTACAGAAAGATCTGAACATAGAGAAATATTGCCTCCTCAACATTATCAAAAAGGCAAGGGAACGTATTGTTGGACATATAGAAACACAATGGTTTAGAAAGATTAATCATGAAAGGAAAAGTTCCAGGCAAGAGAACAAGAGGTAGACCAAGACTATGACGGACAAAGGATATATAAGACTTTCTGAAAATGACACTTGAAGAGAATGTGCAAATACAGGGCCGTAGATATAATGTCCATAGGAGGGAGGTGTGAGTTTATCCCCCCCCCCCCAAAAAAAAGTAATTCGTGCGTCTTCGTCTGTTGGATTGTGTTTCTTTAGAAACGATTGATGACATGTTGGTGAAAAATAGCTAAGGAATGATTTTTTGAGACTATTTGGTTGATTTTTGACCATGTTCCTAGTACTAAAAGTCATGTTTCGATTTGCTAAAGGGAGTTGGGTTGGGAGGGGGATTACACAACCCAAAACCACCCTTCCCCAATCTACGCACCCGGACAGTTTGCGAGAGGCCTACAAAATGGCACTGAGAACACGTTTCTGTAAAAGGACGCGTGAGATTAGATAGATAGATAGATAGATAGATAGATAGATAGATAGATAGATAGATAGATAGATAGATAGATAGATAGATAGATAGATAGATAGATGGATGGATGGATGGATGGATGGATGGATGGATGGATGGATGGATGGATGGATGGATGGATGGATGGATGGATGGATGGATGGGTATTGGATGGATGGAACGGTGAGTGGATGGATGGATGGATGGGTGGGTTTAGGTAGGTAGGTAGAACATAACTCTGCTTCTCTTTGGTGTTTGTCAATATTTGAGTGGCCATATTTCAACTGTCATTGTGACGTCACATTTTGGTTGCGCCCGGCGATGCTTGACATATGCATGATATTCTTGATATAGGGATCCATATAACAATATTATTGACTGGTCACAAGACAATACAATAGTTATTATAATTTCTATCACACTTTTAATTAACGTTTCAACTTAATGTACCCCCCTGGTACTGTTCCAGTAGTAAGTTGACGTTGGCCTAGTTAACGTATGATGTGTGTTTTGAATATTATACCAGCATGCGTGAGTCAGTAAATGACTAAGCTTTGATCAGCGCATAGCATACATTTCACATAGCAGCAGAAAGGAATGAATTTCTCATCAGTGAGAAATACATACATTTGTAATGCGTTTCAAAATGCTTGCCATCAAGCTAACTTTTTATGTCAATAACCTGTACTTGTAATAACACGATTTTTGAATGCGACTCTACATTTAATATAATCCCATGATTTTACAATTCATAATTTGCACATTGCTTTAAACTTTATGCAAATAAGAATTATTTTATCTATGTAGGATGTAATTTACGGTAATATAACTATTTATGAGAAATAGGTGTAGGTCATTTAGATAATTTTCGTACAAATAGGTAAAACTTATAAAGTAAATATGAAAATATATAATTATTATTGGTCTTATCACTCATTCGAGAAAAGTCTTGCTAAAGATATTTGGGTAATTGATTCTTGATTAGAAACTGGCTTCACAGCACGCGGAGCATTCCCATAAGTGCTCTGCCCTCCATTTCAGCAGCCATCCTAGTGTATGTAGACTCCCAGTAGAGTCCCACTCATATGATTTGGGCACTATGATCGTAGTTCAACTCCCGTTTTCGTTTTTGTTTCCCATTAGTGCTTATCTATCAATAATTAGTTTAAATATTCATTTTTAAGTTTAGGGTTAGGTTTTAGAGTTATGTTTAACAACTAAATAACTAAACCTAAACCTAACCCTAAATATAATTATATTTAAATTAATAAATGATAAACATAAAAAACTATCAAATACTGAATTTAAGAAGTTGCAGGGAGGGAATTGAATAGCTGTGTGATAAAGGCTGCATGCTCTTGCTGTCACCACGTCATGTACAGGGTGAGTTTTTTAATTTACCCTACGACAAAAAAAAAACAGTTCTTACTGGGAATCGAACTCTAGAGCTCACTAGTGTGAGACCAACGCTCTAACCTCTTAGCAATGCACTATATAATCAATGGAAATAATCTCACAGGTAGGCACTAATTGACGCTACGATCACAGTACCGATATTTGCATAGGCTTATCTCAATATACAGAAAATAAGTTAAGTCAGAGGATGTTCTAACCGAGGAGCTTATTGGATTCAGGAAAACATAGGTACTATCAACAAATCATCAACATTACTTAATAACGGCAATGTGATCAGTCATGCATGTCGTAAGAGACGACGAAAATGTTTGGAAATGGAGTTGCCTGTCCCATCCCAAAGTGAGATGGTCAAAGTGACCTACAATTTATGCTGAAGTCGGATGTGTCAGGTCAAAAGACGCAGATATCGCAGTTAATCTGCAAGCCACAGCACAAAACATTCCCTTTTCCGTAATGCATCTAACTAGGTTGAAAGACTTTTAGAACTAGTGTAGCGAAGAAGAGGCAGAATAGAATCCAGATTTCAGTTAAAGCTTCATTTATATTAATAAAACCTTTTCTGTGGTCCGTGGTTTTCTCTTGGAACACACCCCGGATGCGCTTGTTCCCCCCCCCTCCCTCTCCATTTCAAAATGTTCCTCCTTGTCCTCTTGCAAGTGTAACATATCACCCACGTTAAAAAAAAGCACTGGATTAAAGATCGCCGTTTAGAAAAAAGCTAAAATAAAAACACTAATTGGATTAAACACTCAACTGTGTGTGGGTTTTGTGGAATATGGCAAAATATTTAAGTGGACGACGTGGCTGAGTGGTTAGTGGTCGGTTTCCCAATAGTGACGAATTGAGCTCTAGTTGAAGAATGGTCCCTGATATGATTATTGAAATCAGAAAGAGAGAACTTTACCTCAGTGATTTTTGGTTTTAGTAGTAGTGAAATATATCTCTTATGGTGAGGTACGCTCTTTTCAACTGTGGACAAATCATCCAGATATGTTATATCAGAGATTTTTGCCATCACAAATAGTGAAGGTCACGTTAGTCCAGTTACCACGACCTCCTAAAATATGAGTGTAACTACCTCAGTGGGTATCGTTGCATGTCTACTTCAGTGGAAATATTCGCACTGCGGTGTGCCTAGAAATAAAAAGACTGACAAGGTGACATAAATGGGGAGGTGGGAGAGAATGTACTCAGGGCGACAAAGGGGTATTGAATTGGTAACAAACGACATCCATATAAACCATGAGAAACCGAGCCAAAGATACGTCATCAGTAAGGGTTTACCTAAATACAAATAACAAGCAAGAATTTGTTTCATTTCCGTGGGATTTTTGTTGCTGGCCTTTTTCATGAAAAAAACACATTTTTTTAAACTGGGAGAGGGAGGATTGAAAACGTAATGAAAGAAATGAAGAGAATGAAAATAAGTATTCTATGCTTATGTGAGACGAGACACATTGGTGTTGGAGATTTTCTTTTTGAAAAACACAAAATTATATACTCAGGCGGCAGTAAACACGAAAGAGGGATAGGAATAATATTAGACGAAACCAAGGCTAGATCATTGATTGGATACCAAGCTATGTCAGATACAGAGTTCTACCTGTAAAATTAAAAGTAAACCACTGGACATCAACGTCATTCAGGTGTATGCTCCTACAGCTGATAGAAAAGAATCAAGTATTGAACTATTTTATGAAAAAATTAACCTGGCCATGATGCAATGTAAATCACGAGATGTAACAATAATCATGGGGAACCTAAATGCAAAAGTGAGTATGGGAAAAACAGACAATATGATTGGTAATTATGGACTATGTGAGAGAAACGAAAGAGTAGACATGTAGACTGGGCTCAAACTAATAACATGATAATAGGTAACACATGGTTTAAGCAACTTCACAGACGTCTGTGGACTTGGAAGAGCCCAGGAAATAACACACGTAACCAAATAGATTACATTTTGATAGGAAGTAGATTTATAAACAGTCTGATCTCCGTCAAGACACGACCAGGGGCTAACTGTAATAGCGATCATGTACTGGTAATAGGTAAACTGAGAATCAATTTAAAGAAAATAAAAGAGATCTACTAGACATATAAGAATGAATTTAACGAAACTAGGCAGACAAAGAACTAAAAGAAAAACATAACATCGCAGTACAAAATAGATATAACGTGATCTAGAAAATCCAGAGTATTGACTAACAGTGGTCTATCCTAAAGGAATCACTACAACAAACTTCTTTGGAGCTAATACCAAAGATCAAGCCAAAAGCGAAGAAAAAATGGACGATGGATGAAATACTAGAGTTGATGGAAAAAAATAAGAAAACATAAACAAGATAAAGAAAAATATACAAAAATTCATAAAGAAATTGAGAACAAATGTCTAGAGGCAAAGGAAAAGTGGTTAAATCTAAGCTGTCAAGATATAGAACATGAACTCAAAATTGACATGAAAAATATGCACAGAAGAATACATGTACTTATTGACAAAACATCAACAACATCCATTGATTGTCTGAAATCTAAGGACGGATCAGTTTTAATGGGACAAAAACCTATAATGAAAAGGTGGACAGAATATGTTAAAGAATTATACGATGACATTAGACCTAAATTTGATCGTTTTACGTTTAGTCGTCTCCTGAGCACTCTTCATTTTCTAAGAGCAGTGTCTTTCGTCGCTGTCGATTTGCTAGTTCTGTCACAGCGTTGTTTCAGAGTTTCTAAATGGTTAAACTGTGTTCTAATCTATCACATTCAGATGTAGAAATCACATATTCCATCAGAAATACACTGAAACACTGAAAACTACTACCCTGTCTAGATGCTGGACGAAAGATATCCAAAGTGCCCGCCATCTTGACCGTCGATGATCAACACCTTAAACAGGTACATGAGTTCACATACTTAGGAAGCATTATATCGAGTGAAAGGAAAACCAGTAAAGAGATACAAAATAGATGTAACAAAACATACCAGATCCTAGGACAGATGACACGCATTTTTAAGAACAAAAATGTAAATATAGACACTAAAGTTGCATTATACAAGACTATTATTATTCCATCACTGTGCTACCAGTGCCAAACCTGGACAATGACAGCTTAAGACAAAAGAAAAATAGTTACAGCAGAAATGGCATGCTTACGAAGAATACTCGGAGTGCCATTAAGAGATAGAATTAGAATCGATATCATCAGACAGATAACCAGAACAATACCAGTATTGGAACACATCAAAAGACAGCAGATCAATTGGTTTTCACACGCTTCCAGACTACCAAAAGATAGCATGCCACAAATGGCCATGACACATAGACATAACGGTTATAAAGCCAGAGGCAGACCATGTAAAAGATGACTCACAGAAATCAAAGAAGCCACAGGAACAAGGTTACAAACAACACACAAGAAGGCCATCTCCAGAGAACTCTTCCACCCCTGACGCCGCAAGGCAAACAAGGGCCACATCATATAGATAGATAGATAGATAGATAGATAGATAGATAGATAGATAGATAGATAGATAGATAGATAGATAGATAGATAGATAGATAGATAGATAGATAGATAGATAGATAGATAGATAGATAGATAGATAGATAGATAGATAGATAGATAGATAGATAGATAGATAGATAGATAGATAGATAGATAGATAGATAGATAGATAGATAGATAGATAGATAGATAGATAGATAGATAGATAGATAGATAGATAGATAGATAGATAGATAGATAGATAGATAGATAGATAGATAGATAGATAGATAGATAGATAGATAGATAGATAGATAGATAGATAGATAGATAGATAGATAGATAGATAGATAGATAGATAGATAGATAGATAGATAGATAGATAGATAGATAGATAGATAGATAGATAGATAGATAGATAGATAGATAGATAGATAGATAGATAGATAGATAGATAGATAGATAGATAGATAGATAGATAGATAGATAGATAGATAGATAGATAGATAGATAGATAGATAGATAGATAGATAGATAGATAGATAGATAGATAGATAGATAGATAGATAGATAGATAGATAGACATTAAACCTACCCCACCAAGTCAGAATACATATGAAGGTCCACCTATACTAAAATCGGAGGTAGAACTAACAATTCAACAAATGAAAAGGGAAAAATCACCTGAACAAGATAACATAACAAAAGAAGAGATTGATGCAATAGGTGATTCTGGCACAGAAATAATAACAAATCTATTGAATGATATTTACAACACTGTTTGTTTATCAGATGATTTATTAAAATCCATATCTCCCATGTGTTGCCGGGGCCCGAAAGGGGAGCAAAGAATAGCAACACTGTTTACCTTCCACGCATGTCGTAAAAGGCGACTAAGGAGGTTATGGGATGGAGTTGGCTGTCCCATCCCATATAGGGTCAGTGACCCAAAGCCATGCTGAGGTCGGATGTGTTGGGCCGAAAGGCGCAGATATCGCAGCAATGCTGTAAACCATGACACAACGCATTCCGTTCTCCGGACTACATCCTGCTAATCTGCGGGAGTTTGAGAACGAACGCAGAAGAAGAAGAAGAAGAAAATCCATATTCACAACATTATCTAAAAAACCGTGAGCTCTTGAATGTGATGACCATCACACCAAAAGTTTAATGTGTATTATGACTAAAATTTTACTTAGTATCATCATGATGAGGGTAAGAAGGTAACTAAGGCCAGAAATTGGCGAAGAGCAAAACGGTTTTGTAACGGGAAAAAGGACAAAAAAATACCATCTACATCATTAGAATGTTGATAGAAAGATCAATTTAAGTGAAGACAGATATATTTTTGTGATTCATAGACTATACGAAAGCTTTTGATAAAGTGAAACATAAGGAAATCATCAGTATATTAAAGGATATCAACTGATAGTAAAGACTTCAGAATAGTGAACATGGCAACAAACAGCAGCGATCAAAATCAACAACCAATTAGGATCCAATAAGACAAGGAGTCCGACAAGGGTTTGTGCTATCACCTGATCTGTGTAACTTATACAGTGAAATGCTTTTTTTAGATCTATAGAAAATATGCCAGGAATAACTGTTGATGGGTATAATGTGAATAACCTGAGATACGCTGACGACACGGTTCTGGTAGCAAAGAGTGAAAAAGAACTACATCAATTGATTACAACTATAACTAGAAGAAAGCGAAAACAAAGGTCTCAGCTTGAACACCAAGAAAACAGAAGTAATGGTTACATCTAACCCTTCTAAATGTAACATCAAGGTCAACGGGACAGTTCTTAAACAATTAGACAAATTTAAATATTTGGGCACAATTATTACTCGTACTTCAGATGGCAGATTCGTCACTGAGATAAAAAGTCGAACAGAACATGCAAAAGCAGTATTCCAGAAGATGAGGAACATCTTGTGTAATAATTCATTATCAATAGAAGTAAGAACGAACATACTTCTTTTTCTTCTTCTGTGTTCGTTCTCAAACTCCTGCAGATTAGCAGGATATAGTCCGGAGAACGGAATGCGTTGTGTCATAGTTTACAGTATTGCGGTGATATCTGCTACTTTCAGCCTGACACATCCGACTTCAACATGGCTTTGGGTCATTGACCCTATTTGGGATGGCGCAGCCAACTCCATCCCATAATCTCCTTAGTCGCCTCGTACGACATGCATGGAAGGTAAACAGTGTTGCTATTCTTTGCTCCCCTTTCGGACCACGACAACACACGGGCGAGAACATACTAAAATGTTACATAGAGTCCATACTGCTATACGGTAGTGAAGCATGGACAATTGACAACATTGCAAGAAAACACCTGGAGGCCACAGAGATGTGGTTTTATAGAAGAATGTTGAAAATATCATGGACAGCTAAAACGAATAATGTTATAATTCTACAACTGGTCAACTAAAATAGAGAACTTATTAACTGTACTAGAAGACGACAATCACAGTTTCTGTGTCATGCCATGAGAAGAGGTGGGTTGGAGAACATCGTAACAACTGGGCAGATCGAGGGTAAGATAGACAGAGGAAGACAACGTGAGAAAATGTAGGATTGCTTGAAAGCCTGGCATGATACAGAATCACCAGAAACTATATTTAAATGTATAACAAACAGAATTGGACTGTGGAGAGACATGACCATCTACGCCGGAAGGCATGGTACCAATGAATGAATGTTTGTTTCTTCGCGGTATTATCTATTATGTTTTTTGTTGTTGTGTTGTTATATCGGTTGTCATGATTTTTTTGATTTTTTAAAATGTTTTTTGGGTTGGTTTTTTTTTGCGCGTTTAAATATTTGTGAATCGCTGTATTTTTTTGTGTGTTTTTGATTAGTTGTTCAAATCTCTTGATATCATTTGAAAGATGTACAGTGTCGTCTGCATAGCTAGTTCAGGATTACAAAACCACCGATGTTTAAAACGTGGTTGTCAGCGTTGTGTATGTCTTCTCTCACATTCCTCATTATATTTTACGCCACAACACTACAATCCTAGAGAAAAAAAGAATCCATTCGAAATTTCTAGGCACAATATTCCCGTATCTTGCCATTCGGGAAGGAACAGCCGCTAACTGGACACCCTCAAAGAGACGCCATCATTCTCGTCGGCCATTTTGGCAGAAGCCGGTCAATTAAAGGCACAATAGAAATAAAAAGACGTCATCAGTGATGGATTTTTCTCGATGCAGATTTCCTGGTTGTTTTTTGCTCAGTGGTTATTAGGTGTGGTTTCCAGGTGAGTCGCTTGTCTGGTTTGACCTCGAGATATGTAGGGTACTTCTCATGTGCTAAATCACTTCCATTTATTTGTAGATTTGCTTTTTTCTTGGTGGTTTGAAAATGAGAAGATGGTTGTCACAGTTTTGGAGAGGTTGATCTGGACTTCCCAGTCAGATGTCCATTCATTTATGGTGTAAAATGCGGTCTGCATTCTGTTCTTTGCAATGGATAGGTTGCCTGTCACACTCCAGGCAGCAAAGTCATCTGCATGAAGAGTCTTTGAAATATGATGTGACAGTTTTTCTCCACTATCATTGATGAAAACTAGGAAGATGGTGGCAGAGATAACTCCTCCTTGATGCACTCCTTGTTGGAGAATAACACATTTGCTTAGTTTACGATGTATTTTTACTCTTTCTGTGCGGTAGCAGAGGAAACCGTTAATCCGGCTGAAAATTCTGCCTTCAGTTTTTTGTTTTTTTGGAAGAAGCTTGAAGAAGGCTCCATCTTTCCACACCTTATTGAATGCCTTGCTCAAGTTCATACAAGTTGCCAGCACTGTTTCCTTGATTCTTGATTAGAAAACTGACCTCACAGCACTGGGGCATTCCCATAAGTGATCCGCCCTCTGTTCTAGCAGCCATTCCACTCGATTGTGTTTCGAGTCCAATGCCGCCGAAACAGACGTTGACATCAGGGCACAACGCTGGCCCTTGCGACAAGTTTCTTTGTTGTTCCACCCACCCACGCCGTGCCTGTAACTAGTTCAAGCACAACGTCGGCCTGTCACAACAACATGGTAACTGTTATCGAAGGTTACGACCTACGGGATTGTATAGATGACGTTGCATGAAGCTTCTATAAGAAGATAACCTCAATATAAAGGCATGTCATCTACTGAGGTTTTCTGTTGCTTGGTTGGTTTGTCTAGTGGGCCATTGGTGAGACCCACAGACACAACCGCATCCGCAAACACTTCTTTTGAAAAGCATTTTGGATTTCCTGTGCGAGGCATATGAGCTGGTCTTAATTGTTTCGATTTTTCCTATAGGCCGACTGTGTCTTGGCGAGCTTTTGATTTTCGTCTAGTCATTTTATTGATCTAGAGTTGACCATTCGCTCCATTGTTTTTCAACTATGCAACTCAAGAGGATGACTGGTCGGTGGCTTGACTTGCTGGTTGGGTTTTTTTCTTACCGATTGGGATGATGACAGCGTAACGCCATAAAACTGGAATTTTACCAGTTCTCCTGGATTGATTGAAGATGGTAAGGAGCTTGTTTTTGCTGATTGACACTAGGTTCCCGATCATATAATTGGTTATGTCATCCTTTCCTGTTGCCTTTTTGGTTTTTTAGATTTCCTATGGCACCATTTAGTTCTGCGATGGTAAAGGCTGTCTTATTGTATGGCTCTGGAATTTGAAACTTCAGTTTTCTTTTAATTTCATTTTTGACTTCGTTGATAAGTTGTATGAGAGAGTGTTGTTTTGCTTTCATTCTTATGGAAGTCAGCTGAAATGTTTTCTGCCATATTTCCTGTGTGGAATTTCCCCGCTTCTTTGAATGTCGACAGTCTTGTAGTGTGAATCCTTTGTTTCTTCATTTAGAGTTCTTGTAGTAAGGTTCCATAGTTTGCTTGTGTCTTTTGTTATGTTTTGATGTTGGTCTTTTCATGCCAGCTCTTTTGAATCTGTTCTTTTCTACTCATTGAACATGTGTTTGATTTCATTGTGTTTCCTTGTGTTTTCTGATGTAGGTTTTTGTTTCATTGTATGCCTTGCATCATTCAGCTCGTTATGTAATTTTTCTAGGCTTTCACTCCAATAAAGTTTGTTTTCTCTTCATCTGCCCATTGACATTGTCCTCTGTGCGGATTGTAGTATCACTTTGTTTATTTACGTGATGTTGTAGTTTATGTTGTTAGTGAGGGTGATATTCTGACAAAGATGGTCTGTTTTTTTCACTGAGGAGAGCCCAGTTTGCTTTATTGAAGTTCCAGCTTGGGGACAGGCTATGCTGTCTTGTACTTCTTGTCTTCCAGGATGACTGTTACATGGTCACTTTCTCCCAGTTGACTTTCTACTGTTCTTGTAATGTTTCTATCTATGTCATATGTTGCCATGGCAAAATCTTGTGAGCTAGTTTTTTTCCAGACTCTGGAGTAGAATGTTAATGTATCTTCTTGCTGGTTTATTAGAATTAGTTTATTTTCCATCATCCAATTTTCTATCTCTTCCCCCCTTTGATCCATATCCTCGCAGCCCCAGTTTGGTGAGTGGCTAGTGAAATCTCCCACTATTAGATGTCTCATACTGTGGAACTTGCAGCAAAACGTACTTCACACTCCCTGGCGGAAATCACACAAAATATTTGTTGTGGTTATTTGAGAGCGAACGCTGAAGAAGAAGATGTCTCAATTCCTCCATCTTTAATTTTTATTATGAATTTACTTTATAAATATCTCGAGAGAAAATAAGACATCGTTTATGTGAATTGAGTATTGAAAAAAAAATGGACACAATACTTGCAGAAAAACTAAATTGACAAAGTGAACGAAAATACATTATTACTTACATGTAGGCTTACAAAAACGCACTAGAAACATTGTAACAAAAACTACTTGGTAGAAATTATAAAAACATTACACACTTGTGACTCCTGTGTCCCTATTCGCATCTGTCACGTACGTGATCCTTGCATGTAACTTAATAGTACTGGTAAGCCGACCAACCTAAACTGGAAGATGAGTTTTAAAACTGTCAATTAAAAAACATATCGGTGAAAACGTCATAGGTTTAAACTCTTGTAAAATAATTCAACACATTAGTATTGTTTAGTTTGTGTGTTAATTATGCAATATTTCCAGTTGTATCTATTTTTTTTAAACCGTAGATACAGATGAGGTTTGCAGGGTTCAAACCTTTCTCTTAGGAAAATATGACATATTTGACACTAAATAAAAGTAAGGGTAACCCATAGAATTTAACTTCCGCTGAGGTGTGAGATGTTAGCGATCTCATATTTCAGATGTTCTGCTTATATGATGGCGGTATCCATCTCCTCTCCAAAAAAAATCCCATTTTTGACGATAACATTACTGGGAATATAGTAGTTTATTACCTGAACCAATACTTCCGTTATTTTGGGGAATTAAAAAAAAAAACTTGGGTATAACCAAGTTGGACTCGCGTTCACGATTGAACGTAGCTTACCGTGATAGTTACATTTTTTGTTTTATTTTTCAAAACGAAGTCAAAAACCTTATTCTTGATTAATTTCTGAGATCGATTTTTTTTAACCACTCTTGAAGCTGCTGTATGTTTATAGAATATTCAAAAAGCCGATAAGTTGGCTCTCTAACAATTCAAGAAATTAGTCACGCCGATTGATCGGCACCATGGAATAAATCGGTAAAGGGAATCCCCGCCTTCTTAGAAAAGTCATATCTACCTAGCCTATCTCCAATTAAAATCACTTGTTCTCATTTGGATCATCCTTCTAAAGTAAAGCTATTTAACTTTTCCCATGAGTTTCATTGGTCACTTTTGTGCATACTAATGAAAATCACGGGAAAAGTCGAAAGGGTCACTTTAAAAAGGATAAATTCCGATTAGTCCACAGGACTGTATTGACAAGGGATGATATCAACGGTTTGGTTTATGCATGGACGTATTTTCCAAGGCATGTATCACGTGAATTATACTAAATTGGATTGGATATGTCTTTGTCTTGTCACAACTGACTAATAATATATTACTCCCATTCCCTGGTCCGTGTGTTTCATTGGCTGACTAAACAAATTATACGAAAAGTTGTCAATGAAAAGCTTGGATCTGCCAATGGGAGTTATTAGTTCGAAAACCTTATAATTTATCGGATGAGTCCTTGCGGTCTTGTAGTAAAATTATATAATTTCTATAATTATGAACGAAAATGTACTGTTCAACACACACAAAAATGCAACTTTTTTGAAGTTACTTTTATCAAAGATATTCGCTATTTGGACATCATTCAACCTATCGACTTCGTTCACCTGGTCATTAACTTCTTATGGTTACCCGAATTGTATTCACCTCATGATTCGCGAGGACATGAAAGAGCTCAAGGTAAAAACAACATTTTTGACATTAACTCATGACAGGTTCAGTAGAATAACGTGAGCAGGCCGGCAGCAAAATGAAAGACCTAGAGCTGACACAACTTCTATCGAAGACTGCTTCATACGGTTGCATCACCCTAGGAATCGATTTGCATCTGTGTCCTCCACAGCCCACTCAATGGAAGTAGCTCGTCAAATTTCAGATCAAACGGTCAGGAACTGGGTGCAAGTCGCTGGTATTTTGGTTAGAATACCCTACATAGGCCCTGTCCTTACGGACCGGCATCATCATAACCGACTGCAATGAGCTAGTCAGAATCGTTAATGGACCGGTGGGAATGACTGGAGACGAGTTTGGTTTAGTGAGGAATCATGTTTTGTGCTCCAGTGACACGATAGATTGAGAAGAGTTTAACGCAGAGTCCATGAGCGCTACTCTTAGAACAGCATTGATGAAGCTCCTCCACCTGGTGGTGGAGGTGTACTGATGTGGGGGAGCATCATCTTCATGGGAAGAAGTGACCTGGTGCAAACTGAAGGCAGTCTGAATGTCGAACAATACGTAGCTGAAATTGTTGGTTGCTTATCCAGCGGTCAATGGCTCATGCCATTTGACCGAAACTGAAATTGTTCGTCTTCGTATCCTTATAATTTTGGCTGTACATGGTCGATTTTTCAGAAGGGAATAACAATCGAACTCATTTGGTACAACTTACTACTCAGTTCTCGGCTAACAACAACGTCCAGATAATTCAGTGGCCAGCCACGTCATCAGACATCAATCCCATACGACAAATTATAGCAAACATTAGAATCAGAGAGTCACAATTTTTAGGGCACGTTATAAGAAAAATAAAACTTGAACATTTAGTAACAACCGGAAAGATCAAGGAAAGAAGAGACATAGAGAGACAAAGAGAGAAATTTCTTGATGGATCTTCATTCACAGAAAAATAAGTCACCAACTGAGCTTATTAACAACACGAGAGACAGAGATTTCTGGAAAAGCATAACCGCCTACGTCACTCTGAACGACACTTGACTTTATACTTTATTTTCAATCCCTCTTCTTCTTCCACCTTCAACTGTTCCATGTAGGATAGTTTTGAAAAGAGAATCATGTCTCATCATGTGTCTAAATCGCGCAAGTTTGTGACGTTTCACTACAGCCATGAGATGTTCTTGTTTACCAGTACGAGTATTTATTGTGTTTCTCACGTATAGGCTTATGTTAGTTTTATTTTCTGTATAATGGATGCGCAATATTTGTCTGCAAAACTTATTTTCATATGTCTGTAGGCCCTATTCTCCTGTCCATTTGATCGACTCGATCGAATGTCTTTAGTGAAATCGATAAAGTTGTGATAGATTTAGTGATGTTGTGTGCACTTCGCAATGATTATTCTAATGTTGAAAATTTATTCTATAGAACTTATGTTTTTACGAAAACCTACTTATTTTTCAGCTAGTACATCTGCTTTTTTGTTTCAATGTAATTATACAAATCCTTATCATCACTTTCCTCGGATTAGTAATAGGCCTAAGACTAATAGTTCTATAATTTTTGCATAATTTTAAGTTCCCTTTCTTTGTCAGTGGTATAACCAGCGATTGTGTTCATTTTTTGGTTCCCATATGCACTGTAGTTTTTGAGATTTAATATCTGGTTTTCTCAGTATTCAGAATGGGATTATCACACACCAAGTTTGAATACTTGTGTTCACCTACAATACGTGGTGTTATTCAATACTTCTGTTCACCTTCAATACGCGGTGTTATTCAATACTTGTGTTCACCTACAATACG
Source organism: Meghimatium bilineatum (assembly GCA_034231615.1). Taxonomy (NCBI): domain Eukaryota; kingdom Metazoa; phylum Mollusca; class Gastropoda; order Stylommatophora; family Philomycidae; genus Meghimatium; species Meghimatium bilineatum. The sequence goes on along the minus strand of CM067312.1, from coordinate 15,605,937 downwards.
CATTATTCAATACTTGTGTTCACCTACAATACGCATTATTCAATACTTGTGTTCACCTACAATATGCCGTGTTATTCAATACTTGTGTTCACCTACAATACGCATTATTCAATACTTGTGTTCACCTTCAATACGCGGTGTTATTCAATACTTGTGTTCACCTTCAATATGCGGTGTTATTCAATACTTGTGTTCACCTACAATACGCATTATTCAATACTTGTGTTCACCTACAATACGCATTATTCAATACTTGTGTTCACCTTCAATATGCGGTGTTATTCAATAATTGTGTTCACCTTCAATACGCGGTGTTATTCAATAATTGTGTTCACCTACAATACGCATTATTCAATACTTGTGTTCACCTACAATACGCATTATTCAATACTTGTGTTCACCTACAATACGCATTATTCAATACTTGTGTTCACCTTCAATACACGGTGTTATTCAATAATTGTGTTCACCTACAATACGCATTATTCAATACTTGTGTTCACCTACAATACGTATTATTCAATACTTGTGTTCACCTACAATACGCGGTGTTATTCAATACTTGTGTTCACCTACAATACGTATTATTCAATAATTGTGTTCACCTACAATACGCATTATTCAATACTTGTGTTCACCTACAATACGTATTATTCAATACTTGTGTTCACCTACAATACGCGGTGTTATTCAATACTTGTGTTCACCTTCAATACGCGGTGTTATTCAATACTTGTGTTCACCTACAATACGCATTATTCAATACTTGTGTTCACCTACAATATGCCGTGTTATTCAATACTTGTGTTCACCTACAATACGCATTATTCAATACTTGTGTTCACCTTCAATACGCGGTGTTATTCAATACTTGTGTTCACCTTCAATATGCGGTGTTATTCAATACTTGTGTTCACCTACAATACGCATTATTCAATACTTGTGTTCACCTACAATACGCATTATTCAATACTTGTATTCACCTTCAATATGCGGTGTTATTCAATAATTGTGTTCACCTTCAATACGCGGTGTTATTCAATAATTGTGTTCACCTACAATACGCATTATTCAATACTTGTGTTCACCTACAATAAGCATTATTCAATACTTGTGTTCACCTACAATACGCATTATTCAATACTTGTGTTCACCTTCAATACGCGGTGTTATTCAATAATTGTGTTCACCTACAATACGCATTATTCAATACTTGTGTTCACCTACAATACGTATTATTCAATACTTGTGTTCACCTACAATACGCTGTGTTATTCAATACTTGTGTTCACCTACAATACGTATTATTCAATAATTGTGTTCACCTACAATACGCATTATTCAATACTTGTGTTCACCTACAATACGTATTATTCAATACTTGTGTTCACCTACAATACGCATTATTCAATACTTGTGTTCACCTACAATACGCGGTGTTATTCAATACTTGTGTTCACCTACAATACGTGGTGTTATTCAATACTTGTGTTCACCTACAATACGTATTATTCAATAATTGTGTTCACCTACAATACGCATTATTCAATACTTGTGTTCACCTACAATACGTATTATTCAATACTTGTGTTCACCTACAATACGCATTATTCAATACTTGTGTTCACCTACAATACGCGGTGTTATTCAATAATTGTGTTCACCTACAATACGCGGTGTTATTCAATACTTGTGTTCACCTACAATACGCGGTGTTATTCAATAATTGTGTTCACCTACAATACGCATTATTCAATACTTGTGTTCACCTACAATACGCGGTGTTATTCAATACTTGTGTTCACCTACAATACGCATTATTCAATACTTGTGTTCACCTACAATACGCATTATTCAATACTTGTGTTCACCTACAATACGCGGTGTTATTCAATAATTGTGTTCACCTACAATACGCATTATTCAATACTTGTGTTCACCTACAATACACGGTGTTATTCAATACTTGTGTTCACCTACAATACGCGGTGTTATTCAATAATTGTGTTCACCTACAATACGCATTATTCAATACTTGTGTTCACCTACAATACGCGGTGTTATTCAATACTTGTGTTCACCTACAATACGCGGTGTTATTCAATAATTGTGTTCACCTACAATACGCATTATTCAATACTTGTGTTCACCTTCAATACGCGGTGTTATTCAATACTTGTGTTCACCTACAATACGCATTATTCAATACTTGTGTTCACCTACAATACGTATTATTCAATACTTGTGTTCACCTACAATACGCATTATTCAATACTTGTGTTCACCTACAATACGCATTATTCAATACTTGTGTTCACCTTCAATACGCGTTGTTATTCAATAATTGTGTTCACCTACAATACGCTGTGTTATTCAATACTTGTGTTCACCTACAATACACATTATTCAATATTCGAGGATTAATTCTGTTGCTAGTTCAATTGTTTTAAGATATGTTTAAATTATTTACAGTTCAGGAACGGGATATTAGCTATCCCACCATTTACCGATAACCAGTAGTGGCTTGGGCGATATATTTACCTAGTTTCCAGCAGAAACCACACAATGGTTTGGAAAGATTAATCATGGAGAAAAAGTTCCGGAATAGAGAACAAGAGGCAGACCAAGAATAGGATGGACACACGACATCGAAGACCTTCTGAACATGACACTGGAAGATGCTGGGCTTCTTGCACAGAACCGTGAGGTTTACAGTATGGCAGTGGGGTCAATGTTCTGCAAAGGACACGTCACAGAGAGATAATCCAGCAGAGCGGAACTACAAAGAACAGGCGGCTTTGTATTACGTGACACACTAGACAAAACAAGCGCCCCAACGTACCGTAACCCAGGTAGGCACCAACAAACAGGCCGGTTTTGTCTTGAGTGACACACCAGACAAACAGGAGCTCAACAACATACTGTAATCCAGGAATGCATATAGGCTACGCAGACCTATATTCGTACAAGGTCTGTTGTCTCAAAGGCATGGTTGTGTTATCATGCACCAAGTTTGAATACTTATGTTCACCTTCAATACGCTGTGTTGTCCATCTTCAGTTTAAACAAGAAAACAGAAATAACGGTTGTCTCAAAGAGACATACACCACCAAGATGCAACATAATAATTATCGACACAAAATTAACACAAGCTTAAAAAGTGAAATATCTTGGTACCCTGTTAACATCAGAAGGTAGATGCTTAAGTGAGATAAAGTGCCAAATCAGCCTTTCCAAAAATGAGAACCATTTTGTGCAATGGAAGATTATCAATGCAGACCCAAATTCGAGTGCTGAAATGTTTCAATCCAATCGAACCAATTCTTTTTTATGGATGTGAAGCATGGACTGTAAACAAAAAAATTCAAAACGAACTGGAAGCTACAGAGATGTGGTTTCTGAGAAGAATGATGAAAATACCATGGACAGCTAAGAAAACTAATGCAGAGGTTCTCATTGATGCTCAAAAAGATCAATTATATCAAACATTAAAAGCAGACAGTCAAGGTTCCTAGGGCATGTGCTGAGAAGAACACTTCTCGAATATTTAATAACCACTGGAAAGATCAAGGGGAGAAGAGACAGGGGACGACCAAGAGAGATGTTGCTGAATGGACTAGTATTATGGTACAGTAGAAGTTCACCAACTGAGCTTATTGACAACACAAGAGACAGAGAATCGTGGAGAAACATTATCGCCTACAACATTCGGCATAGTACTTGATTGATTGATAGTCAAAACTGGATACCTAGGTGGTTTGTTTTCTTCTGTCGTCTATAATTTCTTCAGCATATTTTCTCTATATCTCTGCAGATTTATTCTTCTCAGCTTTGTGACCACCTTTGCTAGTGCTGCTCTGCTCCATAAGGCAATTCTGAGTAACAGATTCCCAGGAGGAAACACCAATATTGAAGCTCTTTAGAGACTCTTTGAGATAGTTCTTGAAGTATTTCATCGGTTCACCAGCTGGTCGTTTGTCCATAGGAATCTCACCATACATCAGATGTTTTGTAATGCAACATGTCAAGTGCAGACCAGATTAATGAAACATGTCAAGTGCAGACCATTTTAATGCAACGTCAAGTGCAGACCAGATTATTGCAACATGTCAAGTGCAGACCAGATTAATGCAACATAACTGACAACATAATTACATTAAATTGAAAATAAAATAAATGTTTATAGGAAAGATACTCATTTTATTTGAGAAATTGTGACACATATATATTTGTGTGACATCTGATGACCTAAACGTGGCATGTTAAATAAGGTCAAGTCCATCCTAAAACATATATGTTTAGTTATAAAAGAAATGTGTGGGACCTCATTATACTTTTCAAGGTAAGTCTGCAAGTTCTCTTCCTTGCTAATTTCCATTACCTAGCTCAGCACCCAGGTACCCAATTATTGTAGGGAAAATGTAGTTTGTTTAAGCTAGAATAAGATCCCAGTCTCATTCATATGGAATGCTAGTACTCTAACAACTTGACTAAGACTGATTGCTTCAACGTTAACTTGGCCAGTTTTTAACTAGTTTGTTTAAGCTAGAATAAGATCCAAGTCTCATTCATATGGAATGCTAGTACTCTAACAACTTGACTAAGACTGATTGCTTCAACGTTAACTTGGCCAGTTTTAACTATTTCTTTGATATATTCATCACATTGTATCATTAACCTCCTTCTTTATCGTGTCCGGAAATTCTTTACTTCAATGTTTCCAGATAATATGTCACTCGCTAGAGTCCTGTTTATGAAGTAGATTTTTTTTCTGTGATCCCTGCAGATTATTGATTGAAGCTATGTACTATGGGTAGTACTCTCGGTAGGCAGCGTGCAGTTTTGTGAAGAGGGATGAGTACACATGCTGGTAATTTGAGTACAATGAAGTAAATCATAAGTTTCAACTTCTTTTTCCATAAATCCATATTTTTAACAATTTATTTCCATAAAAACATCCGTATATAACACCAAAAAAAAAAAAACCCACTAAATCTTTTTTTCCAATTTTTTTTTTACTTCTCAATATGAGTGTGTGAGATGAAAACGTCCACAATAGTAATAATTACTAGTAAATTTAGAAAAAATTTTCAATTAGGGATTTTTTTTGGGGCCCGAAATCCACAATAATATGGAAAATCCGTACTAGTTGAGACCTATGAAGTAAATCTTCTATGCCTTTTAGCAGTCCTTAAAGCAAATTTGTAAAGATGGCATGATACCAGGTTTTTCTTCTACACGTTCTCATACAGCGTCGGGGGAACTTTTTCATCTATTACTCCAAATATTTGTTTGCAACGATATTACACCTTCGACTAAACAAGGGAAAAAAAGGACATGTCTACTTTCCACTCGAATGTGACTATTAGACATATCATTGCTCAAAGTAAACATATCAGCAAAATAAAATATTGCCAACAAAAACATAATAATGTCTCTTAATTTATATAAATAGTATATTTATATACTGGGTAGTGGTTGTTTTCTCACATTCATGACCTCCAAAATGTTTATTTTTACCAATTTTGGGATAATTTACTTCAGTTCCTAGACCACTCTAATATAAGTGATCTGAGTATCTTGAGCTATTTTTTGTACCTCTCTTCCCATCACATCTGATGTCTGAAAATTTTGGCTCTTTTTATATCTGTGGGAAACAGTAGCCAATCTCATGACCAACCTTCCTTAGTCACCTCTTAGGACATGATTGATATGTCAGAGCATTCCCATTACTTCCCATTTGTGCACCATTAACATACAAGCAACACTCGATTAAATCACCAACTTAAAATTGTTATATTTTTGGTACAGCCATTTCGAGTGTTTCCCTTGGAACTATTTCTGGTTTCTTACTGGTCATGTGTTACTGTTGTGTCCATGACAATAGTACTTATATAAAACACAAGTTTTGTTGTAGTCTTACAATGACTCACAGAATATCAGACATTGTGGTATAGGTACAGAAACATATACATAACAATATACAAGACATTTTCCATGTTTCAACCTTAAGGTCTCTTTCAAGAAAATATAGAACAAACAGTAAAAAAATGTACTATGACAGAAGTTCTAGAATGCAGACATTCAACAGCAGGACGTCCAAGTTGTCATGGAGGTGGGTTTTTTTAAAAAGGAAACAGGAAATGAGAATGGAATTAAAAAAACTGTTCATGATAAAGGTATTTTTGTCAAAAAAATTGATTAATGTGTTTTAATATGTGTGCTATCAGTGATTAGCAAAACTTCATTGCCATGTTCCAAGTTTCAATCACCTGTTTGATTAGTTTTACTCATCATAATTTTCCTCTTATGCCTAGCTTGGCACACATAGGGCAGATGTCATAGCTTTCCATGCTTGTCGATCAACAGACAGTTGTTCCAGATCGTTCATTTTCATACCAGCTGTTGTGATTTCTTTTTTGATAGTTCTTTTCAGTGTTGTTTTTAGTCTTCCCTTTTTGCTCTTGCCACTCGGTGATCATGTAAAGACCTGATGTGGTATTCTGTCTTAATTCATTCTGAAATGTATGCCCAATATCTTTTTTCTAATAACAGCTGTGATGTATTTTTATTTTTGTCTTCTCTTAGTGTCTTAAGAGTCGTTCTTTTTAAGTCTAAAAGTCTTTCCATTAGTTTTACTGTAGCTATTAAATTATAGGAACTATTGGAAGTAATCCAAATCAGACAATATTAGCAAAATATTACTGAGCACAAGAAGACTGATCTATCACTTAACAGTTTAGCTTTTCTTTGACTGTGATTTATAATTGAAGTAAATCCTGTTTAGGGCTTTCCTTTTCAACTATTGTTGAGTTTTTAGGCACCATTTATAAGTCTGGCTCTGTACAGTGGCACCAAGGTACCAGGTTCAAATCCTGCTGCAGGCAATTATGCATCCGGGCGGTTTAGAAAACAATGGCAAACTACAGATGCATTTATAATGTCTAGAAAATCACTACAGCCAAAAAATGGGGAGTTGATGGCTACATCCTGAATAGGATATGCTACCAATTTATAAGTTCAATCACATTTCAAGTACAATATGGCAAGCGTAGTTTTGAGAAAACTCAAAAGTTCTCTTTCCCCCAACTAGTTCTTGATTTTGTAGACTGCCGTAACTGGCCACTTACTTGTGTATTATTTTTAAATTTGAACTTGGGAACCACAGTTGTGTAATGTTAAGTTATTCACCTACTAATCAGCAATTCTGGGTTTTAAGTCCACTTGTTATTTGTATTTTGAAATACAAATTTCTCCTGTGGTTCACCCAACCAACATGAAGTAGGGTACTAGGACCCATGCTCTGAAAAGGTTGAGGAATGGCACTATTACTACTGAAAAAGTGTGATAGACAACGCTAGTAAAGGTTTCTGATCAATCACTGACTAAGCAACAAACAACATACAAACAAAACTGTGTGCTGTGACACTAATAACTTATACAAAACCATGTGCCGTGACGCTAATAACTTATACAAAACCGTGCACTGTGACGCTAACTTATACAAAACCGTGTGCTGTGACGCTGATAACTTATACAAAACCGTGTGCTGTGACGCTGATAACTTATACAAAACCGTGCACTGTGACGCTGATAACTTATACAAAACTGTGTGCTGTGACGCTGATAACTTATACAAAACTGTGTGCTGTGACGCTAATAACTTATACAAAACTGTGTGCTGTGACGCTAATAACTTATACAAAACCGTGTGCTGTGACGCTGATAACTTATACAAAACTGTGTGCTGTGACGCTAATAACTTATACAAAACCGTGTGCTGTGACGCTGATAACTTATACAAAACTGTGTGCTGTGACGCTGATAACTTATACAAAACTGTGTGCTGTGACGCTAATAACTTATACAAAACTGTGTGCTGTGACGCTAATAACTTATACAAAACCGTGTGCTGTGACGCTGATAACTTATACAAAACTGTGTGCTGTGACGCTAATAACTTATACAAAACCGTGTGCTGTGACGCTGATAACTTATACAAAACTGTGTGCTGTGACGCTAATAACTTATACAAAACCGTGTGCTGTGACGCTAATAACTTATACAAAACCGTGCGCTATGACGATGGTTTGTAACTCATATTACTGCTACCTTTATACTTGTGTTAAAAGTAAACAAATCAAATATTATTCAAATAGCTACGTTTGGTTGCGTGTCTCACAATTCTAGTTTAAATATGCTGGCCTATGATAACAATTTTGTGCAATTGGTCTTGCATGTTTAGATAGTTAACAGAAGCTGACAGCACAGCACTCTGAGCAAGCAGACAGGTGTTCAGTATTTCACAGCAGATAGTAAAATATATGCAAGATGATAGTCTCACAGTTCATGCAGATTATACAGATGTCTCATTCATCCAACTTACAGGGACTTCTTCTGACACATTCCACATATGGTATCATAATTTCTGTAGTCACAAGATGTCAATCTCATTCTAATTCCGATCTAATAGTCGTCATCACAGTTGATGATGACAACAGTTTCAGACTTGTGTTATTTAGTGTTAGTTAGTCGTTGGATCATGATCACTGTAAACTGGACATGTCCTTAGTTGCTCCGATCTCTCCTTGAGTGTATCCACCATTACACTTCTGCTGACAGCACCAGTCCTATGCTAGTTGACAATCATTCTTCTGCGTCCTCCACAATGTTCACTTCTAGCAACACCGCATTTCAATCCCTGATCTTTAATCCTAGCCAATGAAAAGGAATCATCATCCACATTAGTCTTACTCTCGCGTGCTGTATCTCTTATAGAGTTAAAAACGTCAGCACGATCCATTGCCCCATCGCCCTGTACCACAATCGTGCATGTCAGTTGATCCACTCTTTCATTGACTCAACACCCACATATCCCGGCACGAAAATAAATGTAACCACTTTCTCAAGGCCTCAATCCACTGTTCGCGAACGAGACCCATTTGTACCTTCATAATCATACTCATACAGTCACTCAAGATGCAGACCTGCGTTACCTTCTGTGTCCATACCCAAATGCCCAGACTTGTGTTGTTGCATCTGTGGTGTGTGCAGAGGTGACTAAAAAGTCAAAATGTGGTACGGAATCCACTGCCACATTTGGGTCATATATGATCAGAGTTAGACATTTGTGTCTTTATTATTGTCTTTTCAGGTAGCACATTTTCTCTGGAACTCTGAAATTTAATTCTACACTCTCATTATAATTGTAACACTCATTATAATTGTAACTCTCATAATAATGGTAACTCTTTATAATGGTAGAGACATTATCATAAAAAGGCCAATAAAAATAACACGGAAATGAAGAAATTAGCTGGGGGTTTTTTTTAAGTAAAAAAAAAATGACTGTGGATGATCAGAAACCTTTACTAGTGTCGTCTATTGCACTTTTTCAGTAGCAATGGTGTCATTCCTTGACCTTTCTCCCTGTCAAACAATCAACATTCAGGACAATATATCCACATAAGATTGAGGATGTTTGTGATTAACCTTTACCACAATCTCTGCGAACTATAATCAAAAGATAATAGGCAATTTCTGTAGCTGTCCACGACTATAGGCGACCGTAGAGGCCATATTTTTTTAAACAAAAATATCGCGATTGTAAACAAACGTTATTCATCCAGTTAACCGAAGAAATGAAAGTAGACCTAACTAGCTTCCGTTTAAACTAATGTTCAACTAAATACAACACATTACAGATCAGATGTGTGTTCAGCCACCGATATAATCTGTCCAATTTTTTTCAAAATTACAACCATTTTCTATGTTTTTTGTCTATATTTAAATTTATTTTGCGTAGCCGATAATTTTAGTTCGATCAATGTGGTTTGTTTGTTTACAAAGACGAATGTTATATATACAAATAGTTTGATTAGAAAAAAACAGCGGAGTGATCTAGGCATAGGAAACAGCATCTATCCTGGATTGAATGTATCGGAAGTTATCACCAAAATTCTCGGCCTAGTCGAAGATTTTAGTTCACAGTTTATCACATGTACCACACATATACCAACAAAACGTACATCATTACATTTAGAAACTATTCCTTTATTTCCACACACAAAAATTATACACACAGATTTAAAAAAAGAAAAACTATTGTGTTTTCCAAATACCCTCCATAAATAGCACGTAAGGGAAAAAAGAGAAAGCAGTGGCAGGCAGTAACTACGCTTTTTTAACGCAGATCGGTAAAGGTTAATAATACAGTGGAATCCCTCTATAACAACTTGGTCCGGACCGATCAAATATGTATGTAATAACAGAAAATTGCTATGTACAGTAATAGCAATATCGAATAAAAATAATTGGGGATTTTGAAAAGTGTTGTTATATAGGGAAATATGTTATAAAAGAATGCATTATAGAGGGATTCCACTTTACAAACAATAAAACAGCAGAAGCATATCCTGTATAAGACATTGCTTCACAACAATTGTTTTTTTATATGCCACACCTATACATACATTTCAGTATCATCGCCAGTTTAAAGTGAAAGGTATGACTTTCACTGCGCTCCAACCGCAACCAAATTTGTGCAACATGCTGTAAGACTGTCCTACTACCTTATTTAACAGTCATCTTTGAGATGAATATAGCTAAGATTCCTTCTGATCTGAAGGAGAGGAGGGGTACATACCCCTACTTGATGAAAGTTTTGAGGAGGGGTACATACCCATACTTGATTATTCTTCTTCTTCTTTCATTCACTTGAAACATGTCTATATCTGTAATTCTGTCTCCTGAATAAAACTCACTGTCTTTTGTAATTCATACAGTGGCCCAACCCCTACTTGATGAAAGTTTTTAGCTGGATGAAAACGGTTATGAGAAACTCCTGACTGTAAAAACATCTAATCTAACCAGTTTTCAAGGTATTCACAAATCTCATTAGTTACTTTTTAATCACGTGATTTACTATCGTGCAACAGTGGGTATGTGGTCAAGTCAACAGTCACATTGACAGCTTCACAATGTCAAGCAAGTTTGACAGTGGATAGCAATTAGATTGGTGATTATGGCATTTTACATCTTTACAGATGGTCAGGAAGCAGACCTGTGTAAATTTCAAATGGACTATGAGGTCCTCAAATTGGCTAAATTTCAAAGAGATATATTTCCAATATTTTACACATGACTGCTTGCTCTGGCTGGTTTTATGGAGATCAGCCTTTAATTGGTGATCACCATGCAAAACATATAGATTGCAATATCACGCATAATCAGCAAATGACTGCGACACTGAGCTTATACACTTTTATATGGCTGACGGAACGGCAAGCAGAGCATATATGGGAATGCCCCCAGTGCCGTGACGCTTGTTCCTAATTAAGAATCAATATTGCAATATGCAGCTGAGCTACTAGCGATATCACTACAATCTGCCATTTAGTGGAATTGGTAAAATACTGAATGTATTAGATACCACTGCCAAAGTGGGATGTGTCAGGTTACTACTGGCACAAAGAAAATGATGACACAAAGCATCTCTGTTACATCTTGATAGAAATATATTTGTACCGTTTTCCTGCTGCATTGCTGCATGAGAGATCCAGCAGGAGTATGAAGAAACTCATGCAGAGATTCTTTACTTTAGTTGTTTAATTCTGACAATCTGTAGGAGTTACATAATAAATGAAGTTCTTTCTTGTTCTCCAGTTTGAGTCAGATGTTGATATGGATTTCTTCAATGACCTGTACAATGGTCACCAACCCTGTCACAGTGCAGCAGAGCTTATTTATCAGAGCTATTTTAGACGAGCATAGTTTTCTTTGGGAAAAATATGAAATGCTTCACGAATTTATGCGTCATTCTTGCGCAGAGGCCATGTTAATCTTCTATGTATCATTCCAATTTTAGTGCATGTACTGTGTGAACAGTACAGTAATTCAATAATGGTTTATTCATTTATCAGCAATTGACAAATTAAAAAGTAATGTATTTCAATATGAGAACAATTATAGTTAGCTTCCACGTATGTTACAACATATTAAAATTGTAACAGAAGCATATCAACAAAAATATGTAAATTTTCACACACACAAAAATGGTAATATACATATAAATTTATATTGTGACTAAGTTCCTAGGCTGAATTTTGTTTCTGAAGTACTGTTAAACTTACAGATAAGTGTGCGTTCTATCTCCTTCAAAGTAGTTCCTTGTGATTATATACATTTATTTTTGTTCCTGCCACTGGATGAGAAAAATTTTTGGAATAGTTCTAATTTTCATATCGCACTGCCTTGAATCTCCTCATATCATCACTTTGCACAGCCTTGAATCTCCTCATATCATCACATTGCAATGCCTTGAATCTCATATCATCACATCGCACTGCCTTGAATCTCCTTTTATCATCACGTCGCACTGCCTTGAATCTCCTTATATCATCACATCGCACTGCCTAGAATCTCATATCATCACATAGCACTGCCTTGAATCTCCTTATATCATCACATAGCACTGCCTAGAATCTCATATCATCACATAGCACTGCCTTGAATCTCCTCATATCATCACATAGCACTGCCTTGAATCTCATATCATCACATAGCACTGCCTTGAATCTCCTCATATCATCACATAGCACTGCCTTGAATCTCCTCATATCATCACATAGCACTGCCTTGAATCTCCTCATATCATCACTTCGCACTGCCTTGAATCTCCTTATATCATCACATAGCACTGCCTTGAATCTCATATCATCACTTTGCACTGCCTTGAATCTCATATCACATAGCACTGCCTTGAATCTCCTCATATCATCACATTGCACTGCCTTGAATCCCATATCATCACATTGCAATGACTTGAATCTCCTCATATCATCACATTGCAATGACCTGAATCTCCTCATATCATCATCAGCAATTTTTCAATGTTCTCTTAAGTTTTGGAAACAAGAATAAGTCCCACTGAGAAAGATTGGGTGAGTATGGAAGCTGTGAGAGCAATGGAATGTTGTGTTTCATCAAAAATGTGTTCATGGTGAGATTTTTGTGAAAGGGCATTGTCATGATTCACAATCCAACTGACTATGTGCCACTTCTCAAGACAATGTCTGCGCAGAGCAGAGAGAGTGCAGGACTGTTCAGAATTTTGCATTGATAAACTGTCCTCTAGGGACATACTCATGATGAGTCAGCCCATCAATGTTGATGAATGCAATCAGTATGGTCTTGACAGTGGACTTGACCAAACAAATCCTGATGAGGGTCATCTTCAAAAGATCTGCATTCACTCTTGAAACAGTAATACAAATCAAATATTAGACTTAAAAAGGACTATCCTAAAGCTGGTTATGGTATTTCAACAGTTTTGGAACCTGTTTTTCCAAGTCGAAAGCAGAAATCAGTGTGCAAATGTTGTTGAAAATTAATGTCCATTTGGGATAATGTGATGAGACAAACTAGGCCATTTTCACTTAAAAGATCCCACACAGTTAGGCCTACACACATCCAGTTTCATACATACATTAACACATCATTGCATGCAACTGCTAAATGGCAATGCTCAGTGTATTCTGGCTATCCAGAAAAAAATAATTAAAATTAAACCAGCAACATATTGAACAGCCCTAGTATTTGTTTCTAAAATACATTAGAGGACACAGCAAATGACTGAATTACAGACAAAAATATGGACTCTGGGTATCCAGGGAATACATCCAACTCCACGTCCTGTCTTTTATCAATCCACTATACTTACTTATCTCATTTAGACTTGTGGCGCACACAACCTTTTTATGGGGAATTGGTGGGGGTCAAAGCTAACCAGTTTTGATAACCACCCAAAACACAACATTCTATTTTGTTTGAGATTACAAAAATTAACTATGTACAATGTCATGACAGAATTGTAAATTAGAAACAAGCTATATATAAATAATTGAGCTTTTCTTCTCTCAATTCTCCAAGGAAGACAAGGAAAACAATTGGTAATAACTGTAGCAAAAATGTGATCCAACAGGAGAAACTCGGAACATGGTAATAAAGTTTAACCTCTAACAACCAAGAGAAAAATAATGCACACTTCCTCTGGCACCTGGCCATTTGTTATGACTTCTGGTTTTTCTGCATGTGTTTGTTTTTTTGGCATAACTTTTTTATTTATTGAGTTATTAATTTCAAATTCGGAGTCAATAGAGATAAGTGGATGGTGAATATGGTTCGGAGGTGTTGTTTGCTTGTGTGTGTCAGTGTTATGTTGTGGACAACCAACATGGACAGTGTGGACAAATGTACACTAAGGACCTACAGTTTCTCAAGGTCATCCATAGCCATAGGCCCAACTGTAGAAAACCAAGCTCCACAAATTCCTCATTATAAATTACAGCATTTAAATCACTATTAAATATTATCAACATCTCCCTCAACTCCCATACATTGATCTACAGTACCTGCAACATCTCCCTCAACTCCCATACATTGATCTACAGTACCTGCAACACTAAAGCTTTAAAAATCATCTTGGTTTGAATCATCATTCATGAAGAATTCCCGAACAATGGTGTCACTGAAGATAGGTCCATACAGTTTGGCCCACAAAAGTGAAAAGGTTAATAAATTACGACTGGGACAAAATTCAGGGACAATTACTCTAGCACATAGTTATTATAAGCATGGGAAATTAACATGGAAGATTGTTGTCCATAACTACAAAGGTCTACCTCAATGTGACATATGTCGACATTGGGTGTCTATGGAAAGAGTAAACACATAGAAAAATGTCAATATTGGGCTGATGTAGGTTAATCTTAGAACAAATAAATTCAATAATAAACTTGATTACCTTGTCTCAAGTTTCACCTGTTTGAAAAAATAGGGCGCCATTTATGAATCTAAGAAGCAATATTGATGACCAGAAGATAATTATAGAGTTCTTGAAGTTAGTTGTGCTGTGACATGGTGATAATGAAGAACATTGAAGATAAGATGATATGAATAAACCCATAACCCATCAAGGTCATAGGGGTACCCCAATGGATGCTTCAGCACTCAGAGCCCTCCCTCGAGTTATATCTTCAACGATGCGGCGGAGTGAGGAAAAATCTTGTCCTATCCATTCCTTGATGTCATCTGTCCATATCTTTATTTGCCCTCCTCTGCTTCTTCCCCCTAAGATGATGTAGCTATGTATGAAGTTTTAACTCCATGTGTAATCAATCTCGCAAGACTAGTTTTACTGATCCTACTTCATTATGTCAGTTACTATTCCTACACAACATAGGGGGAATAGTCCAATTTCCAGGACATGCCTGGAGAGAACATTAACTTACAGAGACTATATGGAAACTGTAAATAATAAAAAAATATATTTGTGTTAACTGTTGTTGGTAGCATATTCTTTTTAGAATGTACTGATTTTCTAGGCAATATTTACATCAGTAGGTTGTCATTACTTTCTGAATGATCCAGAAACACAACTGCCTGCAATTGAAATTGAGACTGGTATCTTGACAGTACAAGAAGTATGATGTACCTCTCTGTTACAGTGCTGAACATGAGTTACTGACATTGTATTAAATATAACTCTGTTATCCAGGCTACATCCTGCTAATTGACAGGAGTTTGAGAACACACAGAAGCTGGAATAACTAACAAAGAATTGTGGAAGAGAAAACCTGATACGCTATTTTTTGTGTGCTAAATATTTACGTTTTTATTGAAATACGGAATAAATTGTTAAAAATACGGATTTATTAAAAAAGAAGTTGACACCTATGATTAACTCCTTCTCTTAAATCCTGTTTCTATTAACTCCTGCTTACATTAACTCCTTCAACTAAATCCTGTTTCTATTAACTCCTTCAACTAAATCCTGTTTCTATTAACTCCTTCAACTAAATCCTGTTTCTATTAACTCCTTCTCTTAAATCCTGTTTCTATTAACTCCTTCAACTAAATCCTGTTTCTATTAACTCCTTCAACTAAATCCTGTTTCTATTAACTCCTTCAACTAAATCCTGTTTCTATTAACTCCTTCAACTAAATCCTGTTTCTATTAACTCCTGCTTACATTAACTCCTTCAACTAAACATTCCCAAAATCAACCATTTTTTGTTTGTCTTCACTTAAATCACTGGTTCTCAACATTTGTTTCAGATCAAATAAATATCCATAACCCCCATGAAACATTTAAAAAAACTTTAAATTGTCTTCAAGGTTTATTTTTTTATATTTTATTATTCATCATTCATTACCTGCTATGGGAGATTTCAGAGAGGAGATGGGCTCCACCGAGTACACTTCTGTCCATTGAAATTATACCATAAGAGTATCTGCATAATGTGGATCATATCCTTGTATGCAACCGTTTCCACTATGTAATACCATAAATATTATAAGCATAATTGTTATTTTTATACTGTCCAAATAATTTTAGATAAATAAATCCCAACAAGGGCTCATGGCCCCCTCTACTGTCAATATTTTCTTAGTGAAACATCACTACTGAGACCCCATAAGGAACAACCACATAGTCCCAAGTTGAGAACTGTTGACCTAGATGATGCATTTACAACAGCCACACACTGGAATTTCCTCAAATTGCAGTGAATATGGCGTTTAAAAGTTCACACTAATTATGTTAGTATAATATCATTTTAAAAAATGAAATAATTAGTTAGTATTAAACTTTCATCTGTTTTATCAATCAGATATTATCATTGTTATTTTTATTAGTAGTGTTATTGCAATCGACACCCACACCCACAGCCACCAGTCAGATGTGCCACATAATATAAAATGTTGGCCAAAACTGGTGTAGACAATCGAGAATGTTCTTCATAACTTCTGTAGCATATCTCAGTGTTTCCACTGAATTTGTCAAGCATCAGGTACACATTTACAGCAAGGTTGAAGTCAGGTCAGGACCTACAGGAAATTTAGGCTGATGGAAACACTGACAATCCTAATTCCCAAAAGGGATCAATCATATAACAGTTGTTCAATGTCAATTTATTTACAATAATACAATAAATTTGAGCATAGTATCAAAATTTTATACACTGAGAAATGGACTAGATTTACTTCTTATGTGAAGTTTGCAGTAAGAAGAACTTATTTACTTGACACTTGAAGGTAACAAGTTTCAAAATATTTCTAAACAAAGACAAATTACTTTAAAATTACATCTCCCATTTTTTTAATGAAACAATTTTCTCCAACCTATAGTCATAAAATGCTGGAGTCAGATGTCTTGAATAAAATTTCCAAGCGTCTTTGCTCAGCAGCTGCGGCACTGTTAATAGTTTCTACAACCATTCCACCATCTCCACTACCACCACTGTTTCTGCTCCCACCTCGTGATGATGCTGGTGATGAGACAGTTGTTATCATTGTCAGTGGTGCTGCAGCAGAGGAGGATATTAATGATGTTGACATGTTATTGGCTCTGAGATGCAGGTTAATATCCATCAATTGTCCATACAGTGGTGTTAGTTCTAGGTTTGTCTTAGTCAGTGCAAAAACACCTGAAATTATTGAAAGTCAAATTATTACAATATATTGGAAATGAAATGTCAGATTATAAATATTATCTTTAAACCAAAATTATACTACCAATGTCAGACACGGACAATGGCCAAAGAATGCAAAAATAATCCTGTCTCATGGAAAATGAGATCGCTGAGAAATACAGCAAATAACACACAATAGACCACATAAAGAATGAAGAATTTTGAAGTTCTTGGGGGACACTACCAGTTATGATATTTGTAGAATAGTAATAATAGGCACCTTTCTGTCGTTCCAGATGATGGTATTATTATAGCACTGGGAAACCTGGATCAGGAGCAGGTAATGGTAGAAGTGTATAAAGAAGTGCAATCCTAGTAGGAACAGGTCTTGGAAGACATCAGAATTAAAGGATGGAGCGACAATGAAGAGGAAGGGAGAAGTAAAAGGTGAGACACTCAATGGTTGAGAAAGATACAAAAAAGAGAAGAAAGTATGAGAAATAGTAGTAGCACGTAGAACAACAGACTATGTGGCATATATACACAAACATACAAATATCAATATACAAGAGATTTTCAACGTTTTAACCGTAACCTGTAACACACAACAATTCGATGTCGACTAAAGTCACAAGGTCACACGCTCATAGACAACACCCGATGTAGACTAAAGCCATATTAAGGGTAGCCATTTGTCGTCACGGACAACAATCGGTCATGTTAATTTCCCGTCATGCTTTTATAATAAATATTTCCTAGAATAATATCCCTGATTTTGCTGTGGTAATTGAAAGCCCCATAGTGTATTTTATTTGGTCTTGTCAAGTTTGTAAACCAGACTGTGTGGACCTAAATTCAGTGATGCCATTGTTCATGAATTCTTCAAGTAGATGCTGATTCGGACGAAGAAGATTTTGAAGGCTTCAGTGTTGTAGGTAATGTAGATCAAGGTATGGGGGTTGAGAGAAATGATAAAATTTAATAGTGATGTAAATGCTGTCAGTTATGACGTGGAAATTGAGGAACCATGTTTTCTACAGATAGACATATGGATAACCTTGAAACTAAGTCCTTTATGTGTGTTTGTTTTTGTCCCCATTGTCTATTTTGGTTGTCCACAACCTAACACTGACACACACAAACAAACACCTCCAAACCATATACATCATATCACTTATCTCTATTGTCTCCAAATTAATATATCAATAACACAATAAATTAAAAAAATAAATCAATAACTCAATAAATTAAAAAAATAATAAATCAATAACTCAATACATAAATAAATAAATTAATGAATCAATAACTCAATAAATTTAAAAAAAAATTATTAATAAATAACTCAATAAATTAAAAAATCAAAAACTCAATAAATAAAAAAAATAAAAAATCAATAACTCAATAAATAAATAACTCAATAAATAAATAAAAAATAACTAAATAAATTAAAAAAATTAATTAATCAATAAATAAAAAAATTAATAAATCAATAACTCAATAAATTAAAAAGTTATGTCAAACAAACAAACAGCTAGAAAAATAAACAATCATAAAAATGGTCGGGTTCCAGAGGAAGTTGCATAATTTTTCTCTGGGTTGCTATAGGTTAAGGTATTTATCAAGAAAATACGAAACAAACAGTGAACAAAAATAAAAACGGTAAAAACAATGGTACTATCACAGAAACACAAGAACGCAGACGTTAAAGGTGACAATGACATGTGTACACAAGTTGTCATGGAGGCGGGCTTTTTAAAAAAAGGAAATGGGAAATATGAATGTAATGAAAAAACTTCTTGAAAACAACATGGACAGCAATAAAACGAGACCACACCAACCAAAATTTAAATAAATTAATGATCTGAATTAAGGTTTAACGGCTTATGGGTACCAAACTAAAAAATGAACTGATTTTCATGTGCATACTTAGACCTATCATCTGTGGTGCAGGATATGAGGGCGATTACTTGGATATCAAGGGCACCACAATGACCATCACCATTGAAATGTATGGCAACAGGAATAGGTTCTCTGTGTTTAATGGTATGAAGATGCCCGCAGAAGCTGTCACTCAATATTAAGCTAGTTTCACCTATATACTTCTTGTCACAGCATTTGCATATCATAATGTAAATGAAATTACATGGATTTGCATGTAAAGGCCTCATCGATAGTGAAAGTGGTCTAAAGAAATGAAACAAAATGGATCTCAACTACATAGAGACATATGTAGCAATGACTGTGCTTGCAACGAACTAAGATGTCTGTAATGCCTATATGGAAAGTCCTGGAAAATGGTACCTTACGGAACGCGAAGCTACGCTGATAAAAGGACACTATAAGGAAATGAGCATCTATGAAAGAAATCAATCATCTCCGAGAATTTATCAAGAAAGTCATCATCATCACTACATAAGCGACGAAGAGGCTGCGAGAATGACAGAGAGTTATGAAAAGCAGGAGAATGAGAAGTGTAAAGCAAAAAACCATGTGTATCAATTGGTTAGTATTAAACAGATGTGCTGAGGTAAGAATAGTGACAATTATGTCAAGAAATTATTGCAAAAGTCTACATCTTCTACAGAAATCCATTTGGGAGAACAACAATGACATTTTTTACTTGGTGAATGGATTGTACATAAGTACCACAATCTAAAACAGAGATCTCTATAGAATACAAATCATGCATCAACTTACTTTGTTTCTTCTCTGCTAGATTACTGCAGTAAATGTTGAGCAGTGTTGACATATCATCCTCAGTAGACATACCAAAAATATCATTTGGCCATTGAGATCTGTTCAAGCAAAAAAATATTCATTCAAAATACTGATATACTTTGTAGTGGAGTGTCTATTTTCAAAATTTGTGGATGTTAAATATGCTGTTAGTTTTAAAAACCTATTCATGTTTTTAATGGTAAATTTTGAATAAAGTAAAGAGGTTACTATACGATCCTAACAAACAGTGTAAAAAATAAACAACTAACAATAAAACAAAGAACAAGGACAATTTTCCATGTTACAGTTCAACAGGGACCTTTCTCAAGAAACACATATCAATAAAAAAAAAATTTAAAAAATAAAAATATTCAAAATTGGAATGACTAGGACATGTTTTTTGGTGAGAAAAATACCAGAGTTCTGTGATAAACACTAATCATAACTGTATCCACTTTCAACAATTATAACACAGAAAACTGATGAATCTTGTACAAATATTGGTTATTACCTGAATTTCCTTAAAATCTGTATCGCTTTGAGGTACTGACTGCCATGCAGATATTCAGCTAAAGCTGCTAGTGCTTCCTGTTTGTCCACATGGTTGTCCACATAGAATGGTGAAGCTTGGCCATTCTCAAGTTCATCTAGACTTAAGATAAGCTCATTTTTCACTGAGATAACTTGGGCAGACATGTCATTGACCTAAATTTGTAAATATACAAAAATATGGATACAAAGAAAGGTATTGATAATTTTTAAATTTGGAAATATCACAATTTTTGGTTAAGAGACATGCATACCTATTAATCTATATATCTATCAATTGCCTGAAAGAGGAGCAGAATAAAGACTAGCAACACTGTTTACCTTCGATGCATGTTGCAAGAAGCGGCAATGGAGGTTTTTGGGTTGGAGCTAACAGCTCATTCCATATAGGGTCAAAGTGACCTAGAAGCCATGCTGAAATCAGATGTCAGGCTAAAAGGTGCAGATATTACAGCTAAGCTGTAAAACATGACACAATGCATTCCATTTTCTAGATCACATCTTGTTAATCTGCAGGAGTTTAAGAATGAATGCAGAAGAAGAAGAAGAATCTATTACGTTTCAATTACTGTGTATAATAGTTTTAGCCATATTTGACAATATAACCTTCTCATCATTGTTTTATCCTATTGTGCAATTTATGATAAACATGCACACATATGCAAATAAAGGCATGGACAGACAACATCAAGGAATGGACAGGGCAAGATATTTCCACACTCATCCGAATCACTAGGATAGAATTCGCTGGAGGACTCTGTGTGCTGAGGCATCCAATGTGGTACCCCTACGACCCTGAAGGGTTATGGGTTTATTGATTGATTGATGCACATACATGATTTCTAACAGATAGAACTACAGCAAAACTATGATCCACCAGGTGAAAATTGAAAACATTGGGTAATGACGTTTTAAGAATCACTAGAAGCACACAGGGAGCACACTCATCAATGATTTAGCAAAAAAACAGCACATGGCAAAGGATGGCACTGCATAATATCACATCACAATAGAAATAAAAGCACAAATTTGACACAATTGCCACAAGTTTTTTGGCTGATACTTTTTTTTATAAAAGAAATACAAGCTTCAAGATGATATGACAAGTTTTGCACTGATTTCATTGTTTGTTTTGTTACCCAGATTATGAACAATGAAACTCTTGTTCCTCTGTGCAATGGAGGGGTGAGATTTCCCTGGTCTTTATTTCATATCCAGAAGACAAGACACTGCAAGAATTAAATTGGATACCAGATGGTAAGTGAAAAAGGGGAAGACAAAAGAAACTCTTTGCAGAACAATCATCAAAGAGACTATAGGTTTCAACAACATGCAAGAATTTCACACTGTAGCATCACATCACTCAAACTGGAGAGCACTGGTTTCTGCAGTATGCACTGTATTCAGCCCTGAAGGAACATACACACAGACAGAAGACAGCCTTTAACTGCATTTGGTGCAGAAGGAACACACACAGTTAGGAGACAGGTCTTTACTGTATGCTATGCTTTGAGAAGACTTTAAACAGAGGTAGTCTAACCGATTTAACCTTTCTATTACACCATTTAAGGTTGCCCATGATTACCGAATATTGCAGAATTTTTGGTTAAAGTTTGCATAATGTGTAAAGAAAAAATTTGAAAAAAGTTATATATTAATGTTTCTATGGGGGACATACTCTTTTCTCTATAATGTTATTTTTGAAGAAAAAGTAGAACATATTTACAAAATCTGAATGCTGAAATAAACTAAAATGACATCAATACTGAATATTTTATTTTAGAAAACGAAAAAAAAGTGAAACTAAATTTAAAAAATAAATACCTTGTAAAAAAAATCATTAAAAATTTATATTTCCACAATTTTCTGGAAAAAATTGATTTTACAAATTTAAATGCATACAGAAAACCATACAAATCATGTATCATCTTAGACATTTAAAAAAACATCTGGTTTAAAGGGAAATAACTGTTAAATTTGTGACCATAAGAATGGTCAAAAAATGAGTTGAAATGATTTGTTGTAAAAAAAAAAAAACTACACTGTGTAATATACAATTGATTCAAACTTATGCCTTTTTGTCAAGTTTGGACCACATGTATTAGAGTGATTCATGCTAGAGTGTTGTTAGAACCTGAAGAGGAACCAAGAATAGTGATACTATTACCTGCCACGCATGTCACAAGAGTCGACTAAAGAGGTTTTTGGAGTGGGATTGGCTGTTCCATCCCGTAAAGAATCAAAGTGTCCCAAAATCCATGCTGAAGTCAGATATGTCAGGCCGAAAGGAATAGATATTGCAACTAAGCTGTACACAGATTATGATCTTCGGACTACATCCTGCTAACCTACAGGAGTTTTAAAACAAATGCAAAAGAAGAGAAAGTGATTAAATGGTGAATTATGAACACGCATACATAAATACATCCATGAGAAGCAGAATATCTTACCTGTGGCAGAGCTATAACCATCTGAAACACATCCAAAAGTTTCAGGTAAGATTCAAACAGCAGAACTAGCTGGAAGATAAGCTTATATAGTCGCTGGCAGAGTTCCAATTGCTGTGGAATAAGATTCAAAATAATCCAATTAGTACATATAAAACAATATTGTATTAAATATTATACGAAATTACTTTAAAAACAGGGATATAGATTTCTTCTTCAGCGATTATTCTCAAACTCCCGCTGGATTTCTCTTGTAACAGGACAATGGTCCTATAAGATTTCTAGTTGGATTTAGTCCAGAGAATAGAAATACATTGTTTTATTTGCACCAATGGCCCAACACATCCATCTTTGGTGAATATAAAGATTTTTAATTCAAGTTTTAATAGATAAAATTCAAACTACAAATCTGGAGATAAAAAAATAATCACGCAAAATGTAAGCCTTATCACCGAAGTTTTCAATCATTTGATCACATTCCATGCTGAAAGTCTCAGATCATGTATCTCCACAACTCTCTACTTCTTGTGTTGTTAATAAACTCTGTGATATTCTCCCATGCCACAATGACAACAGATTCAACAACTTCTCTATCTTCTTTTGTCTCTTCTCCCCTTGATCTTTTCAGCGGTTTCTAAATGGCAATTTTTAACCATGGCTTAAAAATATTCACTGTCTGCTTCAAATTTTTACTATAATTTGTCTTTTTATTCCAGCATCTCTGAGGATGTCTATATTAGTTTTCTTAGCTTTCGTCATTCTTCTCAAAAACTACATTTCAGTAGCCTCTAGTTCACTTTTTTGTTTACAGTCCACATTTCATGTCTGTAAAAAGAATTGCTTCAATATAACATCCTAGTAACTCAAATTTGCATATGTATCGATGTGCACAGCATACAATTTTTCTGACTTTTTGAAATGTTTATTTGACTTGCACTATCCAAGTTCACAAAAGAAAAGAAGAAGAAAAGGAATAGGCATTGAGGATTGACTTAATTATACTTGGGCTACCCCAAATGTACTCTATCCTTCTCAATGCAGCGGCATGCCGCCTGCCAAGAGTCCTACTCGCAGCATGTAGCACTGCAATTTCAAGCAATAATCCTTAAGGATAATTGAAATAAACCTACTCTGTAAACAATACATTACAAGTACTGTTCCCGCTAAGCTGTGCTATCGTGCACTTCACATTTTAATCCCTCGAGCATAGATTTTGGACTTGGTACACAAGACTTATGTAGGGTAGCCTGGGGTAAAGAAACATTGCTGCGATTCTTTCCCGAATGTATGGGTTTTTCCAATACCGCACATGATTAGGTCAGACGCCAACATTCCAATCTTTAATACAGTAAAGTTTGATAGGTCAAGGAAAAGTCAATTTTCAACAACGCGGAAAAATATGTTTTCACTACCGTTAAATTCTGAATATAAACCCATCCGATTGTAGGCCGATAACCTAACTATCCCTTCCCAAAAGTGGAGAAAGTCGATAGTCCGACTATAGACCGACATCCCCAACTTAACAAAGCCGGCAATAATGAACTTCATCATCATAAGAAAGAACCGACATGCTAAATGGAAATTAACACAAACTTTTGCAACTCTAAGAAAATAGCATTCCTTTCATTTGCTTCACTCAAGTAACTTGAATGAATCAAGGAATGAAACCCGGGTGGCTACTGTATTCTGGATCAATATATCCGAAAATAATGAATACCCGGTAGGCTGACTTCCCTATCCATGACTATAGATGGTTTATGAGGTGGCGAGACTTTGGGGAACAAAGTTTTTCCTGAATGAATTGTCTGTGTTGGGTGTCTGGGCGTTATGACGCGGAACAGCCCTAGTGAATAGTAATTACTACGTAACTATTATGTCACCGGCTTCTGACAGTGACGTTTAAGTGGGAAATGATGAAAGGCAAGACAGCGAAATCACGTTTGTTTTTATAAGATACAGAAGAGTTTGAACTTTGTTCCTGGTTATGTTTACCGTGTGGGGAGAATACGGTAATAAAATAAACATAACAGAGGATTGTGAAATTGATCTCGTCTTCCACTAAATGTACAGTGGTTGGGGGAGGGAATCAATTACGGCGTAATTTTACTACAAAATGCCTATGATGTGTTGTGATTTGGAACCCGTTTCAAATCTTCTATAAAGAAAGATTACATTTTAGTCACTTATCTGAATGGCATCACATAATGTGAGGGAAACGTGGATTGGTTGAGCCGATTGAAATGGGTAGGGCCAGTAGTCCATCTTCAGCCTCAGTGGGCTGGACTAATTAACAGAATATACAGAGTACCAGTATGTAACTACCGGTATTTGCCACAGTATTTGCCACCGAGTTCTCACAAAAATATTGCAGACAGTCATTCCCTGGCTTTGTTTTTAAAAGATACAGAATCAACAGTTTGAACTTAACAACGAGTTTGAACTTTGTGTGACCTGTATGTTTACCTTATACAGTAATATAAACATGAGGCACAGCTCAGACGAGTTTCACTATTTATTTCTCTCCGCCATCCCCCCAACACTGCCTAAGTAGCAAAGTTTTGGATGTCAGTTACATGTTTGTGCAAGACCCTGTTTGTGCAAGACCGTTGAATGTAGAAAAAGACCTCTGTACAGAATTAATTAGGACTTCATTCTTTATGTTTCTGATTATTGTCTTGGTCCCTATTTATATACTTGGAGTCGCATGTTAAAAATTGGCAAGGCCGACCAACACATGCACGGAAATACTCAAAATCTGCCTTTGATGTGTTTTTACATTTTCTGTACACAGGTCTTATAGCCTAGTAGACGGTCAGTAACTGTTGTAACATTTGCTTTACCCAAAATGAAAGTGTGTGACAGTGTTTAGACTACTGGTAGTCGGTGTTTCCCTACACAAACAAGACTGGGCCTTGATGATAAACATGTGTTACTGGTAGATCAGCTTAGGCTACCATATTTCGTTTTTTCACAGACCATTACCGTATTTTGGTCAATATATAAAAAACGGTAATACCCATTGCTAAAAATAGCATTTCCGGGGAAATTAAGCTCAGTAAAAATGGCGGGCATGGCATGTCGGAAATAACGATATAGACCTAGTAAGTGAGTTTTATCAAGAAATATCGGAGGTTTCGAAGGAAATATTGTATGATATATATAAATTAATGTAATTAGAGGCTTAGCAGTATGGTAGTACGCTCTAGATTGTTGGAGAGCCCTAGTCATTTTATCCTGGCTTAATATATCGGGACATGTGAGTTGTCACTGGCATTTTTTTTAAAGTGTTTTTCTCCTGTTTTACTGTGATTTGGACGTAATTTTTTTTTTAAATTTGATGTTACTCGATTATAAGACGAAGAGTATGAAGACATCTCTGTTTATTGTTCAAAAAATTCTCGGGTTATACACGGAATTTAACGGTATGTTCAATTAATTATTTTGCAAATTCTCACACTCTGCCTGCTGTTATCATTACTTTCGTGATTTCTTAAAATGTTTAAACTTAAATATATGTTGTGTTGTTAAGTAATACACATTATCTTGTCAGTATACGTTAATTTTTTTTTCTCTAGAATTTATGATAGTTGCTAAAAATTTGATTGTGGGGTAAGGGGTCGTACGTTATTGGGGCAAAGTGTCGCAATCAAAATGTATGAAAAAAATGCCATGAGGAAGTTGCTGATGTTGATCTAAAGCTGGGAGAGACCAATATATATATGGTTATAATGATCATCCAATCTTACAAAGACATTATTAGCTTTAAAATGGAACTTGTGAACTATTTTTTATCTGAACTTTTTTTTTTCAGATTAAAGTTACGAAAGTAGGTCAATCTATTTATCCTGTCTATTCTTAGCACATGTTTACACACTGCTGGTGTGCTTGACCTGTCGCAGCATGATGGTCTCCCTCAATGTTATAATCTGTCATTTTCTGAGAACTTTCCATGTTTCCTACAAGCCTTTTAGGAAAAATGGAGAGTTCTCAGAAGATGACAATCAAATCAAATGTAAACCTCACAGAAGATGGATGTTTTGGGCCATATGCACAAATAAAACGACGACAATTGTTTTCAATAGTGAAACAATGAAAACTAGCATAGTTTGGACATGTATGCAGACATGATTCATGATTCCTTGTCGAAAACAATACTGCAGGGAACTGTCGAAGGAGGAAGAAGCAGAGGAGGGAAAATAAAGGCATGGACAGACAACATCAAGGAATGGACAGGACAAGATATTTCCACACTCATTCGCATCGCTGAGGATAGAATTCGTTGGAAGACTGTGTGCTGTGGCATCCAATGTGGTATCCTATGACACTGAAGGGTTACAGGATTTTTAATTGATTGATTGATTGATAACATGACAATTATCCTATTAGATTTCCAGCAGGATGCAGTTCAGAGAATGGAAATGCATTGCGTCGTCATTTTATTTGTGCCAATGGCCCAAGCACATACATCTTCTGTGAGGTTTACATTTGATTTGATTGTCATCTTCTTAGAACTCTCCATGTTTCCTTCAAACCTTTTAGTTCTACACTGTCGTTTTGCTAGACCAGTTTCATAGATGTTGATTCGAATGTGTTTTATCATTCTTTTTTATATAAAATCCTTGAAAATAAAATCTAAACATTAGATTAAAACACATTTCTGACCTGTTCTTCTCCACCCACAATATAAGAGCCTCCATCTCCTAATGACTGCTGCTTGATAGAGGATTTTAGAGTTTCTAGACTCTGAAATATTATTATATATAAAATATCAAACAATGTACAAATCACATATACTACAAATAAAATAAGCTCTGTTTTCAAAATGTATGTTTTGAGATATGATGGATTGTAAGTACACAAAACTACACTTTTCATTGATGTGTGCTTAAAACAGAAGTGGTTTCTGCAGAAATGTATGCCACTTAATAAAATAGACATATTTCATAGTCAGCGTACACTGGACAAATTATAGGTGCTTCAATCTCCGTATCAGTACATCCATCAGAGTGTAGTGGCTGACAGTTCCATTTGATGCTGAGCTATCAGTTTCTTTGTATATTTATTTTGTTTCTCTTTATTAACAAAATCAGATCCATTGATTGCCACAGTTTTCATTCCACAGTACATAATTGTACACAGGTGTAGAGATCTGTACAGATTACAGTTAACCAATTCAGAAGGCATGTATATTCTCATGTCTTATATTTGCCTCTTATGTTATATTCTCAATAACCTTTACCTTAAATGAACCAGTCAGGACCATAAGAAGCTGAACATAACTGATGGAATTTGCATGCAATGATGATGATATGACAATGAGTTGAATTTTCTTTAAAAAGGGTTGAATGTTCAGTAAGAAAGAGGAGTTGTCTCCATTACATAATATAATAGCCATGTCAAAATGGAGAACACAGAATAGTCTCAAAATGTTTACAATCAACATACGTACCTGTTCTGCCTGGTCCTTCCTCATTGAGTATGTCTCAAAGCATTCTTGTATTTCCACAACACAGAATCTATGTCTGTCTACAAGTCTGCTGCCAAGAAGCTGGATACAGACCAAGAAACAAATACATACATAAAGTTAATACTGAACAAATAGATCCTAGTTGTCTTCTGCTTAAACTTTGATTAATAATACATCTATCTTCTTTGTATATCTGATTTCTTTTTTTAAATTGTAATTTTTTTTCTGTCTCCTGTCTTCATTCTACTCGTTTGCCTATCTTGTTTTTTCTTCTGTGTTTGATCACAAACTTCTGCAGATTATCAGGATATAATCCAGAGAACGGAATGCGTTGTGTCATGGTTTAACAGCTTGACTGCAATATCTGCATCTTTCAGCCTGACACATCTGACTTCAGCTTGGCTTCTGAGTCACATTGTCCTTATATGTGATGTGATAGCTAATTTCATCGCCAAAACATCCTTAGTTGCCTTAGTTATCATCCCTTTCTTGTCTCTCTTCTTTAATTTTCTTCCTGTTTGTCTTTCTTCATTCTAAAATATTATTCCCTTCTTTGTCTTGTCTCCCTTCTAATTACATTCCTGTTTCTTCTTCTTATCTCAAACTACTGTCAGCTAGCAAGATGTGATCTAAGTACACAGAATCTATGGCATCAATGTTCACAGCATGGCTATGATATACCGTTAAATTCCGTGTATAACCCGAGAATTTTTGGACAATAAACAGAGATGGCTTCATACTCCTAGGCTTATTTTCGAGAGTAAGATCAAATTTTAAAAAAATTACGTCCAAATCACAGTAAAAATGGAGAAAAACACTTTAAAAAAAATTACAGTCACATGTCCCGATATATTAAGCCAGGATAAAATGACTAGGGCTCACCAGCAATCTAGAGCGTACTTACCATAATGCTAGGCCTCTAATTACATTAATTTCTATATATCATACAATATTTCCTTCGAAATCTCCGATATTTCTTGATAAAAACTCACTTACTAGGTCTATATCGTTATTTCCAACACGCCGCCATTTTTTTAGCAAAATTTCCCGGAAATGCTATTTTTAGCAATGGGTATTACCGGTTTTTTTTACCGTTTATAGTACATATATTTCTATCATAAAGGTTTCAATTGATCATCGAAATTGGTCAGAAAAGTATACCAGTATCTGATGTTATTTATTAACTACAGTAAAGTGTAGGTACCGGTAGTTACCGGGTGCATATAATGTCTGTGATAACAAATGACATCTATATAACGGTAACTGGCGTTTATAGTCTAGCCTTACTGGGTAGTGTTTGATAGTAACAGACTAAATTATAGGAGGTTTGGCTTGCGTACAGCAAAATGTTTAAACACAATTATCTGTAGAGTAGACACAAAAACAGAACACAGAATAACATCAAATATCGATAAAATTTAGGAAAAACTTACCGGTGCCAGTCGAAACAGTCATTGAAATCCTTCGAAGTCCGAATCACTGTCTGAAGTCTGAAATAACTCATGAATGTCATCATCTGTCATGGAAACATCAGGGTGGATATCGTCAGTCTCTGGTACATTGTCGTCGTCGGCATCGTCCTCAAAGATAGCGTCGTCCTCACTTCCATCCATTGCGTTACTTATTGAACACTTTTTGAAAGATCTGATGATCATTTCGGATGAAATATCAGACCACGATTCTTTGACCCACGTAACGATTGTGGTGATGTCAACTTTTTTAATGTTACCACCCTTCGTCACTGCTAAATCAGATGATGCCATCCAGTCATTCCATTTTGCTCGGAGTCTGTCCTTGAATGGTTTGTTCAGGCAGACATCTAGTGGCTGTAAGAGGGATGTAAGTCCCCCAGGAATGACGGAAACAGACAACCCCATCTCACGGCATCGTTGTACCACTTTCTCTGTGAGATGCGCCCTAAATGAATCCCAGACTAGCATGGATGGTATTTTTTAAAGCGGCCCCCTTCCTCTGCCCCCACACTTTATCCAGCCATTCCAGAGTACCACTTTCGTCCATCCAACCTTTCGTGTGAGCACGCACAAATACGCCACTTGGGAATTTAATACCCTTAGGCAGAGTCTTGCGTTTAAATATAATCACGGGGGGCAAACGTGACCCATCTGCCATGCAAGCTAACACAACAGTGAATCGAGTTTTTTCATGCCCAGTTGTCTTTACAAAAACTGTCTTCGCACCTTTGCATTCAACGGTGCGATTAGAAGGCATATCAAAGCAGACAGGTGTCTCGTCCATGTTTCCTATTTGAGATAGATCGTAGTTAAATCTCTTCCTCAGGTTGATAGTGAAACGTTGAAACAAATCAATTTTTGTTTCTAGCTCCTTCGGCAACTTTTGCGCCAGCTTAGTGCGTGTTCATAGACACAAGTGATGTCTGTTCATAAAGCGATTGCACCATCCCATTGACGCAACGAAGTCCTCAGATTTGTTATTCTGGAATGCAGGATCTTTCAATATCGAGAGCGCCCTGATTCGAATATTGGTGCGGGTTATAATTAATCCGTTCTGTCTAGACTCCATTATCCATTCTGATAATTTCTTCTCCAGCGCAGGGAATGAAGCTGTACGGCCACGTGATGCTCTCTTTGATCTTGGCATCAAAGACAATTCTTCCTTTTTTTTCCTCCATTCTCGCACTTGCTTTTCATTCACAATGAAGTGGTGGGAAGCCATGGAATTGTTGGACTTCTCCGCAAAAGCGATAACATCCAACTTAAAACCAGCAGTATACGATGTTCGTTTCTGTCCAGGCATCCTTCTTATAAAACACGAATAAAATCAATGACAATAAAAATGTATGAACTGGAAGCTAAACTACTTGTGCAGTATTCTTGGCTAGCTAAGTCAGCCTTATATTCTATTAATTAGTCCAGCCCACTGAGGCCGCAGATGGCCTACTGGCCCTACCCATTTCAATCGGCTCAACCAATCCAAGTTTCCCTCACATTATGTGATGCCATTCATATAAGTGACTAAATGCAATCTTTCTTTATAGAAGATTTGAAACGAGGTTCCAAATCACAACACATCATAGGCATTTTGTAGTAAAATTGCGCCGTAATTGATTCCCTCCCCCAACCACTGTACATTTAGTGGAAGACGAGATCAATTTCACAATCCTCTGTTATGTTTATTTTATTACCGTATTCTCCCCACACGGTAAACATAACCAGGAACAAAGTTCAAACTCTTCTGTATCTTATAAAAACAAACGTGATCTCGCTGTCTTGCCTTTCATCATTTCCCACTTAAACGTCACTGTCAGAAGCCGGTGACATAATAGTTACGTAGTAATTACTATTCACTAGGGCTGTTCCGCGTCATAACGCCCAGACACCCAACACAGACAATTCATTCAGGAAAAACTTTGTTCCCCAAAGTCTCGCCACCTCATAAACCATCTATAGTCATGGATAGGGAAGTCAGCCTACCGGGTATTCATTATTTTCGGATATATTGATCCAGAATACAGTAGCCACCGGGGTTTCATTCCTTGATTCATTCAAGTTACGTGAGTGAAGCAAATGAAAGGAATGCTATTTTCTTAGAGTTGCAAAAGTTTGTGTTAATTTCCATTTAGCGTGTCGGTTCTTTCTTATGATGATGAAGTTCATTATTGCCGGCTTTGTTAAGTTGGGGATGTCGGTCTATAGTCGGACTTTCGACTTTCTCCACTTTTGGGAAGGGATAGTTAGGTTATCGGCCTACAATCAGATGGGTTTATATTCAGAATTTAACGGTATGTTCCCTTCATTAGAATACTGATGGATCACTTTGACTTCCTGGGTGTAGTACCCAACCTTTCTTAGCCTTCTCTTATGACATACACTGCATAGCTATTACTATACTTTGTTCCTCTTTCATATTCAGGCAGCACATTGTTCCCTATGCTGATGACATCTTGGTATATAGGCAGGGCAGAGATAGAGAAACAAGCAGCAGGAATTTGAAGAGGGAGCTTGATCATATAGGGGAGTGGTACAGTAATTCTGGAACTTTTGTCAATTCATCAAAAGCATCGATAACATGGTTTTCCCTAAATTATCACATAGTAAACACGTCCACGCCATCGGTTACTTTGAGAGGGGATGTCCTCGAGAAAAACCAACACAATGAAGTACTTGGGAATTATGTTTGACCGAAGTCTGAGTTTCAAAGATCATGTTCACCACATCATTGTAAAGGCTTATAAAGGTCTTGCTGTGATGTAAGTTCTTCTGTATCAGGGATTGGTGGTGGCGGTGGTAGAGCATGCGTTGGAGATTCTGACACTGAATCAGACTCAAACAGAAAGGTTGGATAGAATCCAGAATGAGACAATGAGAATCATTTTGGGGTGTACGAGTAATACGTCGGCATGGGCTATGCAATACTTACTTGATTGCCCAACTGCAGAGCAAAGAATACAAATGTGCATGGTGCGGGACTACCAATAAATAACCGCTGATAAAGAGCTGATAATGAGGTAACTAGAGTACTATGAAGTCAATCACATACGTCTTTTTAACAGTTTCTTTTTCACTAGGCACTAATGTGTTCTCTTCATACCACATAAATTGATAACATCTCCAGTCATCTGGACACTGGTGTGTTCTCTTCCATACCTCATCATTTGGTATCACCTCCAGTCATCTGGACACTGGTGTGTTCTCTTCCATACCTAATCATTTGCTATCACTTCCAATCATCTGATACAAAGTAGATGATTTAGATATGTATTGGAGAAAAATAACATTACTTTTAATTATCACTTGGAGAATAGGACATTTATTTCAATGAGATGAAACTTAAAAACTTTGATAACACTTACCAAATCAGATTCTGAATAAAAGAAGGGGCAATCCAACTGCTGATTTACCAGATCCATGACCTGTACTGAAGTTTGTTAAGGTAATTGAGTGATCTTATATTCATATAGAGAAGACCTTGTCTTACTTTACACTTAACATGCAGAGTTTCTCACCATATACTACAAGATGTGGGGATAAGAAAAAGTGACAGATAATACAATCAACATTTTTATCCAGCTTGATTACACTCCACCTGGTTATATTATAAATGAAAATAAAAATATGTTGCTTCTTTTATATACCGTAATGATGTTCTTCTCCGCAAGCAAAACTGAACATGGTGTTGAAAAAGTTAATTAGGATTGGCATTAAGTTTGTGAACCCCCAAACTCTTTTCTGGTAAAATTAGTTTCCGTGGTCCCTGGACCCAAAAAAACTACACAACTACAATCACACTCTGGAATGGCTGGATAAAGTATGTGGGGATTGGTGAGAGCAGAGGAAGGAGGCAGCTGTAAAAAAACAAACCATCCATGCAAGTACGGGATTCGGGTTGTTGTTTCCAATTATTACCTACTGACATATTTTATGGTTAATTAATCTAAAAATCACATCAATACATAATTTAAATATTCATTTTTTAGAGTCAGGGTTAGTTATGTTTTATATAACTAATCCTACCCTAACCTTAAATATATTTATATTTAACCCTTGTGGAACTAATTTGGAAATAGTGCCTACCTATTAATAATTTCCCTTGACTGTATGCACTAATTTTAAACAAGAACCGGGACCCATTTTGGACACATCTCACAGATAAAGTGGAAAAATGATACTGTGAGATGAAGGTATCTAATACAGTCTGTCTGTATCTAATTCCTGGGATCCTTACCTTACCTCGTGCAGCCACTAGATTTCTCCTTAACAAACCATTCAATGACAGACTTTGAGAAAAATAGAATGAATGGATGCCACCATCCGATTTAGCATTGATGAAGGATGGCAACAACAAAAAAGCTGACATTATCGCAATAACTAAGTGGATCAAAGAATTGTGGTCGGATGTCCTATTCGAAATGATCGTCGTTCTTTCAAAAAGTGCTCCATAAGTAATGCAATGGAAGTAAGGGTGTACCGGCAGACAGTGAGATAGAGAGATGATATCCACCCTGATGTTCTTATGACAAAGAATGAAATTCGTGAACTGCTTCAGAATTCCGACAGTGATTGTGGCTTGAAGGATTTGAACAACTTTTTGTACCATAAGATTTTTTCCTATTACAATACATGACAGTATTCAGTGTCATAGTTTGTGTGTTTCTACTGCTAATTTAAAATACAATTTTGTTATTGTATTTGTATAAAGGTACTGCTCCCAGCTACTGTAGCCAAGATAGGGTTCACTGTGCTCATTCCCCGCCACCAATTAACTACTGGTTATACCGAACTTCTCTATTGCTCGAGGCATGCAACCAAATGTTCAAGTCAAAAGGGTTGTCACATCCTGAGTCACTGTGCCTCTATGATGGGTTTCAGCCATAGGAAAAAACAGTGCTGCCAGTTTCCTCCTCCCCAGTGCTGCACAGTACATCTCTGGCTCCCTCCCAACCACAGAGGGTGCATAGATATATATTCAGGTAAACATGAAACACATTTCAACAACAAAATAAATGCACAATTGTATAGATGATGTGCCATGAAGCTTCTCTAAGAAGATAACCTCAATATAACGGCATGTCATCCACTAAGGTTTTCTGTTGCATGGGTGGTATGTCTAGTGGGCCATTGATGAGACTCACAGATGCAACCACATGCGTAACCTATTCACATCAATTATATTATTTTCATAATGCTGTAAATAACATCTGACCCACTCAGTGCAATCATCATTATTATCAAGTGCCAGCTCCCCATCAAAGTTGGCTGCCATAGACCTACAGGTACATCTCAAGTCTTCAACAAAGTCTTTTAATATGTCCAAAATAGTTTGTTTATTTATTTCATTATATCCTTTACTCTTTTCACAGTGTTGTCAGACTTCTTTATTTGTATGAAGTTGTCTCTATTCTTATATATGTTGTTCAACCATCAAAGTCGATGAGGACCATTCAGCTCAACTGGGATGAAGATGACGATGTCTGCAGTGTGCCAACAGTACTAATGAGTCAAATGCGTATCAGAAATTATCTGCGACATTCTGAGCATCTGTGGGAGGAGTCTATGTGTCTGTGGGAGGAGTCTATGGGACATTGAGTAGCTCTTGCTTTCATCAAGTACGTTTTTGTTAGGCATCATAATGTCTGAAGTTCTGCTATATATGCACATATCAAAGGCATAAATTCCATCCTCTAGCTGTTTGTTAGTTACAGTAGATATCTTGATATCAACTATATGATAAGGATACAGATCTGTGATGTGATGACCTTCAAATTTTCTGTCTTGGAAATGTAGTAGCCCGCCTCTTTAGTCATTATGGACAGTCGTTTTCGCAACTCCTGCAAAATAGAATGCTAAAGAATTAAATGGATAGGTTCAACAAAAACTACAAGAAAATGCTTCAATATTGATAGATTGGTAGCATATCCTATACAAGATGTAGACATCAACTCAGTATTTTGTAGATTTTTTGTGTGATTTTCTTGGCAGAATTATGTTCAGTAGTTTGCCATTGCTTTCTTAACGGTCCGGATGCATAATTTCCCTGAGGCCGGATTCATACTCAGTACTTTGGTTGTCACAGAAATACTTTGTACCACGCTGCAACAGAGCCGGACAATGATACATAACTGAGAATACTTCAAAAACTTGTACGGGAAGTTCACTATTGTAATAGACCTTGTCTCAATTAGTCCGTTCTCAGTGATTTGAATGCACAGGTTGAATGTCTTGACAAGATAACTTCTTTTTTTTTGGGGGGGGGGAGAGAAGAAGGGGGGATGGGATGTGGTTGATCAACTCCGGCAACCTACAAGAATAGTGTGCCTAGATATCTGCAAAGGATAGCCTGAATTCAATTCTTTGTGCGTTAAAATCTGTCAAGTGTGATATTGCTGGAGGAGCCAGGTAGATTGGCACAGGATAAAATCAGGTTCAGGCCATCAGTTGCAAAGACAACGTTCCGGATAGAATATGTCACGTGATGATGATGAGAACGGATCTGGTTCAATTCCCGCCAGCTTAAAAAAAATTTCCATTTATCCTCATTCTTTCTACTTGAATTTACTTGTATAAGCTATTATTTGAAGCAACATTGTCCTGTCTCTATGTTATTTGTGTACAAGTATGTACATCGGTCCTTTAATACGAATACTGATGTTCTATGTTTAGGTCAAATAAATCTAGAGCCCCCAAAATTATCGAATTAAACTAAGCCCCCCCCCCCCCCCAGATCAAATTGGTCTCTTGAACCATAAAAAAGCTTTTAAACTTTCACTGAAGTTTGCAATTATTTATCTTATCAAATATTGTCTGAATAATTTCAGGTACAGTAGTTACCTTTCTGTGATTCCCCTCTAGACAGATCAGTAGCCCCATATTGTTAAATTTTTTCTTCCATGCTATCCAGAAAAATGATGTGCTCCCTTAGGGGCATATGACCCACATTAGAACTACTGGTTAAATTTGTAGAAGAATGAAAAATTAAAAATCACATTTTCTAGTAATGTTTTAAATATTATCATTGGGTGATAAAAATTATACAATTTTATCTATTCATCTTTTTCTCCCTTGTCCTATCTTTAGCTATTGCTTACATTTCTTTCTATATCTTAACCATCCTTTGTATATATGTATCTAACTCTTTACATTATGTGTTTCTTGGTCTTCCTCTTTTTCTCTTTCCCTATGGAGAAAACAATGCTATTTTCTCAAAACAATGTCTATTTTACAATGGTTTCTGTTGATTAAGCACCTCTTCTTTTACTTCTAGTGGTGTCTGTTTAGTTCTTTTCACTAATTCCTCATTGATGACCTTATCCTATCATTTCAAACCTATTCTAAAATTACCAACACACAAAAATATGTACCCTGAAAAGTCTGGGAAATATCTGGCATGTCTTTCCAATATGACTTAATGAACTTTCCACAATGACCTTTGCTACATGGACTCTCCAAGCATCTTCAATTTCATCTGCCTGAAGGTTAGGCAGTAGAATGGAGAGTTGGGAGAATGCTGGTGAAGCTTGACTGGAATTGAGGTCCACTGTGTCGGTCTCACTTGCTGCATTACTGGACAAGCTGTGACTGTAGAGATAATAGATATATAAATATGTTATACACAGTACAAACTAGCATATCATGAAATCTTTATGTGCCAGATTGGCATACCATGTAATCTCTATGTGCCAAACTGTCATATCATGTAATCTCTATGTGACTGAATAGTCACCACTATATCTGATAATTGTTAGTTAACAATACTGTTATTAGAATGACCATATAACATTCCTGATGATGAAATAATCCCTTTAAGCTGCGAACAGGTTGCACCTGACAGCCATTGCCTTTTTGAAAAAAGCACAGGTTTTTATCAGTTGTGTAACTAAGGCAACATACAGGCTCATGTAAAGTTGTCCCAAAAGCATAGTTGTTTAAAGCAGAGGTTTGTGGATACATGTTTAGTCCCCAAAGGGAAGCATTCTAGTGCAAAAGAATGCCAGGATTACCAAGTCATGTTTGGAGCACATCACACACTACTGCGCCAACTATCTAATCATTTTCTGTCAAATTTGTTGACCCACCGGCAGTTATGGCACATCTAGCATTTCCTGTAACCTAGGAATCTACCACAAAAAAACCAAAAGTGCAATGTCCGCTGACTTGCATCTCTTGAAAAAGACCATAACATTTTGCTGACCAGCAATCCAGAGTGTACTTATTTTGCATTATCGAGGGTGTACAAAAATATTTTAGAGATTGACACCGCTGTCTTTAAAAACCACAGAAAATTGAATTCATGTGAGTGATCTTTTAACTTTCTATGTGTCGTAATGAATGTTTGAATGAACTTGAAAGCCTCAGAGTTATTTAAAATACAAAATCCTATTGATTACAATGCTAGGGCTAGATTTACATTACTTTTTATATATCATACAATCTCATCGTCAAAAACTAAGATTTCTTTGCCATTAATACTCAAGAACAACATCTATTTT
Source organism: Meghimatium bilineatum (assembly GCA_034231615.1). Classification (NCBI taxonomy): domain Eukaryota; kingdom Metazoa; phylum Mollusca; class Gastropoda; order Stylommatophora; family Philomycidae; genus Meghimatium; species Meghimatium bilineatum. Next base: position 15,567,321 of record CM067312.1, on the reverse strand, counting down.
TCTGTATTTCACATGTGCCGCCATTTTGGAACAACGTACTTTCACAGAGTGGGCTATTTTTATGTTAAATACCAAAGTTTTATAACAGAAAGTCAACTGGTTGAAACTGTCTTGTATACATTGTATGGACCAGGTGATGACATGCACACCAGAGTGCACAGGCCGGCGCTCCATAGCTGGTCGAGCATAAGGGTCAGCTTAACACAGCTGGCCAAGACTCCCAGTACATTTCCACGCAGTGGGCCTGGAAACAGGAGTGCAGCAACCCTGCTGTAGCCTGGCCAAGTACTAGGGATCGAAGATATGGGAATGCCAACCCGGTCCAAAAAAATGCTGGCTGAATATGGATGTGTCAGGTCAAAAGGCGCAGATAATGCAGCTTGCTGTAAAACATGAAACAATGCAGATCACCCTCAGATGTCCTTCTCAGGACGGTCAGTGGAATGCTTTCAGAGGGTCCGCCGCAAGGCGTACGACGAAGATGAAGAAGTATACATTTTATTTTTTCTATACCCCTACCTGGTAGTCTTATAGTCTGTGTGTTCATTGTAAAGCTAACCAACCTTGTGTCTTATGTAAGTACTATAATTTTTGTAGAACAAGAAAAGGAATCAGCACAGGGGAAAAGAATTTCTTCCCCAGCTGGGATCGATTACTGAGAACAATGTAGAAGCTAAATGGTTAATAGGCGTCAATATAGATCTGTGTTGGTTTATTTTTGCATTTCAACAAATGCTATATCACATTTTTCATCACTTCTAAATTTATTACACTTTTATTGGACAATCTCTGAATATATAAACTTACGTGGACCCAGTAAGAGGACTTGATCTCAGAAGATTGAAAGTGTTTACTTGTATGGTTGCTGAAGCACCAGCGGAATCTGAAATAGCAGTAGCCCCACTAGCCTCCTGTTCAGAGCTTTCAGACTGCAATAAAACAATATATCAAAGTTACAGAAATTATACTTGAATGCTGTCTAGTTTTGTGTTTTCTCTCTTTAACTTAATTTCTAATCATGTTTCTACTTTTATAAACTGAATTACGAGATGGTTTAAAGTGTAGTTCATATACACTGACTTGAGAATGTTTAAAAGTGCAGCTTATATATGCTTGACTTGAGAATCAAAGATGTACAGGATGTATATATGGAGGTAGATAGCAGAAATCAAGTGAAGGTACATTATTGGGAGCAAGTACATTATAATGAGAGAATATGGTACATCACAGAGAGCAAAGTACATATGGAAAAGGAGACCCTAGTACATCACAAGGACACAAAGTACATATTGAGGAGAGATGATAATACATCACAAAGAACAAAGTACATACAAAAGAGAGATGATGATACATCAGAAAGAACAAAGTACATATGGAGGAGAGGTGATGATACATCACAAAGAACAAAGTACATATAGAGAAGGAGACAATAGTACATCACAAAAAACAAAGTACACATGGAGAAGACAAAAGTAAATCACAAAGAACAAAGTACATATGGAGGAGAGGTGATAATACATCATAAATAACAAACACAGGAGAAACCAACAAATCTGTAACCAATGTGTTGCCGGAATTTAAAAAAGGAGCAAATAATAGTGATACTATTATTTAGAAAATAATAGTGATACTATTATTTAGAAAATAATAGTGATACTATTAATTGCCGTGCATGTCATAAGAAGTGACTAAGGAGGTTTTGGTTTGGGGTTGGCTGTCCCATCCCACAGTCAAAGTGACCCAGAAGCTATGCAGAAGTCTGATGTGTCCAGCCGAAAGGTGCAGATGTTGCAGCTAAGCTGTAAATCATGCCACAATGAATTATATTCTCCAGAGTCTGTCCTGCTAATGTATAAGAGCTTGATAATGAATGCAGAATAAGAAGAAAACAACATGTATAGAGAGTATGGTTTTTAAAATGTCATTTGATATACAGAAGAAATACACAGTAGGAATGTCTGATAGATAAAATGTTGGGATATAATATAACCTCTTCATCTGTAGATGGTTCCTCTGTAACACTATCACGAGGCGATCTCTTGGAAAGGTTACTAGTAATCATCTGTAGATTGGGCTCACTGCCAAAGTTGGGTCGACCAGAGCTTGTTGGCGAGGGATCCAGATGAAGGGAGTGACGACGATCAACCAGTTGAGTAAAGAATCCTTCAGTCTGTGGATCAAATAAATCATTGTTCGATTTTTAGATAAAACTGTCGTGCTTTATCAAAGTTCAAGCTGTGTCATTACATTTCATTTAATTCCAAATTGTTTCTATAATATTTAACAATAACTTTTCACATGTTAAAAATATCACATTTATCTATTTTTGACTTGCTATTTCTCTTAACTCAGGTGGTTCAGGTATGTGTTGAGACATTCCTCGATGACAAAAAATGTTCTTTTAAACTACGGTGGAAGGGTAAGATGAGTTGGCAAGAAGAAGACATGACTAGATAATATCAAAGACTGGAGGATGGGGTGTGAAATTTCCAAACTTATCAGGATGGCAGAGGATAAAGATAGGTGGAGATCTTTCTGCATCAAATGTCTCAATATGACACCCCTACATGGAGATTTTCTGCATCAAATGAAAAGTGAAAAGTTCCTAGGAAAGAGGAACTAAAAGATCCGTCAGCTCGAGTCGAGCTTCTAGTTACCTGTGATCCGTATAAGCAGAGATCCAGACCCAATCATGGGCGCTCGGAAAAGCAAGAAGACCTAAATCAACTCTAATGTCCAGTCTTCCTATACCGGAAATATGCTCACGAAGAGAAAGGGTTCAGAACCCGATGGGCTTAGGCAAGAAGGGGACAACGATGGCAGTCCTGGCCCAACTCTACTGTCACGATTTCCTATACCGGAAATACACTTGCAGAGAGAAAGGGTTCAGTACCTGATGGGCTCAGGAACAAAAGGGACAACGATTTAGCCCTGGCCCAACTCTACTGTCAAGCTTTCCTATACCGGAAATACACTTGCAGAGAGAAAGGGTTCAGTACCTGATGGGCTCAGGCGCTATTGGGACAAGGTTGCTCAGCTCGAGAACGCCTTGCTCTCAAACACGTGTGTGAGACTCAAACTTGTGCGAGGGGTTCACGATGTCTGTGAACGACGCCTCGGGTAGGAGGGCGAACGAGCCAGGGTCCAACTCTTCTGGCGAGTTCTTCCTCATACGGAACCAGGTTCGCGGATGAGAAAAGGTTCAGTACCCAATGGACACAGGCAGAGTTCGTCCAAATGCACGAGATGGGTTTATAGACGGAACACCTCGTGCCAGATAGACGCGCTCGACAAGCGTCTTGACGAAGAGGCACTACACACCAGTGTGCCTGGCGACAGATACATAGGCTGTCACGGACTAGGGACCAAACCCGAAATAAAGGAATGATGAAAACGGATGTGCTAGACCTCGGACATCCTGACCACAAGTGGTCAACCGGGGTGCAAATAATCACAGTTTTACTGTGGAACTTGCAGCACAAAGTACTTCACGCTCCCTGGCGGAAATCACACGAAATATTCATTGTGGTTATTTGAGAGCGAACGCTGAAGAAGAAGAAGAAGAATGACTTTAATCCTGTCTATTTATCTATTAAATATTATTAGTCCCCAACAGTACATGTACATGTTTAATATAGAGGATTACTATAACATCAATAACAAAGCTGTATGTGGCCTTCTAAAGAAGATTAACCTTCACCGAGCCTATATCTACTCCGGCCGCCGAGAAACAAAATGGCGGCCAACGCCGTTGGCGACATACCCCATCCAATGAGATATCGTTATAATAGACGCCCCACAGCCTAATTGGTTACTCTGGAACATGCGCTATTGAAGCCGGTTCATTCCTACGTCCGGCATGATCGTTGTAACAATGGCTAGCCAGAATATACAAATTTTATAGCAATTAATCTGACCACATCTGCACACCGGTACGATGCCATGATGGTCGACCGATTTTATAGACCTTTCTTTCATCGTATTTTGAATAAAATAACATTGAATCATGAATTATTGAGTTATTTAGTTTCACAGCAGTGAATATACAGAATGCCGCGTTGGTTTGGAGACTTGTAGACGTTTGATATCGAATATGTGGAATTAGCACAAAAAATGGTTCTAGACCTAATCTCAAAGAACGATTTTACTGCAAATCTACATGTTTTATACAGTTCCCCCGGCTATATTTTGATAATTTTGCAGTGAAAGAACATAAATACAACAGATTTGCGTGATTTAGTTTACAGTGTTGCCAAGGAATTCGATAACTAAGGTAAGTTATTTTTTTATTAATTTTTTTCCTCTTTGTTATAAAATATATGTTTTTTGTGAAAAACGTCTTTACCACTTTCTCATACGTCTGGTATCACACACACACATACATAAATTACACCAATATATGCATAATTCAATTCTTTATTTATATGTGCAAATATTATTTAAATATCTCTAACAACCAAAAAATTATCACATTTTCAAAACAGTCACCATCAATAACGCAAATTTTCAAAAAAGAATCCGGTGGCAGGGAGACGTTTCGTATTTTTTAATCTGGCTTGCTAAAGGTTAAATATAAAATTTCAATAAAAACAGCAAAACTATATGTTGCCCTTCAGATTAAATGTATAGTTTTATAATTAGCACTTTAAAATTTCAAAATTAACAATTTCTGAAGACTTCATGCAAATGTGTGGCATTAGCCTACAGACTAAGCTGAAAGTTTACAGAGCAGTGGTACATCCATTGCTGTTATATGCTCGTTAAACATGGACTCCCGCCGAAGACGGATGTGTCGGGCCATTGGCGCAAATAAAACGGCGACAACGCATTTCTATTCTCTGGACTACATCCTTCTGGAAATCTAATAGAACCATGGTCCTGATACAAGAGATATCCAGTGGGAGTTTGAGAATGAACGCTGAAGAAGAAGAAACATGGATTGTATATGGATGGCAAGTGAGGAAACTCAATCACTTTCACACAACCTGTTTCAGAAAAATTATTATAATAAGATAGCAAGACAATATTCTGGATACCACTGTCCTTGACAGAGCTGGTTTTCGCTACATTGACACTATTCAAATGCAAACACAGATCTGTTGGGCAGGTAATATGATACACATGCCAGATCATCACCTACCAAAATACTTCTATATGGTAAGTTGCAGAAGGACATATTTTTTCAAGGTGGCCAAAAGAATCGCTAGAAGGATTTGTTGAAGACCTCACAGGAAACCTTTGAAATAAACCATGATACATGGAAGATTGCACAAAATAGAGCTACATGGTGCTCTAGTCATAAAATGTGCACCATCTTGTGATAAGAGGAGAAATGAGGTAGCTCAACAGTGGAGAGTAGCTAGAAAATCAAGGGCAGATCAAACACTGTCTACAGTGGTCATCCAAGGGCTTTTTCTGCCAGCTGAGGGCTTACTAGCCATCTACAACTTATAGTCAAAGATGTAGCTCCTATTGAATTTGATAAAGTGGATGTAACAAATGGCCAACATCACTTGTGATGGACAAACAAGAACAAATTATAGTACCAATAACAAAAAAAACTATATGTGATGGCTTCATTGACAGCCTTCTACCTGACTAAGCTGAAGATGACAAACATTATCACAAATCTTCCCAACATGAATTCTGAAACTTCCCAATATTAATTCAAAATCTTGCCAACATAAATAAAGAATCTTTCTAACATTACCTCTGAATCTTCTAACTCATTATCCAAGAAGTCAAATCCCTTGAAGGTCACCATAAGCTCATTACCACTACTCTCATTGCCAAGTAAGGTATCATCTGAGGATAAAAAAAAAATACTTTACCAATCTCCATTTCTTCAAATAATTATCTACCCTTTATGGTCATAGAAACAGGATTAGGATTATGAAGTCATCATCATTATTGGGTAGGATATCCTGCAGCAATCACAGCTTTTCAAAACTGCTGATTTTCAGCTAATCTTCCAGTTTCTGTGAGCTGTTGAAGTGGTCTTTCACATCTTGTGTCCATCTTCATCATGATTCTACATTACTTTCTTCACACTGCATCATCCCTTCACCTAATGTCTTTTCTAGGCTGTCATGTTGTATAATATAGTTACAATATTGTAATTTTCTGGAAAGAATCTTTTGATCAGCAAGTTTCCTTTTACATTCAGTTCTCTCAGGATGGCTCTATTAGTGATCTTCCTGGTCTTAGTTATTTTGAGAATTGTTCTGTAACATTGTACTGTTATTTTACTTTTCACTTTATTGATCATAAATTGTCCAAGATTCCCACCCAGAAATTTTCCACTGGGAATATACAGGAAAGTGAATTGTGTTATTCTATTGCAACATGTATACATATGTTCTTCATTTGTACTAGTTTATGTGATGTGATGGTCAACCTCCCTCTGACTTCTCATAACAATAATTGTTGATGCAATAAGATAACCGAGGTATTAAAATGCGTTGACTCATTCTATTCTCTGTTCTTGATAGAAATCTTTCTGTAATGTGAAGATGAGAGAGGCCAGGTTTGTCACTATAACACAGTGTTGGTAGGAATATACTGTAAATCATTTGTCTTTTAACTTTGATCTCAATCTTGGGATGAAAAGTAGTGGTGACGGTATGTTACTGCATTTGCCTTTTGACATCTCGTCTCTATCTCTCTATCAAGGCTTCAAATGATTAAATAATAACAAATGATTAAATAATAACAAATGATTAAATAATAACAAATGATTAAAACCAACTATATCCCTCCATGTTCCAATTTTCCATTTTGCAAATAATAAATGCTGATTAAAATAACAACATTTCTCTAAACCCTGAACATACTTGATGATGCCTCTGGTATAGAGGTCTCTTCACCACTGGATCCTCCGACACTTGGTTGGTGATCTAGCGTGTCACTGGACTGACTGAAGATCACCTGCAAGGTAAAATTCAAACATTTTACGCAAAATCGTTTTTTGTTTTTTCATTATCTGCAATGAAAGAGAGAGAGAGAGAGAGAGAGAGAGAGAGAGAGAGTGTGTGAGTGAGTGTGTGGCGCGCACACACAAGAAAACAAAATATATTTATAAATGTCTAAGAAATTCTTCACTCTCTGTGTGTGTTCATTCATACGTACAGTAAACATAACATAATATATTGTCAACAAGAAGAATAGTAAGAAATTAAGTAAAATCAGCAGAAATGTGGTATGGTTTTATAGAAGAATGTTTAGAACATCATGGACAGATAACAAAATGTAACGAAGATACCTTGAAAAGTTAACTCAAATAGAGAACTGTTCACACTGGTATTAGAAGGCAGTTCACATTTTTGGACATATTGTCAGTAGAGGATAAGTAAAGTATGCCATAACAATAGAGAAGTTGAAGGGAAAGACCAAGAGAGAAGATTCTGGACAACTTGGCATTGTGGTATGAGGGAACATCAGCATTGGTAGAAATGATTTTAGATAGAAGGCTGTGAACACATTTTGTTATCTAATGCATACATGACATGGACTATAAGAAGAGAACCAATACCCATATGGTATGGACTACTAGCAGAAGAAGAATAAGACATAATCCCCGTTCACACCAAGAAGACATATAGGAAACATGGTATCAGGTTGAGTTTTTTTCCTGTCGCAATAGAATGCTGGGGATGATGTGATAAAATAAGATGTTGGCTGCCTCTTATATTTTATATAAAATATAAGAAATATTTTAGCTTTGGTTTTTTTTATAGTTTAGCTAATTTGTGGTCACTTATGAGTTTTTTGGCAGTGTATACTTCTCAGTAGTTTGTCATTGCTTTCTGAGCCGGTTCTCGTCACTTATCAGTTATCATCCCTGATGGTTCCTCAACCCAATACATGGTTTTTCCAGCTCTCGCCTTCGAAACTGTCGATAATTAATACAACCCGTTCGCTTTCTCTACCAACAGTTGTTTGTACAATAGAGGAGGGCGCTCTATTGCTAAATAGCTTCACGTAGTTCAGCCAACTAGTAAAGGGCATTGCCTGAGGGAGTGATGCTGCTGTACACAAGAGGATATGTGGAATCATACAAGAGCTAGACAGGAGTGTGAAAACGAAATAAGATCCTGACCTCCCCGAAGGAAAATTCCAACTATTAGGGACAATTCCAACTATTAGGGACAATTACAACTTTTAGGGATAAAGTGTGCATCAGGAATACAGTACATATAATACAAAGGAAATAGATAAATGTGAAATTTAGGTAGAATATAAGGAATGACAAATAGAGATATATAAAAGATAAACAGATAGAGAGAATAGTAACAGAGACAGCATTAGTGTAATATAAATTGGAGAGGATAAATAGTACAGTAAAAAAACAGAGGGCCAGAGTAGATTACAAGAGAGAAACATCTTCTTATATGACATTTATAGAATGTTGTCATCACTGCCACTCTGTAAGGTGCAAGCTGTCCTGCTTCTTTCAAGGTCATATTCAAATGGTCTATAGTATTCTGTGTTCATAGACATCGAGCATCCTCTTCTTCTCTTTCCGGGACCTTACCCTCATCGATTAATCTCCCTAATCTATTGTGTTTTTATAGCACAAAATATGCTAGCTTGCATTTTTTGCTGGTTTTGAGGAGCCAATATGATCATGTCTGTGTTTAACTATTTTTGCCTATGATATTCTTAGCAACTTTCTATGGCATTTCATTTCAAATGCTGCTATTGTTTTCTCCATTGCGGATGTCAAAGCCTGAGTCTCAAAATTATATGGGAAACTAGCTCCATATAATATACATTGATTTAATGTCACAGATATATTTACTGTGACAGGAGAAACTGTGATTGCTTGGCATAGACAGAAATAGATTTGCAAACTGTGAGAGATGGAAAGACTAGTACTAGATTAGACATAAATGACAAAGAGATAGAACCATACAGGAAAGGTTGTGATGGTGGCATAAGTTTTCATGACAGAAGAGAATCTGCAACACTAATGTTGAGCAGAAATATTCATCATATATTTTTTTTTTAAATACATTTTAGGCAAGTGGGAACAAATAAACCCAAGTCAAGCAATGGGTCAAGCAAACAAATTTTATATTTAAAAAAATAGAGATTATGCAAAACGTGCTGATGTTTTTAACTCCTCAAAACAATTACAGGTGAAGAAGCTAAACATGACCAAATTATATGCCACAGTATCAACAAATGATTTTATAAAAAGCTCCCTTTATTCAAATGATCTAGAATGTATATAATATTTATATTCTGTCTACACTTCCAAAACTTACTATTTTTCCTTTCAACACAATTCTTTCGGTATCAAATTTGTAAGTTACATTTTATTCCCTTGCACATATACAAAATTTTGGAATTTAGAACTACAAAAGAGAGAAAAATATATGTTTTCTTTGTATAGTCTTCCATCTAATCAAATTAGTATAGTTTCTAGGTTTGATATATTTATATCTTCAAAATATTTGACACTTTTCAGAACCTACTATTTGATTTTCTTTCCATGAAATATGTCAAATTCATTGATAAAGGTTTGAAAAGGCTGGAGGCTTGATTTTATTGTACTCGGGTTACCCAATATGTACTCAGTCCCTCTCAATGAAGTAGCGTGCTAGGAGAACCCTGCCCGAATTCATTGTAAAAACAAACCTCAGGAATGCAAACCTTACCTTCTAAATGATCATTAACCACTAATATTGAACTATACAACAACCAGCATTATATAAACCTACCAATTACCTCAATCTCTAATTCTAATGACTCTTATCTCTAATTCGAGCTGATACATTTCTTATATTATTGCATATATTCTTGAGTAATTCTATTTATTTGGCCACTAACATATTCTGTATGATACTAACATATTTTTGACCATTCATGTTCTTCTTGAATTAATTTATTTTAATTCCATCGGTCAATACTGTGTATTCTTAATAAATTTTATTTTATTTAGACACTAACATATTCCGCATGTCATATTTTTGACCATTTATGTTCTTCTTGGTTTCAGTTATTTATATATAATTATCCAATAATACTTTGTGTGCACAATAAACTACAGAAGCTACATAAATATAAATACTTTTAAAAAAGGAACACTGAAGGTTATGTTCATTTAATATGTACATCTAAAGGGAGACAACAAGATTAAGATTCTGAAATAAAATCACTACCTACAAGATTTGACAAAATATGAGAACAACCAAGTGAGCACAAAATAAACAATATGACATTTGCATATACCTTTTTAAAATTTTGACACTAAGAGCACTAGAGTAAATAAAATATTACAAACTGATGATGGTTGATAATCACAACTATTATAGAGATAAAGGGGGTGCAAAGGGAACGCATTGCTCTAGGCGGACTCAGGGTTAGCAGATAACCAAGATCCCAAATGTACCTCCTCGCGGTGCACCCTGGTAACAGAAATACAGCAGCTTGAGCTGATTCTGGCCAAATCATTTGGGGATCGTGTCCGAGAATGTGGAGGAAGCAGTTGGAAAGAGATTTGACTGCAAAATAGACAGATAATATCTCCGACACCATTAGCATCACCACATACAGCGACACTGTCGACATACAGTGACGCCAGCTAGTCCAGTCCGGACATTGGAGGGGCGGCCAATGTAAAAGGCACGTAAAAGTTAATACATTGTGAGAAACAAACATGTCATAATGAGTACAATGACACAATGAAAGGGCAGAACAGCGCCAGAGGGCAGCGCAAAATGCAAATAGAAAGTGAAAGGTTCATAGGAAGGGGGAACTACAAGCTCTGTTAGCTCGAGACAAGCTACAATCACGGACGTTCAGAAAAGCAAGAAGACCTAAACCAACTCTAATGTCGAGCATTCCTAAACCGGAAATATACTCGCAAAGAGAAAGGGGTTGTACCCGATGGGCTTAGGCAAAAAAAGGGACAACGATGGCAGTCCTGGCCCAACTCTACTGTCAAGATTTTCTATACCAGAAATACACTTGCAGAGAGAAAGGGTTCAGTACCTGATGGGCTCAGGCGCTATTGAGACAAGGTCGCTCAGCTCGAGATCGTCTTGCTCTCAAACACGTGGTGTGAGACTCAAACTTGGACGAGGGGTTCACGATGTCGGTGAACGACGCCTCGGGTAGGAGGGGGAACGAGCCATGGTCCAACTCTTCTGGCGAGTTCTTCCTCATACGGAACCAGGCTCGCGGATGAGAAACGGTTCAGTACCCGATGGGCACAGGCACAGTTTGTCCAAATGCACGAGATGAGTTCATAGATAGTGGAACACCTTGTACCAAATTGACGCGCTCGACAAGCGTCTTGTTGAAGAGGCACTACACACCAGCGGGCCCGGCGACAGATACATAGGCTGTCACGGACTAGGGACCAAACCCGAAATAAAGGAATGACGAAAACGGATGTGCTGGACCTCGGACATCCTGACCACAAGTGGCCAACCGGGGTGCAAATAATCACAGTTTTACTGTGGAACTTGCAGCACAACGTACTTCACGCTCCCTGGCAGAAATCACATGAAATATTCGTTGTGGTTATGTGAGAGCGAATGCTGAAGAAGAAGAAGATAGAGATAGAGGAACAATGATTAATTTTCTTTTACAATTGTTCTTTCTTGATCACAGAACTTTAGGTTGCTAAAATCCACAATGTGTAAATAATTTTTAGTGTTGCAGGACCTTTTTTTAGGTTTGCAATACTATATTTTACTCTCTGAAGAAATGTGTGGTCACGAAACTCAGAAGGAATATTGATCCTCAGTGAAAATCTATGCATTATGTATCTATTTGTGATAAGTCTCAAAAACTTAGAACATTTCAGGAGGAATGTTGATCTTTGTGAATATCCATGTATTAACTGGCTCTGATGTGCCTTCTTCTTGAAAAGGCAATCTTCTTTTTTTGGCCACTTCATGAGACAGGCAGGTTTAGAGAACATAATCACAACAGGCAAGATTGAAGGCACCAGAGATAGAGGGCGACAACGTGAGAAAATATTAGACATTTTGACAACCTGGCACGGCAAAGAAACAACGACTTTGATACATAATACTGTGGACAGAGGGCTGTGGAGAGCCATGACCGCCTACGCCACCCGGCATGGCACCTGATGATGATGATGATGCGCTTCTAAAACTTGGAACATTTCAGGAGGAATGTTGATCTTTGTGAATATCCATGTATTAACTGGCTCTGATGCACCTCTAAAACTTGGAAGTGATAAAAACTACATAAAGTACAAAGGTTACGGTACTATTAAAAGGCTATCAATTTTTAGAATAAATAACTAGCAATAAACAAAAGTTCTTGCTACTGTGAAATATAATAACCTTTGTACTTTATGTAGTATGTATCACTTATTTGGTTACGGTAGCACTCTCCATTTTGTCAGACATCCTCTTGACATTTTGGTTATTTATATTTATCTAAAACATGGAACAGATTAGGGGGAATGTTGATCCTCTGTGAAAATCTATGCATTAAAACTGTCTCTGGTGAGCCTCTAAAACTGAGATCAACCAGCTATAACCAGATGATAAATTCTCAATTGTATAATTTGTGTGTGTTTGTATTCAAACTTCTGCTGGAACTCTCTTGTAGCAGGACAGTGGTCCTACTAGATTCTAGCACGATGCAGTCCAGTGAACGGATATGCGCTATGTCATTTTATTTGCGCCAATGGCCCAACACATCCAACTTCAGCCATCATTTTATAGTGACTTCTAAATTTATTATGACAGCACAATTTTGTACAGAGATAAAGAGTTATAAATCTAAACACAAGCACAGTAAAGAATTGACATTCTCAATAACAGGAATATCAGATAAAAATATTCAATAAAGATGTCATGCAGAATTTGTAGTCTTCACAGATTTTACATTTTTCCTGACAATTGTCAGTCTTACTACAAGATAAAAAAAGGAGTTTTTTTGGGACAGTTTTGCTTTAAATACATCTGTTTTTCCCCCACTTTGAAAATAAGTGTTGCAGACTCACGTGATTTGCATATTATTTGACACCAGACTTTTACTTGGAATATAACCAACTGTACAATACGGGAAGATGAACCCATATTCCAACATATTTTAATAGTACTCACAAGGGGAAACAGTAAATGTAAATTTATATATTTATGCTAACACTGCTTCTTATTTGTCCCTAGATATATTTATTTCTAGGCTAGGCTCATCTCCCTATATTGTAATGATTCTTCATATTGGCCATTACTTTTTCAATAAATTTACGGCATAAGAAGTAATGTATCATTAGTTGCTATTTACATTGAGAATATCATACGGTTTGAACGCATAAAACTGCTATAATGGGGGGGGGAGCACACAGCATTACAATATTTATGTAGTTGAAGGTGGCCCGAATAAGTGTGAGAACCTATGATCCATATATAGAGAATACCCAATAATCTATTACCCTATTCCAAGATTCACCTGTTGAATTACAGCTTTTCTGTAGTTATTTCCCTATTAGCGATTTTCTGTCATCTACTAGTGTGTTACTGTTGCCCAATGGTTGATCTGATTGGTCACTGATGAGACCTTCAGATCTGTTGCATAATGATACATTTGAGATATAATAATTCTTTTTTTCTACTTTCTAGTTACCCACTGACTTCCATTTAAAGATGTTTTTCTTGCAAATCTCAACAATTCACTGCTGACTTGACTTAGTCAAATAATAAAGTTATAAATACTTTTTTTTGCATGAATTACATTTGTGAAAGGCATTCTGAACATGCAACAAGAAAAAATACTTCTGAAATAGTTTGTATCTGTAGCAGCATATGGGAATACAGATAGAATATAATTATAAATATAGTAAAAATCTTGTCAAATGATACAGTTCAAGTGAAATCAAGCTGAGTATAAAGTATATGGCTGAGCATACATAGAACACTCTCCCCTTTAATTTAATACAATGTATATACTTTATGAAGTCAATCAAACTCTGGATAATAAAGTAAGGTTCATTTTCATACACTTGACGTGCATGGGAAATAGTGTACGGTGTATATTTATTGTGACAATCCGTATGCCATGGCCCAAGGAAGAACATACCAGACAGCTTCAAGTAAAGATAATAGTAGATCCATGTTCTGGCCTATCAACATAGACACACCGTCACACAATGCAATAGCACTTTGCTGTGAGAGGCTACTTCCTGCTTTTCATTGGTTTGTGACATAAAATGGCCTCATACAGTGATGTGTAATATGGTACTGTGAGGACGTGTTTCTGTTGATCTGTCACAAAAAAGTCTCCTGAGAGTGGATGTTTACCTTTAGCTGTCTGGCCTGTCTCTTCCCATGAGCTATGAGTACACTAAGGGATGATATGGTCAGCTTCACACCTGTTGCCCTTATTTTCCCTTATTTTTTTCTATTATCTACTTCCTGAGAATGTGACATACTGGGAGTCATTTGGGGTAGAAAAAATTATCCTCAAATAAAAATCAAACCATAACCTCCTAGATAAGAAGCCATGGCACTAACTATTGCAACTAGCACTGAAGCTAAAATTAGTATTGTACTGAAAAATGTCTGATTTGCTCTACATATCATACTTTAGCTGTCTCAAAGAAACAATAACCTTTAAATATTAACACACAGATCTAACTTACTGAAAAGGACAGGTGGTATTTTGTTACCAAATGATAACATGACCAAAACATAAATAATGAAGGAATATAACAGACAAAAATTTCAAATTTCAAGCTCTCATTTTGTTTACATCAAATAAGTAGGCATCTTTAAAAAAATAAAACAAAAAATATCCAGTTTTTCAGCTCCTGGTGAAAACATTTAATATCTGTTAAGCAAATTCCATATAATAATGTTATGTGCACAATCATATAGCTAATAAAGCAGGAAAAAAAAACCTAGATGGTGGCTTCTGAAAAATCATTAATTTTTTAATATCTTCTGCAATTCATTCTTAAACTCCTGCTTTCTAGCAGGATGTCATCCATAGAAAAGAATGAATGTCCTGATACGTCCAATTTCAGCATGGCATTTGTGTCACTTTAATCTTATGGGAGAAAAAAAGCCACTGAATGATCTGCAGCATTAAGTGAATCAGCGAACTCTTTATAAGCTGTTATAACTGGCATTACTACTAGCCTGTCGCACCAGTAAGCAGGTAAACTTCTAAATATATTAGTAGTTAGGAACTGGGAAACCCTTACGGAGAAAAATGGTTCATGTATGCAACTTGACTATTCAATTTTGTTTCCCAACTTGATACGTCTAAGTACTTGACATCATCTACTTAGAGTTAGGAGGCACTTTTAGACATATTCCTTAGTTATCTCACTGGTAGTCATTTCAACTAAGAATCTTTAGTATGTAAGGTCATTCCTTCATCATCATCAGGTACCATGCCTGCTGGCGTAGGCAGTCATGGCTCTCCACAGCTCTCTGTCCACAGTATTATGTCTCAAGATCGTTGTTGTTTCCTTGCTGTTCCAGGTTGTCAAACTGTCTAATATTTTCTCATGTTGTCACCCTCTGTCTCTGTTGCCTTAAATTTTGAGAGGTCTATTCCTTAGGTGATATATATTCTCCAGAACAGAATCTTTATGAATGTTCTGAACTCCTCATTAATCTGGGTAAGCTGACTTACACAGGTAAAAGTTATTATTAAATAATTTGAAATGTCTCCTATCCCTCCTTTCCCATTACCTGCAAGGTATATTTAAACAAAAAGAGTGCATCATCTTATGAAAAGAGGATAAATGCAGCAGTTCATCAGCGGAGAGTATCTAGACAGTCACAGATAGACCAAAATCTGTCTACAGTAGTCATTCCATGCATGAACTGTCTAAAGACGTTTACAGCTCAAATAGGGCTTATTAGCCATCTATGAACTTTTAGGCATGGACATAACTCTAACTGGATTTGCAAAAGTGGATGTAACAAATGGTCACTATCACTTGTGATGGATGAACACACATGTTTAAACAATCTGAAATGTCTATCCATCTATAGTACCTTTACCTGCAATCATTCCCTCCATTATTAATTTATTCAAGCTCTTACGTAATCACACAACCTCAGGGTTCTTGTTATGTTGTTTAGGAGCCAACCATCTTCAATGTTTACTGTCTCTATCACTCCTTGGTTCATCTTTTTAATTGTGAATGGTATTCTAGAAATTGTTCTATAGCCTAACATTCTGAAGGCAGTAATTCTATTTGCCACTTATTTATTGAGTGTCCATGTTTCACAGCCGTAAATTGTTACTGGAAATATGCTTGCTCTAATCAGATGTAGTTTTACTTTACAGCTGTTACCTTGCCAAAGAAATTTGTAAGTTTATTGCTGAACTATATCACCAGAGTATACATGTAAATGAATTTAAATAAATTATACATCTGAGACTCCTTGCTGATCACTTCAATGGCACAGATTTTCTGGATACCAGGATGTTCTAGAGATTGGTATTAAATTGTGCATGTCAGTATACACTTGAGAACCAGTATATTCACCAATTTGGTACCCTGTGTCCTTTTGTCCTTAACACCCATTATTTATATATATAAACGTCCTGTTTTATTTTGTCACCTTTCTATTCATTTTATTTCATCTCTGTCCCTCCACTTTATACATTACCAGTTATCATTCATCCCCTTTCAGACTACAAATGTGTTTGTATCTGGTTCAATCCTATCTGTCAAGCCTTCCTTTTCTGACCTGTCAGGCTGATCTAAAAGTACTGCATGTACTGTATGACAGTATAAGAGCTCAGAAAATACTAATTGGTGTTGTAAAGTACCGTACTTTAAAAAACGTTCTTGGCTCCATACCACATGAAAAAGGTTCAATATTGCACAAAAAGGTTGCCCACCACTGCTCTACAGTATGATCACTAATCGTAACATCCTTTACTCTTCATGTGCTGCTCCATTCTTTACAAAGAGATTTTTGTCAAAACATCCATTTGTGTGTGTTTTCATTTGTTTCCATTAATTAGCAAAACTGCATTATCCTGCATTTCCAGATTTCACCTTTAAATAAGACATTTTCCCTGTTGTTTTCAGCCATAGATTTGAAGGTCTATGCTTGTGGACGAGAGAACAGGGCATATGTACCCAACCAAGCATGTTGTTATAGGTCAATTTTAAAAAAGTAGTTTGTGATTAATGCTAGTAAACTTATGTAAACTAAATTGCTAAATATCACACACATCACATAAATACTTTGGAAACGGCTTCCTACAGTATGACCAACTGCATTGGCAGTTATATAGTCCTTTGTAGTTATAAAACATGATGGGTAGTTGCAATAGAGTGTGTATTAAATTGCAAGATATTGCAAAGATTATAAGACATTTCATTCAAGACACAATAAGAATATGTCCTCAAAACAACATAATTCTTAAGTTATAGTCATGCCATTATGCAAAAAAAATGCTAAAGCTTTATCTCAGAATTTCGAACTCATAATTATTGCAAAATTGATAAAGAAAATGTTGACTTGTTTAAATACATTTCAAAAGCACAAAACAGGTTACAGCATTTCCATTTACAAAACATATGAGGTTGTCTGTTCAAAAATGTAATTTTATATATAATTTTTTGTAAACTAAAAACAAACAAAGCATGTATATGTTCTTATATCCCTATATATATATATATATAAAATGGGCTAAATTGCTGTTAAAAACTGTTTTACAAGGAGCAAAACAGAATAAAGAAAATTAATTTTCAACCAAACTGTCTTTATCAAGATATGGGGGGACACACACACATTTCAATTAACAATTGCCTTTTTTAGTGTTGTCGGAGTCCAAAAGAGGAGAAAAGAATAGTAATGCTGTTCATCTTCCATGCATGTCATAAGAGGTGACTAAAGAGGTTAAGGGGTGGAGTTTGCTATCATATTCCATATAGGGTTAAAGTGGTCCAGAAACCATGCTAAATTCTGATGTATCAGGCTTGAAGGCGCAGATATCACAGCAAAGTTGTAAACCATGACACAAGCTGCTTTACATTCCATTCTCAGGACTTCATTCTGCCAAACTGCAGGAGTTTGAGAACGAGCGCAGCAGAAGAAGAAAGAGCAACAAGTTCAAGACTACATGCTATTATGTAGTTTAGCTATAGAAAATAAGAGTAGATCAACAAATGGGAAAAGCAATACAGTTATGCAAAATTATATGTTTAAAATTCTATACTATATCTTCTTATTATGTAATTATTTATATTTGATTGCTTTTCCCTTTTGTTACACACTGGACTGGCCACATCATCCGTATGTCAGACAAGCACCTTCCAAAGAGATTATTCTATGGGGAGCTATGCAATGGTAAATGTAAATGCTTCAAGAATCACCTAAAAAACTCAAGCACTGCAGCATCGATCCTAGCTTCTGGGAGAATATAACCCTTGATCGCTCAACTTGGCACACTAAGATCACTGCTGGCATCACTAAATTTGAAAATTAAATAACACTGTGGGCAATTTACAAGCAACGAAAGCAGAAGAACACATCCAAAAATTATCCTACTCCGAACCCTCTGCACTGCAATAGAACTTTCCTGGCATGAAGACTCATCAGGCATCTACTAACTCACAAACCAAATTAGACAACCACAATTGTTTTTTTTTCTACTTGTTCATCACATTTATTGTTTTTTAATGCCATGCTCATCTTTGTATGCGAAGGAGGAACATGATCATCATCATACATCTGTGTATATGTCCTTATCTTAACAAACATCTTTTGGTAGAAACGCTGATTCGTTCTATCATCTTCTTACTCCTCATAAAACTCTTATTTAACCCATTGTATATTTGTTTACATTACATATATTTACAGTATGGTGCAGTTTTACTGTAGTCTGTCATTGGTGCAAAATGTAGTTCTTGCACCTAAACAAACCTACATATACAAAGCAAATGCTCCGAATATTGTGTGGCAGAGGTTATGTGTCTGATAATTTAACATCTGCTACATGTATCTAACATACGGATCTGGTTAGTAGAACTCAATTGTCATAGAACAGTCACAGTTATCAAACAGAAATATGGGGGAAAAAATGGTGAGTTTAACAATGGTAGACATAATGCAATATAAGAAACGAAGCTCCAGTTACAATCAGTAGGTTTTTATCAGGGAGTAATGACTATGTACACAGAAAGTGATCTCAAATCAAAATATAAATGACATGAAATAATAAGTAAAAATTCTGGAGAATCTCCCCATTAAAAAATATAGCAAGAGAAACACCAATCTGGAGCTGGAAGTAAAACTCCACTGCATGGTACAGGGAACTAGAGTGACACACTCATACTAACTCAAGGTTCTATCATCATCTTGCTTCATTGTTCACTTATTTAACGAAAACTATTCTGTTTAAATCTTGGTTTCGTTTATTCTTGTTGTCCTGTGTAGAACTATCATACATATTTTTTTAAATATTTCATCACAATTACAATATTATTAGTTTATATTATTAGTTGCAAAACTATTAGTTTAGCACTTTTTTGCATGTGCTATCAATTTTCCCTGACAAAACCTTCTAGATTGTGACATATGCTTCAATTTTTGTTATGGGTGTCCATCCACAAAATTTACTGGTCTTTTGTAAACTCTACTTTTCAAGATTGTGACACGTGTCAATTATTACGTGTTTATATCCACACAAATTCATTGGTTTAAAAAATGTACTTCCAATATCATTTTCTTATCCATCCATCTTTAAAAAAAAAAAGAAAGAACATTTATGCATGTTAGATAAAAAATAATAATTAAGTAAAGCTGAATATAATGAGGGGTTTTTTTTTATTACCTCTGTCACCTCACTCAAATTCCACCCTTGTGCCAGCAACTGAAAGAGTCAATCTACATGCAATTTGCAAAATTGAGGCATGTATTATCATGCTTTTATCTTTGTTAACGCTATCAATAACCAAAAATGACAGTACAAAATCCTGGAAATAAATATTTAAAGCGTCTCCTGAAGCTGCCTCAAGCTACCCAATATAAAATTGCACAGTTCAACAACTGGGTAATATACCAGATAGAAAGAAAAATAAATGGGAGGCAAATGAAGATTTAGAAATAGGGGTAATAATTCTTACCTTGTTAATTACTGTATCCTATTTGATGACCAGGGAAGCAAAAATTTAAGCAGTGTACAAAAAAAAGCAAGTTACTCCTTTGAGAGTTGAAGAACTGCCACCAGAAGTGATTATTCTTAAAGACTATTCCTTCTGACAATCAATATCACTTTTATGTACCATTTAGAGATATTAACTTTGTGAAAAACAAACAACCAAATATATATTATACATAGGTGTCAACTAGTACGGATTTTCCATATTAATACGGATTATACCCCCCCCCACACACACACTTCCCCCCCCAACCCCCAAAATAGCCAAATAAAAATTAAACATTTAAAAAAAATTATTTTAAAATAAATAAAAGTAACTTGGTGTTAAATTTCCTAGTAATTATTACTAAGGCAGGTTTTTTTGTTATCTCACTAAACATATTGAGGGGGGAAAAATATAAAAGATAAAAATTTGTGGGAGTTTTTTTTGCGTGCTAACTACTGATGTTTTTATTTAAATACGGAAATAAATTGTTAAAAATATGGATTTATGTAAAAATAAGTTGACACCTATGTTACACCAAGTATTATATCATCTCATGAGAGTATCTGAGTAGTTAAAAAGTATTTTTTGTACCTCAGAAATTGTCGTTAGCCGAATCGCACCGCCACGTCTTTTTACAGTAAAAAGTTTTGATATAACAAAATTGGGCTAGCATCCGGTTGAAAGGAGCATGTCTTACCATTATAAATACTTTTTTCTTTAACAAAAGCAGCAATGGAAGAGTTGCTAATCCGGAAGTCGTGGTGAACGGACTATCAAAACTGCAGCTTCCATTATATTTTCATGGGTTAAAACTACTTATATTAAAAAAATGGTTGAAAGAAGCGTACGTCAATATAACAGCCACTTTTTAGTTAACCAATGAAATGCATCATCCTGAAGGTTGTGGTGGCTACATTTATTTTTGATAGTCATAAGCAATCATGTAACCAAACCAGACTCACGTTCGTGGTTGAAAGGGCACACTTCGCTACAGGAAGTGCAAATTAAGTGATCAGTCTAATGAAAGAGCAGACAGGTCTGTTTTAAATGGGTTTATATTGAGTTGACAAAGAATGGAGGAATGTATGGGAGTTGCTTTGCAACTACTTATTTGATGTAGTCACTGAGACAGATGATGTATCTAAGCTGCATTTTAGTGAATTCTGTATTAGGTGTGGCATGAGTAGAATTGGGCACCTGAAGGGCAGCACAAAAATATATTTAATCTGTGACCCACAGGAAGCATCAGCATGCATACCCGTCGACATCTACTGGGATATGGATGTTTAGGTCTCAGTCATAGCTGTGGTATAGATGCTGTCTATTGCATTAGCCTTGTCTAATTAGTATGTCAGTCTATTGTCTTAATCTTGTATCTATGATGGACATGGTGTCCCAGCCTATTGTCTAAATATTCTATCTGTGGTATAGATGGTGTATCATCTCAGTCCTGCATCTGTGCTATTGACTGTGTTCCATTTCATTGTCTTAATCTTGTATCTATGATGGACATTGGTGTCCCAGCCTATTGTCTAAATATTCTATCTGTGGTATAGATGGTGTATCATCTCAGTCTTGCATCTGTGCTATTGACTGTGTTCCATTTCATTGTCTTAATCTGGTATCTATGATGGACATTGGTGTCCCAGCCTATTGTCTAAATATTCTATCTGTGGTATAGATGGTGTATCATCTCAGTCTTGCATCTGTGCTATTGACTGTGTTCCATTTCATTGTCTTAATCTTGTATCTATGATGGACATTGGTGTCCCAGCCTATTGTCTAAATATTCTATCTGTGGTATAGATGGTGTATCATCTCAGTCTTGCATCTGTGCTATTGACTGTGTTCCATTTCATTGTCTTAATCTTGTATCTATGATGGACATGCTGCACCTGTCTATTGTATCAATCTTTCTATTTGTGGTTTATATGTTGTGCTAATCTACTGTCTTTCTATTTGTGGTATATACATTGTCTGGTTTATTATCTCATGAATATTTTCTCTTTTCTATTTAATTTATATTATGCACACATTGCTTTCATTATACACACTAGCTTGCTCCACATCTTATTGCACTATTTTGTGCAGTGTAATTATTCATATGTAGTGTGGAAATTTGACAATTTTATTTACAATAAACATCTTTAATTTAAAAAATGTCTAAATATTGTTGTGTTTTTATCTAGTCTTGTATCATTATTGTTTCTATGAAAGTATTAGATAAAAACTTCAGGTAGTATTGTTCTTACTCATTATTATCACTACTTCCATTATCTATCATTATCAGTTGTATTTCTCATTTATACAATACTTATTTGCCAAATTATCATTATATTTATTGAAAACATATACCAGAAGGGTGCAGAAATTTAAATATCTTAGTAGCAATTTTACAGATGATGGAAGAATGGACAAAAGCTCGGGATAAATATACAAAAAGTGTAAATAACTAAATTACGAACTTACACCAATTTTGAAACACAAATCTATCCCGATGGAAACAACAAGACAAATCATAAATTCAATCTTCATACCAACATTGTGTTATCAATGATGAGACAAGGACACTAACAAAAGAACAAGAGAGAAAGCTTACTACGTGTGAAATGAGTGAAAACATAATTCTAAGAAATGCAGCAAACAGAACAAGAAGAGATCATGTGAGGAATGAAGAGATTATAAGAGCTGTTAGAACAACATCTGTGGTCAAATATGTTGAAAAGCAGAGACTAACATGGTTTGGCCACTTAATGAGAATGAACCCTTATTGGCCAGCAGCAAGAGAAAATGGAAACGGCAAGTTACAGAGGAAAACCAAGAAGAAGGTAGATTGAAGGAGTGCATTCTGAGATGTCACAATATTATTGCATACCAAGCAACCAAAAATACCATAGATCAAAAATCGACCGCCATTAAATTCTGTGACACTTTACAGCAAGAGCAAAGAAAAGACAATAGACAGATAGATATGTTAGGGAATAAAATTAAAGATCAAATTTTATCCTATAATTCATAAAATATAAAATCACTGCAAGAATCTGCAGAAGAGTGCAAAAATAAGCAATGCATATTTCTTGGAATTTATCTGTTTCTCAGTTTTCTGTGTCTTGCATTTGTAACTGATAAAAATAACATGCTAATTCTTTCACTTTCAATAGTTGGATTATGAAGGGGATTAAAAAGGCTGTCTAATAACAAACATGGCAGACACTATGGAACAAAACAATGTACATACAAATAGGGGGTTGTTCCTAAATAACTTAAAAGAATTTATATTTTTCTAGTTTCATTTCATATTTTCTAGTTTCATGCCATCATATTTTACAAAACTGCCCACTGTACCATACCACAAGAAGGAAACTATGGTCATCTGACACAGATCTGATGGACAAGTTTTCAGCCCTGTTAGGTGCTGGCAACAATAATACAGTTCATTGACAATATCAATATCAGTCTCTGCAACTGGAAAATAAGGAAGAAGAAGATTCCATATTTTCTACTTTAATTTCATATATTTTCTAGTTTATTTCTCATGGATGACTTCTATTTCTGCAAGAAAAAAATTAAATAAAGTCTGGGTTTCTCAACAAGCAGTACTGTGATCACTGAAGTGTCTCCACAACACCTGCAGTATGCATCAGTTAAGGTACTACTTTTACTTTCCCAAATGTACTATTTTTCTTCTGTATTGATTCTTAAACTCCCACGAGTTAGTAGTATGCAGTCTGGAGAACAGAATGTATAATCATGATTTACAAGTTGGCTGCATGTTATCTGCGCCTTGAGCCTGACACATACAAGCATCAAAAAAAGGAAGAAACACTACTATTTTCATCGATGACCAACAAATGACACAGGTGAAAGAATTAACTTATCTTGGAAGCCTCATCAAATTGGAAAAGCACAAAAGAAATCCAACATAGATGCAACATAGCATACCGGATCTTAAGGCAGATGTCTCCTATTTTCAAAATCAAACATGTGAACATGAACACTAAAACTGCACTATATAAAACGATCATCATACCATCACTATGCTATCAATGCCAAACGTGGATGCTAACAACTAAAGACAAAAGAAAACTTGTTACAACAAAAATAACTTGTCTGCTTATAATTCTCAGAGTAACAATAAGAGACAAAAAGAGAAATGAAAACATCAGTAGCAAACACAATGCCAATCCAGGATTACATCCGAAGACAACATATTAAGGTTTTCACAGGCTTCAAGAATACCATCAGATGACTGTTGTTCATTCATTACAAGTGATGATGACCATTTGATACATCCACTTTGAAATTCACTTAGAGATATGAATTTGTAGATGGCTAAGCCCTATTCAAACCACAAACTTCCTGGACAGTCCGGGCATTGAATGACCACTACAGACGGTTTTGGGTCTACCAGTGACTTTTGAGCTGCTTTCCAATGTTGAGCTGCTGCATTTCTCCTCTTTTCACAAGACGATGTGTCCATTTTGACTGTAGAGCACCATGTAGATCTATTTTGTGCAAGTTTTTCCCATGTATCTTTGTCTATTTTAAAGCCTTTCAGTGAGGTCTTAATGAGTCAGTGTGGGGGGTGCAAAGGGTACCACATTGCTCTCTGCGGACCCTGGGTTAATAAATAATCAAGATCCTAAAAGTATGTCCTCATGGTGCACCTTAGAAACAGAAAGACAGCTATTCTTGCTGTCTTTCTGGCAAACACTTTTAGGCTCATGTCCGTGGATGTGGAGACTGTAGATGGAATAAGAATTGCTTGCTAAGAGACAAGCAATATCTACAATTCCTCTACGCCAAAAAAAATCTCAACAGCACTGTCAGTACAAAACAACATACGGCATCTATGCATTCCATCTCGGTCAGCAAAAATGCAGTTATATTGGAGGAGAGGCCAATGTCACTTTCCCGATATGGGTAAATCTCATTAAGATATGGTGATCCTATGAGGTAACCTAGTTGATAGTGAGCTTGCTGGCTATCACTGGGTTACAGCCTGCCAGATTCGAAACCACGTCTGGACAAAAAAATCTGGGTTGTGATTTCTAGCTTGCCATAACCACTCCTCCAATCGACTCAGCTGTAAATGAGTACCTGATGCATGAGTTAGGGGAGGTAATGACAGCAAGAAAGGGAACTGGCTACTCCACCTAATAGTTGCTAGTAGAGTTACTTAATTCATGATGGTAGGTTGCTACCATGGGACCTACATTTTTATTACACATTAAATCTTCATGGAAAAGACAACATGAGCTAGAGGGCAGCTCTGTGTATAATGATACAGTGGCAATGAAACAACAATTGTCCAACTCTAGACCATTCAAGGAGGTATTGTTTGCACACACATTCATTGAAATCTTCAAGTAATATTAGCGTATCAGCTTTTGGCACTGGAGTGATAGCTGCATGCATTTCATCATAGAACTTATTTTTAACTTCTGGATTTGGTACTAATGATAGTTGCGTATTTCTTACAAGAGAGCAGGGGGACTTTTACCTTCAAGAAGTGATCTTTTATTGCCTTTGGTGGGCCTGCTAGTTTGACAAACAGTGCTGTTTTAATAGAGAAGCCTACTCATGCTTCACGTCTTTCCTCAATTCCTCTTCCACTTCAACAACATGTATAGCCTGCACCTCTTTCGGAGAGCTGACTGACTCCAGCAAGGCATGTTTCACTCAGATCTGCTATGTCAATATGGTACCTTGCTAGCTCTCTCCCAATCACGGCTGTTCGTCAACCATCAGATAGCGCAGTTCAAAAAGCATTGCTATACAGACACAATGGATACAAAGTCAGAAGCAGACCATGCAAGAGATGAACTACAGAAATAATATAATTAATAAAAACAAACACATATGAAGCACACAAAAAGGCTATCTCCAAAGAAATCTTCTACCCATCACACTGCAAGGCATGAAAGGATACTACGTGAACAGACATACAAGCATGATTCTTAGATCACTTTGATCCAAGGATGGGACAGTCAACTTCACCCCCTAACCTCTTTAGTCACCAACTACAACATGCATAATAAGTCAGTGTCGCAGTTCTTTCCTTTTCAGTCTGGTTCTGACAACACTTTCTCAGATTTCATTTGGAATGAAATTCCTGAAGCTGAGTCAACCTGGGAGATGTTTGTGGTTGAACATTTTTGATAACTGAACTGGAAATGGACAATTAAACTAGTACAGCTGGGTACAGAAGTCAGTGAAATTTACAATTAATAAAACCAATATTTGTGGTTGTTTCCTTTTTAAATAACACCTTTATTTGAGAATCATATTAGAGCAGTGTTTTGTCACAGATTTAATAAATATGAAGGAAAAAAAACTATGTAGAGAAAATGATCTCCAATGAAAGTCTCAAATGGAAAGAGCACATAAGATTGTTTTAATTTTGCCAGATAAACTATTCCCATTTCTTAAGTGGATTTCCTCGGACCACAGTATTAAGAATTATGCAAAATCCAAGTGATTATTTTATATTCAACATGGATACAGTGTACGTGCAATTTCCAGATTTATGCAACATTTCAGTGCATATTCATTATTACTATTATTATTATTTCATGCATGGAAGTAAAATACCAAGCTGGCATGCAATCTCTTTTTATTTGACTGAACATTTTGTGACAGATTTGATTTTAGTCCATTTATCCCTAAAAATGATTGTCATTTTTTTCCCTATTTTATTTTTGCAACACATAAAAAGTGTGTACTTGTGTGTATCTACCATTAAACACTGACAGTTTCAGTTCTCTGTAGCATTCTTCTAGGCTCACATTAGAGCTCATATCTGAAGATGGCCACATTTCAAGCCAAGTTTATTTATTCCGGACATAGAAAATGAATCATCTCCATCATTAATTTCCTTTGCCCGTACTATATTTCATCAGGAGTTCATTATTTCAGCCCATTCCATTTCTCTACTGATTCAAACAGTAGCAGTGCACATAAGCCGATCAGCTTGTAAAACCATATGCAATGATAGTGATTCATAACTCAACAATCTTTTCTTTTTTCAGACAATTTGGCTCATTTTAACATATCATTTATTATAAGTTTTACTACATTCTGATTGTGCATACGAATCTTTAAAAAACTGACTACATAAAAGTTTCCTTTGACATTAAAGTAGATAAACTTTAAATACTATTGTTTCAGAAAAATACTAGACTTTTGACTACAAATGTTCAGTGAATTCAAAACAAGTTCCATTTTTATATACAAACTGTGTGATTTATATTATAACTAAGTAAATTCTTAAAAAACTAAAAATCTACAGAAGAGAAATCGAAAATTGTAACTACATAAACTGTGAAATAACACATAATACCTATTTTAATCTAAAAAAATGCACTATCTGAATATACATTTCTTTGCATAAACTTTATTATTAGTAAATTATGTTTATTAAATTCTTTCAAGTTAACTTCTAAATTCATTCCAAACATTTCAACAGTTTTCAGTTAGGATATTTTGTAGACAGGAATTAAAGAGTGTTTGCTAATGTTCTAGTATCACTGGGTGCAGATTGTCTTATATATTATTACAATATTATTTTAAAAACCTGACCTAAACTTTACTAGAGCTCCATCCTGCACCTTATAGATTGAGAGGATACATGTTCTAACCACATTGTTACGTTGGTTGCAACATGAAATTCACACCAACTAACACTAACAGTTCAATGCTTACAAATTACAATGGCACTTCTCAAATATTTAATCATTTGTGGGCTGATCATTCCATCTAGGTACTACATATTACCAGATTGGGGTTACAAAAATAAGAAAAACACTTACCGATGGACTCTTGGGTAGACCAACCCGTTGTCCGAAACAGGTTAGGAGGTTAACCAGTCTTTCTCTAACTCGTGCCTGTGGTATAAAAACAGGATGATAGGATTCAAAGATAATTTATAACTTTCATAGAGGCAAACTAGAAGAAGCTGCCCAGCTTCTCAGAACAAAGAGGCTTACAGAGTGAGGACAACATTGTGTAAAAGACACATCACATAGATAGATATAGGCAAGTGATAATTATAGTATTGAGGACAAAGTTATATGTTAAACACAAAACTAAATTTATTAATAAACAAAAGAAATGCAAAAGCTCTAACACAACAACAGGAGTTGTAATTATAAAATGTAATTATAATGTAAAATAAAGTAATTATAAAATGTTTCATATTTTATTTTTGCCTTTTCACTTGTAATTTGTTCTGATTGTGTTTATTTAATTATTATGACATATTGTTACAATGCTAACATTTATTTTAAATGCTACATTCTTACAATAATAAGATGCTACATTAATATACTATCTAAAATTTGTTACAAACTAAACTACTACAACGCTAAGATCCTAAATTAATGTACTATCTAAAATATGTTATAAACTAAACTAAAACAATGCTAAGATCCTAAATTAATGTACTATCTAAAATATGTTATAAACTAAACTAAAACAATGCTAAGATCCTAAATTAATGTACTATCTAAAATATGTTATAAACTAAACTAAAACAATGCTAAGATCCTAAATTAATGTACTATCTAAAATGCGTTATAAACTAAACTACTACAATGCTAAGATCCTAAATTAATGTACTATCTAAAACTTGTTTAAATACTACAATGCTAAGATAAACAATAAACAAATGTGCTAAAATATTTGTAAAACACTATGTTGCTAAACCTGTGAAGCCTGAGGACGCCGCCAAACTGAATCAATGTCTTGGTTATTGGATGGTTTCCTTGACAATGAAACAGCAGAGCCATTGTTGGAAGGAGGTTTATCCTTGTCTTCAGCCTGAACCTGCCTGACTGAGTCCGGGAAAATAAACTTGCGGCCAATAATAGGAGTCTTGGACAGGTCAATGGTGAAATCAAGAGTTCGACCTTAGTAAGACATAAATGAAAACTCTATAGGCCTATACACACATGCACATCGCTAATGCACATACACACACATATATATATATATATATATATATAGTACTGGGAGATATATGATAATACAAAAGAGATGGAATATTAACAAACAAGAGGTATCCTACCATCCTATGTCCCTAGGGCCCAAAAGAATAGTAACACTGATAAACCATGCATGTCATAGAGGGTGACTAAGTAGGGTTGGAACTGGCTACCCATTCTGTAGAAGGTCAAAATGACCCCATAATGTCATAATGAAGTCTGATGTGATGAGCCAAAAGAGAGCTGACCCAGCCAAGCTGTAAACCACTACACAAAGTATTCTCAAGAATGGATTCTGTTAACTATTGGGAGTTTGAGGATGAGCAAATAACAAGACAAACAAGATAACAATTCTTGCAACATCCAAAGAAAGCTAAATGAGAGCACTGAGGAGCTTTCAAATACAGCAGAATTTATCAAGAATACCGGACTTGATTTGTAGGCATGTTAAACTGCGAGCGAGAAGATTTCTGGTAATTTTAGAAATATTCCAACATCTTTATTATGAGGTGAATCTACAGCAGGACATTCTACAGTTTAGGACATTCAAGTGTTCACAGTAAAGACAAGACATACATACTTGCATCAAAAGCAGCTAAAGTCAAGTTTTTAGAAACAGGTAAGTGTGAAATATTGAAGGGATACACATATGTTTGATGAGGATATGACAATTGATGACACATCAACTGAGATTGAAGGAGTTTAGAACTAAACACTGGACAAATATGATTGGGCACCTGAGAGGCAAAATACGCAGGGTGGCTAACAAGCATGACCACTCTTCTCAGCCAAAATTATGGTACAGGCAAGATAACAGGTGCTCCATATTTGTTTCAAGAATGTCTATGAATGAGACTTCAAGGTACTATAAATTGGTACTTTCCCTATTACCCCATAACTACATGGACATGACCCATTAGATGGGTGTAAAGTATTGATAAGCATTGATATAAAACAATTTTGTTTTTTAACTAACGTCATTGATATGACAGAATGGTACTCATCTACACATGCCACATACTCAGCAGTTGATAAACCCTCATCTACACATGCCACATACTCAGCAGTTGATAAACCCTCATCTACACATGCCACATACTCAGCAGTTGATAAACCCTCATCTACACATGCCACATACTCAGCAGTTGATAAACCCTCATCTACACATGCCACATACTCAGCAGTTGATAAACCCTCATCTACACATGCCACATACTCAGCAGTTGATAAACATTCATCTACACATACTCAGCAGTTGATAAACACTGACCTAGAGTGATATGAAGTCAATTAAATCATCACTGGGTGCCATTTCTGCACACCAAAACTTGGCTGGCTGCAATGGACCTCCAACATCTTCTGTCTCTTGGTAGTGCACCCTGACAGACTGTATCATGTACATCTCATGTTTACTTCCCATTTGTATATATGCCTGTCTCTTGCTTGCAACTCCCCAATTTTGTCTTCAAGTAAAGTCAATTCCATACACAACAACAAATATGAGTGCAGTTAATTAGTTAGTCGTCGGATCAGCATCACTGCAAACTGGACACGTCCACAGTTGCTCCGATCTCTCCCTGAGTGTATCCGCCATTACACTTTTGCTGACAGTACCAGTCCTATGATGGTTACCCATCATTCTTCTGCACCCTCCAAAATGTTCACTTTTAGCAACACCGCATTTCAAACCCTGATCTTTAATCCTGGCCATTGAAAAGGAATCATCATCCACATTGGTCTCACTCTCGCGTGCTATATCTCTTATCGAGTTCAATACGTCAGTTCGATCCATTGCACCATCGCCCTGTGCCACAATTGTGCAAGATGCCAGTTGAACTGCTATTTCATTGCCTCAAACACCCACCTGTCCCAGCACAAAAATAAATGTAACCATTTTCAGCCTCTCCTTTCTCAAGGCCTCAATGCAATGTTCGCGAACGAGACCCACTTGTACCTTCCTAATCATACTCATAGAGTCACTCAAATATAGATAACCAAATGGTCAGAGGGTGTCCGACAAAGTGGATGGTGCCGCAGTAACCTAATGAACAAATAGTCAAGCAAAATAAATTAAACAGGTTACTAAAACACCTTGCGCAATAATAAAAAATATGAAATCTAGTCATCTATTTTGTTTTTACTGTGTTGTTTTCTGTTGGTTTGTCTCTTGAAAAAGGTTCAATTTGAGCCGATACGTGGAGAATTGTCCTGTTTAGTTTTATTGTATGTTTTTTTATATATACTTTTTAATATATTTTTATTATTAGGCAAGGTAAGTGTTTTAGTAACCTGTTTAATTTATTTTGCTTGACTATAAAGTCACTCAAGATGCAGACCTGTGTTACCTTCTGTGTGCCTACCCACTAAAATGCCCTGGTCACCACCATAATCTCCATGGTCAAGCTACTTGTAGTAACAGCAACGGCCCCACTCTCCTTCCTGATCATTTTACCTGCACACTGAGCTGTGAAGGCTCAAGCACTGTGAATAATTCTTACAGCTGACGGGAATTGAACCAGGTCTGTTCTAGCAGCACCGAATCGCTTTGCAACACAAGTAAACAGGTTTTCCGTACTAGACAAACCACATCTCCACTAAAAGATGTGGCGTGGTCAAGACTTTCAGCCTGTGTACTCAAGTCACTGAGAACAGACCAATCAAAACAAGGACTATTACAACATTAACGAACATCCCGTACAAGTATTAAAGTATCCTCAGGAACACAAACACAGAACATGCATATTCGTACTGTGAACATGTCTAATCACAGATCTATCAGTAATTTTGTAGTAATGGACAAACAGCAATATATTACTTACCAGGTAATTCTTTAATAAACTTTGTCAGACTTTCTGCTTCAGCGAATGAGGTGTGTGATGGATGAGTAAACATGACAAGATCACTGGGTATAGCAGATGACTGTAATGAGGGTGGAGGTGCTGCAAGAGTGGAGGAATGAGTAACTGCCAGTTTGAGAATTTTCAAAGCCTCGCGCCAATTGTTTGTCTGAGGAAGAAAATAAAAATAATAAATAAATAAACTTTATAAAAGAAAGGTTAATGAAAATAGGTAAAGTGTGTTCTCAATGAAAAATCAGCAGCATGGCACTATGGACATTTCCACAAGTGCTCAGTTCACCTGCTCATCTGCCATTTGTGGCTGATGGAACCTGTGTTGACTAGGAGAATAAACAATTAATAACTTCGATGATGGCGTCTTCAAGTGTTCTTTCTTTTCAATTCCCAGTGGAACAGGGCTACAACTGTTGTTCTCCAAAAATCTATCTGCAGCACTCTTCTTTCTGAAGTTTCTTCTTCTTTTTCTTCTTTCGTTCACTTGAAACATGTCTATATCTGTAATTCTGTCTCCTTAATAAAACTCACTGTCTTTTGTAGTTCATAGCTTGCCTCCTGGCTCCTCGGGGCAGTTGAGAAGGAATTCCAGTAACTGAGGTTGGGCCCTTTCGAGGTATAGGGCCCGTCACCGTCCCTGCCTGAACGTCCACCACAGGGCAGGCTCCATAACTATTTATAAATACAGACATGTTTCCATTGTGTTTTGTGCATGGCATCCTGATTATGTGCCTATTGGCTGGATGCCTCCGTCTTCAGCACTCTGCTTACTTGGGCAGGACTATGGTCCTGCTCGTGTGGGACTGCCCGACCAGTCTTAGTTTCCAGCCCCTGATGGCTGAACTAAGCCCCATCACCACTGCACGGTGCTGGCCTCGATGAGGTTGTTTCTACTAAATCTCAGTTTGTTCATTTAATCACTTTCTTCCAATCTTCATTTTGTTCATTCAATCATTTTCTTCCAAACTTCAGCTTGTTTATTCAATCATTTTCTTCCAAAGTTCAGCTTATTCATTTAATTATTTTTGAGTTTTAAATTGCATGTTTTGTAACAATGGTGTTTATTTTTTTCCAAAAGTGACAGATTGTCAACTAATCCCACAACTTTCCTACTCGCTTCCAATGACATGCCTGAAAATAAAAAAGTTTAACTATTCTTCACACCCGGAACTTCATACCCTTATTGCCACATGAGCAATCAATGATAGTGCTGTTCACAAATTATGTGACATTTGATCCAAATATTTTCACATGCAGCATTTAAGTTTTATTATCTTCATACTTCTTCAGTATTTGCCATGCATAACAGATAGCAGTACATATATATATATATATATATATATATATATATATATATATATATATATATATATATATATATATATATATATATATATATATATATATATATATAGTTATATATATATATAAGGAAAAAATATCTTCCATAAAGTATAAAAAAAAGTCTCAAAGGGTGTCTCATTGTACTCAAGTTTTCCCATATGTACTTTGCCCCTCTCAGCACAGGGTCTGTCAAGAGTATCCGTCATAGCATGTAATTCCATATTACCAAGCATTAATTCCCAAAGACCTCTAAAATCAATGCATGCGTAAATAAGACATCTCTTCACAGGATCAAACTTGCAACCTTTTGAGCACACAAAAAAAACAATTGGTCCATCCACTATGCCCAGCAAGATTCAAAAAATTGAATGAATGGGAAACTGCAGTAAAATCATGTACCATGTAGGTAGAAAAAATATTTTTTTTAAATATATACAAATTGGTTGAATAGGCTTTAAAGATAGCCTACAACAGAGATACAAATCGACATTTTGATCAAAAGGTCTTTATCAAGATAGTACAAGGTAGGGACATACAAATAAGGAACAGAATCCTTATTCTTTATTTGTTTGTCCCCAGTTTGATAAAGACCTCTTAGTCGAAATATCAATTTGTTCTTTTGTTGTAGGCTCTCTGTTAAACTATTTAACCAATTTTATATATTTAAAAAAAATGTTTCTACCAGCAAGATCAATGCAAATAGTCATGTTACCAACCTGCACATGTTTATTTATGGAATGAAACAGCTCTTGATTGAGGACTGAGCTAGGAGCACTAGAAATGTCTAGATAGTGGACCATACAGTATAGGATCTGCAGGCATGAAATCTGGTACATCTGCTGACCTTTCTCAAGAACCTGACAAATACAATATAATTCATTAATGGGTAGACAAGCAACAATAATGAATAAAATAATAACAATTAAAGTATATCCTATCCTCTTCTTCACGAATGTGGTTGCCTCTGTGGGTCTCACCAATGGCCCACTAGACAAACCACCCATGCTACAGAAAACCTTAGTAGATGACATGCCTTTATATTGAGGTTCTCTTATGGAAGCTTTGTAGCATATCATCTATACAATTATAGACCCCCTCTGAGTGGAAGGCTACTTCAATAGGTATTGCACTAAGCCGAAAGTTGAAGTCTCCTGGGTATGAAAGCTCAGAAAAATCGCTCCACTGCACATAGGAAGTAAGAGCTAATTGTTCGCAATTCCTGAGATTTGCAAACAAACAAACCAACAATCCTCTTCATTCTCAAACTCCCACTGGATCTCTCTGTAGCAGGACAATGGTCCTACTAGATGTACAGCAAGATGTAGTCCAGAGAATGGAAATGTATAGTGCCACCATTTTATTTGCATCAATAACTTGACACATCCACCTTCTGCGAATATTATATCTAAAACATTGCTTTTCAACTATTGCTGAATTTTTTAGACAATACACCAATTACCGTGTACACTCATTCTGAAGCCAAGATTTTTGTATGAAAATTTCAAGGGAAAAACTGGCGGTGGATGGACAATATTTTGGCCATACAAAACCACATGTCTATAAATGACCATAAGGGATTAGAGGGGGGGGGGGGGGGTGAAGGTTATGAATGGGTGAGCTGATTATCTGATAGTCAAATTTTTATACTACTAATTTTGACCATGTACAACGGCTGACTGTGTTATTTGGACATCACATAGGGAGTGCTCAGTTACCCGTATATTCCTGCTTCTGCTCAGATACAATGCACATTTGTTCGCCAAATATTTACTGTCAGTGTTTATGAAAAAACGAACGTAAGAAATAACATTATCTCGTAATCTTAAAAAATGAATAGTGACAAAGTTAAACGTAAAAGAAAAAGATCCGCTTATGATTGATTATTTCAACTGAAAGAAGTCAGTTCTGCTGAAGGAAGCAATAATTTTGCAGCAGCTCATCATTTTTGTGTTGATGAGAAACAAGCACACGAGTGTAGGAAAAATAAAATGTCAATCGAAGAAATGCCAAAGACCAAGAAACGATGTTCAACACAGTGTGCGTTATTTCCTGGATTGAAAAAAAAAGATTGGCATCGAATTTTGAACAATCACTTTTGTTGTATCAGCTGGTTGATGTATAAGATTGATGAATCGTCACAATCTATGTTTACGTCAGCGCACTAAAATAGCGGATGGATTGGAAGATGATGTTTTATTTGATCAATCACATGATGAAAAAAACAGTGATGCTGAAGATTATAGCAACAACGTGTATGAGGGCAATGTTAAAACAGAAGAAGAGTTTCACTGTTTGGAGACTCCGATGAATCAGACTTTGAAGGATTTTAGTTACCTGTAAGTGATATTCTGTGATCGTTGGTCTAGTGGGCCACTGGTCAGACCTGTATGCAGATATTTGCATATAAATGCATGCAATCATTTTAATTCTTAGAAGTGGCTAAAGAATCAATTTACCTCCACCAAAAATGTCACCATGCTAATAGCACTGGAAGAATAGACATCTAGAAGATACTTGACTACACATTTGGTGAACTGGAAGCTGTCCTTTCCAAAAGTGCCTCGACTGTAGAGAGACATGACCTTTGCCAGGTTGGTTAGCCGATCGCCTATGTGACTGCATATCTATAGAAACGCACAAAACGTGTAAATACTTAAAGATTTTGTCAGCCCACAATGATTGAATCATGTCAATGAACACCCAAAAGTGAAATGTATTGTGTAATTTTTGCAGGTTTGTTGCACTAACAATTTTGTGTATATATTTTTCTTCTTCTTCTTCTGCGTTCGTTCTCAAACTCCTGCAGATTAGCAGGATGTAGTCTGGAGAATGGAATGTGTTGTGTCATAGTTTATAGCATCGCTGCGATATCTGCACCTTTCGGTCTGACACATCCAACTTCAGCATGGCTTTGGGTCACTGACCCTATATGGGATGCGACATAACTCCATCTCATAACCTCCTTAGTCGCCTATTACGACATTGGAAGGTAAACAGTGTTGCTATTCTTTGCTCCCCTTTCGGGCCCCGGCAACACACAGGTGGTATATATTTTTATGTGACATATGTTATTCAGCAGATATTGCTTTTGTTTATTGCCCACAGGTGCTGGGTACTACACTATTTAACAGCAAATTTCAAGTTAAGGAATCTGCATATTGATTGGATTGTTTATTTGGTCGATGTTTCAACTTTAATTTGCAAGTCTGACGGGAATTTATCCTCTGGCTTCATTCTTGAATTTATTTGCAAGTCTGCTAGCTTTGTCATTGCCAGGTTAATGTCTGTGCATCCTTGAGAGTGACTTTGATGTATAAAGTTTGTAGATTATAAAAATATTTTTTTTGAATTTTTATTATCATTTAGTTTTCAGTTTGCAGGAATCCTTTAAATTCCTGTACGGGTGATTTTGAATCTGTGACCATTATTATATCGAAGGGCTTATGGATTTCATAGTTAAAGGAAATGGAACATGATATTGATAGTTACCAAATCACTGTAGACAACATCTCATTCATCCTCAACATAGTTTTAAGTATTAGGTCTCTTGATTATTCTCTTCACACACCGGACACGTCTATAGATGCTCAGATCCCCGCTTCAGTAAATCTCTCAGGGTATAATGGCTGATAGTTCAGGTTCTATGTTGATTCGCTGCTCTTTTTGAAATCTTTGTCAGGGGTTCTCTACGGGCCATGCCCATCCTCACTCACAATTCACGCAACTCATTCATCTCAAAATTCTCTTATCATGAGGACTCATGAAGAGCAATGAGTATGTCTGCTTCGTCAATAGGCTGACCATCTACTGTGGTGGCGATGCTAGCTAATTAGTCAGCCCATTCGTTGCCCTCCATGTCCGGGGACAAAGATAAGCGTGAGTTTACGTAGCAATGCCCGCATTTTAGCTCTCTCTAATGACTCCACCGATCCCCTACGTACATCACCTGCTTTAACTTTCTGAATCATATTCAGTGAGTCACTTAGCATGGGAATAAGCTTGTGATTCTAGCCAGTTAAGTGCCTGCATTACTATGAATACTTAAATTGTTAGACTGCTTGTTGTTGAGGTAAAGGCACCACTGGCCACGTGTACTATTCTTCCTTTTTATCTAGCAGTATAGGCCCACGCGCATCGTTGGTGGCGGATGACCGATTCGTCCATGTAAACACAACATCTGTGTTATCAGTATTCTTGCAGATTAGTGCCTTGACCTCAGCATCCAACCTCACATGGCTATGTTCCCTGCACTCTCTATTGAATGTAATGACGGTTTTAGTTTTAGGTTCATTATGGAAATCAGTGGCCAAATCATAAGATTCATTCCAACTTTTTGATATTATGCATAATTTCATACAGCCTTCATTACTCGGAGATTAAAAAGTCACAACTTCTGCTGCTCATGAATCACTATGCGCGCACTGAGAGGCCTCTCTCCATCCCACTTTTGTAATAATATTGTATAAGTATTTTATAAAATTTAGGTGCTTTCAGTGATAAATTATACAAATACTTGATCCATCGCTCCTTACAGAGATGTCCACAAAATGGAGGTAACTGCCATTGTATCCTTAACTGTCATTGGAGGTCATTGTATCCTTAAGTATGCCGCCACAGCCAAGGGGTTACGCCTCTGAAGAGGTTTACCTGTACTTTTAATAATGGCAGTAATAGATTGGTTAAATTTAAACAAGAACACTTAACACAACCTGGGCAGACACATTAATAACACACAAAAAAGACACCAATACCTGAGCCACTCTGTCAGCAGCATCTCTGCAGATTTGACTAGGGTTTTCATAGTTGTGAACCAAGTACGGCAATAATGCAATAGTCACATTTGGGAAACCTGGCATTAAGAGAGAAAAATAACAATATTCATAATGTAAGACATAAATGCTTTATGTTTTATAACATTATAAGTCTCACCAAAGAAAGAACATGTCAGTCTAAACAGATGAGAGTTCCTAGCAATGGAAATGGGACATATATGCACAATACAGTTAATGACTATGTTCAAATTTGCTATACAAAGTGGGGCTGCTTCTGTGGATCATTTCTTTATTTTTTGGTGAATTCTTAT
The DNA here is from genome assembly GCA_034231615.1 of Meghimatium bilineatum. Taxonomy (NCBI): domain Eukaryota; kingdom Metazoa; phylum Mollusca; class Gastropoda; order Stylommatophora; family Philomycidae; genus Meghimatium; species Meghimatium bilineatum. Next base: position 15,528,942 of record CM067312.1, on the reverse strand, counting down.
TTTGTTCATATTTGAATCAGGTATTCTGTGGTTCATTACCAGACGAAAGGGAGCTCCATACTCTCAGCCTTGAAATGGGTCCACCAAGTGATAACTGGAAGTAAAGCAGTAGGACAACTATGAGGATCTCCTACTGATGACTGCATTAACGGAGGTGGCCCTCCTTTCTGCATAGACTGAGCATAGGAATCTGATTACAGAAGAATAACACTATACAATCAAAACCGGTGTGCACTGGGTGCGCACACTGGGTTTCAAATCCAGTGTGCATATTTCTTGTGTTTAACATTATACAATCAAATCTGGTGTGGAAAGGGTTCCATATTACTTGTGTGCGATACCATTAAACAGATTTGCGTCCCAGAAGGCATTGCTCCTGGCCAGGAATCGATACCTATTCCTATGGTCTTTCAAGAGGCAGCCAAGACCATCATTACACTCAGAGAGTGCATGGAACACAGCGGGTGGTAGTGTTAAATTTCAGTAATTACTACTAACATACTTTCTTATAAAATATGAACAAAATAAGAATTTTTGAACAAATAAGTTGACTTCCCTGGAGTTATGGTTTGTTGTAAAATTTTAACAATTGGCAGAATATGAGACAACTTGTTCATAATGGAGAATATTATTCATATTTACACTAATGACACAGACCATAGTTACAATGGAAATATACACAATGTAGGAAATCTTCACACTGAATAAGATGTAAAAACTGATGATCAACTTCATTTGTTAGGCAGGCCTTTGATGCAGACAACAAGAGAGAATTTCATGATACTAATTGTGGCATCACCAATGTTGACAGTTGAGTGATTAGTTTATCCAGTAGTTGAGAATTTTTAATAAAATATTGGCCCTGTACACAATCTTGATCAGAGTGCTATGCAGTATGAATATTTTAGCCTGGTTGTCAATGAGAGGTTTTATGGTTGGTTGCTGATCCAGTGGTCCATGGGCTCATAGGGAGTTTTTAACAATTTACATCTGATCAGATAAATTTGTATGTATTATAACGCCAAGAACAATCAAGGAAGACACATACTGGACATCTGTAACTGACAGTGAAATAAAAGGTTGTTTTTTTCATACTTATATTTTGATGGGCATACATATTCTGCCAGAGTATGGCTTGGAGTACAGATGACAGGTTCAATATCTCAGGAATATAATCCTGTTTGGAAAAAGTTGATTTGAGAAAATATTTCAATATTTTCATCTCAATTCAATAAGCAAAACTAAGCAACACTCTATAGTGAGAAACAATTTTTCCCACATTATGTTGAGTTTGGCAGTTATCTTTTAACATGTATGAATATTTAAATTAAATTATTGTTCATATTTTTTTCATATGAGACTGTTAATGTTTCATTTGATCTGCTAAGTCTGAGTGTGATATGACAAATATTTGTAAAGAAAATGCATTTTAAAAAAATCATATCACCAAATTGATGTGATTGTTTTTCTTATCTTAGTGACAGGGTTGTGACAATAAGGAAATAAATTAGTAATGAAAGGGTTAAGAATGACCATATCCCATCAGCACTTCACTGACCTAAATTACCAGAAGGATCCATGATAGGAGAGTTGACACACAAAATGATTTTGGATAAGAGAGCCCAGGTCGCCTCAGCAGCCATATGGGATGTGCAGCCCTGTCAGAAAGAAAGCAATGTTAGATATACCATTTAAAAACAGTAATTTGTGAATACTGTGCTAATAATGTAATAACCATAATATATACATTACTATTTTATTCAGACTGTTTACTTTAAAACACATTCAGAACATTGTGATGAACACTGCCATTTATTGGCAATATTTTATCATCAGCAGGTTACCATTATTTTCTATAAAGTTCAGATGCACAAAATCATTCAACAGAAATTTAACATGGTACTGTCTGAGACACAACCTTTACTTCTCTACCACAAATCAGGACATTGTGTTTACTTAGCCATCAGCATTACTTCTGAAATGATGTCATTGATGCCGGAAAAACCTATAGGTGCTCAGTATCCCTCAGCAGATCTCAAAATATATACATACTGATGCAACCTGACTTGTTGGTTAAGCTCACTTCTACCTTTCATCCGCTGACTCCTACTCATGTCACACTTAATACTTTATGGGAGAAGTTTGCCTAAATTAGTGGTTTCTTCTTCTCATTCAAATGTGCACCATGGTCACTGGTTGGCCTCTCAGCCTGGTATCTTCAGCTTCAGCACCAGTAATTACTTGGGCAAGACTGTGGTCCTGCTCGATTCCAGGGATGGCCCGGAGTTGACCTCAATGGGAAATCAGTGGCATGAAACCAAGGGTGAGCAACAATATTAGGTCCTCTGTCAAATTAATGGTTGCTTAACAAGAGATTAAACTATATCCGTTAGGAGGATTTATAGAGAATATTTAGTCCTTTCATCAAAAGATTTGTTAAAATCAAAGATTGCTTTTGTCCACCCAAATTTCCATCATGAAGATGCTGAAAGTTTCAATTTTTTAATGAGTCATAGAGAACATTAGCACACACATTCTTTCAAATCTTTGAAACCATAAATAAGACATCATATGGTGCACCAGGTCCCGATGGAATAAGCTGCAGCCTCCTTAATGATATTGCAGATGACCGGCTTAAAACAATTGTTGATGATTTCAAAACTAGTCTGAAAACCGGATGAGTACCAGAAGAGTGGCTACACAACTACCTTCTGCCCCTAGCAAAGCCAGGCAAAGACACCAATGCCATCAAGAGTTATCATATCATCGCCTTACAAAATGTTTATGGCAAGGTGCTGGATAATCACTAGAAGACTGGCCTTCGATTTGGAAAATAGAGGCCTATTTCCTGACACTCTAGATGCATACAGACAGGGGGGAGACATGACCACAAATGCGGCAATCCTCAGCTATGATATCTACGAGAGCTTTAAGGCAAAGGATAAAACAGTGGTCGCTACGATCGACCTAGAAGATGCTTACAACAGAGTCAGCTTCAGCCAGCTGATACATTTGCTAAGTGAACTCAGCATCGACTCATGGATAATTTGATGGATAGCAATGGTGCTAATGTCCAGACCTGTTGCTCTGAGATTGACATCCTAGACATTAGAGATCAGAACTATAGCACCGAAATTGCCACTATCACCTGTACTCTTTAATGTCTAGACATACAAAATAGTGCAGCTTCAGGAGGCTGGACCCAGCTGGTTACTAACATATGCGGATGACCTCTTGCTGTACAAGCATGGCAGAACAAGAAGAGACATGAATGATGGCATCCAGAATAATCTAGAACATTTGTCGCTCTGGTGCACTGACTACAAGGCAGTCATCAATCTCACCAAGGCAAAGATCGTCTGGTTCTCACTGAACAACAACATAGTCACAGTACCAGCAGCCACCTGCATGAGCATCAACAATGAGAGGGAGCAGACTGAAATATCTAGGCATCACTTTTGATAGAAGACTATCTTTCATTAAACATGTGGACAATGTCATTCAGAAAGCTAGGAAGGGTGTCAGTGTAGTCAAAATCATGGCATCTGCAGAGCCCTTTTTCAGATGATGCAGGCAGTGGTATTATCTATGTTGGACTATGGTTTAAGTTTACTTACACTATAGCAAACACAGGTGGATATACTGGAGAGAGTTCAAAACAAAACCATGAGAGCTGTCCTAGGATTCACAAAATTTACACTTATCATGGCCATGAGATTTCTCATAGACCTGCCTAGCATCAAATCAAGACATAAAAAATCTCAGGTTAAAGAAAACTTCAAGGTCGCCAATAATGAACAACTCTTACACCAATCTCTAGACAACACAAAAGAAAGGCTTATCAAGAGAGGAAGATCTTGGATAGCAAAAGCAGAAGATATCCTACTCATAGTTTGTGAACTGGAGGAAGTTGGAAGAGGCAGTTCTTCTTCTTCTTTCATTCACTTGAAACATGTCTATATCTGTAATTCTGTCGTCAGTATATCATTCACTGTTTTTTGTAGTACAGTGGCCCATAGAGCTTTGATTCCAGTGTTGTTTCCTCTGGCCAATATATCTTCCTCAGTGTTTCATACTCAGAACACTCTTGAAGTATATGTTTGGCACTTTGTGCTGCCTGTCCAAGTGTACACATGGCCGTGTTGCCAATCTTGAACTTTGTGTACATGTGACTGCGGAGTCGGTTGTGTCCTGTTCTGAGGCGCAGAATTACAACTTGTTCTGATCCGTTCATAATGTGATAGTCATCTTGTGTTGGTGTTTATGGCTTTCTCATTGACTTGATCATCTGTTTTTTATGATGGTAGGTGAATGGTACATCTGGTTGGTCTTCGGCAGTACCTTTCTTAGCCATTTGGTCTGCTTTTTCATTTCCTGGTATTCCACAGTGAGAGGGTATCCACTACATGACTACCCTATACTGGTAAAATAGTTCATTAAGTAGTTTTTTTAAGTCTGTTAGTTTTCCAGACTGGAGAGCTTGGAGCACTAACCTTGCATTTGTCAGGAACACCACGGGCTGTGGGCCATTATTGGAGTTCATCAGTTTTTCATTTGTCACCCTGTCTGGATTTCTGCATCATAATTATTGCAGAATTTCCCTGTTAGTGTTCTGATCATATCTCTAGGTCTGTATGGATATTATATTTATATATATATATATATATATATATACACACACACACACACCTGCACCTCTATTCCGTACTGCATTTTGTACTGATCCATCTGTGTATACTCTGACCCATATATCTTGTGGATATCCCTCGTCCAGGAAACTGAAGGTGACTGTCCTTTGCTGCACACTGTTCTGTTCGTCCTCACTTAGTATTCCTTTCATGTGAGTCTGAATGTATATTGGTATTCCATGCCTTTCACTCCAAGGGGTTTGTTCTGGTAAGACCATAAGGGACTATCAACTTCAGGTAGGTCTGTAAGTTGTCTACGGAGTCATTTAGCTTGGTGGATAAAGCTGCTTCTTTTTAGTTGTCCCAGTACTAGATTTTGGAATCTTTCCTTCATTGGATGACTTGGCATACACTGAAACTGTAAATAGCAGTTTGGTTTAAGCCATCTTGGGTTCTCCACAACTTGTTTTGTTGAGACGCTCCTGTGTATCAAATTGTTGTTCTGTGAACAGCGAAACTGGGACAATTTTGTGGTATTTCTTATGATGTTTGTGTTGCTGCACCACAGATGTCACGATGCTGATGGCAGTGTCCCGTTATTAATCAAAATATCATGACTTGTTTATTTCTGTTCAATTTGTTGATGTTGTCTTGCTCTGGGCTATAGTTTCCGTTTAGTTCTCACCACTTTAGTTGCATAGATTGTTTTAGAAGAGAATTTACTTCCCTGAAGCTTATGAGTTATGCAGGTCTGAGTGAGGTTTTCTGCCTGTTTTACCAATCCATGATATTATGCATATGGCACTTCTGTCCCTTTTAGTAACTCAAATGACTTTTTTTTAAGCATTTCATGTGTGATGAACTTCTTGTGGTATTTTGAGAGACCAGGTCTGACATTGGTAACAAGAAAAGTATTCCTTTATCTATTATCACTTGCTGTGTAGAAATGTTAAGCTATGAACAAGAAGAAGATTTACTGTCCATTTCTTTCTAGAGGTGGATGATGATAATACTGATCAATATGTGTTGTTAAGTATATAAGTGGAAGCTTTAGCTTTTGGTCCAAGGTCAGATATGTCACCTCTATTACACTATATCCAGAGATGATTATGTTTGGGTGTTATTTATCTATTTTTTGTCTTGGTCTTCCTCTGGATCTGTAACCTGGCTTTGCTTTATTATATGCACTTGTAGGGAGTTAGGCAAGACTCTTTATCGTTTGTCGTTTAACTTCCATATTGATCTTGGGATGTTTAAGAAATGGTGATTAATAATATGTTAAATCATTAAAATCAAACCTTCATAAGAAGTATGTAAACTCCAGGAAAGTTAGGCCACTTTATTTGGTTCAGGATTTTGTCAAGTTTATCTCTGCACTCTGGCCTTTCTGGCTGTATGTGACACAGAATCTGTGAAGGGAAACAAGCAAGATTAGTTACTCTGGCTGTATGTGACACAATCTGTGAATGGAAACAAGCAAACTTAGTTCCTCTGACCATATGTACCACAGAATATGCAAATGGAAACAAGCAAAGTTAGTTACTCTGGCTGTATGTGACACATAATCTGTGAATGGAAACAAGCAAAGTTAGTTTCTCTGGCTGTATGTGACACAGAATCTGTGAATGGAAACAAGCAAAGTTAGTTCCAACTGTGTAAACACTGGATGGACATTTGTTCAAAACTAATCAAGAAACAATAACCTAATTTAAATTTTCTACTTTCATCACTGAGAGATGTACAGACCACGAACCAACACTTTTCACACTGCCCTATTCTATAAGAATATCTCCTGCTGTTTCTTACGCTTGCCCTACCTTGTAGAAACAATGGAACAATAAGATGAATCTTCAAAAAATTATTTTGGAAATCAGAAGGTAGCAGACAAGATTCAATCCTGGTCCTTTCAGTTGACACCAATTTCTTAAAACCGTTTCCTATTTTTCCTTGCATAGGGATACAGATTGTTTGAGTTAGTTAACATGTTTGACTCAAGTTACACGGTGAAATTAGTGTCAGTTGACAGACCATGATTGAAACTCATCTACTGCCATCTGTTAGAGAGAAGAAAGTCAGTTGTCCTGTTTTCTTTCATTTAACTTTTGTCTGTTCACTGTTATATGTAATGTCAAGGGGCCTTTCCCCTTCACATAGAGTCAATTTAAATAGATTGATTGATGTTGCTATAATCTTTAGATATATTTCATTGATGTGTGCTATAATCTTTAGAAATATTTTACAACATGGACTTGATAACAATGCATAAACTATCTTATTCACCTTTAATGACATGCCTGACAGTGTCCCTATTTTTATGGCCCTGGACACAGGCGAATTTAATAATGATTACACTAGTCAACATCAAAATTGTACCAGTAATGAAAAAAAATTGATCTTAATTTTGGGGTGCTGAAAATGATATTAAAAGAATGTTCATTTGCTCTAGTATTTTTTAGATATTTATTTTTCTAATTACCAATTACTTCTTCTTCTTCTTCTGCGTCCATTCTCAAACTCCTGCAGATTAGCAGGATGTAGTCCGGAGAACGAACTGCATTGTGTCATGGTTTACAGCATAGCTGCGATATTTGTGCCTTTTGGCCTGACACATCCGACTTCAGCGTGGCTTTGGGTCACTGACCCAAAATGGGATGGGACAGCCAACTCCATCCGATACCTCCTTAATCGCCTCTTACGACATGCATGGAAGGTAAACAGTGTTGCTATTATTTGCTCCCCTTTCGGGCCCCGGCAACACACGGGCTTACCAATTACTGTCTGTGTGTGTGTATATATATTATATATATATATATATATATATATATATATATATATATATATATATATATATAAATACATACATACACACACATGGAAAAGCATTGTGTCATTTTATTTCTACCAATGGTCATACACAACCATATTCAGCGGTAATCAGATTTTATATTCTCCTTACACTGAAAATGGTAATAGCATTTTCATTCAATAACTTATGTACTTTATACGCAAGCATGAACAAATACACACTTCACACATATATACCTGCATACATATGTAAATTCCAGGCAAAACAATGCTTGTAGACTTAATGGCATTGGGCCAAATATCAGGCGTTAATGGGATGCTGAATCAGTAACCAATTATATACACATATGCACACATATAACTGACCTTATCTAGAAGTCTGACTGCTAAGGCAAACTCATATTCATAGTCTGACTCCAGTAGAGACACAGTAATCCAGAACATCTGCGTTACAAGAGTCAGTTTGTCTTCTGTGCCAGACTGATCCAGATTTTTCAAGGACTGTGCTGATCTGGAGCGGCCTAGATTTGACTTGCGACCTTCCATCTCTGTACAACTGCGTATTCTCCCATTTCCTAGATGTCAAAATTTATACAAAGAATGCATCATACAAAAAAATTTCAGCTGTTAATATATAATGCAGTATAAAAATATACATTTGAACATTGTAGATGGGAGAAACTACATGATTATAAGTATATGTACAACTGATAACATGTCAGGGGGAAATTACATGATTATAATTATATGTACAACTGATAACTTGTATGGGGAAATTACATGATTATAAGTACGACGTATATGTACAAATGATAACCTGTCAGGGGAAAACTACATGATTATAAGTATATGTACAACTGATAACCTGTCAGGGGTTGTAGAGATATAATAAAAGAGTCATTAATTTACTACAGAATGAAGAAGATGACACTGTAGATGATAACATGAACATACAGAGAATGATAGAAATTTTACCAGGGTGAGGAGTGAATTGGGTGTCCTCTGGAAAGATCCAAAGGTACTTTATGGGGAATAGTATCCACATTTTTAACGAAACAAACCCATAACCTTGAAATGACAAGATCCTACATTATTTAATGACACAAAATTATCAATAATGATGCAATAAACTTTCCCATCCACCGGTCCTCTCGCTACGCACTGAGAGCCTTCCCACCTCCCGCACCACCGTCCTTGGGATTAAATGAACCAGTTTGTTTTTTCAGTGATATCACAAAAGCTGAATGAAGTTGCATATAATATTAAAAAGATGTGGACACATCACCCCAAAATGAACCAATCCAAACATCACATAATCAACTTTGATTGGGATTTTGAGTCTGCATACTCTTGGATGGTTGCTTGAAAGGAGAGCTGAGCACTTCTAGAAATGTCCTGTGTGCCATGATGCTAGTTTCTAAAAATCAAGGGTTGTAGAGGTGACATTGAAAATATAAGCACGCAATGCTCCTGACCATTCACTGATGTTATCAATCTATGACTCTCTTTGACTGCCTCTTCTCCGACACAATTTCCTACTATTCTAATGATTGTTCACTGTTGAATAAAGTTGCTCATGTGTTACTGGGACTGAGGGTGGGGGAGCAACATTGTGGCCTGCAAAGCACGTTGTAAGAAGGGGTTTGGGGGGTGGAATTTGTTCCATCCCATGGATCAAGGTGACCCGAAAGTCAGATGTGTCAGGTCAAAAGGTGTAGATATTGCAGAAATGCTGTAAACAATACATTGTGTTCTCTGAGCAACATCCTTCTAACTATCAGAAGTGTGAGAACATACACAGAACAAGAAGAAATAACATATTATTAAGTAATCAAATTAATGAATTAAATATAACATAAACTACTGCATAATTAAATAATTTCTCTACTAAGTAGGTTATAGGTGTGGAGTTGGCTGTCCAATCCCATAAAGGGTCTAGTCACACAGACACCATGCTGAAGTTGGATGTGTCAGGCTGATATGCAGGTATCATGGCCAAGTTGTAAACTATGACACAAAGCATTTTGTTCTCCAGGCTACATCCTGCTAATCTGCAGAAGTTTGAGAACAAGCGCAAAACAAAAAAAACATTTTCTCATGTTTCAATGTTACCTCCACCAGCATATGCCCTCTGTGTGTAGATAGACACAGTGTAGCTAGTGCTTCGGGCATGATGTGCCTGTGTGTGCTTAGGCGCTGTGATGATGCTGCGTCTGGTGTCTCCGATGTCCTTTGCTAGGTTAGGTGTTGACATAAATAGTTCTCGCATGAAGTCAATTGGTCGGAATTCAAGATCAAGGTTGTCAATTGAAGCTTCCAAGGTCAGCATCATCTCTGTCACATATCCCTGCATAATAACAAATAGTTTGCTTAAAATTGGATCTATATCTACTAGCACTGAATTATTTTCAGATATACTGTTGCTTAGATATACTGTTGCTTAGATATACTGTTGCTTAGATATACTGTTGCTTGAGTGTTCCTACACTAAAACTGGGCTCATATATGATAATTACTTCATTCATTCATTCATTTATTTTCCATTAACGCTGAAGTTAGTGCATAGGGCAGAGGTCAGATCTCTCCAAATCTGTCTGTTCAAAGATATTATGTGCAGATCTTGAATAGTATTAATATTGTTTGTTTTAATTTCTCTAAGTATATTGTTCTTCTGAGTAATAATTACTTACCCTAGTTCAATTATACTGTTGAGTGTTCCTACACTAAAACTGGGCTCACAGATGATAAAGGGTTCTGTATCAGTAAGCACAGGAGGCAATGGATCATCTAATTACATGAGATGAGTCCCCTGGCAGCAGAATATCTCTAACAAGATCGATGTAGTAAATCCATGTCTAACTCCCAGCATACTATTTCAACCCTAAAAACTGTCACCTATTGATATGTTTTGGCTTATAATGTTTATACATATATCCTTGGCACACAGATTGGAAAGTAATAACAGGCTAGGGAAGCCCACCTGAATTAAGGGAATGCCAAAATTGGATATGCTAGGTCTATAAGGCAAAATTTAAACCATAGCGGAACATGCTCACTTTCTATAGCTTAAAGCACACCAAATGTGCACTTGTTATGTAAGAGTGAAAGCAAACAAATAAACTTGTGATTGAATATATGAAAGATAACAATACCTGCATGTCTTCTCCTTGCTCTGCCACAGTCTCGACAAGTCTGGAGAGAATATCTGATAACATCTGAGTTGATGGACGGATCTGAAGTGCTCTAAGAATCTGGAAAGATCTCCCTGCATAGTGCCGTGATGAGCAAGACAAAGCAAGCTGAAGTGCAACCTGTGACCACCGCTGTTCAACAAGTGCTAAAGGTGACAGTTCCTTAAAGCACCTGACTGTATATTTGAGGAAATAGCCTAGATGTGTTGCACTCTGGGTACTCAACATCTTTGGTGTGATGTCTTCTGAACTCCAAAGAGGTCTGCCTTTTCTATAATTCAGATAACACATAATATGTAACAGTTAACTAATCACACACAAAAAACACTTTTGTAGTACATTAGCTTACTTTTAGTTAGTTTGTTTGTTCCTTTCGTGCCACAGGAGGCACATAGGGCAGAGGTTTTGATTCTCCATGCATTGCAGTCCGCTGCCTGCAGTTTTAGTTCTTGTATAGACTTGCAACCTATTATTTCTCCTATTTCTCCTATTCTTTAAATATGGTGCATTTTAGGGTAATTTTGAGTCTTCCTATTTTTCTTTTCCCCTCAGGTGTCCACATAAGGGCTTGCTGGTTCAGTCTGTTTTCATCTAGTCTAAGAACATGTCCCAAGTATTTCCATGGGCATTTTCTTATAACATTTGAAACATATTCTTGGTGTGTTTTATTTCTATTTTTGATGAAATTGCTCCATTTTATGTTCAAATATTTTCAGAGACATTTGTTTTCAAAGCTATTTAACTTTTTGTCTGTTGCTTGTGTTGATTTCCAGCTTTCACTACATAAGTCAATGATGGAATAACACAGGAGTTGAATAGTTTTAACTTTGTTTTTCTTCCTATGTCTTTCCACTTCCAGATGTTACATTAGCTAACTACCATTACAAATTTTAAAATCTAGAGCTAATGAACTAGATGCCTTGAAATATATTTATATTTTTTGTTGAAGACTTTATCTAGTCGCGAAGTGTGATACCATGGTTGCTGGTGCGCCTCTCAGCCTGATATCTCTGACTTCATCACCAATGCTTGCTTGGGCAGGACAGTGGTTCTGCTTGATGTCAGGGATGGTCCAAAAAATTTTAGTTTTTAGCTTCAGTTGGCTGGACTAAGCCCTATCTCCACTTCAAAAATTAGAAATATGTTGATATATTAACTGTGGGTGATTTTGACAGAATCACTCGAGCTCAAATGAAGTTGATGGTCATAAATAGTAAGCAGGAGCCTTATCAGAAAGAGACTTTCATGCTCTGCTTATCAACCAACAAAACCCAAAAAAATTGTTGATAACAAATTTTTAAATGACCAATAACCAAAGTGGACTATGATCTAGGATTTAAAGTGTGTTTTATGGAATTTGTAAAATGTTTCTTTAACCATATCTATGTTCTTTTAGCAACAAATATGGCCCATAGGGTAGAATTCAGTACTCTCCAGTTTGAGTGATTTGATAGTGCTTTGTGAAGTTCTTGCATGTTACATATAATCATGCCATCTTTAATGGTTCTAGCAAATTTCTTGAAAATTACTTATTATAATTTTTTTCTTTATCCATAACCATTTATATTAAAAGTAGAAACAATGTACAACAATACTTTCTCATCTGAATTTTGTGATATTTAACATAGTTTTGATATCCTGTCGCACATTATTAAGTAATCTCCTCATGCACACGGCCACACACAATTTTACCTAGATTCCATGAAATTTAACATTGCTCTGATGACTTCCTCAACTGTTTCAAGCATTTCAGGGTCTGTGTAGTCAGTTGTGCTGTCAGGTGTAACAGTGGCACTGCTATCAATACTAAATGTAGATTTTGTTATATACTGGATATGAGGGTCTCTGGATGGAGTTTCTGTTAACAGAAAAAAAATTAAAGATCCAGAACATTACAGTGATACTTTTGATACAAAAATTAGTGTAAACATATTAACATGGACATAAGTTTAAGGAGAGTTGAAAGAAAAATGAGTGGTGTGAAAAGGAACTCACCCAGAGCTGGTTGGGTCTAAAAGGGTTGCAAAGTATAGTGACACTTACCTGCCATGAATGCTGTAAGAGGTGACAAAGGAGGGTGGAGTTGGTTGTCCCATCTCATTGAGCGTTAAAGTGATCCAAAAACCATGCTGAAGTCAGATGTGTCAGGTCAAAAAGTACAGATATTGCAACAAAGCAGTAATCCATGACACAACCCATTCTGTTCTCTGGACTACATCCTGCTAATCTCAGACGTTTGAGAACAAACACAGAAGAAGACATAAAATATATTCAGAAGACCAAATAATAGCACAGCTAAAGAAGTTTTGGTTTCGAATCCATAGGAAAAAAATGGAGAGAATGAGAGAAACAGATATTAAGGAAGACAAAGAATAGTATAAAGCACAAGTAAGTTCAAGTAAGTTTTAAGACAAATCAATGTTGTATCACTAGGATGTACCTTTATGTGCACACATGTCTAGCCTGTTCTTAACCATCTTATTTTCCATAGATCTGGACAGTGAAAGCACTATTCCTTGAAGTAAACCACAACGGCAAACAACAATAATGGGAAAATCATTACATAAAATATTGAGAGTGCAATATGTGCTCTAAATTAACGGTAAGAGACTTGGGGGGAAGAGTCTTGCGGCCCAATTTAATGTGTCATTGTGTCATGTGATGTATTCTCTCCAGAACGTTGTTTTCCCAATGAACTCCCTGAACACCTCTCTGTCTTAGGCGATGCGGCTTGCATTTTCCAACGATGTATTCATGTAATCTTTAATGTTGTCAGTCCATCATCTTCTTGGTCTGCCTTTCCTCCTCCACCCAGGTGCTCTGCCCTCCATTATTTGTCTTTCTAAACAGTTGCGTCTCTTTATATTACCAAACAGGTGCAGTTTTCTTTTTTCTATTGTGTTTAGTAACTAACACTCTGGGATCTGCAATGTGTTTATAATATATGAGTTTCTTTTTTTTTCCTTCCATGATATTCTAAGAATCCTTCTGTAGCATTTCATCTCAAAGGTGTTTATCTTCTTTGCTGCTGTTTTACTTAGGACAATGGTCCTACTAGATTTCCAGAAGAATAAGGAAAAGCGTTGTCTCACCATTTTATTTGCAACACTGGCCTGACACATCCGTCTTTGTTGGATAATTGAAGTATATCCTGTATAGAAAATTCTTTTTTAATTATTATTGAATTTTTAGGCACCACTAATACATCTGATCACATCACCAGTACAATATGAATATCAGCTTGCAAACCACAAGAAATTACAACAAAGTTGTGTTTGCGAGACCAGGCGCATATAACTCTTCTCCAGAATATTCCCTACATGCTGATCTCACACAGCTTTACTTGGCTGCTGTAACTCTTTCCCTGTTTTTCATTGGCTGGCCACAAATAGTGACCAATGATCAGTCACATCGGCCAAGATGAGTGACATCAGTGCATAAGAACTATATTCTGGAGAATGGCATGACCTCACTAATCATTCTACCATGAGGCAAAGATACATTCATAAACCCATAACCCACCCATCAGGGTCATAAGGGTACCACATTGGATGCATTAACACAAAGAGTCCTCCAGCAATTTCTATCTCAGTAAGTTTTAGAGCATTGTTATTTCTTCTCTGTGTCTGATTATCCATTGTATTATTTCAGTGGGCCAATGATTTAACTGGTCGCACTCATCTCCTGTTCAGTTATCATTACAACTTAAAAATATATTATGGCTTGCAAAAATTATGTATTTTTAAAACCCTACCAACTGAATCAGAATGTCCAAAATAGAAAAAAAAACACAAAATAAAAGTCAAAGTACATGCGAACCTATTATACGTTGCATTCCAGAATCAAAAGGACCAATAAAGAAAAATTGCCTGTGTCTCAAATACAAGAAAAATCTCTTACCTAGAGTTAATTGAGCATCTCTGTCTTCTGATATCACTTTCAGAGTATCTGCAACAGAACTGCGGTAAGACAGCAGCAGACGTGAGGTTGATGCAGAAATTTGTTCTTGAGAGGAAGCCAGTAGAAGTAGATTCTGCAATAACTTCTTACAGTGCTCATACACCAGAGCTCTTGAATGGTCGAGGCCTGGACAGTTATAAAATAAAAACTTAATTGATGCTGTCTGATGGTAGTCTGCTAATTTGTGCAAATCATTTGATTTGTTGTCTCTTAATATATTCCAAGATTGGTGTGGAGCCGATTTTTCGCCTAATGTCCTCATTCCTCACATTGTCTTTTAGCGATATTCCTAGGATTCTGCATAAGCACGCCATTTCAGCTGTCACAAGTAAATGTTTGTCTTGTGCCATCGTTGTCCATGTTTGGCTTGGTAACACATTGTTTGCATAATAATCATTTTGAATAGTGTTATTTTGTGTTTAAATCTACATTTTTGTTTCTGAAGATTGGTGTCATTTTCCCTAGGGCTTGGTATGCTTTACTATATCTACTGTGTATTTCTTTGCTGATCTTGCCATCTGTTGATATATTACTTCCTAGGTAAACCCTTCATTTTACTACGAGCACAAGACGAATAAGATGGATCCATCAGGTATGTTACTTATATGAGATTTATGTCTTTAGCTGTTTCTAGGCTTGGTTTCTTTTAAGTTTGGACCAAATATATTTTCAGTAGTGGAAACACTTTGTCACATGTTTTTTTTTTAAATTTGATTATATTTTACCATAATATTGATGAATGGTGTGCATAATGTATATCATCAGAAAGGAAAATGGTCACATAAAATTTTTTCTCTACTTAAGAGTAGAGGGCAATAAATGAACCAGATGTAATAAAAACTAAACTTTGCATGTTTTTCTTGTCATACTTATTTCTTTTCTTTGTGACTGTCATTTATGAAATTTGACAATTTTTTTTAAATAATGATTTATCACATTTTATTAAATTCTAAACCAAACACTTCATATAAGTTCCTATTTTTACTCATGATACATAGAGCATTGCATTATGAACAAAATGAAATGATACATTGCTATATAATTTCATTTGAATCTTTTACACATTTTTAACAAAATTGGTTTACGCCAACGTGATATAATTTCCGGCAACATTTTCACATGTGATAAATTTGTGTAGATCATAAATAATTGCTATGAATTGTCAAAAATCGCTCCAACAGCTTTCAGATGAAAGAATGAGTGGCGGTAGAAACTCATTTAGAATGTTAAAAGGAGATAACAGTGAAATGGTTCGCCTTGTGCTAATGAGGATAAATACACACACATATTATTTAGATACTCGACTCACCCAGGAACATAACGTGCAACATGAGTGGCAGATGAGGAGACCAATCTACTTCAAGACCATCTAGAACCAGGTCACACAGAAACATCACAGCAATGTTGCTTCTGAAAATAAATGGGTTTTTTTTATTGTCTACACAAATACTTATTAACCTGCTACATAATGGGTTAGCATGGAGAGTCAAGCTAAGAGAATCAATCCTTACAGAAAACTCACACTACCTAGCGGATTAGCACGAGAGTGCCTCAAGTCAATGGAATAAACCCCTACAGAAAATCTGGAGGGGAGCCCTTAAGGCAATTGGCTGTGTATTAAGCCATCTTCTGACATCTCCTACAGTTCTGCTTGTTTCCAAGTGTATTAGCATTGCTTTTCCTTTGGAACTAGTCAGCAGAGCCGATAGGAGGTTAGTGCAAATGGACAAGGCACTATCTTCATAAAACCTTCCAGGATAAGCATAAATGCATGAAATTTTAGGGTCTCATAGTCCATTTAAAGTTTTATGCTGGCCTGCTACCTGATCATCTGTAAAGACACACAGGGCCACCATCATCAATAGGTAAATACTAAATTAAGTACACAGGTTACTGAAGATAACTATCAATATAAAATAATCAGAAATAACAATAAAACATAGAACAAAGACAATTATCGACGTGTCTGTTCTAGTTTGGTTATTTATTTCATCATCAATATAGCATATTATAAGTAAAGGATGATACTGTCTTTGATCACATGACTACATTCAGGAATGTAAAGTGGTCATAGCACTATTATCCTTTACTTGTCACATGCTGTTGTTATGTTCTTGATAAAGGCCTTTTGGTTGAAATATTGAATTGTGTTTTGTGTGTGTTTTCCTAAGTGCTTCCAGTGATTCCCAAAAATTCTTTACCCAAAGTTTTCAATTTTTGCCTGTTATAATAAAATATTGAGCTACCTGTGGACTCTCTTGTGTAATGTACTTAAAATATTCAGCTTACCTGTGAAATCCTGGAGTGGGTGAGAAATTTTCAGGCATACATTCATTAAGTGGGGCAAAGTAGCCTCCATAAGCAGGCATTGGAAGTGGGTATGGAGCAGGAGATTCTGTGTGTCGCATTTCAACACCACTGATGCGTGGGACTGAAGGACCAATCACATCATCATCTGAAAACAGAATTATCTCATGAAAAAATAAGTTTATTAGTTATGATTATATGTTATAATCAATGCACATTGAATAAGTTCATAAGTCCTCTCCGTCTCAATAAATCCAGCAGAGAGAAGCGTTCAATTTCAAAAGCTTTGGTGTACTTTGACAAGTCCTATCACAAGTGCATAAACTTGGTGGTGGTGATGACAGTGGCAGCAGCAGTAGCAGTAGTAGCAGTAGTCAGTAGTTGTTGTAGAACATCTAGTAGTAATAACTGTAGTATCAGTAGTGGTAGTTGTAGCATAACAATATAGTAATAGCGGCAGTAATTGCAGTAGTGGCAGTGACGGCGGCATCAGCAGTAGAAGAGTAGTAGTAGCAATAGTAGTGGTGGTGGTGGTGGTGATAGTAGTATTAGTAGTAGTAGTGGTAGTAGTAACCAGCATCTGTGTTGGCGATGTTTTTTTGCGCACACTCCAATTATCTTTTGATACTTTCTGTAAGCTCCCTTTGTACATTATCAACTCATCTGTTGATGCATTGGATGCAAGTCTGTCTTTTGTCTCATTGTCTGTCTGTTGTCTCAATTTCACTCTGAAATCTCCAAGTGCCAATCATTCCATCCAGGCAGTATATATTTTCTGGTGGTAAATAAACAGTACTGCTGTAGCTCTCTTATTTTTGTAGCTTAAGAAAAAAATCAGAACAATGGGAAAGTCTTTGGGGGGAGGGGGGTTAGCACAGCTGGGATATGTTACTGAGACCAATATAGCACAGCTGAGATCTGTTAATGAGAACAATATAGCACAGCTGGGATCTGTTAATAAGAACAATCTAGCACAGCTAGGATCTGTTGCTGAGAACAATATAGCACAGCTGGGATCTGTTACTGATAACAATATAGCACAGCTGGGATCTGTTAATGAGAACAATGTAGCAGTTAAATGGTTAAATAAAGTGGAATCCCTTAAAAGTACATTTTTTTATAACAAAAATCCCTATTTTGTGCGCTGCATGCCTGTTGGACTCATATTCATGAGATGTTCAGGATTCAACTCTCAGTAAGGACCTAGTTTTTTCTTCTGTCGGAGGGTAAATTTAAAAACTCTGTACATGACAGCAAGGGCATGTGGCCTTTATCACACAGCTACACAAGCCACCTCCCTACAATTCCCTAATGGGAAACATGCAGTAAAGAGATTTTTTAACAACACTACAAAATCCCCAATTATATTTATTCATGCATATTCTACGTATATGCTGGGATTAGAGATTTTCTTTAGAGACCGATCAATGATGGTTTTGCCCAGAGCGTACCAACATCGATTCAGAAAACTAAATTTTTCCACTCAATTTTGCCTATTATATTATATTGTAAGACTTTTCTCATAATGTGAACAATAAATGATGACTATTATTTTTCTGATGTTGATAAGTAACTTCCTTTTGATATCAATCTCACTCCATACATGTTCATTGATTTGTATAGCTATCCAAGGGTTTCTCAGCATTCTTCTGCACAACTACATCTCTGTCTTCTACTTTCTTGTTTGTTAATTTATTAAATTCCACATTACAGAACTGGCTCTATATAGCATATAAGCTCTATGGGAAGTTGATGGTTTATCCTCAAAAGATGTCCAAACCATTTTATCTGTTGTTTTTATCTCTATACATTCGATGCATGATGTGATACCTATTATCTTTCTGATGTTCTCACTGAGCAATTTGTTGAGTCTGGTGGTTCCAATAACCTTCCTTAGACATTTCACTTTGCAAGTTTCAATCTTTCTCTTAATTGTAGATGTCAGTTGCCAAGTCTGGCATTGGTAGGATAGTGTTGGTATAAAGCAGGGGTCGGGAACCCATGGCTCATGAGTCCAATGTGGCTCTATTGATGGCTGCATCTGGCTCGCAGACAAATATTCTATTATAAAAAAATGTTTCTTTAGACTCCTTTGATCTACATATTAATTGCATATCAATATTTCATTCTACAAATGAGCTAAAGTCTACTGCAGCTCAGCATTAGAAGTCGCATTAATGGTAAGAAATACTCATTATTGATTAGCAACAGCATAACAATGTCATTAAAAAGAATTCAGAAACATAATTATTGTACTTTTAGTGTTGAAATTACACAAAATGCACACATTTACTTAAATTTTGGTTTTAAACATAATGCATGGCTCTCTCACACAATTACTTTTCAAATTATGTTGTGTCTATGGCTCTCTCAGACAAAAAGGTTCCCAACTCCTGGTATAAAGTGTTGTTATGTCTTCTTATATGTTATGATGTTAATGAGCCCGCCCTCTTCAACATTAATTGATTTTAATACTTCTTGTTTTGTCTTTTTAACCAAACACTACATGCCAAATAACTTTCTAACCTTGCTGCTCTGCTGTAGACCCAGTGCTGTTGCTGGTAATGCTTCTAAGTGATGCTGTTGAATTTGTCCTCGGTGTGCTGAACAACACAAATTAGAAAGAAACAAGTGGATTACTTTGATGACTTAAAGAATAAAACAAGAAACTGGATCAAATACTGTACATCTATCTCACAGACTTCATGCTACAAATATGAATAACAACATCAAGTCATGAACAGATTTATAATGTTCTAATGATAAATGTTAGAAAGTGCACAGCAGAGATACATTCTGTGCTGAAAATTTCTGGCTATGTGGTTGCTAATTTTCTATATGAATTTTGTAAAGAGCAGTGGTCATAATGAAGACATGTTTCACATGTGCTTGAAAGGTGAGGACCTGTACAATTGGTAAATATAGCTTAGACACATAAGAAGTAAAGAAAGCCACATCAGGGTTGTAGTTTTGCCTTCCTTTTATTTTACTAGTTTTGGTTAATTTACTAGAACTAGGTGACAATAGTAGCAAAATCTGATAGCCAAAAATGAAACACATTTTTAAAGGCAGAAAATTATTTTATGTATCCATGTAGTCCAATTCTATTTCATCAGTTTGATGCAGTAAAATGGATTGTCTACTTCTATGACCTATTAACATTTTCACTGCTGCAGTAAAAACAAAGTCATCAAAACTCTCAAAAAAAGCCTTTATGTCCTTCGTCATATATTCACAGATGATGAAGGACATAAAGGCTTTGATTTGACTTTTTTCAAGGAGAATTTTACTGACACTAAGGAAAAGTATGTCCCATGGCAGCAACCATGCAGCATACATGGTTGCTGCCTCTGACTCTGAAATCGTGATCATAGATCGATACAAGATAGTTCTGGCGGTCCAGGAGCATGTGATGGACGCCAACCTTGAAAACACGAGTATGGTGCTGCCATTGCTAGTCAAAATAATTTATAACATAATTGGAAATGAAAACTTTTTAACAAAAGCTTGAGATAAATGTATTTTGAAACCTTGTTTTTGTTTGAACGTCTTCTGAAAATTTCAAAGCCCTAACATTAATGGTTGATCTTTAAATTATTTCTTAAAATGATCACTCGTAAAACTCATTAAAAAAAACTATGTGGCTGTATGATAGGTGGAATAAAACAGCATTGCAAGGAAAGTGTTAAGGGGAAAAAAACATACATGTTTCAAAAACTTTCATGTTCAAAATGCTGGGATGAAATCAGCCAATATCACACCCTTGCTGTAAACTCTAACACTGTGTTTGTTATTATAATTTCTTGAACTCTAAAATATTACAAATGTCACACTAGTTTCATATGCCAGTCAGTAGAAGTATAATTATGCTCAATAGATAAATGTAGTAGGGTTTTGAGCAGTACGAATCCTAGCACTGATGGTAGGAAGAAAACACTTTGTTCAGATATACATCAAATAACACACCATAACAAATATCCTTTTCATAGCAAACTGATGATGATGATGATGGAAACTACCAAGGAGTATGAGTTTTGTCAGTCTTAAGGTCAGGTTAAACCCCCCCTAATAGAAATTGATTGCATATGCTGGAAGCAGTGCTTTCAATTGATACATAATAGGTTAACCCCCCCCACCCCCCTAATAGAAATTGATTGCATATGCTGGAAGCAGTGCTTTCAATTGATACATAATGGGTTAAAGATTCAGGAAAATCAACTTTTTGGGGTAAAATGAGCATAATTTTTTGAAATTTCGCTGAAAATGTGGTGTTTTATGCCCTAAAATTGTGAAATCTATGTGCCTGCCATTATGTTTCTATCTCAAAAACTAACATAGATAGCTTAATGAAACTTGATATTCACATAAAAGATAATGGTACCTTTCAGTTCAACCATTAAGTCGCTGATCAGAGATATGGTTCAAATGTTATACTATGTTATGTGGAAAAATATTTTTTTTTAAATTTTAAGCAAGGGGTATGGGTTAACATAAATGACATAAATATATAAAGTATTCCATCTGTTGCTAGGTCAGTGCTCCAGATTATGTGCATGTTAGTTTCCTAACTGTGTGCCAAGTTTGGATAGAATATATTAACAACTGTATAAGATATCTCCTTAATTCCACCTGAAAACATTGGAAAAGGTAGTTTTGAGAAAAATGCAAAAATATGACTTAACATGCTGGATTCCTATGTAAATCCAAACTTAGTAAGCTCTTGCTGCATAGGAATTATCCTTATCATGTTCCTTGACTTCTTGTACACTTTTTCTTGCTCATTTTATCTTTCTATCTATTATATTTCCTTCTTCGGCTTTTCTTACACTGGGTCGGCCGATACGCAGAAATGTCGTAACATTGTGGTAACCACAGCTCAGTCCTAATTTCTTCAAAATGACTCCTGAAATTTAGTCGGCCTAGTTTCCCTTCATTGAATACCATAATGACATGTATGATTTACAGATAATTCCAATCTCTCTTTTCCTACAAATGTTGCTTTAGGACAACTATCCCAGATCAGGTGATGGAATGCTTCATGTGAATTTTGTGCCCCACCAGACAAACAAACTTTTTTTTAAATGATCACCTGAAAGATCCTCAAAAACAGGTTTTATTATTTCTATGACAAAATCAGTAGCTTATTCCTGTTTTGACTATGACACCATGATTGTGAACAGTTTAGATGTATTCCTTGTATAAGTTCCCAGATTGCCCATATTGCTTTCTTCATAGTCTAAATTTTCCACATTTGACCTAATGGCACCTTAGTAGTGACCCTGAGAATTTTATTTTATTTCTGCTTTTGTTAGTCTTTCTGCTCCTCCAATTCTTGTATATATTCTGCCATTTTCTATAAAGGATGTGTTCCTTATAACTGACACTTTATCTAAGAGTCTTGTGGCAATAGACTTGTGAACATGGTCTCATCATTGTAGTTTTCTTATTAATTTACCCAAAAACCAGCAACCATGGAAACTCTAAAAATTAATTTAAAATACTTCCAGATGAATGATTACAACCAGACATGTATCATTGTTTGCACAAATGATTACTCTTTCAAATTGATCAAAAAACTAAAATTATCAAATTTGAAAGAAAAATACTACTATTGGGGGTTTAACCTAACCTTAACCTCTATGCCAGTTAGTAGAGTTTTACTTTTGGCTCCAGATTGGTGTTTCTATATATTTTGATGGGGAAGTTTCTAAACTCTTTTGCAAGTCCTGGAAGATTGTTTAACTCAATCTGAATGTAGGGTGCAATGGCACGTAATTGGCAGTCTTTTATTCCGGATTAGATTGTGCCATCATTTTCTTACAATATTTGGGCATGCTGCAGATAAAATGTTGATTCTCTCCCATCAGTCCAGGCATGCATCTTCATCAGGCTTTATCATAGCTGAGAAAATGGGGTGGGCATCATACCCCACACTTGCCCTCCTTAGTCCTCTTACAGCCTCCTTATTCTCCTCTTAAACCTCTTTAGTCACCTATTATACCCTCCTTAGTCACCCCTTACATCTCCTTAGATTGTGTATGTCACTTACATCTCCTATGGTGTAAGTCACTTCTTACACCATAACCATATTTAGTCACCCCTTATGTGCCTTTACACCCTCCTTAGTCACCCCTTACAACCCTTTAGTCATCTCTTACACCCTCCTCAGTCACTTCTTACACCCTCCTTAGTCACCTCTTACACCCTCCTTATTCACCTCTTATACCCTCCTTAGTTGCCTCTTATAACCTCCTTAGTCGCCTCTTACAACCACCTTAGTCGCCCTTTACATGCACCTTAGTCACCTTTTACACACTCCTTAGTCACCCCTTACATCCCCCTTATGTCGCTTTACAACCACCTAAGTCACCTTTTACACCCTCCTTAGTCACAACTTACATCCCTTTTAGTCGCATTTTACAACCCCCTTAGTCATTAGACCCTCCTTAGTCTTATTATAAATAACCAAATGGCCAGAGGGTGTCCGACAAAGTGGATGGTGCCGCAGTAACCTAATGAACAAATATAATGAACAAATGAAATCGCATCTTTTTTTGGAGATGCGGTTAGTCAAGTACGGAAGAACATGTGTGCAATAGTTGCTAGGCGATTTGGTGCCGTTGAACGGACTGGTTCAATTCCCATTAGTCTCAAGAATTATTACTAAGTCTTACACCCTCCTTACTCTTACACCCTCCTAAGGAGTAAAATTGACAAAATCCTGCTCTTGCAACATGCATGGCAGGTGGCAGTGTTACTATTCTTTATTCCTCTGTCAGATCCCAGTAAAGCACGAGCAGAGATGAGCAAACTAATAGAAAAAAAGAAACAAGATACCATTTTTTAATGAAATTATTCCTCAAACTCTCAAACAGATACCTTTCTTGTTGTACATCCTCGTTAGCACTATGTCTCTTTGTATGAAGTATCCCCTTCTCCAGTTGATAGTCCATTGGTGGACTTGCCAGCTTATCATCTGCAGCACTAATTATGGTAGCAATCTTCTTGATGCTGGACAGCCGGTAGTAAGGTGGAGTCTGTGTTCGTTCAATGTTCACATTCAATGTTTCAACAGTCTGAAAATATAACACAGCTCTCCTAATTGCCAATTTCAATCAACAAGAAGTTAAATGGCTATATGGTCAGCACTATTTTTCAGTCAGGAGGACATAAGTTTAAGCCCTGGTAAAGTTTAAGGAGAGAAGATTACAGGCTTTCGAGTACAAATGCTACAGAAGAATTCTACGAATTTCCTATAGGGAACATAAGACCAATGTGTACGTAAGAAATAAAGTAGAGATGTGTGCAGGTGTTCAGGAGCCATTGCTTTCAATAGTGAAACAACGAAAACTAGCATGGTTAGGACATGTATGCAGGCACGATTCCTTGTCAAAAACAATACTGCAGGGAACTGTCGAGGGTGGAAGAAGCAGAGGAGGACAAATAAAGACATGGACAGACAACATCAAGGAATGGACAGGGCAAGATATTTCCACACTTATCCGCATCGCTGAAGATAGAATTCGCTGGAGGACTCTGTGTGCTGAAGCATCCAATGTGGTACCCCTACGACCCTGAAGGGTTATGGGTTTATTCATTCATTCAAAGTTTAAGCACACCACCATATGACAAACAGATGCCTACAGACAGTCTAGTGTAGCTGCCCTCATCAGACTATTTACCAGAATCATAATACAAAAAAGTGATTTTTGTTTTGTTTTTGCAGTTCTTCTTCTTCTTCTTCAGCGTTCATTCTCAAACTCCCGACGAATTTCTCTTGTAGCAGGACCATGGTCCTATTAGATTTCCAGCAGGATGTAGTCCAGAGAATGGAAATGCGTGTGTTGCCGTTTTAGTTGCGCCAATGGCCCGACACATCCATCTTCTGCAGATTTTTGCAGTTCAATGAAACATTATTTTTTTTCATTTATTCTTAACTATAATTTGCACATAATTATTCATGTTGAATTATTGCTCCAACTAATACTTCACAGCTGTAATTGAATTCCTTACTGGAACAAAAATGTTAAAACATTTGATATATCTAACTGTACATGGTTTATGTATCAATTTTTGTCTTGAAGTTGCAGTAACTTTGCTTATCACTCAAATTGACATTCTAATTTTAGTACCATTTTTAGCAAAGTATCACGTCTTATATTAAATAAAAATATTACTAATATTTTTTATATATTAATACCACTACTAATAAAAATATGCAGAAAGCAACTATAATAAAGAAAGAATAAAGATGAAAACAGTTGACACTTTGATCATATAATCTTAGAAGTCTTAGAAAATAATAGAAACCTGTTCCTGCAACAACTGGCAAAAAAAATTAAGTAAATTTATCCAATTGGTGCACTATGTTCAGGAGCAAATGTTCAGGGACAATATTTAAATTAATGAATCATGTTTTGAGATATTTGGAACTAAAGAGAACAGATCAACATTATCAATAATTAATTCCAGTACTACAATTTTTCAATCAACAGACAACAGTGATTGTCAGCCATTGTGTAATTGTAGATATAATCAAGTGGAGATCAGAGTACACCTATGAATGTATTCTGTGTGTAATGATGATAATCTGACAACTAACCAACTAATTATTCCAGTTTTGCTCACCTGAAGTTCATTCATAATCTCATCTACAAGCTTTTCTGGTTTGGCTCTGCCCAGATAAGTCACAACACGTTTAGCCTACAATATGGATGAAATCAAGCACAAATAAAATGAAACATTTTCCTATCAAATCATATTACTTCAACAACAAAAAACTATCAGGTAACAAAATTTGAATTGTCATATGCCAGATATACTTTACTTTATAGTTTTAAAATATGGTAAATGAACTCGTTTTTAGTGGAAATAACTAAAATTCCTTAAGACATAAATATACAGAAAAATGGAACAATTTCATGGCAAGAGAAACAAGTATAGAGATCCTAACAGAAAAATAGAAATGCACAATTATAAATATAAAAAATAATCATATATGTCAGGCAAAAAGTTACAGATGTCTCAGTCAAACTGTAAACCAGACAAAACACATTTATTCTCTGCACTACATCCAGCTAAACAGTAAGAGTTTGTGTCTTGGTCCTTTTCCAGTTGTCTGGCCTACATTTTAACTGAAACGTGAAACAAACTAGATGTTTTCAAGAAGGGTTCGTCTTATTCAACACAGTTCGTCTTATTCATGTCTCTGATTATTTCCCTGGTGTTGAAAACTGAACACTAACCTGGTATTTATTCTTAACGCACAAGCGCACAATGCTTTTTCGTACCTCCATACCTCTTCGAAGAAAAATATCACGAGTGTAAACAAACATTATGTTATTCCCCCGGTTAACCGAGGAAATAAAAGTAGATCTAATTACTAAATTGGCATCCGCTTTTCTAGTGTTCACAACTAAATAGAACGCGTTAGAGATCAGTTGTTATTGTGTACAACCGCTGATACAATCCATCAAAAAAAATTTTTTAAATTGCATGTGGTTGCGTCTGTGGGTCAGTGAATGGGTCTAAGATGCAAGAAATATGGTCCTAAAATGCATAAATGATAGTCGAAGATGCAAGAAACAGGATTCTTAAATGCAATAAATGAGAGTGTAAGATGAAAGAAATAGGATCCTAAAATGCAGTGAATGAGAGTCTAAGATGCAGGGCCGGCCCTAACAATTGCGGGGCCCAATGCAAAACGGATTGCGCTGGGCCCAGTCTGGGTAGGGAAGAGGATAATAAAATAAATTATAATATTAATTTATGGGCTTATGAAGTGCGGGGCCCAATGCAGACGCATAGGTTGCAATGGCCTAAGACCGGCCCTGCTAAGATGCAAGAAATAGGATCCTAAAATGCAGTAAATGATAGTCTAAGATGCAGTTAACAGGTGGAAGATACAGTGAATTAGCAATCAGTGGTGGTTGAGAGGAACAGAGTACATATGAGAAAACCCAAGTACAATGAAGTCAGCTCTTTGTCTTTTGAGATTTTATTGAAGTCTGGGAGTGGATGAACTTGAATTTAATCATCATGGTGATACAATTACATATAAACTTACATATGGAAGTAGATCCGTGGCTGCAATATTTGTGATGATCACCAGATATCTAATGATGACCTTCAAGTTAAATGGCCAGCATGAAACAAGAGCAGCCCAGAGAGCCTCTATTTCCAAGGGATGCTCATCTCCAAACTGTTAAAGCAATTATCCATAGGTGAAAATAGAGAATAAGAATTGTTCAATTTTAGTTAACAAAACAATTTGAATCATACAAATTAATTTAATTTACAGTTCACATAACAGATTAAATCATACAAATTAATTTAATTTACAGTTCACATAACAGATTAAATTATACAAAGTAATCTAGTATATGGTTCACAGAGAAAACTGAATCACACAAATACTAGTCAATTCCCATCAGTCTAAGAATTATTTTCATTTACCCTCATGCTTCCTACTTGAATTTACTTGTATAAGATATTATTTGAAGCAACATTGTTCTGTCTCTATGTTATTTATGTTTACAAGAAGGCCTTTAGGTCCTTGTGTACGAATATGCATGTTCTGTGTTTGTGTTCCTGAGGATACTTTAATACTTGTACAGGATGTTCGTTAATGTTTTAATAGTCCTTGTTTTGATTTGTCTGTTCTCAGTGACTTGAGTACACAGGCTGAAAGTCTTGATGAGACCACATCTTTTTTTTTTAGGATGTGGTTGGTCAAGTACGGAAAACCTGTTTACGTGTGTTGCAAAGCGATTCAGTGCTGCTAGAACAGACCTGGTTCAACTCCCGTCAGTTGTACGAATAATTTTTATTTATCCTCATTAATTTCCTACTTGAATTTACTTGAATCACGCAAAGTAGTTTAGTTTATAGTTCATGTAAAAGATTAAACTATACAAAGTAATTTAGTTTACAGTTCACAGAGCAGACTGAAATAAAATTCAGACGATACTAAATTACTTCGTTTTCCATTTTTACCTATTGGTGTACAGTTTTACAAGTATAAATAACCAAAATGTCAGAGGATGTCTGACAAAATGGAGAGTGCCGCAGTAACAAAACAAATAAGCGATAAATACTATATTAAGTAATAATGTTATTGTAATCTATACTAATGATAAAAAAAATTTTAACTTTGAAAAAAAAATAACAATAAACACAATAACAAGGACATTTGCCACGTTTTGGTCCAAACTGGAATTTTTTCAAGAAACAAAAACAAATGAAAGAAACACTAAATTATTTGCATGCACTGAGATGTTTTTACCAAGACATCTCAGATAATTGAAAGGAAGTAACAAAATTTTGGAGGAATTATGTTTAGTTATAATATGTTAAATTATGTTTAGTTATAATATGTTAAATTATGTTTAGTTATAATATGTTAAATTATGTTTAGTTATATGTTAAATTATGTTTAGTTATAATATGTTAAATTATGTTTAGTTATAATATGTTAAATTATGTTTAGTTATATGTTAAATTATGTTTAGTTATAATATGTTAAATTATGTTTAGTTATATGTTAAATTATGTTTAGTTATATGTTAAATTATGTTTAGTTATAATATGTTAAATTATGTTTAGTTATATGTTAAATTATGTTTAGTTATATGTTAAATTATGTTTAGTTATAATATGTTAAATTATGTTTAGTTATAATATGTTAAATTATGTTTAGTTATATGTTAAATTATGTTTAGTTATAATATGTTAAATTATGTTTAGTTATATGTTAAATTATGTTTAGAACAGTGTGCATGACAATCCTACACACTATTAGCAGGTAGACAGAATTACATAGAATTATCATGTATATAGAATTAGACATTCTGTCTAATTAGCATTAGACAGAAATAGCAATAGATCAAGGAAAATAAGATGCCAAAAGTGAAGAAATCATAAGCGATAAATAAGATCAAGTGAATACCTCACTTAAAAGATAGCTGAAAACATCAAACACACAAACACACCAAGTAGTTGACGTAGTATAGAAACGTTGCCAAAGGGTCTGCACCCTTCCACCCAAGCCGTTCTTTTCTAAAAAATGATAATGGTCATCACATTTGTCATATAAGTATTCAGGCACAAATATTTTCAAAACTTTTGTTCATTGCTTGTTTGCTTACAGGTTTATATGAGTTTTCTGTCTTCTACTTGCATTTCGTACAGATTTTCATCCCATAAGGTCGACAGATACTCCATCATCATCATTCGCCAAGAAATACAACACACACAGTCAGGTAGTTAAACAAAGTACCACAGTCCAAATAAAACCCTTCTGTGATCTGGCCCCTTTCTGACTCCTGTTTTAGAACCACTGCTATTTTCTTCTTTCTCTGTCTGACTGATCTCCCCCAGATTTCCACTCATTCTGTTTTAACCATATTATATTGCTGCTAATTTTGTTTATCTAAACAATCTTTAACAATCTTTCAATTCAGAAAATTTTGTTTTAAATTATTTGTATTCTGAAACATTTTTTTCACATTTACCTTGCATACCAGTCTATCCTAACAATTTTTATCCATACACTGATCCCTTTTTGTCTTGCTGCATCAGGAGTAGAAGAGTTCTCTGGCAATACCTTAATTCATGAACCATATGATTTTTTTCTATGATTATATTGTTTTTTCTGTCCATTATTGCATTGTTATTGTTCTGATGAAGGTCTTACACCGAAAACCCATCTGTATTGTCCTTATTATCATTATGTATCTTCTTTTAACCTTATTGTTGTTATATCAATGCCCAAGAATTACAAGTGATTAGCTCTTACTTCCAATGTACAATGGGGTGGTTTCTCCAAATCTTAATTTCATTCCCAGAAGACTTCAACTCTCAGCTGTGTGCAACACTTTGAGATTATCATTATTAATAGTAGTTAGTTAGTAAATCGGTTCATTGTCACTGCACTCCGGTCAAGTCCATAGGTGCTCAGATCTCTCCTTGAGTGTATCCGCCATTACACGTTGACTGACGGTCCCAGTACGCCGTTGATTGACCATCATTCTTTCTCACCCACAAAATCGCTCCTTTCTAGTAACACCACATTTTAAACCAAGCTCCTTTATTCATAGTAGTAGTTTTATGCACCACATACCAATTTATATAAATATTTATTTTTGTAATAGTGTTACCACAGCCCATGCCTGATTATCAGACCTTCTCTGATTTTCTAGTATTTATATATAATGTAGTACTTACTGTAGCTGTGATGTAGAACAAATTATTAAGGACCATCTCTGTAGCCTGTGCAGAACCCCAGCCTTCCCCTTTCAGTGGTGGCATGAAGGCATCAGATTGTGCATCTGTTAACCTGGTCAAGAATGAGGTTAGAGGAGAGGACTGCGGAAGTGATGGATCCACCATTTCTAAGTTATGGAGCCATGGTAGCAGATACTTGAGCAGGGTTTGTCTGACTGATGGACGGGCAGTTTGAAACCTCTGGGTGATTTCTGAAAAAAAAAAGAACTTCTTCCCTAGAAAACCAGCAATTTCTCTTAACTGGAGAATCTGTCATTTTTCATTTTTGTATATGATCTTAACAATGACTACAGTTATTTGGTTACTGAAAGATTACTGGCTAAATAGTTTCAATATCACATTATCATTGATCAGTCTATTTAGCAAATGGTTATGTTTGAAAGTGATAGTTTTCACTGCTTCTGGTTATACACATTTCTTATTCATCTTCCAAGATGACTCCACCAACTTGAACTTCACGTGATTCCAAACTTCTGCATATTCATTATATCTGTTTCATCAGATTGACACTTTACTTTGGATTATATTTACTATAATAATAAAAAATAATTGTAGTGTATCCTCTATAGCAGGTTCTCAATGGTGTAATGGTGACTTGCAGGAGATCCAAAGGGATTAAAATGTTGCAATTGGGGGCCACAGACCCTTCAAGGTCAGGGAGTCAAAGAAAGGTAAGTACTTGAATAATAAATAACAAGAAATATAACAATAAAGCTTAAAAGGCATTGGTGACTTGCAAAGACAATCAATGACCTAGAAAATCTAGGATAAAATTTTTCCTTAAAAATATGTTGAGAACAGATCTATAGGACACTGCTTTCATCTATTATTGATTTTTGGACACCTCATATGTTCAGTAGCTGTGGTTTTATGTTAATGGCATGAATTCAGAGTGGTCCGTGTGAGTTGGAACTGAACTAATATGGATGAAATATATAGATGTTTGCTAACTTTCATAGTTGTTGGAACAGTCTCATAACCCCAACAAGTGCAAATTTAGTCATGGCATGGCTTGAACGAAGCATAAGTAATTCCATTTCAAATAATCTTGGCCAATTCTTGCAAGATAAATTCTGCCTAAAAATTCAACAATAGTTGACAATGTTCTACTAAGCTTCTGTGCTTATTCTCAAATTCCTACAGATTAGCAGAATGTAGTCCAGATACTTTGAAAGATATTTAGAATATCATGGATGGGAAAAAAAGAGAAACTCAGATATTATAAACACATTGAAGATTCCAGAGTGTTGGTTACTAAACACAATAGCAAAAAGAAAACTACACTTGTTTGGTCATATAAAGAGACACAATTGTTTAGAAAGACAAATAATGGAGGGCAGAATACCTGGAAAGAGGAGAAAGGACAGACCAAGAAGATGATGGACTGATGACATTAAAGTTACTTCAAGAAGATGATGGACTGATGACATTAAAGTTAACTTGAATACCTCATTAGAAAATACAAGCCGTGTCACCCAAGACAGAAGGGGGTTCAGAGAGTTCATTGGGAAGACAACGTTCTGGAAAGATTATGTCACATGACAAAGTCCAGATAACGGAATGCATTGTGTCATGAACCACAGTTTTGCTGAAATATATCTGTGACTTATGGCTTGACTTATGGACCTTCTGTATCTTTTGATCCTTTATGGAATGTAACTGCCAACCCCATCCAAAAAACGTCCTTAGTTGTTTCTTATAATAAGCATGACATGTTAAATTTTTGCTATTCTTTGCTCCCCTTTCCTGGCTCGGCAACAAGGTTAGTTACTGTTTAACATGTCACATAATGGTATATGAGACATTGAGTGTAAAATTGTACCTGAAAACATCGGCATGGTGAGGTCTACATGCAACCTGGCCAATTGGTCTGAGACAAAGATCTGGGAACTGCAGTATGAGACAGCCAGAAGTAGGTCATTGAGGGGTGTCACAAGAGGGCAGTTTTCATCTGAAGATTCTCTAAACACTGGAGCCTCTTGGAAGAATCTATTGACATAATAACAACACAGTTTATACTCATACTTTATAACTTAAAAATAATGTTAATTCCAACTCTTTATTCTTCTGTGTAGGCCTGCAAGCCACTAGCATCAGTGGTTTTTATAATTTCTAAGAAGCAAAGGTAGTGTAGTGTCTAAGTCACTCTTCCACCAACAAGGTAACCCAGGTTTAAAGTTCCCTCGTCTCTCAAGAATAACTCCCACGGCCCACCGAGCCACCAGAAAATGGGTACCAGCGTTCATGTAAGATCATGAGTTATGAATCAGCATCATAGAACACAGTTTTCTCAAAATTGATCAGCTGCCTAGTCAATGGCTATCTAACTAGCATCACCTCCTGCACTTGCACAGATGGATAGTGCCATTCCTCAACCTTCCCAGAACATGAGACCTGGTGCCCTCTTTTCTGGTGGCTGGGTGAACCAAGGGAGTCATTTTTATTTAAACCCATGAATAATGAATGAACTTGAAAACTGGATTTGTTGGTTCGCAAGTGAGTGACTTCAACATTTTATCACTGTTCCAAAAATTTGTGGAATATTGTCATTGTTACTGTGTAAATGCATTGCCTGTGTGGCAACCTGGGCGTGGACTTCTCAAGGTGCAAAGAAGAGGGCTACTCTTCTTTCCAGGCATGTCATAGAAGGCAACTAAGAAAAGTTGGGGGATAGGGTGACAACCTGCCACCTGTGAAAAAATCATTGTCATATCTTGTCTCAATTTCCTATTTTTGTCTTCTATCAAATCATCCCATGGATGACAAAGAGATGCAGGCCAGTGAACATTGCTCCTTTGTGCATGCTATTGTGGTTGACTTCTAGGTGGTGGGCAGGGCCGGTCTTAGGCCAGTGAACATTGCTCCATTGTGCATGCTATTGTGGTTGACTTCTAGGTGGTGGGCAGGGCCGGTCTTGGGCCAGTGAACATTGCTCCATTGTGCATGCTATTGTGGTTGACTTCTAGGTGATGGTGAATGCTATAGATGTACCATCACTGATAATGGGTCAACAAATCTGACAGAAGGATGAGACAGAGGTCCAGAAGTGTAAGATGTGTTCCTGACAGAATGTGGTAATCCTGGAATGCTTCCCTTTGGGGACTAAACATGCATCAATAAACCTCCATTAAACTAACATGCCTTTGGGAGCCACCTTATGTGAATCTGGGTCTTGCCTCAATTACACAACTGAAAAGAACCTGTGCTTTTGTCAGAATAGCTATGGGATGTCGAAAGCTACCTACTCATAGCTAAAGAGATTATTTCATCATTATCATCACTGAACGAATGCTGGAGGTGACACTAGTCAGCCAGTTTCTGATCAACCACTGGCGAGGCAGCTGAGCAGCTTTGGGGAAAGTATGTGATAAGACACCATTTCATAACTCAGTTTCTGATCAACCACTGGCTAGGCAGTTGAACCACTTTAGGGAAAGTATGTGATAAGACACCATTTCATAACTCAGTTTCTGATCAACCACTGGCTAGGCAGCTGAGCAGCTTTGGGGAAAGTATGTGATAAGACACCATTTCATAACTCAGTTTCTGATCAACCACTGGCTAGGCAGCTGAACAGCTTTGGGGAAAGTATGTGATAAGACACCATTTCATAACTCAGTTTCTGATCAACCACTGGCTAGGCAGCTGAGCAGCTTTGGGGAAAGTATGTGATAAGACACCATTTCATAACTCAGTTTCTGATCAACCACTGGCTAGGCAGCTGAACAGCTTTGGGGAAAGTATGTGATAAGACACCATTTCATAACTCAGTTTACCTTTACCTATAATTTCAATCATTTACATTGTCATCCATATTTTTGTTTGTTTTGTGCCTAAGAAATTACAAGCAACCAACTCTTGCTTCCTATGCGCAGTGAATTTTTGCTGTGTTTTCTTTCATGCCCAGGTAATTTCCATTTCTCATATTTCGACTCTTATTAGTGTGCAATTCCTTAAGTGAAACCTTTATTCCTTCTCTTATCGGTGCAGGGGAAGCTAGTCATCCATATAGTCATTTATATTTAACTGTAAAAATGTACTGAAGGTATACTTCTCTCTGTTTTTCTTATAGAGCAGACATTCTGGTTGGTTGGTTGGTTGGTTGCTGATCCAGCGGTCCATGGGCTCATGCCCTTTGACCCAATGTCATTAACATGGCTTTATATTGCTGGGAAGAGCAGACATTCTGAAACAATTTGTTTTCTATTATTTATCATTCATTGTACAAGACTAGTTGGAATAAAATATCCAGGCAACTGGACACTTTTCTTACCATGTCTTCTTGTTAAGGAGTGCATGGAAGTTTTTTTTATTGGCAGTAAAACAAACGCTGGTTTGCCATAGCAGTTGCCATGAGATTCACAGATATGACTGTTTTTATTTTATCTCCAAAATATAAAAATCCAGTCCCAACCATGGTTTGAACCTGAGACCTCATGATTATGAGACCGGAGCTCTCAACAACTGGACACATATACTAGATTCTGGAGTTAACATACCTTAGGTCTAGCAGGTGTAACAGCTGTATAGCAGTTTCATGTGTGGACATTCTTGGGCTTCCAACATTTAGGACTGCCAGATTCAGCATTGCCACATGATCACAAGGATACTCTCTGTATCAAAGAGGAAGCAAAGATTAAAGAATGAATTTTAGATCATAATAATTCAATTACTCAAAATAGTATCAAAATGCATGAATGGCAAATCTTATCTTACATCCTTCTATGCTATCAGACATCGTATGTGACTCACAGAGTAGTAGTAGTGTACAATTCCGGCAGAGAGGTCTATCTTCACACTTTTTATAAAATCTGTGCCAATCTGAAAATCTGTGCCACCTCAGTCCTAGATATAAAATGACTACCGTTAGTTTGTAAAAGCTTACCTACAACCGATAAATATGCAGTACGCATGTTACAGTTGAGAAGTGTGTCCTGGATGCAAAGATATGCACGCAGGGCCATCCTATGATTCGCTGGAAGTGTGTGATGTGTGCATTTACAGCATAACACAATTGCCACGATGTCGCATTGAAGGTGAGGGCAAGATCATTGAGGTTGAAAAAAAGCAAAAATTAAAAAAACATGAAAATGGCTTCAGGGTACCAAAGTGCAATTATATAGCAATTTTCAAAGGTGTAATCATCATGATAAAATAAGATATTGAACCACAGACAATAGAGCTAGGTTCACTTTTGAAAATCGTTATATATTGCAGTTTGGTACCCTTAAGCCATTTGCTCTTAATATAGATCCTTCATTTATATAGATTTAGATGGTGGGGCCTTTGTTGTGTTGTCATCCATGTTGTTTTTAGGCATAGTTGTTTTATTTCTTCTCATTTCCTATATTTTTTAATGCACATCTCTAGTCCATATGACCGGGTGCAAAGGAAACGCTTTGCTCTCGCAGACCCAGGGTTAGCAGATAACCATGATCCCAAATGTACCTCCTCGCGGTACACCCTGGAAACAGAAATACAGCAGCTCGTGCTGATTATGGCCAAATCATTTGGGGATTGTGTCCGAGAATGTGGAAGTGGCAGATGGAAAGAAATTTGAATGCAAAAAAGACAGACAATATTTCCGACACCACCAGCACCAACACATGCAGCGGCACTGTCGACACACAGTGAAGCTAGTCAGTCCAGTCCAAACATTGGAGGGGCGGCCAATGAAAAAAGCATGAAAAGGTAGACGCATGGCGAGAGGCATATAGATTTCATACCGAGTACAATGAAAGGGCAGAACAGCGCCAGAGGGCAGCGCCAACTGCAAAAAGAAAGTGAAAACGTTATAAAGAAATCAGAATCACAAACTCTGTTAGCTTGAGATGAGCTTCCAGTTACCTGTGATCCTTATGGGCAGAGACCTAGACCCAATTTAAGGTGTCCGGCAAAGCAAGAAGACCTAACTCTGTCGAGCATTCCTATACCAGAAACATGCAGGCGAAGAGAAAGGGTTCCGTACCCAATGGGTTCAGACACAAAAGGGACAACGATTTTAGCCCTGGCCCAATTCTACAGTCAAGCTTCCTATGCCGGAAATACAATTGCAGAGAGAAAGGGTTCAGTACCAGATGGGCTCAGGCGCTTTTGGACAAGGGCACTCAGCTCGAGAACGCCTTGCTCTCAAACGCATGGTGTGAGTTGAACTTGGGCGAGGGGTTCACGATGTTGGTGAACGACACCTCAGCTAAGATGGTGAAAGAGCCAGGGTCCAACTCTTCTGTTGAGTTCTTCCTCATACGGAACCAGGCTCGCAACGGTTCAGTACCCAATGGGCACAGGCACAGTACGTCCAATTACACAAGGCAAGTTCATAGACAGTGGAACACCTCATGCGAGATAGATGTGAATGACAATCGTCTCGGCGAAGAGTCACCACACTCCCGCGTGATCGGTGACAGATAGGCAGACTGTCACGGACTAGGGAAGCCTACTACTCGAATTAAAGGCATGATGAAAACGGATGTACTGGACCTTGGACATCCAGACCACAGAGTGATCAACTGAGGTGTAAATAACAGTTTTACTGTGGAACCTGCAGCACAACATACTTCACGCTCCCCTGCGAAAATCACACGATATATTCATTGTGGTTATATGAGAGCAAACGCAGGAAGAAGTCCCTATGAAAATATCTGTACGTCATTGTTACCTTGGATGTTTTTGCTATTAAATGTCTGCTGTCTAATGCTTTTGTGATAGTGCCTTTGTTTTATTGTTTTACTGTTTGTTCACTGTTTATCTTGTGTATTTTCTTGAAAAAGACCTCACGGTTGAAATATTGAAACTGTCTTGTATGAATAATCCTATAACCCATAAGGGTACCACAATAGATGCTTCAGCGTGCAGTCCTCCAGCGATTTCTATCTTCAACCATGCGGAGGAGAAAATGAGGAAAAAAATCTTGTCCTATCCATTTCTTGATGTTGTCTATCCACGTCTTCTGCCCTCCTCTGCTTCTCCCCCCTTTGACAGTTCCCTGCAATATTGTTACACAGTACACTGTCTTGTATACTGTTATCTGTAACTTTTCTATATCTGTACCCTATAGTCTGATAGTCTGTGTATTCATTGTAAAGCTGCTCGACCTTATGTTTTATGTAAGTGTCATGTGACGTATTCCTTCCAGAACGTTGTCTTCCCAATTAACTCTCTGAACCTCTCTCTGTCTTGGGCGATGTGGCTTGCATTTTCTAGCGATGTATTCATATTATCTTTAATGTCGTCAGTCCATCATCTTCTTGGTCTGCCCCTTCTCCTCTTCCCAGGTACTCTTCCCTCCATTATTTGTCTTTCTAAACAGTTATATCTCTTTATATGACCAAACAGGCGTAGTTTTCTTTTTGTTATTGTGTTTAGTAACCAACACTCTGGAATATTCAGTGTGTTTATAATATCTGAGTTTCTGATTTTATCCTTCCATGATATTCTAAGTATCTTTCTGTAGCATTTCAGCTCGAAGGCGTTGATCTTCTTTGCCGCTGTTTTACTTAGAGTCCATGTTTCACAGCCGTATGTTGCAACCGGAAAAATAAAAGTTCGTAGCATCAGCACTTTCGTTTCTATTTTGTTGTTTTTCCATGTTTTTCAGCCGTGTTATTTTGCAATATGCCATTGCCAATCTCTTCCTTATTTCTGCCATGCAGTCTCCTGCACCGTTGATGTTTGCTCCTAAGTATTCAAATTTATCCACACATTCTATCTCGGTATTGTCTATTCTTTATGTAAGTACCATTGTTATACAGTTTTACAGCAGTGTCACATTACCCAAATTGTGTACAAGGGAATACAGGACTACTCACATTGTTTCTAGTAATTAACCCCTTAGTCAGTTAGTCAGTTAGCCAGTTCCTCTTTTGACAAGATTGGCACATAGGGAGAATATCATAGTTCTCCATGCTTTGATTTTAATTCATTCATAAATGTTCTTCTGATTGTTGTTTTTAGTCTTCCCTGCTTTCTTTTTCCTTCATTTATCCCCTTAGCTGGGGAGTAATACATAAGTTGAAAATTTACAGCCATTTTGCTGAGATATGGCCTGCATGTGGAAGATCTGCAGGTTTCACCAGTGGCCCATCAGACTAACTGCCATGCAACAGCAAACATCAAGTAGATATGTGCCCATATTTTGAGGCTTTTTTCTTATAGATACCCCACCACACAATTTGTAAAATTGTTTACAATTTTTTTCTTATGTTGTATGCCCAACACAAGTCAGTGTTACTGATGGTCCCTATATTTAATTAAAACCAACATCATGATACAATATAACTCAATGGATGAGATACTAGAAGTACTGGATAGTTTGATATTGTGGTACATATGGTAGAAAGTCAGCAGTGGAGCTGATGCACAGTACAGCCAATATAATTCTATGGAGATAAAAGATTGTCTAGGCCACCTGGCATAGCACATGATGATGATGATGAACTATATACCTAGTTTGAAAAACTGCAGCAAGAGCATTAAAACAACCATCTGCAACTTCATTCTGCCCTGTATAGCACCTGTCAATCACCCAATCTAGAAGACCTTGTGTTTCTGGATTGAAGTCAAGTAACAAGAACACTGTTTCCTTGGCCAACTCGTAAATCTAATATTTTAAAAAAACACATTAATGTATCACAATTCAGGTTCATGCAATTATCCTATCATTAACATACCGTATTATATCACTTTATAATAGTGCACCAAGAATGTTATGTTACAGCATTCATACCTGTCAACTTCAGGAAGAGTTATTCTGTATTTCAGCTAAAATAAATTCCCAAAACTCTGCATCATCACTAAAAATTCCTGCACATAATTTTGTATTATCTCAAAGGTTGTGGTCCACAACATCATTTATTTTTTTATCGTAAAAAGCTATAATTTAACCAGTTTGAAACGCATGTGGTTGCGTCTGTGGGTCTCACCAATGGCCCACTAGACATACCACCCATGCAAGGGAAAACCTTAGTGGATGACATGCCGTTATATTGAGGTTATCTTCATAGAGAAGCTTCATGGTACATCATCTATACAATTATGCTTTTATTTTGTTGTTGAAATGTGTTTCCTGTTTACTTGAATATATATGTATATATATGAATATTGTGCAGCACTGGGGAGGAGGAAACTGACAGCACTGTTTTTTCCTATGGCTAAAACCCATCATAGAGGCACAGTAACTCAGGACGTGACAATCCTTTTGACTTGAACATTTGGTTGCATGCCTAGAGTAATAGAGAAGTTTGGCATAACCAGTAGTCATATTGGTGGCAGGGAATGAGCACAGTGAACCCTAACTTGGCTACAGTGGCTAGGAGCAGTGAATAGATTGAAACCTACCTTCCTGGAGATATGATAGTTATTCTCTGGCTCTGTCCCGGGATGGGCCGAAAATCCACAGACTTCCCAGCAATATAATGCCATTTAATGGCATTAGGTCAAAGGGCATTAGCCCATGGACCGCTGGCTCAGTAACCAACCAACCAACCAACCAACCAGTTTGAACTAATGTCCATGTTTGAAACGAGCATAACTCACCAGCAGGGATCTCCCTGATATAGTGGTTAAGCCAAGTGCCTTGCGCTCAAGAGGTTGCCAATTTGATCCCAAGTCAAGATATTGCGTTTACAATTCAATTTTTTCAAGAGATCCCAGGGGATCATCAACCGTTTCCCCCTTAGAGTGCCTCTGCTCTACTTCTACTGGCTGCCTCCTTAGCGCCTCCAAGACGCTTTTTTTACTTGTTTCGTTGCGATCGATATGACATTTTGTTGTGTGTGCCGGGTCTATTAGAAACCATGACCATTGCGTAGATTCGTGGTTTAGCTTCTGTTTTATGTTTTAATCGGAGCAATCGGACATAAAAATGATTTATTGCGATTTTTTTTTAAATTAGCGGAGTTTTAACCGATTTTCGAGTCACTGCCTGCTTTTTTTTTTACTTATGTCGTTGCGATCGATATGACAGTTTTAGTTTGCGCTGGGTCTATTAGAAACCATGACCATTGCGTAGATCCGTGGTTTAGCTTCCTGTTTTATGTTTTAATCGAAACAATCGGACATAAAAATTATTTATTATGATTTTTTGTAATTAGCGGAGTTTTAACAGTTTTTCAAGCCGCTGCCGCTCGATTTTTGTTACTTGTTTCGTTGCGATCGATATTACATTTTTAGTTTGCACCGGGACTATTAAAAACCATGACCATTGCGTAGATCCGTGGTTTCGCTTCTTGTTTTATGTTTAATCTAAGAGATTGGGGGGAAAATGAATTTACTACGATTTTTTTTTTATTATTAGACCTAATTTTGGAAATGGAAGATATTATTCATATGTACACTGATGATGACAGCCTTAGTTACGATGGAAATATGCACGATGTAGGTAATTTGCAAATCAAATATAACGTGGAAAGTGGCAGTTTAGTTCTTGTTAGATAGGCCTAATGTTTCCGACAAAGAACTGGACATGCGTGGCACTAATTGTGACATCGCAAATTTCGCCGTAGTGATGTAGTTTTTCTAGTAGAAGTTGAGAGTTGTGTACAATACTTTGGGTCTGTACATAATCTTGATGAGATTGCCACACGTTATGAATACTTTAGCATCATTGTAAACGATAAGTTTATCAATTTGCAGCCAATCGGACAAATTTGTATGTAATATAACGCAAAGAACAAACAAGGAAAGAAGACAAGCGCTGAACATCTGCAACTGCCATTTAAATAAAACGTCATTTTTTAAATTTATATTATGATGGACCTGTGTATTCTGTTTGAGTATGGCATGTACTGGAGTACATATGACAGGTTCAACGTTTTGGGCATCTCACCCTGTTTGGAAAAAAGGGGATTTGAGAATAAATCTCAATATTTTCGTCTCAATATGACTCCTCTACTCAACACCCCAAAGGAAAAAAATAATTTTCCCCACATTATGTCAAGTTTGACAGTTTATTATTTAAAACATATATGTATTAAATTATCTTTGATATAGGTTTATGCAAGACTATTCATTTTTCTGTTATTCTGCCAAGTCTGAGTGTGATATGATGAATAGTTTGAAAGAAAATGCAATTTTGTCATCATCATATCCATATTTTGGAGGAGTTGTGCCCCTTGCCTTAGGGATCAAGAATTGACAATTGGGAAATCTCATAAGGGTGAAAGGGTTAATTGAAGCTAACAATTTACATGTTTTGTGTGTTACTCTTGGCAGGTGGCATGCCATTTCATTGACAGTGGTAAAATACATATGGGAAACTTAAGTACAATATTCTATGCATTTTGACACCTTTTTTGATACATTCAATTAATCATGCGAAACATTCAGTACAAGTGCAGAAAATATGTACTAATTGACAGGTATGAATGCTTTAAATTCTTTGAATGCAGTGGTTCCCAAGCCAGTGGGACAAATGTGGGAACCACTGGTATAAAGTATGCATTGTTCTTCTTTAAGTGACATATTATTTCCACAATGGGTCTTCTTTATGAATCTTGTGAACTTCTCACAATTCTGGGCGAGTTGACCTGTCAGAGCAATGAGCATATTTAAACAATTTGAGATGTATTTTATCTGTCGCCATCTTGGGTGACCCTTACCCTTGCTACCAGCAACCATACCTTCCCTTATTTATTCTTTTATGCTGTTATGTCTTTTTATATGGACAAAAAGCCTCCATTAAAAGAGCCAACCCTCTACAACGCTTAATTTTCTATCACTTCTTGGTTTGTCTTTTTTCACTGTTCATGGTATTCTCAGAATCTTTCTGTGGCATCTAATTTTGAATGCAGCTATTCTGTTTGCCCCTAATTTAATTGTCCTTGCTTCACTGCCATAAATTACTACTGGAAATATGCTTGCTCTAATCAAATGTAATTTAGCTTTACAGCTGGTGAGTTGACAAATATTTTTCACTCATGCAAGTTTTGAAGTTGCTCTTCTCTTGATTCTGCAGCACAATCCCTGAACTGTTTATGTTTGTACACAAATATTCAAATTTTATGACATTTTCTAGCTCATGGTTATCATTGTTAGATTAGAGAATACTATAAATCCAGCAGTTAAATACCATCAATATGTCTACAATATCATTTGTTTTGGCCATATCTTTACATTTTACCTGGTGCCAATGAACAAGTTAGCAACCAATCAATAGACAAACATATTATTTTTCATCTTCAAGCAGAGTAATTTCTCCTATTTTGAATATATTTTACATGTGAAAGTAGGAATGATTTTGAAATGGCCTCAAATAATTTTAAAAAAAATTTAATTACTAATATAGAACATTTCAATATTAGTACAACCAAGTTGAGAATTTCAGAATAATCTTTCACTGTACATATTATAATCATGATCTCTAATAAGATTATTTACTCCCTTTGTTCTATGGACTTGTCCGGAGTGCAATGACGATGATCCAACAACTAACTAACTAACTAACTCCCTTTGTTTTAATAAAGATAGAGTGTTTTTTAAAAATTGTATAAAAAAAGAATTCCTATTCTCTGAAATAAAATGTCATGCATTAAATACAAGAAATCAACAATTTATAAATGTTGATCAAATATGAGGTGAACAACAGTAAAGATAAATGTGAATAATGAATAATAAATAAAATGTATAACAAATTTACACATGAATGACATAGGCCCCTAAGCAACATAGTAAATGTGCTGACTAATATCATCTTAGGGGTAAGATAAATACTTTTTTTAGTAAAAACATTGAATTTGTCAATTAATGTACATATATAAAACAGTCAGAACATTTTATTTGTTTAACCCTTTAACTGCTAAACACAAGCTTATTGGTTCCTCTATCTTACTGTTATTGATGCATTTACAGTTGTTTTCTTGTTTTTTCTTCTATCCCCTCATTACTAAGCAAAATTTCGCTCTGAAATTGGCAAGTGACAGT
This sequence comes from Meghimatium bilineatum, assembly GCA_034231615.1. Taxonomy (NCBI): domain Eukaryota; kingdom Metazoa; phylum Mollusca; class Gastropoda; order Stylommatophora; family Philomycidae; genus Meghimatium; species Meghimatium bilineatum. The sequence continues at coordinate 15,485,849 of CM067312.1, read as the reverse complement.
GCATTTCAACCATACTATCCACGAGGTATATAATTTCTGGTGACAATAAAAAAATCAGTACTGTAGATGCTTTCGTTTATGTAACTCAAGAAAAGGATTCAGCGCAGGGCAAAAGTCATTGGGGAAAGAATTTAGCACAGCTGGGATCAGTTACTGAGAACAATGTAGCAGTTAATATTGTCAGGTATTTACAGATGAACAGCAAACAAATGCTTTTTTCTGATATTTTAACTACAAAAAAGACAGAAATTGTTTAATTCGACATGTGTTGTACTAGGCAACTGACTCCATAAAAAAAACTACCTTGAGATGGGAGACGATGAAAGACACAGAAATGAAAGACTCAGGACTGCATAAAGCAGGAACTGAAGGACATGAAATGGAGCACAATCATAAAATGATTAATGAGATACTTTTGTTGCTTCCATAAGAACCAAGAACATTACAGGATGATAATTATAATGCCCTGTATATAGAATATATTTTTAAGACATCTGCGGTAAAGGTAAAGATAAAGGAAAGTTGAGTTATGAGCCAGTGTCACAGCACACGGTTACCCATAAATGTTCTTCTTCTTCAGCGTTCATTCTCAAACTCCCACTGGATCTCTCTTGTAGCAGGACAATGGTCCAACTAGATTTCCAACAGGATGTAGTCCAGGAAATGGAAATGCATTGTGTCGCCGATTTATTTGCACCAATGGCCCGACACGTCCGTCTTAGGCGGTCCATAAGTATTCAGCATTCAGCTGCCTATTCTGTGGTTGACCAGAAAGTTCCTGACTAGCATTGCCTGTCGCATAGCAATGGCACCATTCCTTGACCTTCCCAAAGCATGATCCCTGGTATCCTACAATCTGGTGACTGGGTGCACCACAGGAGTAATTTTTATTTCAAACCACGAATAACAAGTGGACTTAGAACCCAAGTTTTCTAGTCAGCAAACAAATGAATTATTTAATATTACACTACCACAGCTCCCAGACATCTAAGGAATATTGCTCATGTGACACCATTCATATTATATATATATATATATATATAGAATGTTATAGAAATAACCAGTATGTACTTTTTTCCACTATCCATTCCTCTTTAAACTATACACTTGAATCCTTCTGTTTTTGGTTATGTAGGGTACATTAACCATTAGACAAGTCTTTAACTTTTCATTTGCTACAAAGTATTTGAGGTCTTTCACGCACACACGCATACACATGCAGTGCTTTTATTTATTTTATTTTTTTTTAAACAAAGGAACCACCTGCAACTGTGGTTCTTAAAAAACCAAAAAGGGCAAAATAATTATGATAAGTATCGCTACAATGTAGTATGGGTAAACGGTTACACACCTCATTAGATTAACACTAATCAAAACAACACAGGGTGATCAGCAACTATTCAAAATGGGAATATTTAAACAAACACAACTACAATTACCTGGATTACAGAACATAAAAAGGGAGGTTCAAAAACATAACATCTACCTCTATCTGTTCCCCATGAAGAATGAATAAAAGTTAATCTGAACCTTTAAGAAATCAAACCACTAATTGTTATTATGATAATTATTATTCAACAAATTGTTGTTGAAATTGCCAGATAGACCTCTTACTTTTATAAAAGTAAATATAGTAAATATGCATGTTACAAACATCTACTACCACTAATCTATTCTACATTAATGTATGCTCAGAAGCAAGAATAATGAACAAACAGCTACAAGATAGAATTTATGTCTTTGAGATGTTGATATATAATAGGAAGAATTGTATGAAAGGAGATGAAAATGAACACAGAAGTTCTAACAACACTTTGTGTGAAAAAAGAACTATTAAAGGAAATAAAAATCGAACACATTAAGTATTTTGAACATATTAAAAGACACGATATCTTGTTGGAGGCCTTACTTGAGGGTAGGGGTTGAAGGGAACCAATCAAGAGATAGGCAGAGATACAAGTGGGAAGAAAATATGATATGGGCAGGTTACAGATTAGCAGAATGCATCACCAGAACCAGAGACAGAATGTTGGAGGTCTACTGCTGTCAACCTTCGTTGTGCAGACGGCACTTGATGATGATGACTACTACTAATAAAACAATGATAAAAACAATTATAATAAAATCAATAAGGACAAAAATGATTATTTTATTTTGTTTTATCATTTTTTTGTTAGTAGTAAGTGTTTGTAACACATATTTACTTATTCAATATATTTTCTTTTGTATTTGTGTTACTATGACCAATATCTCATCAGACCTTCTCTTGTTTTTTTATAATTATATATTGCTTTTATAATTATGATATTTTTCTACGCTATTTTGTAAATGTTCTTTTACAATAGAGGAACATTCTATTTCATTTGGATTCTATTTGGATTTTAATGTTTGTTACTAGGATGGAAGTAGAGCCACAATATTCAACCATGCATGTCATAGATGTCACTAAGGAAGGTTTGGGTATTTTTTTAATTCGTAGCATATCCTATTCAGGATGTAATCATCAACCTAGTAATTTTCATATGTAGTTATTTTCTTGGCAGTATTTACGTTCAGAAGTTTACCATTGTTTTCCAAATGGCCCAGATGCATAACTGTCTAAGGATTTGAGCTTGAACACCAGACTCATTCTGTACTGTGCTGCCATAAAGTCAGACAGGTTAAGCAAATGCTAACAAAATTATCAAATTAGCTGCTACAGAAATCTCTTCATCCTGTTCTTAGATATATATCTTGTGGTGTCCTGCAAGGCAGCAATAAACTCTTTCTAATCATAAATTTATATATTTGTATCTGTTCCTTGCTCTGTCAAAGCTGCTGCGAGGTATGTGTATGATTCTACCTCCAGTAGGACTATTTCACTTACCCGGTAGTGTAATCTCAATCATGCAAGTGCCATGCTATGCTAAGTGATCATGTTCTCCAAAGTTGTTTGTCTTTTGTGCTGTTAAGCTCAGCTGGTGACATTTTTTTGTACCACAATGAGAACCCATCCCGAAATTTCTCTCTTTGTCTTCCTGTTTCTTCTGCCATTGATCTTTCCAATGGTTACTAAATGTTCATGTTTTGTATTTCTCATCACATGCCCTAAAAATCCTGTCTGCTTCTAATTGTTGCTATAATTTGTCTTTTTACTCCAGCATCTCTGATAATTTCTACAGTAGTTTTCTTGGCAGTTCATAGAATTTGCATCATTCTTCTTAAGAAGCACATCTCAGTTGCCTCCAGCTCATCTTGAGCTCTTTTGTTTACTGTCTATGCTTTGAATCTATAAATATTGGCTCAAAATAACATTCTAGTACCACACTTACATATGCATCGATATTACTTCATTGCATAGATTATTAATGCTGATTTGGCCTGTGGTATCCTGCTTTTTAACAAGTTGAGGATTCGGCAAACTGATGTTAAAATGGTGCAAGGATACTTGACTATATCCACTTCATTTAATTTAACATCATTGATAATATTGCACCTTGGCAGTGTGTATTTCTTTGAAATACAATTACTTCTGTTTTCTTTATAGTTTTTGTCTTTTCTCTGTGTCTAATCCTTCTGTTATCATCAACATTAGATGATATATATTCATCATTAGAACATTCCCTTCTCTGTTGTCTGAGGTTAGTTATGGAAAAACGATGCAAGCTCGATAGGTAGGCATGCATTCCAAACAAGAACCATGGTCACATGGACATTCTTTTTGTATGCTCAATGTCCTGTACAAGCATTAGACAACATGTTTAGAGTCATAACAATTCCGTCAAGAATTTGAACGAGCTGTGATTCAGTTTGTTACAGGCCAAAGTATATAGACAAACTAACAGTCATCACAGAAAACAGGCGGTGTATGGTCAAATAGGGGTTTTAAAGACAATAGTTTAGATTGGGCAAGAATGATTCATAAGCCCGACAGATAATAAATGATCTTCCGCGGCCGGATCAGGAATGTGTTGTTCTGAATGAAGAAGCCACTAGCTAGATGGATGCAGCAATATGTGTTAACAATCACTGAAATTTGTGTTTGCTAGCTAATGAATTATCTGTATGATTAGGAACAGCTCAAATGTTTGTTAGAAAGAAACTGAAGTATCAGAAGTGTGTTCACAGTGGGTACCACAGTTATTGACCGAATATCATAAGGAAGATTGAATGGGGTGAAGTTTGAACAATTCGCGGCATTACCATGTGGAAAGTGATACATTTCTATCGTGAATCATGGCAGGTGAAAAATCATGGTGTCACCACTTTAGGCCACAAAATTCAAATCACTCATTTCTGCAGGAAAGGTTATGTTTACCGCCTTTTTTTTAACCTGGAAACTCTTTTTTGTTGATTTTAAAGAGCCTAGTATGAATATCAATGCTGGTTTCTACAAGAACACACTGGACCAGCTGGATACAGCGATCAAGAATATGTGACTTCTGTTGAACGGCAATACTCGCCCACATGTAGCGATTCATTCATTCTGTCTGCGTTCTTTAATGAATGTTTGTTGGTCAACATTCTTTATCTATAAGAAACTGAACTACTGCTCATTGGTTAAATTTGGATGGATACGTTATCACACCAGTCATGTTGCTGACTGCCTACATGGGACATTTCTTCTTCTTCTTCTTGTTCGCAGTTTGACATGTCTACACAGCACGTCCAGTTTTCTTAATAAATGCTGCTGTATTTAAAAGCTCCTCAGTGCTCCCATACATCTTTCTGTGGATATCCATCTCTGTAGGGCAGTGTTCTTCCCTTAACTGGTTTAGTGTATTGCAGTCTTGCAGGATATGTTCAGCAGTTTGTGCTGCCTGCCCTCAAGGACACAGAGGTGATGGAACCAGTCTTAGTCTATTTAAGTGGTTGTTTAATCTATTGTGTCCTGTTCTAAGGCAGAAGATAATAACCTGCTCTGCTCTGTCAAGATAGTAATAATTGTTTTTTGGGTGGTCGACTTTCCTGATGGTTTTGATAAGGGTCCTCTTTTCTTGCTAGGTGATTTCTTGGTCTTTTTGTTCCTGTGTTGCTCCATCTTTTGCCAGTCTATCTGCCACTTCATTTCCTGGTATGCCACAGTGGGATGGTATCCACTGTAGTGCTACACTTCTATGGATGCTCACTTCTCGCATGGCTTCATTCGGTTCTGGCAGTTTATCGCTCTCAAGGATTTTGTAGGACAGACATAGTAGTAAGAAATACCACCTGTTGACATTGGCTTGTGTTTTTAATTATTTCTGCAGAAATGTTTAAAGCCTGTACTTCTGCAGAGTAGTTATAGCGGAATATTCCAGTTGGTGAACATGTGGATTCGTTTTCTTTTTCTGAATATTTTATGTACACGCCAGCACCTCCATTCTTCACTGCTCTGGTTGCTGATCCGTCAGTATACACTTGTATCCTTGCTTCTCTGGGGTACATATCTTCAATCATGCTGCATACTATTGTTTTCTTCTGGAGATTATTCAGCTCTATCATAGTGTAGATGTTGCTAATTGTGGTTCTGATAGTGGGATTTGGGTATTGCTCCCAAGGAACTGGGGGGAAAAAGTGTTGGTTTTATCTCTCGTTATGTCTGGTAGTTCTTCCTTATATTCTCTGTTTAGTTTTTTGGACCAGTGTATAAAACTGCTCCTCTTCAGTCTTCCACTGGCTAGGATACCGTATCTGGCCCTCATTGGATGTGTTGGCATGTTCTTGTACTTTTCTGCATGGACCATGGTCTTAGTGTCTCACCTGGATGTTAAGGGGGCGATGCCTGTAATTTTTCTATTTTATTTATGGGAGAGGCCTTCGTGGCACCTGTGATAAGGTGAAGTGTTTGATTTTGTGCCTTGTTCAAAACTTGTAAATGGGAGTTGGCTGCTGAAGTCCATGTTGTTGATCCATATTCTACTACCAGTCTGATTGCACCATAGTTCGTTCCTGCCAATTTCCTCAGGAAGGCAAGTTTCTTTCTTGCCTTTGCTTCTACTTTCTCAATATGATTCCTCCATGTCAGTCTTTTATCTAGTGTAGTCCTCAAGTACATGGTTCGCCTTCTGTTTGGATATGTACATTTCTAAGTTTTATCTCTCCTGCTTTGTCCTTATTTGAGAGTGAGAAGAGTGTTGTTGAAGACTTTTCAGCATTTATCTTTACCATCCATTTATCTGCCCATGCTGCTATGTTGTCTGCTGCCTTTTGTTGTTGCCGATCTTTAGATGTTCTTCTACACACCATACTACCAAGTCATCAGCATACATTACAGCTCTTACACGGACACTTAGTATATGAAGAGAATGATCACATGACCCTTTTTTCATCAGTGTGTGCTTATTTCATGAGTGACAGATATCTTTATGCTCCTCGCATGCTGGTATGGGTGATGCAGCACAGGTGGGTTCCATTTTAATACACCTCTCATAAAACTGCCATTATTATGTTATCAGAAGCTCTTCATAGTGCTGTACCATCAACTACAGCATTACCAACCTACTGAACACTGCCATTTTTTTTATCATCATCAAATTTAAGTTTGGCTGCAATGGACTTCCCATCATCTTCTGTCACTTGCTGTGGTAGTGCACTCTGCTAGACTAATCCTGACCATTTCATGATGTTTCTCTCCAACTTGTATCTCTGCCAACTTCTTGCTTTCCATCCCCTCAACTCTACATTCAAATAAGATCTTCAACAAGGTGCCATGTCTTTTAATATGTTCAAAATACTTTACTTATTTGTCTCTATTTCCTTCAATAGTTCTTTTTTTTAATAAGAATTATTGTCAGAAACTCTTTGTTTATTTTCTTCACTTTCAATGTTCTCTCTATTGTTCTATATATTCGCATCTCATATGTTCTACATATCACACATCAATTCTTTCTCTAGTTGTTTGTTTTATCCATCTTTCTGAGCCATACATTAATGTAGAACAGAGCATTGCATAACTCTTATTGTACATGTACCACAACTTTTGAAGTTTTTGGGTTTTATATACACCTAAACCTCCTTTGTTGTCTCTTGTGACATACAATTACAACTCATAATGTGGTATTCTTTTATCACCTTTTGGGCCTAAGTAACACTATCATGTATATTTATTCGTTTAAACATGGGTAAAAAATTCACAATATAGAAACAAGTATGTACCGTATATTTCCGACTATAAGCCGATACATTTATAAGCAAAAGATGTAACTTTAATTTACAAAATTTGACCACAGCTGGAAACCTGCATATAGGCTGAGGTAGGGGAAAAAACAGGTAATACTGTGGAATCCCATTATTATAATATGAAGGGACAAGGGAAATAATGCTACGAAGATATTACCAGTAACACAAAATTTAGCAAGACGCAAGGTCTATTCTTTCATTTACAACATACCTGTACTCACATAAAATACAACAAAAATAATACACTGTGACCTATGTCTGGAGTCGTGTCACGCCTAATAAAACCCACACCAGGTGCTGGAGTGTTCCCCGATATTAGATCCATTCCTTTATTCAGTGCCTAGAGTGTTCCCCAATATTAGATTCATTCATTCATTGGTTCAGTGCCCGGAGTGTTCCAAAATATTAGATTCATTCATTCCTTCAGTGCCTAGAGTGTTCCCCAATATTAGATTCATTCATTCATTGGTTCAGTGCCTGGAGTGTTCCCAAATATTAGATTCATTCATTCATTGGATCAGTGCCTGGAGTGTTCCCAAATATTAGATTCATGTTAGGTACCTAATATTGACTAGTGATAGCATGTCATTATACTAAATTCAGGCCTAGTCAATAAATCGGTTTGAACTTTTATATGGCTTTTAGATTTGCCTTCAAATCGCATTGCGGAACGAAAAGATGTGAAAATAATTTTTGTGAAAGCAACTAGACAGAGAAGACACCTTACCCCATTGATTTCAGTTGCCCATTCCACACGGGTTTTATATAAAATACAAGACTGCCTAAGCGAGCAAAATTCCAGAGTGGCATGCTTGTCTGAGACCGTCAGCAGAAGAAGAACTCTGTACAGAATTAATTAGGACTTCCTTTGCTAAATTTTTTATTATTGTCTTGATTTATATACTTGGAATCGCATGCCAAAAATATTCAAGAAAGATCAACGAAATGCACGGAAATAATCAAAATTGGCCATTGGGGTCATGTTCACATTTTCTGTACACAGGTCTCATAGTACCATTAAGTTTTTTCCCTGTTAGTGGTATTTGATGTTATTCTGTGTTCTTGTTCAGTTTCTACCACAACTATTTTTTAAATTGGGTTGCACGCGTATATAAATCAATCCCCTTACATCGTTGGCAGGAGATAAATACATAAATTCTAGGCTTATACACAGAAATCGTGCCAAAGACAGATGTGTCTGGCCATTGGAGCAAATAAAACGGCGACAACGTCTTTCCATTCTCTGGACTACATTCTGCTAGATATGTAGTAGGACCATGATTCTGCTACAAGAGAGATCCAGCGGGTGTTTGAGAATGAACGCTGACGGAAAAGCACACACAGAAATATACGGTATATACATGTTTATAATATTGAAAATGTGTATGTGCCTGGTTGTCAAACATGTGACCAAAATTTGCAACTGCAAAACTATACTGAAACTCATAATGGCTAAACTTCTCAACTATAATTTTTATTTTTTTTAAATAATAAGCTGACTGTTAAATATTTCCCTAACATCTAAACACCACTAAACATCTGGCAATTTATACATATTACTATTTTTGTTTTATTCCCACAGGAAACTGCTCTCAAAGGCTGGTCAATTCTCCAGATACAAACAAGGCAAAACATGCTTATGCAAACATGAGACATGCTTCAAAATTGTAAGCATATTTCTGAATCTTTTTTCATTTCAACAAAAATTGGAAGCAAGCATATGATTTTACAATGATCATATTTGGATATGACATATTCAGTTATAAAATATGAAAGCATTTTTATTACGTGAAACAAAATTACTTCTGCCTGATAAGCAGCTCCATCCCATATAACCATTTCCTTTAAGGTGCATAAATTCACAATGAAACGTTTATATGTAAAGAGTGCTAAATATAGGTAAAAATATATAATGTAAAGATATATATATATATATATACATATAAAGGCAATTTGGTGATTGTATTATATATAACATTTGTCATGTTGCAAATGCTGAATTTGCATCAATTTAAATCAACAGAAAGCGACTTTAAAAACTCAGCCAGGCAACAAATATGAATATTAAACTGATCAATACAAAATTTGGATCATCTATAGGATGTAGATGACTGGCACACAGTGAAAGGAACGAAACAAACAAAAGTATAGAAAATATTGGCTATCTTCAGCAATGCAAAACGGTACACGTCTGCCTGCATGCCCTCTTACCTTTGATTTCATCTAGTGGCATTAAAGAAAGATATGAAAGTTTACAGAATGTCTAGAATTTGAAGACAGCTTCCAACACTTTTGACTCACAGGAAATTTAAACAGTTAAGTATCATCCAATCCATTTTTCTGCTTTATTTTCTTCTTCTTCATACATTCTCAATTAATTGTTAGAAGAAAGTAATTTTTTGGAAAGTCCTGAAGATCATGCAATCAACACCTGACCTGGACTCTGAGTCTACAAACACTGGGATGGCTGCTAGAATGGAGAGTGGAGCACTTATAGGAGTGCCCCACGTGCTGTGATGCTAGTTTTTAATCAAGCCCATTCTTAAACTCTTCCAAATTAGCAAGATGCAGTCCAGAGACAGGATTGTGTTGTGTCATGGTTTACAGCTTGTCTGTGATATCTGTGTCTTTAGGTCTGACACAATCAACTTTATCAAAACTTCTGAGTCACTTTGATCTTTTATGGGATGGAATAACCAACCCCACTCCCTAAACCTCCTTAGTCACCTCTTATGATATGAGTGTGGTATTCTTTGTTGCCGTATCAGGCCCAAGAAACACACTGGTGTTTTAATTTTTCAAGATATACTAAGTAATAATTGAACTAAAGAATAACTCAAAAACTTCACATGCACCAAAGGTTTATTGGCGACATAATTTGTAAGTTTCCTATTTTATAACACTGAGGTGATTGTAAAATTTGTTGTCTGCCCTGAATCTTTCTTTTACCACTGGTGCGCAGGATGCAGTCCAGTAAACGGGGATAAACTGTCACCATTTTATTAGAACCAATGGCCTGACACATCCGATTGCCAGTGGCAGTGCAGGTTGTGATTGTGTGGCCAGCATTATGATGCCCCAGATTTGCTCTGGTACTTATATCCTGAGCCTGGGTCAACCTAAGAGTCACTGTGGTAAAATCCTACCTCAACTGGGGACCAAGCCATGGACCACATGGCTTAGAAATAAGTGTACTAACAACTGACCAGGTGGTTTTCAGTAAACAATTGGCAGGCAACTGACCGCTTATGGATAAAAATCCATGTATGATATAAATTCTTCTTCTTCTTCAGCGTACATTCTCAAACTCATTGCTGAATTTCTCTTGTAGCGGGACTACGGTCCTATTAGATTTCCAGCAGGATGTAGTCCAGAGAATGGAAATGCGTTGTGTCAGTTTTATTTGCGCCAATGGCCCGACACATCCGTCTTCGGCAGGTGATATGAATTCATAACTCAACTATCTTATCCTTTACTACAAAAATAATGTGTACTATATAAAGGTAAAAGTATGGTGAGCTATGAATGAGAATCACAACACAACTGTTTCAGCAATAAGTGTTCAGTTGCGTTGCCTAGCCAGTAGTTGGTCAGACTTTACCTGATTAATACCATCTACAGCAAGTACATTATAATGAATAATGCAACTCCTCAACCCTCTATTCCATAAGTGTTCAGTTGCCTAGTCAGTAGTTGGTCATATTTTACCTGATTAATACCATCTTCAGCATGTTACTTGTAGTGACCATGCAATTCATCAACCCTTCAGAGCACAAGCTCTGGAATCCATTTTCTGGTGGCTGGGTCAATCACTGCAGTATTTTCTTTTTGAAACCACAAGTAATGAGTAAAACTCTAACCCAGTCACATAATCAGCAGACAAGTAGCTTGACAACTAACTACTGCAGTTCTCTCACATACTATACAATAATAAGTATTCCACATAATTTTACTGTGGCAACACAGTCAGAATATACATGTACAGGCAGCTCACAATGCATAGCACATACTTCAAGAATATGTCAATATGAAATTCTGAAGTAAACAAACTGGCTCAGAAAAACAGCATTGGAATGAAAACTCTATGGACCATTGAATGAGCTACAAAACACAGACAAGTTCATAGAAAGACAAAATAAAAACATAGGCACATTTCAGGTGAAGAAAAGCAGAATGTAACTATAGGAATCAAACCAAGACCATTCAGTAGGTACAACGCTTTACTACAAGAAAGAGCAAATTATTCTGTACATTACCACATAAACATCTGAAGAAAAAACTTGCATATATTTTATTCTCTAAAGATGCTCTACAGTCAAAAAAGGTGCAGCGTGAAAACAGAAGTGCAGCAGCTCAACAGTTAAGAATAGCTAGAAAAACACAGGTAGACCAATAACTATTTACAGTTGTCATCTATTGCCTGAACTTTCAAAGACATTTGTGGCCCGAATAGGGTTTATTAGCCATCAACTAACTCATAGTCAAGTACATAACTTTCAACTGAATGTAAAAAATGGATGTAACAAATGGTCATCATCACTTGTGATTGACAAACAACAACAATTCTCTATTATCATCCTTTATAACTTATGTTTTAATTTCAAGTTACCATTTTTGTCTTCATCTTATTTACAACATTTTGTATCTAAAGGTGTCAATGTCTATTGGTCTGTACTGTGGTATAGCCTATTGGTTGTGTTCATCGAGAGGTTTACATATTTTTGTACCTGTATAAAATCTGTACTTCCAACATTTACTAGAGAATTGCTATTTTATGATGGATGGGCTGGTAGGTCACAAGTGAAACCTTCAAGCTTTTCACATGAGAACGTTTCTTGTTAGTAAGTAAATAATGTCTCCATTCAGATTGATCCCATCTACTTTGATGGTTGCATTCTGGAGGACATTTATTCTTCAATATTACCATAAATTCAGTGTTTCTGCTATTAAGACTAAGCCCTTTGTTTTGACTTTCTTGTGCACTGATATTGGTCATTTCTTGTAACTGTGTTTCATTTTCGGCTATCAATACAATAGTGAATACAATACTGTATACAATAGTGAAGGCAGACCTAGAGGCCGACCACGAAAACAAAGGACCGTCGAAATAAAAGAGGCGACAAACTCCACAATATACTCAGCACACATGAGAGCCATCACCAGAAAACTCTTCTACCCCTGACACTGAAAGGCAACAAAGGGTTTGGTGAATAGATAGATAGAAACTGTATCGTCAGTGTATCACATGATTTTAAAATATGCCCCCCCAACTGATATTCCTGGAATATCTTGTATGGAACTAATATAATTTCACTACATACATTGAACAGATCGGATGACAGCACACAACCTTGTCTAACCCCTTGCCTGATGTGTTTAAATGTTCCTGTTTGATTCTCGATTCTTATGGCTTCTCTTTGATGCCACTAAATATTCTTCTCAGATCTTTACCATCAATGTTTAAATTCTCAAAAAAATTGAATTATTTCTTCATGTTTCACCTTATCAAATGCCTTAGTATAGTCAATAAAGCTCAAATACAGGTCTGTGTTAACTTCTGTCTTTCTATTAACGTTCTCAAGATGTATATGGTGTTGTTTGTGACTGTCTTCTACTAACCCTAACCCTAACCCTAACCTTATATCCAATTTCTGGTGTAATTTTACTTCCTATTCTTTTTATATAATACGAAATCTATAAGAAAAAGGCAATCTTCTTTTTTTGGCCACTTCATGAGACAGCCAGGTTTAGAGAACATAGTCACAACAGGCAAAATTGAAGGCAACAGAGACAGAGGGTGACAACGTGAGAAAATATTAGACAGTTTGACAACCTGGCACGGCAAGGAAACAACAACGACTTTGATACATAATACTGTGGGCAGAGAGCTGTCGAGAGCCATGACCTCCTAATCCAGCCGGCATGGCACCTGATGATGATTGATTCTTTTTATTAAAATCGCATCATAATTTTTGTTACATGGCTCATTAAACTAATTGTGCAATGTTCTTCACAATCTATTCACAATCTACAGGTTGCTTAAGTAGAGCTATGAAGGTAGATTTCAAGAGATCTTCAGGTATATATCCACTGTTGTAGATGTCATTCAGCAATTTTGTTATCACTTAATACCCAATTCACAAACAGCTTTAATTTCTTCAAGGCTGACGATATATGCCCTGGGGATTATTTTTCTTCATATATGCTGTATTAATTCCTCAATGCCTCCTACTTATAATTTTTAATATTGATGGTCCTTCACATTGATCATGTCTGTGTGTTTTTGATCTGCTGCTGTCATCATACAATAAGAAAAAATTAATAATGTGAAATTAAATTCTCAAGAAAGGCTGTCGACATCAGGACATCATAAATAGAATAAGCATTATATGCATCAAATATATATAGAGACAGTAAATATAATGGTTTTGACAACTTATATGAATAGAAAACACTCAACTCTCTATAAGCACGTATAGTAAAACAAGATCGGGTTATTTAGCTAGAGAAAGACTTAGAAAAAGATGGATAGATAAAACCAAAGACATTCTAAACAAACATTAACATAGTGCAACCAAGGAGAGACATCTGACTTGAAATGAAAACTAAAGCTCCCACCCAACAATTGATGGTAAGTGAGGATCATCCAAACAAGGAAAGACAACAAACTATAGACACAAATGACTTGTAGAGAAAGAAAGTGAAAATATTTAACACCCACAGACTCATTCATCTACAATTATGAATTGTTGTACGACTTGATATTTTTACATAAGATTATTTCATCAACAATTGTTAATATTAAAAAAGAGCGACTTATTATTTTCATCCAATGATTGATTCATCTTCACGCTATGATTAATATCTCACCTTTTCATCTTGAGAACTCAGTAATGTATCCAGCCAATGGTAAATGTACCCATCATCATTCAGTCCATTTGAGTCAAATACTTTTCCGCAACACAGTACAGCGGACATTGCTCGAACAGCCGACAACTCTTGCTCACACCAGGGCTCCTCTCTGTTGTGTCTGGAATCAACATACAGTAGAGTATCTCTATAGCACATCCTTTTATAACACATTTCCCTATATATCAACACTTTTCAAAATCCCCAATTATATTTATTCTTTATTATTTGTACTGTTTATAGCGAATTTCTGTTATCACATTTATATTTGACCAAGAAATTATAACAGGATTTGACTATTATGATAATATGAACTTCTCTAAATCATAATTATATGCAGCTTGACTAAGGAGATTATGGCAGTGAGCAATGTGTTGAACTTAATGGAGACATTTAATACAACTCATGTCTGCATTTTAAGTGACTTGAGGAGCACGATCAGGAAAATACAAGCGAGTTGTGTTTGTGAACAATTGCTTTGTGAAGTGGGCAGGTTGAAGTTCGAAGAAGTCACTTTCATTTTTGTACCTGACCACTTGAACGTTCAGGATAATGAGAAAGTTCTCATAATGGGCTAGCGAGTTCTGCCACTGTATCAAGCAGTAAGCACAATGGACTTGACTGGCACACTGAACTCCTTATGGGAAACAGCATGAACAAACACAATTAATGATGGTGATTATTCTTTTCCCATGCCCAAAATAAAAGAGCTGGACTTGAAATGTGGTATCACAAGAAATGAGAATTTACTGGGTTGAATGTTCAGCCCCACTGAAGACGGATGTGTCGGGCCAATGACGCAAATTAAACGGTGGTAAATTTCTTGTTCAAGTAACCACTGTGCTATAAATAGCGCAATGTTTATATTCCGGACTACCAGACATCATGGATTTCCGCGCACTGCCAATGAAATTAATGGATGCCGTGACGTCACACCGCAGAAGCAAAAAGGATGGTCCAAGCGCGCGACGTGGTTTTAGGAATGAGAATTCTTAGAGAATTAATTATTAATTCTAAACACTGATTCTAACCCTTTTCCCCTCTCCCAAAAAAATCTATAAAACTAATTATAATCCTTTTAACCCCCATTTACCAAAATCTATAATCTTACACAACTTATCTAACACTGCAAAGTCACAATGGTGGAGGTTAGGAAACACAGTGAATCCAGGCCAAAGGTCACAACAGTTACTTGAACGATGAAAGCGCCTAAACGGTTACACAGCGCATTTCCATTCTCTGGACTACATCCTGCTGGAAATCTAGTAGGACCATGGTCCTGCTACAAGGGAGATCCAGCAGGAGTTTGAGAGTGAACGCTGAAGAAGAAGAATGTTCAACTAATATAGAGCTGGAGCAATCAGTCATTATGTAATTGTGCATATACCTCAAGGAGAGATTGGATCAGCCATGAAACTGCAATGTGTGCAATGATAATAATCTGACAACTATTCTTTCTTTCTAACCCCAGGAATTGTGAGCGATTACTTCTTACTTTCTATATGAAGTGGGGAGGTTTCTCAGAGCTTTCTTTCACGCCCAGGAGACTTAAGCCTTTGGCTTAATGTAATGCCTGTTGATGAAGCCTTCTACTCAGAGGGTATATGTCACGAGACGAGCTGATAGTTTGCCTGGGTCACCCAATATGCATCTTTCCTCCAATTGGGCACTTTGCAGCCATTGAACTATTCCTCATGTAGAAAAATCATTCCATTACCACTCTACATGTCCCTAGGTCCCAGACCTAATTTCTTCTGTTGGGCAACGGCGATAGTCAAATTAGACTCAGGGTTGATACACCTTCCTAGACGTTGTGCTTCTTAGTCAAACATGTTGGGGATCTAGGATTTGACCTGTGCATTTCTCGCGGACTCGCCTCATCCGCTTCCAAACTATCACCAGAACAAGAACAAGCCTGCGTTTTTTTACTCTTCGTCATTGCGCATATTACCCAAAGAAGTAGATAGATTGCGTCTATCTTGGACGAGGCGCTTCGCATTAGGCCCTTGGGTACTGAACCCAATTCTCTCTGTGCGAGCCGTGTTGTGCAATGGCGACAGTCAAGTTGGGTTAGGTTTGCAGTGTTCTCAATGACAAGAACTTACTGCCCACTCTACATTACCCATAGCGTCCAAAGTCTGAGCACCGCTTTGGACAGAGGTTTTTGAACAATTTTCTCCCTGACAATTGTTCAATGTTTTTCCTGTGTGCAATGGGGAGCTGTATTCAAAGCTTTTTTTCATACTCAGGAGTGCATGTTTCAGTTGGCGTATTCAATACCTGAGTCATGACTCTTACTTTGAATGGGGTCAATTGTAGTGGCACGTGGGTTTATGTGTGTTCTTGAGCATGAACATCTCTTCTACCAGTTGGTCTCATGCTAGACAATTGTAGTTTCATTGCCACTATATTGATTCATGTACACAACACTGCCCTCTAAAACGAGTTGTCTTTTCTAGAATTAATGTGTACTCATAGGATCACTATATCTTAGCGGATCTACCCATATCGGGACATCGACATTTGCAGCCCCTTCAATGTTTCTACATTCTTAGCTGACCGAGACAGAATACACAGATGCCTTACATTACTGTGTGCCGACAGTGCTGCTGGGTGTGTTGGCTAGATTTCAGAGATATTGCCTATTTCTTTTCAAGCAATTCTCATTCCTTCTCCAACCTTCATATTCATAGACACAATCCTAAAAGTGGTGGCCAGAAAGACAGCAAGAGTAGCTGTCTTTCTGTTTCCAAGGTGCACTACCGAAGGTACTTTTAGGATCTTGGTTATCTGCTAACCCTGGGTCTGCTGAGTGCAATGCAGAACCGTCTGCATCCCTGACAATTATAAAACTACAATCTATAACATATTACAGCTGTAGTAAACTACAATCTATAACATATTGCAGCTGTAGTAAACTGCAATCTATAACATATTGCAGCTGTAGTAAACTACAATCTATAACATATTGCAGCTGTAGTAAACTACAATCTATAACATATTGCAGCTGTAGTAAACTACAATCTATAACATATTGCAGCTGTAGTAAACTACAATCTATAACATATTACAGCTGTAGTAAACTACAATCTATAACATATTGCAGCTGTAGTAAACTACAATCTATAACATATTGCAGCTGTAGTAAACTACAATCTATAACATATTACAGCTGTAGTAAACCATAACAACACATTCCATTATTCTGATACATCACTCTAACCAGCAGGAGTTTGAGAACAAATACTAAGAAGAAGTTATATATTAAAACTGGTATGCAGGAGGGTGAAAGAAAGCGAGGTGGCAAGAAGAAGACATGGCTGGATAATGTTACCAAATGTTTCAATGTGACACCTCTACGACCCTGACGGGTTATGGATTTTTTAATTATTATATTAAAACCTGCCACAGACGGATGTGTCAGGCCATTGGTGCAAATAAAGAAGTGACACAATGCATTTCCATTCTCTGAATTACATCCTATTGGAAATCTATTAGGGCAATGGTCCTGCAACAAGATAGATCCAGCAGGAGTTTTAGAATGAACACTGAATATTAATACAAACTTTAAGTAGCATTTGATCCTGGTCATTTTCTGTTTGAGTAGTAGTAAATAAATTCATATATAAACTCCACATGAAATAAACATATATACTGACCGTTTGTCACCAGCTCCAATTGGAAGATTAAAGTGACCACTCCAATTAGCAAATAAGTGGAAGAGACTGTACCTCAGGTCTCGAGACAACAAGTTCTTCCTATACTCCACTATAAAGTATCAAACATAAATATTTATCAGTGAATTTTGTGACAATATTATCTCATATACTTACAATTTATTGCAGAATGTTACATAATATAAACACTATATAGTAAAACCTGTTTTATAGACTACATGAAAGCATTTAATAAAGTTAAACATAGTGAAGTTATACACATGCTAGAGAATTTGAATATTGACAGTAAGGATTTAAGAATCATCAAGAACATGTACTGGCAACAAACAGCAGCAATAAGAATAAGAAATCAATTTGGCCCTTTTCAACAAATAAAACAAGGAGTTAGAAAGGGTTGTGTACTTTCACCAGACCTGTTCTCTTTATACAGTGAAAACATAATGCATGCAATAGTTGATATCCCAGGAATATCAGTGGGAGGACATAACAATAATAATTTTAGAGATGCAGATGACCTTGCTCTGATTGCAAAAAGTGAAGAAGACCTTCAAGATTTAATTAATGTAGTAGTCACAGAAAGTAAAGAGAAAGGCCTCTTCCTAAATATCAGGAAAACAGAAGTAATGGTTATTTCACAGTAACAAAATACCACACCTTGCAAGATCAAAGTGAATGATATAGTATTAAAACAGGTCCACCAATTCAAATATTTAGGTACAATGATTACAGAAGATGGAAGTTCAATAGAAATAAGAAACAGAATAGGGCAGGCAAAAACAACATTCAGAAAAATGAAAAATATATTGTGTAATATGATCTTGTCATCAGAGGTGAGAAAGAGAGTTCTGCAGTGCTATATAACCCCTATACTAACATACAAATGCGAGTCTTGCACAATAAACAAACTGGAAATTGGGAAATTAGAGGTAATAGAGATTTGGTTCTACAGAAGAATGCTGAGAATACCACAGACTGCCAGAAGAACTAATGTGGAAGTGTTGAAAGAGTCAAAAGCGAAACGGACCTTAATAAATAATATACGAAAAAGACAATCTTCATTTTTTGGCCACTTCATGAGACAGGCAGGTTTGGAGAACATAGTCACAACAGGCAAAATTGAAGGCAACAGAGACAGAGGGCGACAATGTGAGAAAATATTAGACAGTTTGATAACCTGGCATGGCAGGGAATCAATAACGATCTTGATACATAATACTATAGACAGAGAGCTGTGGAGAGCTATGATTGCCTACGCCAGCAGGCATGGCACCTGATGATGATGATGATGATATAGTAAAAACCCAACTAAAAGACACACATCTTAGATTTTGACAAATTGGGATGAACAAGATGTGAGAAAGCCAATGATTTGGCTTACCAACAGTCACCAATAATAAAATACCCATCAATCTGCATGGCTACAAAATGACAATTAATAAACATAATTATACCAATTTTGTGTTACCACTGTCAATCATGGCCGTTGACAAAGACACTAGCAAAAAAATATCACTTTATGTGAAATGAGATGTTTGAAGAAAGCTATGTAACCACTCCTCTGGTACCACTCCTGTTTTCAGAATCACATTATAATCATCTGTCATCTTAGCTAGCATATTCTCCCCAATGTCCTTGAGTAAACTGTACCTGATTCCATCAGGGCCTGGAGCGTCATCAGATGTATTCTTAATAGCAAGTTTCCCTTCTTCAACATCTGCAAGATGGTCCTCATTGGCCCTTCATTGGCCCTGATATCCGTGACGGATGTCAGGATACGCAGTATTGCTTTGCATTGATACATATCACCCTAATTAGTTTGTTTAAGATATCTATCAAAGAAGGTTCTGTCTTTCATCTCATCTGATGACAGTGTCTGCCTTGAGTCATCCCTCAAGCTTGTGCTGGGATTTGTTTCTGTTCTTCACTTCATTTACTTATGTAGCTTCCAGAATTTGAGTAATGCTTAATGGGAAATTGCTTTCACATTAAGCCCAAAGACTGGGAATTCATTAGAAAACTAGAGCATCTCTCTGGAGAAATGCTGCTAGTTTGAAGTGATTTCAATGCATACAACGTCTCTTGGTGAAACCCAAACAACCCTCAGGGACTGGCATAATCAAGCGCATCTTGAGACTGACCTAACTCTTATAAACTATGTGCGCATGACTAGATTAGCTACCAAGAATAATAATTATTAAACATCAAGGTAATAACAATAATTAAAATTATCAATGGTAAAATTATAACATATAATGATAAAGATTAAAAATCCATTAAAATAATAATAAAGATGATTGAACAATAAATTACAACAATAATATTATGACAATTATTAACGATCACATTATAACAATAAGACAGCTAATGATGCAACAGCTCACTTGGGGTGTTACAGATAAGATGTTGAATAAAGCCGCTGAAGTGAAGTCTGATTTCCTGAAGAATAGGCAAGTCTCTGTCGTTCTCACCCTCCAGGTATTGACGTGCACCATCAATGTAATCAACAAACATGGTGGCCAAAGAGCCAGTTTCAGTATCAATAATACCAGCCTCACTAAAGGAAACAAATTTTTAAAAACTTATAGAAATGTGCAATGAAATGTTCATTTACAATATTTATTGTCATTAACATGTTAGAAATCTAACTATCTTCACCAAATTTATTAGAAGTTAATTAGAGCTAGTTTGAAGATATAAAGAAAACAATTTGAGTTTCATCTTATTTTAAAGTTTTCATTTTTAAACGCCCCCTGAATCTCTCTTATAGTAAGACAATCATCATCATTTTCCTCTTATGTCTAGCTTGGCACATAGGGTAGATGTCATAGTTCTCCATGCTTGTCAATCAACAGCCTGTGATTGGATCTTCCCCTTTTTCTATTGCCACTTGGTGACCATGTAAAGGCTTGACGTGGTATTATGTCTTCATTCATTCTGAGTGTGTTACCGATGTGTGTCCAACACCTTTTCCTAATAATGTCTGTGATGTATTCTTGTTTTGTCTAGTAAGACAATGGCTATACTAAATTTCTAGCAAGATATAGTTCAGATAAGGTTCTAACGACACTTCATATGAAAAAGAACTATTAAAAGAAATAAAGATAAAACAAATAAAGTATTTTGGACATATTAAAAGACATGACACCTTAATGAAGGCTTTACCTGAGGGTAAAGTCGAGGGGAGGCAAATAATGGTAGGCAGATACACAAGTGGGTTAGAAATATCAAGAGATGGACAGGGGTTACGGTCTAACAGAATGCACCACCAAATCAAGAAACAGGTGAAGTTTGAGGTCTGTTGCAGCCAACCTTCATTGCGAAGAAGTGTACTTAATGAATGAATGAATGGAGATACAGCTATGTCGTGGTTTTATTTTAGCCAAAAGCCAATTTTCTACCAGAGTATCACCTCCATTATTTTTTTCTGGTAAAATAGCTCTGATATAACCAAATTAGCCTAACGTTTGCATCTGAAAGAAGCATACTTCATCATAAGATATTATTTTTGTATTTGAATAACTGGCCTGTGTGTGTTGCAATCTGTATATCTATATCCCTCACACAGCATGCTAACCTCTAGTACCGATCCACGTTATAGCCAGTCATCAATGCATGATCTTTTATTTTGCTACTATATGCATCACTATTAACTTTCTCACAGACGCCCAAACTTTAACTTTCAAATCACTTTAGAGAACAGGTCTTCATAACAAAATTGTTTATATATTCTGTTATTAGTATGTTCATTCAATTTTTTTCATGTCTCACCTACCTCTCATATTTATAATTTATAACTTTCTTTTACAGGCATGGGTCCCCCTCTTTCCCTGTGCATTACAGAACAAACAGCTATTTGTTTATATTCTCCATTAACATTCTATTCATATTTAGCGCAGTCTTTTGTTCTTATTATTAACAGTGTCACAAAATAATGCAAATGACTTTAAAATCTTGTGTTTTTACATCTTTTTAAGCAATGAAAACTTAGCTTCTTCTTTCATGCTCATTCTCAAACTCCAGATGGTGAAAAGAATGTAGTCCAGAGAACAGAATGTGTTGTCTCAGTTTACAGTTTGGCTGTGATAACTGGACTATTCAGCCTGACACATCCGACTTCAGCATGGTTTTATGAGTCGATCTATGGGGCCGAACAGTCAACTCCACAATCAATACCTACTGCTTCTTCTTCTTCTTTCATTCTCAAACTTCCACTGAATATCTCTTGATTAGATTAGATTTCCAGAAGGATGCAGTCCAGAGAATGGAAATGCATTGTGTCGCCGTTTTATTTGCGCCAATGGCCCGACACATCCGTCTTTGTCGCAAATACCTACTTAACCATATAACACCCCTACTGACCAGGGAGCACATGGTTGAACTTAACATCTGAAATGAAGTGAACAATACAGAAACAAACATAAGAAACTATGCCAAAAATCAGATGTGCTTGGCCGGAAGCTACAAATAATGCAGCTCTGCTGTAAACCAGCAAAACAACATACTTCACGCTTCCCTGCAGAAATAACAAAAATGTTCGTGTTGGTTATCAGAAAGCGAATGCAAACAAATAAACAACAAACACCAAAAACTGATAATGTGTAAACATACCTCTGAGCAAATGCCTTGTTCTCTGCCATCAATTCAAAAATATGAGCTAGCTGTACCCTCAGTATGTCCCTCTTCCTTCTTCTCCTCAAGTTGTCCTGTTTCTTGTCTATAGCTTCTTTCAACAATGGAAGCAGTTCCTCAGCCAGTTCTCTATCATTTTACAAATAAGAGTTTCTCATTACTACAAAATGATGCAGGTTTATCTATGTCCAACAAATGGAAGACTGAATTTATTGTGGAACATTAGATTATCAATAACAATAGTGATGTATAATCAACATCCTAAAATCATCAATACCATAATTGTCAATAATCAATATCCTAACACCATCAATAATTAATGTCCTACTTGACAATAATTAATATCCTAAAGTCATCAATAATAAATGACCTAGTTGTGTATTATATCACTACACCATCATCGTCCTGGGCACCCTCTTTCCCTATTGCCGTTAACTCTGCCTTCAGCTATTAATCTTTCTATGCTGTTATGTCTCTATATGACCAAAAAAATACAGCTTTCTTGTTAGGATGTTGTTAAGGAGACAATTTTTTTTACATTTATTGATCATAACACTTCTTGATTTGTCTTTTTAGCTGTCCATGGTATGTGTAAAATTTTGTTGTAGTATCTCATTCGAAAGAAGCGATTCTCTTTAGTATTGTTTTATTTAATGTCCATGCCTAACAATCATATATTGCCACTGGAATTATACATGTTCTGATAATACATAGTTTAGCTATGCTGCTGGTACCGCGCCAAAGATTTTTTTGCGCAATTTTCAATGTCACCATTGGTTTCTATTGTATAGCTGGTAATAATTATCTGCATTATATATGCAGTCGTCTTTTTTCACTTTTTGCCTTTTGATACTGGCCTTTGTTTATAACTTGAGTTATAAGTGAAGATTAGGGTCAGCAAACACTGGACACATCCATTAGTGCTTTTATTCCTGTCTCAGTAAATTCACTAGTGCAGTTGCTCAAAGTTCCAGATCGATTTCCAATTATAACTTTTTCCATATATCTATTGTTTCTCTTTCCGGGATGTTCCAATCTTTGCTTATACCTCCCACAATCATGAAAGTGACCATGACTTACGTCTGAAAATAAATTCTTTGGATGGTGAGAATTTCTCAAAGCATTCACTATGTCAGCATGGTCCAATGATCTACATCCCAATACAGAGGCCATTCTCACCAACATGTCATTTTCTTTCAACCTACATGTCTGTGCACAAAAATGAAGGCAATTATTTTGGTCTTTGATTGAGATTGTACGCATAGCAGATAAATAACATATACATACACAGTTGAGAACTTACATTCATTAGAATTAAGAAATTAAGAAATTGAGAAACAAAGGCAACTTGCCTGTGCAGTTACTGCACAATAAGGTGGGCAGATTTTGCATTGTTTGTTATCCAGAATGAAAATATTTCTTGTCCTATAAAGGACTTCAACATGCATCTTCAAGAATGAACTGCCTGATCATATCACATTAATAAAATTAAATAAACAATATAAGTGTGAGGGAAACATCATGACACGATACAGTCTAACAAGGTGTACCACCAAGTCAAGAGACAAAAGATCTTCGATGCAGAAACAACACTTGATGATGACAAAACAATATAAAATAAAGTAAGGTTACCTTACACATCATTATGTTTCTCTTACTTGATAACTGCTGGATTACAGTAACCCAGGCCATTGACAATAGTGTCTCTCATATCCGAGCTGTCACATCTCATGAGTGGGACCAATCGTTGGAAAAGACTAGCTGCAGTGCAGGCCTGGACTGTCGGTGACTTGTCCGAGACAGATTCAGGTGAGGAAGCAATTCTGTAACAAATAACAAGCAGGATTCAGTGACCCATCAGACCAACCACCATGAAACAGTAGTTCCTTAGTTGTTGACATGCATATACAGAGAGGTTTTCCTCAAATGGAAACTCAGATACTTCATCAAAGTAGGAGATTTATTCTCAAAGCAATGCACACAAATGAGTTGGGAATTCTCTGGGTATGGAATAAAGCTCTAAAGAAACCCCCATTTCACAAAAGGATACAATAGCTCTATCGTTCTCTATTTCTGGAAATAAAAAAACCTTTAGCGAAGTTCTTTTATTACAGAATTTGTGGTAAAAATACAAAATTTTGGGGATTCTTTGGGCTGAAATACAGAATGATCCTTCTGAAACATGTGGGATTTTATATATAAACATATAGTCTACTTGCTGTTTGTGGATTGCAGTAGTTTTGTAATTGAAAGGAAAGTGTCAGATAATGAGACTCTCATGATGACCCAAAGTCTGATGTCAGGATAATGTTAGATGTAGGAAGTAGGCCAGAAGAAAAGCAACTCACAAAATTGTATAATATACTTTGGTCAATCTATACACTCCATAAGTGAACATCATCATCATCATCAAGAGACATCTAATCAACGAAGGTTGGCTGCAATGGACCTGCAACATCCGGTCTCCTGCCTTGGTGGTGCACTCTGTCAGACTGTAACCTGTCCATCTCGTGGTGATATTTCTATCCCACTTATATCTCCGCATATCTCTTGCTCACCTTCCCTCGCCTTTACCCTCAAGTAAAGTCTTAAACAAGGTGCCATGTCTTTTAATATGTCCAAAATATTTTATTTATTTGCTCTTTATTTCTTTTAATAGTTATTTTTTCATACAAAGTGTTATGAGAAACTCTTTATTCATTCTTCTCTTTCCACGAAGTTCTACCTATTCTTCTATATATCCACATCTCAAAGGCATCAATTCTGTCTTCTAATTGTTTGTTCATTGTCCATGTATCTGAGCCATACATTATATAATAGATGTAGCATTTTACAATTCTCATTTTTCCATAAGTGAACAAGAATGTTTAAATAACAATGATTAAAGAAGTGAAGACTGGGAACTAAACTGGAAACTATTCCAACATATTAATCATGCAGCAAACAGGATTTGAACCAGATCCTCTCAGATGGCACTCAATCGCATCGCAACTTGAGTCAACTCATCTTCTGTCTTCGACAACACCGTATCTCTAACCAGGAGTCAAAGATGGAGGATGTTTTGAAGGGATGCAATGTGGGATGCAGTGTGATCAAATATGGAAGACGTCTTGAAGGGATGCGGTGTAGTTGACGATGGAAGACGTGTTGACTTAAGCTGTGAGGTGACTGCTTGCCCTCCGAGCTGTCCTGGTTCAAATCCTATTTGCTGTACAGTTTTTATGTATTAATAAATCCTCGATGCTTCTATATTATTATATTTTTCATTTCAACAGATTACAAAATTATGTGTACTATATACACTAGGTCCGAACAGGGGTGACAAATTTTCTTCATTTGTGTTCATTTTTAAACTTGTCGCCCATGTGTTGCCAGGGTCCGAAAGGGAAGCAAAGAATAGCAACATTTAGTACCTTCCATGCATGTCGTAAAAGGCGACTAAGGAGGTTATGGGATGGAGTTGGCTGTCCCATCCCATATAGGGTCAGTGACCCAAAGCCATACTGAAGTCGGATGTGTCAGGCCGAAAGGCGCTGATATCGCAGCAATGCTGTAAACCATGACACAAGTTCTCTGGATTACATCCTGCTAATCTGCAGGTGTTTTAAAACAATGCAGTAACAAAAATAAAAATGATAACAATTAAGTTACATTATTAGTAACGGTAACATTAGTACATTTGTCTTAATGTTAACACCATGTAATTGTTGATTACTTACCCAAGTTCAGGGGAAGAACATCGCTGAGGTAAGCCAGCACTGTGCATGGCAATGGTGCAGGCTAGTATTACATAATTCTGCCATAGTTGCATGTGAACATCTTTCTCTGATGTTCCTTTCTTGCTTCCAGAACGTAAAATGGATGATGCTCTAGTCTGCTCTGTCTGAGCACTGTATTACAGCAAGTACATAAACATTATTTAAAATGATGCTCTAGTCTGCTCTGTCTAAGATATCTATATTACAGTAAGGTATAAAAACATTCTTTATCTAAAATTACAACAATTATTAAACATGAAATCAATCTACTGCGTTCATTCTCAAAATCCTACAGATTAGCAGGATGTAGTCCTGATAAACTGAATGTGTTATTTCATGGTTTACAACTTGGCTATAATATCTGCACCATTTGGCCTGACACATCCGACTTCAGTGTGGAATTATGGTATGAAATATACATAAATCAAAACATGAAAAACAGCAGATTATAAAATGAAAAATCACATGTCGCACATGAATATACAAGGTATTAAAATTGAAGTTAGATATGGATCAAGAAACATTCCTGGTATCATAAGAGCATTAAATGAAACAGCTACTTTAAAATAAGCTAAACTAGCATACCTTGGATCAACCAATGGAAACAGTGCATTGAGTCTGACAAACACTATAGGCCATGCATGACTGACAGCATGTGGACATGCTTGCTGTGCATGTTCCCGTGAAGCAAACTCAGCTACACAACGAATCCACATGTCGACACGGTGAAAACTGTAATTTATCTGATTTCCATCTTGCATGCTGCCACCGCCTGCTGGAAGCCACAATGTCACTGCTCGGTCAGTCACCCAAGCTAGGTCAACAGTGGGAAGTGTCAGCAGAATTGGCTAGAAGTGAAAGAACATTTATCATTTCTTAATATAGATATTACATTCAAACTGTCTGCTTTATATAGGGGCATTGTAGGATATACCTACCATAGGAACAGAGTACATATGGGGTAATCTGGGTACAATTAAGTCAATCCTCTATATTTTTTTCACCTTTGTTATAAAAGGACACAATTTTATATCTTTTTCATTTGGTACTGGCAATGCTAGATCATCAAACTAACAGTGCTACATCAGTTTACAAGGATGTTATTGTTACCACAATGCTATTATTTTTTGCCTTATCTAAAGCACCTTTAATCCTTTGCTTGACAAAAGCCTGAATATTGAAATGTAAGTTTGGTATATTGTAAAAAATTGTACTTAGTAATATTTCATGTTTTTAATCTTTTACAAATGGAATAAAGCGTCCTTTCCCTGAACGCGTGTCTACCAGCACTAACAGTGCTCATAGTTTTTAAATAATTGTCAGATTGTACTATTTAAGTAGTTTATGACGTAATTCTGCAGGTTCATTTTCTTTTCACAAAATTAATCTCATATTCATGCTAAACTTGTTTTAATTGATAACCTTGAGACAGAGAGGTATAGAGTAGGGGGTGGGGTTATAATTAGGTCTAACCCTACGATTATCAAACACACATGGTATCATTCAACTCATCTATTTGACATGTCTGCACAACCAAAAAGATTAGGCTATCTCTATCCCTAACATCCACAGTCATTCCTTCTCCTCTAATGCACATTCCTGACATAAAATAGTGGCATAATTTAATCTCCTCTGAAATTAGCCCTTTTGTTTTTTCTAGCAACAGTCTGCTAATGACATAATTTCAGTCACGACATGAAAACTGTGCGCACTATAAAGAACTTGAAATGAACAAGCACATTACATCTAACTTTGTCCACCATTTGGAAATAAGCGAAATATGTAGGCACTTGATCTGGGATAGAACATAAAATCCTATATTTCTTAATTTATATATAACAGGAACCAGTTACCTTCTCTGAAACAGGCAGCAGCGGCATGAGTTTTTCCAGCACAGTAGGACAAGCCTTGTCAACCACTTCCAACAGACTGGTGATGCTGACCTGGGTATATCATTGAAGAAATATATTAAAACTTCTGAAGCGTTATTTACCTAAACACCCAATTTACTCACATACTTCTGAACGAGTAATCGAGAATTCAAGAACTGACATAATCACTCCAGGCAGACCAATAGCAATTTCTTTTAGTAGATAGAAAGAATATATATGCTTAATTTCCAGTCTCTCATTAATTATTCATGAGCCCAATTTGTCCCCTATATATATATTATATGGAGCAGCCATTCTCTGAACAATGTATTCTTCTTTTCTTACTAGAAATCTCACTTGTACTGACAGAATCAACTACAAAATCTCACTTGTACTGACAGAATCAACTACAAAATCTCACTTGTACTGACAGAATCAACTACAAAATCTCACTTGTACTGACAGAATCAACAACAAAATCTCACTTGTACTGACAGAATCAACAACAAAATCTCACTTGTACTGACAGAATCAACTACAAAATCTCACTTGTACTGACAGAATAAACTACAAAATCTCACTTGTACTGACAGAATCAACTACAAAATCTCACTTGTACTGACAGAATCAACAACAAAATCTCACTTGTACTGACAGAATCAACAACAAAATCTCACTTGTACTGACAGAATCAACTACAAAATCTCACTTGTACTGACAGAATCAACTACAAAATCTCACTTGTACTGACAGAATCAACTACAAAATCTCACTTGTAATTAAATACAAAAAAACAAAATAAAGTTTCAAGCATAAATATTGAAATACTTTTCATCAATTTCAATTCATTTATTTCAGAAATATATATACTGCCTCAGATCATCTACCAAAACAATCAGCTCTTCCATATTATTTTTTTTAATTGGTGATTAGATTCTCTTCTTCAGTGTTTATTCTCAAACTTCCGCTGGATTTCTCTTGTAACAGTACCATGGTCTTACAAGATTTCCAGTTGGATGTAGTAGAGAGAATGGAAATGCATTATGCCTCAGTTTTATTTGCGCCAATAGCCAGACACATTCACCATCGGTGGAGTGCTTAGATTTAATTCTGCTTGGCTTCATGAGTAGAGCATGTTTGGGTGATTATAGAGTGATGGCCCCACAACTATGAGGTCCAGAGCTTGACTCTTGGTAAAGGACTGGATTTTTTTTGGCGGTGAGTAAAATTACAAACCACGCAGTACATCATGATAGCAACAAGGAGATGCTGCATTTACTACACAGACATAAGTTCCTCTATGCAGCTACCTAATGGGGAAAACATGCAATAATGACATTTTTTCATTCTGTCTGAAAAATATCACAATACAATATAAAGTTGTATGAATAATTACTTATTTTATTCTCACAATACAATATAAAGTTGTATGAATAATTACTTATGTCTTATTCTCACAATACAATATAAAGTTGTATGAATAATTACTTATGTCTTATTCTCACAATACAATATAAAGTTGTATGAATAATTACTTATTTCTTATTCTCACAATACAATATAAAGTTGTATGAATAATTACTTATTTCTTATTCTCACAATACAATATAAAGTTGTATGAATAATTACTTATTTCTTATTCTCACAATACAATATAAAGTTGTATGAATAATTACTTATTTCTTATTCTCACAATACAATATAAAGTTGTATAAATAATTACTTATTTCTTATTCTCACAATACAATATAAAGTTGTATGAATAATTATTTCTTATTCTTCTGCAGATTATCAAGATGACGCTTCGAGAACGATATGAGTTGCATTCACAGCTTGTTGCAATATCTGCACCTTTTGGCCAAACACATCCAACTTCAGCGTGTCTTTTATGTCATTCTGACCTATATAAGTGGACGGTCAACCACACCCACTAATCTCCTCGGTTGCACCTAATGGCATTTATGGCAGGTCACAGTGTTATTTTTCTTTGCTCCCCTTTCAAATCCCAACTACACATAAGTTGAACTAAACAATATAGATTACGAAATACTACAATAAAACTTCATCGAATATGTGGAATCGGATATATGAATGTGGAAACACAGAGTAGTGATGTTTTAAGAAATACAACAATCCCATAGGAAAACATGCAATAACAATGTTTCTAACAAAAGACTATCAAAAGAACACATGTCTTGATATCTCTATAATAATTATGTAGGGATGTTTTATAGCATATCCGTAGAGTAGTAGTTAGCTTAAGAAATCCTGGGTTAGATTTCAGTTCATGAAGTCTTGTTTAGAATATGGATTTTTTTCTAAGATCCCAGTGTACTATTTGCTTGATGTTACGGAATTACATGGTATGTTAATCTTGTGGTAATTTTGGCAGGCGGTTTGTCCCTATGTTAAGAGGGATGTAGTACATATGGAGAAACCTGAGTACAATGAGGTCACCTCCACTATGACTAGAATTTTTGTAGGCAGTGTTGTCTTCTACATGTTTTATTTTGTTCTTCATAATAATTTTGTCTGTGCATTTAGTTACTTGCTAGAGCTTCAATAAAAGCTCAAGATTTTTTCACATACTGTATGACTATGGATTTGTTCGGTGTGCGCTGATCATAATCTGCATTCATAAATTGATTAATTGGAGGCAGTAAATATGTGGTTGTATAGAAAAATATTGGCAATATCAAAGACAGATTAAAACAGCATAATAATATCTTGAAAAAAGTTAAATCAAAGAAGAGAACTGCTCATTCGCTTCAAAAGGCCCCCATCGAGGCCAGCTCCTTGGCGTGGAGATGGGGCTTAGTCCAGCCAGCAGAGGCTGGAAACTAAGACTGGCCGGGCCCTCCCACATTCGGGCAGGACCACAGTCTTGCCTAGCAAGTAAAGGTGCTGAAGTCAGCGACATCTGGCCAGAAGGCGCACCGCAACAATCAGAATGTCATGCATTATCGCACAAAACAAGAAATGGAAAACACTGTCCAATTTATACAAGAAACAACACTGCAGATATAGACATTATTAGCGAACGAAAGAAGAAGAAGAAGAAGCTTCAAAAGACAATCGATATTCTTTGGGCACCACATGAGAAGAGGAAAGATGAAGCACATTGTGACAACAACAGGCAAGTTGAAGAGCATGAGGGATTGGGGAAAGTAAAGAAATAAGATGCTAGACATCTTGGCATGAAGGAACATTTGTTTCAAAAATGATTGACAGAACACAAGGCAGAATGCTGTGAACATGTATGACAACCAACATAACATTGCATGGATTATAAGAATCAAACATTCATTACTCCATTTGTTTATACTTATTGTCTGTGATCGACAAGAAATTGGTGAGTTATATGCTGATTCAGCAATCCATGAGCTCATGCCCTTTGATTCAACATTGTCAAGTAATACACACAATCTGCTAAACCATCATGTAACAGTTTCAGGAGTCCAATTCACAGAATATATCCAACAAGGCTAGTATACACACTTTACACATTATTTTTGTAATAAATAATAGTAAATCCTTATATCTAAATATGTGCAACATAACACACCTGATCATCGGAGTACATGTTAAAGATAGTTCGCACTTCCTTAAGCAGATGAAGCGCAAGTTTGCGGGTCACCACTCGACAGCTACACATCATCACTAGGCACAGACCTTCCACTTCATGCAGTACGTCAACATTGGGAGCGGGTTGGGCAGGGTCCTGGGATTATAAACCAACAAGCAAAATTTACCAAATAAACAATCATGCACATTTAGATTTGTTCTATCTTGCATTTGCTTTATGTAAAACTGTTTAAGCTACTCTTATTTCCATTTCTGTTATTTTACAATGCTGGTCTTTTGCGTCTTTACAGAGTCAGAAAGCATACCTGTGTAAATTGGCATAACAGTCAATCACACACAGCTTCTTACCTGAGCAGGTTTTACGAAGAAAGTGTCTTGCCAATTTGTACTAAACCCCTCCCATCCTGCCCAGCACCGTTGATTAGTTCCAAAGGAAGGCAATGCCAATATATTTGGAAAAAAAGCAGAACAGCAGGAGATGTCAGATGATGTCATACACCATCGACTACCTAAAAGTCCCCCTTCTGATTTTCTATAGGGATTAATCCCTTAGTCTAAGGCATTCCCATGCTAACCCACCATGCAATGAGTGAATAAGTAAGACAGAAGACAAAAGTAAGTAATTGAGACAAGACATGTAGAAACAATACATTTTTCCATATGTGATAGGTTATCAGCCTATCATCCCCAACTAGTTTACATTGACTACATAATTCTAAGTAGTCTTCTGCTGTGTTGGTGTTCTATTCTGTGTTTTATTTGTCCCTATTTTCTTAAAGTCAGTTTTGGTCAAAATGTTAATTTGTTCCATCTTATATTTCAAACAATCAATCAGGTGCCAAGCCGAGTGGCGCAGACAATCAAATTATCCACAAATCTCTTTCTCTTATGTTGTTAATAAGTTCAGTTGGTGACTTCTTTTGTGCCATAGTGACAACATATCCTGAAATTTCTCTATTTGTCTTCCCATGTCTTCTCCCCTTGATCTTTCCAGTGATTACTAAATGTTCAAGTTTTACTTTTCTCATCACATGCCACAAAAATATTGATTATCTGCTTCTAATTTTTGCTATAATTTGTCATTTTACTCCAGTATCTCTGATGAGGACTTCTACATTAGCATTCTTGGCTGTCTGTGGAATTTTCATCATTCATCTTAAAAACCACATCTCAGTTGCCTCCAGCTTATATTGGGCACTTTTGTTTTACTGTCCATACCATGCTTCCATAAAGAAGGATTGGCTCAATATAACATCCTAGTACTCTAACTGAAGCATGCATTGATATTACTCCATTGCATAGAATGTTCCTCAAATTTATATCTTACATTTGCTTCACCCTATTTAACCCATTAAAGGTAAAGGTAGGTCCCATGGCATCTGCCGTCGGGGATGAAGATAACTCTTCATGTACTAAGCCGCAGCAACTATTAGGTGGGGTGGCCAGTTCCCTTGATCTTTTTAAATTTTATAAAACAATCATGCTACAAAAGATAGAAGTAACTGTTGGGTGTGATCTGTTCTGTTTTTGCCAGTTTTATCTGTTATTTCATTGAGAAGTATTCCATAAATAGACTGGTATCCATTGCATGTTGATATTTTGACATCAATTGAAGGCTATCAGTTCAGCCTTGTAGTTTGAGCAAAGTTTTCCTGTAGGGAAAATATACAACAAGACGGCAGTAACACATATGTATAGTAACACCGTCTCACTGGAATGCTTCCCTTCGGGGACTAAGCATGCATCCATAAATTCCTCTAAAATAATAAAGCGTTTGAGACAGAACAAACATTATGCGAGTCTGGGTGTCACCTTTTACTCAACCGAGAAGACCTATGCATTTAACAGATAGACTATGGGCTGTGAAGAGTTACCTGCTCACAACTAAAGGGATGTTCATCATTATCCTCATTTTCTATAAAACCACATCTCTGCTGCTTCCAAATAGTTTTTACTATTCTCCTGATTTTCCACACATTTTTTGTGTTTGTTTGTTATCTATCCCCAAGAATTTCGAGAAACTTCTCTTACTTCCTATGTGCAGTGGTGTGGCTTCTACTTCCTATGTGCAGTGGTGTGGCTTCTCTGAGCTCTCTTTCATACCTAGGAGACTTCAGCTTTTGGCTTAGTGCAATGTCTATTGAAGAAGCCTTCTACTCGGAGGTGGTATATTCATAGATTAGGGTTGCTTCAAAATGTCCCTTTCTCACCCTTAATAGAGAGTGATGATGATAGAACACCTCAGGAGCATGAATTTGTCAATCTTGTTCCCTACACCAGCTTCAGATTCGTTTTTCTCTGATTTCTTTTTATGGGGAAATTTCCAAAGCTTTTCAAAGTCTCTGGTGTCTATTTTACTCAATGTGGCTGTCAGGTGCACTGTCACATTTTGGATATTCTTCTACTCGGGGGGGGTCCCCTCTTTGTCATGACTTTCTTGCGATCTTGAGGCATGCTGCAGATAAAAGGGTTGATTCTTTTCCAGTGGACTAGGCATGTGTCTTAGCATTCTTCATCACAGGTGAGAACATGGTGTGAAGTAACCAGCACATTGACTTGCTCGGCTATAATCACTATTTAATCATTCAAGCTATTTACGTTGTGCATCATTAACATCATTATCAGACATTATCAATTCTATCAGACATTGTGATTTACTGAACCTCCATTATTTTTTAAGATGTAAAGCTCTGATATAACCAAATTGGACTAACTTCCACGTTTGAAAGAAGTGTATGTCACCATAGAGGTACTACTTACTAAACACAAAAAAAGTTTCCCACCAACATCAACGTTTTTCAGGCAATAAACAAATTATATTACAAATATCCACTGAAGAATAACAATCATTGAAACCTTCTGTTGGTTATTCCCTCCAGTACACATGGTTGACTTCCACTGCATTAACAGCTGTGACAGAAGACGGAGTGTGTTGTCTAAAAGGCCAGGTTTTGTGTCACTTATGTCCTTCTGGATAAACTGAACGAAACCTATGGGAAAGAATAAACCTATATATTTTACAATAATAATAACAATAGTTATGCATTGCAATTAATTATAACAAAAACTTCATTTATAGATGGCAACAATTTTAAAATACATTATTGTTTTTCTGCATTTTACTTCAAACTTCAGATTAGAAGGATGTACCGTTAAATTCTGAATATAAACCCATCCGATTGTAGGCCGAGAACCTAATTATCACTTCCCAAAAGTGGAGAAAATGGAAGGTCCGACTATAGACCGACATCCCCAATGCCGGCAATAATGAACTTCATCATCATAAGAAAGAACCGACACGCTAATTGGAAATTAACACAAACTTTTGCAACTCTCAGAAAATGGCATTCCTTTCATTTGCTTCACTCACATAACTTGAATGAATCAAGGAATGAAACCCCGGTGGCTACTGTATTCTGGATCAATATATCCGAAAATAATGAATACCTGGTAGGCTGACTTCCCTATCCATGACAATAGACGGTTTATGAGGTGGTGAGACTTTGGGGAACAAAGTTTTTCCTGAATGAATTGTCTGTGTTGGGTGTCTGGGCGTTATGACGCGGAACAGCGCTAGTGAATAGTAATTACTACGTAACTATTATGTCACCGGCGTCTGACAGTGACGTTTAAGTGGGAAATGATGAAAGGCAAGACAGCAAGTGTTTTTATAAGATACAGAAGAGTTTGAACTTTGTTCCTGGTTATGTTTACCATGTGGGGAGAATACGGTAATAAAATAAACATAACAGAGGATTGTGAAATTGATCTCGTCTTCCACTAAATGTACAGTGGTTGGGGGAGGGAATCAATTACAGTGCAATTTTACTACAAAATGCCTATGATGTGTTGTGATTTGGAACCTCGTTTCAAATCTTCTATAAAGAAAGATTGCATTTAGTCACTTATCTGAATGGCATCACATAATGTGAGGGAAACGTGGATTGGTTGAGCCGATTGAAATGGGCAGGGCCAGTAGTCCATCTGCGGCCTCAGTGGGCTGGACTAATTAACAGAATATAAGGCTGACTTAGCTAGCCAAGAATACTGCACAAGTAGTTTAGCTTCCAGTTCATACATTGTTATTGTGATTTTATTCCCGTAAGTGTAAGCGGGAAAGGGAAGATGAATGGCCAGACAAAAACATGCCAGATCACGTTTGTTTTTAAAAGATACAGAAGAGATTTAACTTTGTCTGACCTGTATGTTTACATTATACAGTAATATAAACTGAGGCACAGCTCAGACAGTTTCACTATTGATTTCTCTCACATTCCCATCCCTCCAACACTGCCTAAGCGGCAAAGTTTTGGATGTCAAAAATGTGAGTGTTTGTGCAAGACTGTAGTATGAAGAGTAAGACCTCTGTACAGAATTAATTAGGACTTCATTCTATGTTTCTGATTATTGTCTTGGTCAATATTTATATACTTGGAGTCCCATGTTAAAAAATGGCAAGACCCACCAGCGACATGCACGGAAATACTCAAAATCTGCCTTTGAGGTGTTGTTTTAAATTTTCTGTACACAGGTCTTATAGCCTAGTAGACGGTCAGTAACTGTTGTAACATTTGCTTTACCGCAACAAGAAAGTGTGTGACAGTGTTTAGACTACTGGTAGTTAGTGTTTCCCTACACAAACAAGACTAGGCCTAAGCTACCAATCAGCTTAGGCTATGGTATTTCATTTGTTTTTTCCACAGACCATTACCGTATTTTGGTCAATAAATAACATCAGATACTGGTATACTTTTTTGACCAATTTCGATGATCAATTGAAACCTTTATGATAGAAATATATGTACTATAAACGGTTAAAAAAAACCGGCAATACCCATTGCTAAAAATAGCGTTTCCGGGAAATTATTCTAAAAAAATGGCGGGTGTCTGAAATAACGATATAGACCTAGTAAGTTTTTATCAAGAAATATAGGAGATTTTGAAGGAAATATTGTATGATATATAGAAATTAATGTAATTAGAGGCCTAGCATTATGGTAAGTATGCTCTAGATTGCTGGTGAGCCCTAGTCATTTTATCCTGGCTTAATATATCGGGACATGTGACTGTAATTTTTTTTTAAGTGTTTTTCTCCTTTTTTTCTGTGATTTGGACGTAATTTTTTTTTAAATTTGATCTTACTCTCAAAAATAAGCCTAGGAGTATGAAGTCATCTCTGTTTTTTGTCCAAAAATTGTCGGGTTATACACGGAATTTAACGGTAGTCCAGACAATGAAATGCAATGTGACATAGTTTACTGAGATATCTGCGCCTTTCTGCCCACATCTGACCTCATACAGCAATGTTGGATCACTGATCTCTAATGGTTAACCCACCCGACATATAACATCTTCTCCCATTTTATCTCTTATAAACTGCCAAAGTCAGATATGTCTGACCATTAGTGTAAATAAAACTGTGACATAAAGCAGCTCCATTCTCTGGACTATATCTCCTATCTACTGGGTATAAATAAAACCGTAACTCTTCAGGATCGTAAAGGTACCACATTGGATGCTTCAGCACACAGAGTCCTCCAGAGATTTCTATCTTCGATGATATAGATGAGTGAGCAAAAATCTTGTCCTGTCCATTGTCTGCCCATGTTTTCATTTGGCCTCCTCTGCTTCTCCACCCTTTGACGGTTCCCTGCAGTATTGTTTTTGACAAGGAATCATGTCTGCATTCATGTCCAAACCATGCTAGTTTTTGTGGTCTCACTATTGAAAGCAATGGTTCCTGTACACTTGCATACATGTATTTTATTTCTTATGTACAAATTTGTCTTATGTTTCCTATAGGAAATTCGTAGAATTTGTCTGTAGCATTTGTACTCGAAAACCTGTAATCGTCTCTCCATGTCTGCAGTGAATGTCCAACTCTTACAACCACACAGCACAACAGAAAGCACCAGTGACCAATACAGTTTGGCTTTCACTCAAACACTGACATTGCTTTTCCACATCACCGATAGCCTTGACATAGATGCTAAAGCCATCTCCAGCCTTATTTTTAATTCTGCATTGCATTTTCCATCGCTGCATATGCTGGATCTGAGGTATTTGAAAGTATTCATCTCCTCAAACTTATATCCATTCATCATGGTCTGTTCTTCTGTGTCTCTGCTGTTAACCAAGATTCTCTTTTCTGTGTTGATTTCCATTTCAAACTTGCTGTTAACTTTTTTCAAACTTTGCTGTCAACTGTTGTTCTGACCCAGCTATAAGATCGATATCATCATTGAAACGCAAGTTGCAAATAGGGCAACTATCAATATAGATGTGTTGTT
This sequence comes from Meghimatium bilineatum, assembly GCA_034231615.1. NCBI lineage: Eukaryota > Metazoa > Mollusca > Gastropoda > Stylommatophora > Philomycidae > Meghimatium > Meghimatium bilineatum. The sequence goes on along the minus strand of CM067312.1, from coordinate 15,447,990 downwards.
TGTTTGTTTGTTTGTTTTGCGTTCGCTCCATTGTAACCATCGCGGATATCCGTGCGATTTCCGCCGGGAGCGTGATTACGTTGTGCGACCGTTATGCGCCTTGTAGGCCTAGCACATCCGATTTCGGCATGCCTTGGCAATTCGGGTGGGCTACCCTTAGCCTGTGACAGCCTCTATATCTGTCTCCAGGCATGCGTAGTGGCGACTCTTCGCCCAGATGATTTTTGCTCTCGTCTGACTCGCACGAGGTGTTCCACTGTCTATGAACTTGCCTCGTGTAATTGGGCATGCTGTGCCTGTGCCCATTGGGTACTGAACCGTTTCTCATCCGTGAGCCTGGTTCCTTAGGGGAAGAACTCAACAGAGTTGGACCCTGGCTCTTTCGCCCTCTTAGCCGAGGTGTCATTCACCGACATTGTGTACCCCTTGTCCAAGTTCGAGTCTCACACCACGCGTTTGAGAGCAAGGCGTTCTCGAGCTGAGCTTCCTTGTCCCAATAGCCCCTGAGCCCATCAGGTACTGAACCCTTTCTCTCTTCAAGTGTATTTCCGGTGTAGGAAAACCTGACAGTAGAGTTGGGCCAGGGCTAAATCGTTGTCCCTTTTGTGCCTGAGCCCATCGGGTACGGAACCCTTTCTCTCTGCAAGTGTACTTCCGGTATAGGAAACCTTGACAGTAGAGTTGGGCCAGGACTACCATCGTTGTCCCTTTCTTGCCTAAGCCCATCGGGTACAGAACCCTTTCTCTTCGCGAGCATATTTCTGGTTTAGGAAGGCTCGACATTTGAGTTGGATTAGGTCTTCTTGCTTTACCAAACGCCAATGAATGGGTCTGGGTCTCTGCCTGTAAGGAACACAGGTAACTAGAAGCTCGTCTCAATCTGACGGAGCTTGTAGTTCCCCTTTCCTAGGGACTTTTCACTTTCTATTTGCAGTTCGCGCTGCCCTCAAGCGCTGTTCTGCCCTTTCATTGTTTCATTGTACTCGGTATGAAATCTATTTGTCTCTCGCCATGCATCTACCTTTACGTGCATTTTACATTGGCCGCCCCTCCAATGTTCGGACTGGACTGACTAGCTTCACTGTATGTTGACAGTGTCGCTATATGTGGTGATGCTGGTGGTGTCTGAGATATTGTCTGTCTCTTGTGCAGTCAAATCTCTTTCCATCTGCTACCTCCACATTCTCGGACACGATCCCCAAATAATTTGGCCAGAATCAGCTCGAGCTGCTGTATTTCTGTTTCCAGGGTGCACCGCGTGGAGGTACATTTGGAATCTTGGTTATCTGCTAACCCTGGGTCCGCCTAGAGCAATGCGTTCCCTTTGCACCCTAGATGTGTTGTAATCATGTAGTGTCTACTGTATGATGTGCACTCGGGTTATGAACTTTTTTTACCTTATATTATTCATTTCATTCATTTTCCTTTTGCTGAAGTTAGTGCATAGGGCAGAGGTCAGATCTCTCCAATTCTGTCTGTTCAAAGCTATTCCGTGCAGTTCTTGAATAGTATGAATATTGGTTGTTTTACTTTCTCTAAGTATTGTTCTTCTGAGTGTTTCTTTTGGTCTACCCCTTGCTCTTGTGCCTGTAGGTATCCATTCAAGAGATTGGTGGTGTATTCTGTTGGTGTCTGCTCATAGGACATGCCCGATGTAGGACCAACTGCGCTTTCTGATATCATTTTTATATACTATTATCTGATAACATACTATTATTATATTTAATAATGCTAACAAGATGTTACTAAATACCATGAATAACATGCTCTCTCCAAGTGGAAGATTCTGACATCAAATTCTGCAAGGCCTGAAAAGCTAACCTGTTAAGATTAAAAGTGGAGACAATTAATAACAGATTTCATATAGTCATTGGAATCATCAGGCTATGACTTGCGATTGTTTCATATTTGTTTTATTGTTTGTTTACAGTTTGTTAGTACAATCTCAGTTCCTGTTGTACTAATTTGGAGTCTGTACAGAATATAATAAATATTACAGACAATAGATAGATAGCCAAAGAATGAATAGATAGCCAAACAAAATAAGCATACAGATGTGAAGAGTAAAGGAAAAGAGGTTGAAAGAGGGACATTGAAAATAACATTCGCCCAGGTGCTGCTGGAGCCCAAAAGGAAAACAAAGCATAGCAACACAGGGACCTAGTGATGGTTGTTTCGTCCCTAAGTCAAAGTTACCAAAAAGCCATGTTGAAGTTGGATGTGTTAGGACAAGAGGTGCCGATATCGAGCTAAGCTGTAAACAATGACACAATATATTGCAGTCTCCAGACTACATCCTGCTAATTTGTAGCAGTTTGAGAACAAACGCATAAGAAATTCAGGATGGCAAAGAGTGGTCAGTTATTCATATTAACATTGACCATTGACTGAGTGTATAAGTAAAGCTTAAAATTTCAACAACAGTTGAAAAGCAATGTCTTTCACTGTGTTTCTCAAACTTTTTGTTTCCGCAATTTGTTTTTCAATCTGCAAGAGACTTCTGGTGGGTATCAATGATCAAAGGTCTCATATGACCTATGGGATTACAGGAAAAACACTGTAAATTAATTTTAAATGTATAAAGAGGTGCCTTGTGTTGATCTGATTTTTGTTTCATTAGTTGTTACGTATAGTTTCTTCTTCTTCATACATTCTCAAACTCCAGTTGGATCTCTCTTGTAGCAGGACAATGGTCCTACTATATTTAAAAGCAGGATGTAGTCCAGAGAATGGAAATGCGCTGTGTCTTCGTTTTATTTGCACCAATGGCCAGACATATCCATCTTCAGGAAAAAAAAGGATAGTTTAAATTGACAATGACATCATGCAGACTTGCAGGCCAGTCACTGATGGCTCATAGACTTGCAGACTCATCAATGTTGGCTCATGGACTTCCAAAGTGGTCACTGCTGGCTGACAGAATGATCACTGATGACTCACAGACTTGAGGGCTAGTCACTGATGACTCGTGGACTTGCATACTGATCACTAATGGATTGCATGCCAGCATCTGTCCACGGACCACCACTTTGTGAAACACTGCAGTGCAGGATATACTTCAATTATTCATTTTATATCCGACAGTTTATTTTATATTTGCTATATATACAGAACTGGCTGAAGGCCACTGAGTTCACAGAATACCATTGGTGAGGTATAAAGACATCTGTGTCTGGCATTGGTAGCACAGTGTCTGCAGGAACAGTGTGTTTATTAACATTATTTTAGAGATCATGTCAATATTCTGGTGTTTAAGCAGTGGTGCTAATCGATATAAAACTGCATTTGCTTTCTGAGATCTTGTCTCTATTTATCCAGTCTCACATTACATATTTTTGTACTATACAAGAGCACTCACCCTTTAAGTTCTTCATCCACATGAACTGTTAATCTTGTTATGAGTTCTACCAGTTCTGGTGGGGTCATTCCATCTGGGATTAGACGAGGAATTGCAGCGATGCATGTTCTGAATAAGTCTAACTTTGGTTTTCTGTCTCCACTGCAGGCAAAATAGTTGAAATTTGTGAGTAAAAAATTAAATGCTAACTTAAAATGTTTAGCAACCATCTGTTGAATGCTTAAGGATAGCATAACCCAGAGGCTAATTATACTTTTTCTTCTTCTTCTTTCGTTCACTTGAAACATGTCTATATCTGTAATTCTGTCTCCTTAATAAAACTCACTGTCTTTTGTAGTTCATACAGTGTCCCACAGAGTTTTGATTCCAGTGTTGTTTCCTCTGGCCAATATGTCTGCCTCAGCGTTTCATGCTCAGAACACTCTTGAAGTATATGTTTGGCACTCTGTGCTGCCTGTCCACATGTACACATGTTGCCAATCTTGAACTTTGTATACATGTGACTGCGAAGTCGGTTGTGTCCTGTTCTGAGATGTAGAATTCTATCTGTCTATCTATCTATCTATCTATCTATCTATCTATCTATACGCTGTGTCCCTTGTTTGCCTTGCAGCGTCAGGGGTGGAAGAGTTCTCTGGAGATGGCCTTCTTGTGCGCTGTTTGTAAGCTTGTTCCTGTGGCTTCTTATGGAAATGTGTTGTGTCACCGTTTTATTTGCTCCAATGGCCCTACACATCCATCTTCAGTGGATATTGCATTTTAATCTTGTATGTTCACTGCTGTCATTGTGTGTTGCAGTAGCCTGAAACATAAGCAAAAAATAGTAACACTGCCATCTGCATTGCAAGTTGTAAGAAGTAACTAAGGGTGTATGTCATGGGGTTTACTATCCCCTTCCATACTAAGTTGCATGGGTTTACTATCCCATTCCACACTTTGTATGGGGTTTACTATCCCCATTTCATACTAAGTTGTATGAGGTTTACTATCCCCTTCCACACTAAGTTGTATGGGGTTTACTATCCCCTTCCATACTAAGTTGTATGGGGTTATTATCCCCTTCCATACTAAGTTGTATGGGGTTTACTATTCCCTTCCATATTCTGTATGGGGTTTACTATCCCCTTCCATACTAAGTTGTATGGGGTTATTATCCCCTTCCATACTAAGTTGTATGGGGTTTAATATTCCCTTCCATATTCTGTATGGGGTTTACTATCCCCTTCCATACTAAGTTGTATGGGGTTTACTATCCCCTTCCATATTTTGTACTGGGTTTACTATCTCCTTCCATACTAAGTTGTATGGGGTTTACTATCCCCTTCCATATTAAGTTGTATGGGGTTTACTATCCCCTTCCATAATAACATTTAAAATCTGGAAAGACAACTCCTAACTTACGTTATCATATCTTCTGGTTCTTTGTTAGTATTCTCAGATTTTGTCATAAGCAGTGACCTGCCAACTTGTAGGTCAAGCGCTCGTAAAATGGAGTCAAATGTCTTTAGTATGTAGGGGTAGTAAGGGGCTAGACCTATAGCTTTAGCTGTAGAATCTGACAGCATCTTGTTAAGGAAGGTTTTCTTCACTCTGACCTGTAGACAAAGATAGCATTAGTTGAGTCATTCTAGAGTTATTTATTAATATAACCACACAGAAAATTACTGTTACTGCGACTAGCAGGTCATAAACACTCCTGCATCACTTGCTTGTTTGTTTGCATTTGTTCTCAAATAACCAGAATAAGTTTTCATGTGGTTTCAGCCAGGGAAAGTAAAGTACAGTATGCTATTTAATTTGCAGCACATTAGCCTAGAACATATGTTTTTGTATGCCTTTCATTTTGGTAGATTCCCTAGCCAATGACTACCTTCACATCTGTCACCAGGCATTCACGTGCATCAATTCTGCAATCCAACATACATCTTTACAGTTATAAATGTTTCATGCTGTAAGTCCTGCTATTCTCTACTCAAGGGTTAAATGCATGTTTTGTCTCAATTTCTGAATTTTGTCTTCAATAAAATAATCATCATGAATGACGAAAAGATGCAACCCGTGGACATTACACCTTTATCCTTCTGTTGCAGATTCATAGGTGGTGGGGAATGTGCCATCACTGCAAATGTATCAACAAATCTGACAGACGAATGATAAACTAGTTGGTCTAGAAGTATATGCAACACTCCTGGCAAGGTGTGACGATCCTTGGATACTCCCTTTGGGTCCAAATATGTATTCATAAACCCACTAACATACCCTCCCTCAAGGGTATGTTATAACTTTATAGGCAACAAACCTTATAGGAGCTCTAGTTCCACCTGTTACTCAAATAAGGAGGACCTTTGTTTTTGTCAGAAAGGCTATGGACTGTTAAGAGCTACCTGCTCACAGCTAAAGGGATTAGATTATCATCATTATAAGTTTAACACAGAATTCTCTTAACCACAGCATTAGATATGTCATCAACTGTAGTATCCACAGCCAACAAGCAATCATGAAGTACCTTAAGATTGTCCATCTTTTCAAACCTCTTAAATTAAAGATGATTTGTATTCAAGTCTCTTTACTCACTCATACTGCAAATACCAGCATGTTCTGGGCAGTAGATCCATTTCGTTCAGAGGGTAGAAGCAGCTAAAGATGCTATAAACTTATAGAAAAATATACTATCTTATTGGAAACAGAAACACATGTGGTTGCATCTGTGGGTCTCACCAATGGTCCACTAGATATACCACCCATGCAACAGAAAATCTTAGTGGATGACATGCTGTTATATTGAGGTTATCTTCTTAGAGAAGCTTCATGTCACGTCATCTATACAATTATGCTTTTATTTTGTTGTTGAAATGTGTTTCATGTTTACCTGGATATATATGTATGCAACCTCTGTGGTTGGGAGGGAGCCAGAGATGTACTGTGCAGCACTGGGAAGGAGGAAACTGACAGCACTGTTTTTTCCTATGGCTGAAACCCATCATAGAGGCACAGTGACTCAAGACTTTTTGACTTAAACATCTGGTTGCATGTCTGGAGCAATAGAGGAGTTCGGCATAACCAGTAGTCAATTGGTGGCGGGAAATGAGCACAGTGAACCCTATCTTGGAAACCCTATCTTGCTACAGTGGCTAGGAGCAGTGCATAGGTTGAAACCTACCTTCCTGGAGGTGTAAGTTATTCTAAGGGTATGAGCCCATGGACCGCTGGATCAGCAACCAACCAACCATTAGAAACAGAATGAATCAGATGATGACTGCTCCAGTAAATTTAGACTCAACTACTCAAGGACAACAGTAACACCCACATACAGGAAGTAGTTGTTCTGTAAACCCCGACTATGTCCAACCAACATCAGCAATGATTTAATAATGTCCAGATTAATTACTGAAACTTCTAAATAAATCTATTGTAAAATTATTGGTGGTAGCCAATTATTACAGTTTGTCAGCTACAAGTTGCCATCATTACGGCTGAATCTGTATATACACCACAGGAAAAGGACTTACTGTGCTTCCAGAAGGTAGAGATGATGTGGACTGTGGCATTGGAGGGTCTCCATCTTTCTGCTGAAGGCTGTCAGCAATCACCAAGAAGGCTCGCAACCCAATGCTCATTCGCTTAAAATAAAAATCATAAGATATTAGTTTACTTTTTGAAATTATGAATCTTATCCCGTACAATCCACATAAATCAACTCTGTAACAATGTATATATTTGATATATAGTGTATGTTGTTTTTTTCTAAGAAAACAAGCAACAATAAGGATTGGATTGTTATCTTTCAATAAAAGAAAAAAAAACGGGTTCATTGACCGTGTCAAAATGTGGTCTGTCCTATTTTTATACAGTGTCAACCTATTACAGTCGATGTGATATTGGGCGACACACTGTAGCTATTATGGACACTCACAGTGCTAAGAAATAAGCGAACCTAGCATTGTAAACAAAGGCTTTGTCTACCTAGGCTTAAAAAGTCTGTTTGCGGTGAAATACTTGGAAGAAGTTGGCAGGTAATTCAACGGGTACATAGGCGCTAACAGCAGAGCTGTGTGGACAGCATAGGGCACAGTTAGACACAGTACGCTCTGGCCATCCACTGCACCTGATTTTCTCCCAGTTGTCTCAACTTTGTCTTGCCACTGGACCAAGATAAAAACTCAGGAGAGAGAGTGTGGCTGACGATTAGCGCAACTCTTCCACACTATAAACCAACTTCAACACTAGTCATTTCTCTCATCATCATTCCAGCTATATGTATATCAGATTTTTTAGGGATGCAGTGTGGTCAAAAATGGAAAATGTGTTGACTCAAGTTGCAAGGCGAGTATATATGTGTACATATATATATATATTTATATATATTTATTTATTTATTTATTTATTTTTTCAATAATACATTTAAATTCACGAAAAAATGCATCTCAACAACTAAGTAGGAAAGTAGCCTTTATTATAACAGCTAGGGAGAAGCTCTGGCCCACAGAGACAAACAACCAACCACTGGAAGCTGTATGGGAACTTTGAGGAACTTTTAAATATAGCAACATTTATCCAGAAACTGGACTTCTTGTGTAGACATGTTAAACTGCGAAGAAGAAGAAGCTTACACAGTTAAAAACTCTCTTCATTCCTTAACATGACAACATGCAGTACCAAAAGTTAGACTGGTACTCAATTCTATGTACAGTTCTTCTTCTTTCGTTCATTTGAAACATGTCTATATCTGTAATTCTGTCTCCTTAATAAAACTCACTGTCTTTTGTAGTTCATACAGTGTCCCATAGGGTACAGGGTCCGGCACCGTCCCTGCCTGAACGTCCGCCACAGGGCAGGCACTATAACTATTTATAGATGTAGACATGTTTCCATTGTGTTTTGTGCGTGGCATCCTGATTGTCTGTGCGCCTTTTGGCTGGTTGTCTCCATCTTCAGCACTCTGCTTACTTGGGCCGGACTATGGTCCTGCTCGAGTGAGACTGCCCAACCAGTCTTAGTTTCCAGCCCCTGATGGCTGAACTAAGCTCCATCACCTCTACACGGTGCTGGCCTCGATGGGGTCTATGTACAGTAAATTGTTTGGTGCACTGTATTATTAGTTTTGTATAATTATAAAAATTGTTTTAAAAAATGATAAACACTGACCTCTGGAGTTAGAAATTTATTGTTCCTTCCAACACACAGAAGATCAAAAATGATCTCCTTCACAGCAAAGTCTAATCTTTCCTGAGAAAAAAACAGAAAAATAACGTTTTAAATCATGAGTGTGGACAATGCAGAAAGTTTCACTGTATTTGGTATTTATTGTGTTGATTCATTGAATCATGGTAGCTCTATTGTTCTTGAACTGGCTTCCTGCTTGGGTGATCTACGGTTCAATTTTCAGTTCAACTGGAAATATAATTTAATATATTGGAAATTTATTTGGAAATAGGTACCAGGTCTCCTGTACAAAAGTAAAGTAAAGGTGGCAGGATTGATACTGACCACATCATCTGTTGGTATGTCATTGGCCATGAAAAACATGGGGCTAACACCATATTCCCCAATATGCCTCAATGGTGTGAAAAAGGTAAAACTTGAATACCTTTTTTTGGCCTCTTACTATGAGTAAAGTGAAAGACAACTGAGGAGTGTTGTGCATGGCATGAGACTAGAATTTTTTTTTACAAAAGACACATTAATGTTGAAATCATCAGTGCAAGATACATACAAATTATAGCACTTCTTCACTTGCATTTGGGATATCAGTAGCCTAGTAGATAGTGAGCTTGCTTGCTATCACTGGGTTACAGCTTGCCAAATTCAAAGCCACGACCACTCCTCCAGTTGACTCAGGTGCAGATGAGTACCTGACACATGAGTTAGGGAAGGTAAAGACAGCAAGGAAGGGAACTGGCCACCACAACTAATAGTTGCTGCAGCTTAGTACATGAGGAGTTATCTTCAACCCTGATGGCAGGTTGCTGTCATGGGACATACCTATAATGTTATGTGGTTATTCCTGATAATGTTGATCTCTACCTTTCATTCTGCCTCTTCTTCTTCTTGTTTCATTTCTCTGGGATGTATTTATATCTATAAACTTGACTATCATACTACTTGAAAAACAAAATGTTTGCATTTGTCTGATCCCCAACTCTTGAGAGACTTTGATTGTAGCTTAGCTACTATTGACAGCTCTTGCGGTTAGAAAACACTCAAGGTGCTCTATAACATATAGATATAACAGACACTGCAAAAAACTTATTGTCTAACAAAAAAACATTAATAAACTTCAAGTCCTTACTTTTGCAATGAACTGTATAATCTTAACAAAAATGTTCAGTGGCATGTCCTTTGGTGTGACCAGTTTAGACCCCTTTGGAAACAAACTATTGACGATACTCTGCAGTCGGCTCTGAGTGGCAGTGTTGCTCTCACATTTGATTCTAACCATGTACACCCTTAAAATAAACAATTCTGTAGTTATGAGGACATACAGAAAGAAATAGTACCATTTACAACACAAATTAATACATATTAATTCTAAACTAAAATCATTGCATTTCAGGTAGACCCATAGGTGCTTAGTCTCCCTCAGCAAATATCGAAGGGTGTGCATGTTAATTGTTCCTGTATCTCGCTGGTTGAATACACTCCTCATTCTGCCATGTAAGCATCCAGTTGTACTAGCTCCACGTTTAATATCAAAATCTCTGAATTTCAGTCTTGATGTATCGTCAGTCCATGTCCAGATCCAGCAGACAATTGTGAAGAAATTTCAGTACATCCCCCTTATCAACTCCTGATCTATTGATGCAATGGATCCAAGTCTGTTTACTCTCTAATTATACTAATATACAACCAGTTAATATATGTTTAAACTTTTAATTTACAATCTATCAATAAACTATTTAAACTGAATTACAATCAACATTTTTAACTTGATTTACAATCAATACACATTTAAACTAATTTACAATCAACATATTTAAACTGATTTATAATTAACACATACTTAAGCTAATTTATAACCTATGAATACAAATATGGCAACGATGTACATGACATTTAATGTTTCTGTCGATAGTGTACTTCAGTCTTTTTTAAACAATAAGTCATGTTTTGACATCTGATACATGTAGAAATATTACCTATAACCAAAAACAATAGGTAATGTTTCAATCATACTTTTCTCATTCTGTTACTCCAAGACTCATAGACCCAATTGTGTGAAAACTGTCCAATTGCTTTCTTCACTTCATGACTGAACAGGATGTGTCTGCAGGTTTAACCATCAGCTCCTCAACATACACACCATATATCTTCTGCTGGTTATAGAATGAAGTCCAGAGAATGTAATGCATCAAGCCATTGTTTAACAGCTCAACTGTGATACCTGTGCCTTTTGACCTGACACATTTCACCTCAGCTCAGCTTGTGGGTAACTTTAATGTTATGGAATTCAATGGCCAATTCCACCTCTAAACCACATTAGTTTCCTCTTAAGACATGAATGGCAGGTTACGGTGTTATTATCCTTTGCTCCCCTAACAGGGCCTGGTAACATGAGAGTGATAAATGAAATCTTAAAGAATTTGTTCTAAGTTAACCATAAAAATCAGTGATTAAGAAAATGTTTACAGTACCACAGCAGCCTGTAGAGGGACTCAAGTGCAACACGGGACATTTTAACATCACGATTCTTGAGTTGAGAGAGGCACATGGAGAGGAAATAATGCCAGTTGTTGAGGAAAAACTGCTTCTGACTGACACACAGCAGGCAAGTCACCAGTGGAAACAAATGCTAGGTGAATACAATTAGCAATAAATAAGCATTAAAGCCATTTTCAATTGTCATTGTGTTCATTAGCTTAGCTTCTAAGCATCACTCAATTTTCAAACTTACTTTATTCTAAGCAACAATAAATTTTCCAACTTACTTTACTCTAAGCATCACTCAGTTGTCCAACAATCTTTATCCTAAGCATCACTCAATCTTCCAACTTTATTTATTTTATATTAAACAATTCAATCTCCAAAAACATTTCTCCTAAACATGTCAAACTTTTCTAATACTCTTTCTCTTTATCTGTTACTAACACTTCTTTGGGAGGCTTGATAATGTATGTTAAGCCATCCACCTGCCGACCAGCAGACCTGGGTTTCAAGTCCACTAGTTATTCGTGGTTTTAAATAAAAATTACTTCCATGGTTCACTCAGTCACCAGGAAATAAGGTACTATAGGGCTCATGAAAATAGGACTCATGCTCTTCTTCTACATTAGTTTTCAAACAGGACTTGCTGTGTTGGTTGGTTGGTTGGTTGGTTGGTTGCTGATCCAGCGGTCCATGGGCTCATGCCCTTTGACCCAATGCCATTGTGTGATATATGCATGTGTTTGTGAGTTGTTGTTTTGTTCCATATAATGTGTTCCATTTATCTGGCCCTGGAGGGAGAAGCATTTTCCTGATGTCATCCAGCGCTGGACATTCAAAAAGGTGGTGGTCAACAGTTTCATATGAATGAGTGCACAGCCGGCACCCTGGAGTGTGTTGTGGTTGTATTCTGTTCAGGTGATTGTTAAGCTGTACATGTTGTGTGCGCAGTCGGAATATGATACTCTGGTCTTTTCTTTCCAGGAGGTTGATATTGTCTTTAGGATTTGGGCTGGTCATATATTTATAGATTTCCCTCCCAGTGTGTCCCATGGCCCATCTGTTCATCCAATTTTCTTTGTTCACAGATTTCAGAATCATTTTAACTGTGTGCATTGCTGTTTCTGTATAAGGTTGTTCTTGTTGTGCTCCCCTCTTTGCTAGTCTGTCTGCTTTATCATTACCAGGTGTGTTTGAGTGGCCAGGAATCCACTGCATAACAATGTTGACATCACAAGATGTGAGCAGCTGGTTTGCATGGTGGTATATTTCAGCTAGCTCGGGTTTACAATGTCCATCACATTCCAATGCTTGGAGAGCAGACATAGAGTCTGTAAAAATAACAATGTTTTGGACTTTTGATGGGAAGGCATCAAATATGGTCTTCAGGTGGTACAAGGCAATTTCTAGTGCTGTTATTTCAGCTTCATAGTTAGAACATATCTCCCCACAGGCATCAAACAACTCATCAGATGTTTTGTCTGGATATTCTATATAGACACCATAACCTGCTTTGATGATGGCTTTGAAGGCAGACCCATCAGTATAGACATGAATCCATTGTTCTGGGTAGGTGTCTATTGTTTTCTGTGTTGCTTTCATAAGACTTACTGGGTCGGAACGTTTCGTTGCATTATCTCTTAACTGTGTTTTAATTTCTGGCAATTTAAAGCCTGTGTGTGGTGGTAAACATTTTTCTACTCTTTGCAGTCTTTGTCTCTTGTCTGGAAGGTGGTAACTGTCTTTTATTTCATTGACATGGCTCAGGACTGACTTTTGTTTTATTCTGTGGTTTGGTTCCCAGTTTTCTACAAGTTGTTTATTTGGGTGGTCTTTGTTCATTCTTTTGCTTCTTTCATAAGTCTCCATTGCAGCCATATCTCTCCGCATCTCAAGGGGTTCTACATTCGTATGTATTTCACATGCAGCCGTCGGTGTAGATCTCATTGCTCCACTAATAAGACGTAGGGCATTGTTCTGCACTCTGTCTAGGGATTCTACATTTGTTGTGGAACATGTTGTGAGGAGTGCACTGTTGTATTCTAAAGCAGAACGTATGTAACCAAGGTATAGTCCTCTAAGGGTATCCTTGTCTGATCCCCAAGATGTGCCAGCGAGTCTTTTCAGTAGTTGTAACCGTTTGAGGGCTTTATTTTTGATATTTTTTACATGCTTCTTGAGGGTGAGCTGCCGATCAAGCATGATTCCAAGATATGTGGGGTGTTCTTCTCTTGGCAATTTCTGTGTATCCAACCATAGACTAATATTTTCTTTGACTACCTTATGACTCTTGGTAAAGATGGTATAGACAGTTTTCTCACAGTTTATTTTTAGCTTCCATGTTTGACAGTATTCATGTAGTCTTTTTAAATCTCCATTTAGTCTTTTGGCAGCACTTTCAACATTCTGATGACTCTGCCATATTGTTAAGTCATCAGCATAGAGGGCTTTTTCAGCTTTGATATGTTTGGTAAGGTCATTGATGTAAATGAGAAAGAGGGTGCAGCTTAAAGCAGAACCCTGTGGTAAGCCTTCCTCTAGAACTTCTTTAGATGAAATTGCATCATTTATCTTTGTCTGGATTGTTCTGTCAATGAGGAAGTATTTTATCCAGTTGTATAGCTTTCCACTAATTCCCATCTCAATCATCTTCATCAAAAGACCCTTTCTCCATACTCGATCATAAGCCTGTTGTAAGTCAAAGAAGATGGCCACAGTGTGTTTGTTTTCCTGGAATCCATCATGGATTTTCTGTGTCAACCTAAATAGTTGGTCTTCTGTGCAACTGCCTTTTCTGAAGCCAGCCTGTTCATGGCAGAGGATGTTTGAGCTCTCGAGGAACCAGTAAAGTCGTGCGTTAACCATTCTTTCTGCTAATTTCCCAAGACATGATGTTAGGGATATGGGGCGGTAGCTTTGTAGACTTGCTGTGTAGACATGTCAAACTCCGAACGAGAAGAAGAAGAAACTGCAGTAGAACAGCAGGATACAGCCAAGAAAACTGAATGTATTGTCATAGTCTACAGCTTTGCTGCGATATCTACACCTTTTGGCCTGACACTTCTGACTTAAGCATGTCTTCTGGGTCACTTTTAACTCTGTATGGTAGATAGCTGTCTTTGAGCCATTAATGACTGGACTATATAAGCTATCAGTGACTGTTGCAATAATTTCATTGTAAATGTACAATTATTGTTTAAAACTAATCAAAGAAAAATCAGATTGATAATTGCCTCCTTTTGGATAAAATTGAAAGGCAAATATCCGAACTAACTGTAATTGCCATTTAAATTTTGCTTTAATTTCCTTTGACATACATATGTGAGACTAGATTTTTGCCACTGTGTCATTAGGACTTTGTACAGAAATAATATGGCCATTTCTAATCCATTGCGCTTAGCATTATCCTCAATTGAGCCATGTATTGAGAATCTTGAAGAAGGAGCAGGCTGATCTGTCACATTAGAAGTTCACTGAATTTAATAATACATACCTTTTCCAATAACAAATATTAAAAAACTTGGCTTTCCTATAATCCCATGCATCATATGAAAAGGTAGTGTAATGATGTAAACTTGTTTGATTTGAACATGTAATGAGACATGACTCCCTAAAATTATTTTGCAAAGAACAGTTGAGGGTGAAGGAGAAGAGGAAAAGTAAAAGAAAAATATGAATTTATAGCATTAAAGTGTGTTTATTCTACACTTTTCTGAATAACTGAAGATCAGTGCTGTTTGGAGGGCATTTTGTGTTGATGTATCCAGTGTGACACCCCTACAACCCTAATGGGTTATGTATCTTATTATTATTATCATAGATGTCAACTGATATGAATTTTGGACCTAAAAAACCCCACAAAATATTTAAATTTTTTCTTTTTTTTATTAAATAAAAGGTCATTTGGTGTTAAACCTTCAGAAATTACTACTAATGCGGACATTTTGCACGCACTGAACGTATTGAAGTGCAAAACAAAAATGTGAAAGTTTTTTTGGGGGTCCTAAATACAGACATTATTTTTTAAATGCAGAAATAAATTGTTAAAAAACTGGATTTATGAAAAAATAAGTTGACAGCTATGTATAATTATTATTATTATACATCACATAAGACCTTTGACCTTTGATCCTAATCACCACGCTATGTCCCTAGCAGATTTAGAAACAAATTTTCGGTCAGCAGCAACAAAAAGTTTGAGAAGCACTGCTCTATAGGATAGGACTGCCACATCATACCAAACCTCCTTAGTATCCTCTTATGGCATGCAAGGTAGGTAACAGTGTCACAATTCTTAACTCCCCTTTCAGGTCCCAGTAATACATATGCAAACAGACATTCATTAATGGAGGTTTGTAGTTTTCTATTTGTTTCAATGATACATATATTTATCTTTATATATATATATATATAAATAGGTTCAAATCCTGCTCGCAATGTCTTGTTTACAAAGTGAATCTTTTTAGAGATCCCTGTAGACTTGTAGATTATCACTTGAAACCACACAGTCATGTGCTATGCATGGCACTCTCTATAAGAAGTGTGTTGCTTCATTAAGAGAGTGGAGCACATATAAGGTAACAATATGGATGTACAATTAAATCAATCCTCCGCATCGTTTCAACACTTTATCACGTACCAATGTATGTTTTCTTTTGGTAGCCATATCCACAGTAACTGAGTACAAATCTTCAGCTAGTTTTTTCAATACAGGTATGTTCACTTCATTCTTGGCAGTCTGGAATAAACAGGATAATAATTTAATCAATAAAAGAGACATAACTGTCTCAAAGTACAAAATCTTATTTTTAAAATGTATTAATCTCATGTATCGCTCTCAAACTCCTGCAGATTAATCAGATGTAATCAAGAGAACTAAATTGTGGTTTACAACTTGATTGTGATACTTATAACATTTAGTATGACACATTCGACTTCAGCAAAGCATTTTGTGTTACTTTCTCCAGGATGAGGCAGCCAACCTCATGTCCAACCTTCTTAAGTCACCTCTTGCAACGTGCATGACAGGTTACAGTATTAAATTCCTTGCTCTCCTATCAGACCCCAGCAACACAAGGAGACAGTGAAGGGCTAACCTATTACATTAAGATTAAGAAAAAGCATCTTTCATCTTGGACATCTGGCTATTTATGTTTGGTATGAAGCGAGCTGAAAATCACATACTACGTCATTTAAAATTAAATTTTATTTATTGTTTCTATGTATTGTCCTTCGCATGTAGATGACACTATTGACCAATCAGATCAACAATTATGCAACAATAAGCCCTCAGTGGATTTGACAGGCCAATATAGTGAGGCATTACTCTTGTGGAAGCCCCACATCATTTCATCTGTACAATTATGTTTCTGTTTATGGTGCAAGATTGAGAGAACCCAGAGTTGCACATTATGCTGGGAGTCAGATGAGTATCAACCCTGACCATGGTCCAAGCTACCATGTATACATGGCGCCCCAGGTATGAACAGATGGCACATGAGATGTGGTGAAACACAGCTCTGTGTACAAAATGATAATTTCATGAGAGCCCAGAATCATGCAAACATGTTAGCCGTATATATTACCACCAGATTTGTATGTAGTATTTAACGGCAGGGAAATAATCAATAAAACACAAAGAACAATTCTCCCTTTTTTTCTTATATTTTGCTATCTTTCGCTTCACATCCCAGATAATATGTAGACCCTTATTTTGGTATGGTACCAAAATTTCTCTCTTGTTCTTTTAGTTAGTGTCCACACTGACAAACTGAAGAAACAATGTTGGTATGAAAACTTCATTTTTGATTTGCCTTTTTTTTCTATTGTGATAGATGTGTTTAAAGCTTTCTATTGATCAATAAAAATCAATATTCATTTGGTGTCTGTATTTTATTATCTTTTCGCTAATTTCTACAAATTTTGGACTTCTAATAAATAAACATAATTGATAAACTCAACTTACAGCAGCTACTGGCAGCAGGATCTCCACAAGAAGCCCAGCCAAGGCATGTTTAATGTCTCTGTCCTTAACTTCAAGGAAGTAGTGTCCAAGTTCAAGGAGTAGCTGTACACAGAGCTCAAACTCTTCAATGGGATGCATCTATACAATATATATAGAGGAAAAATGTGCATAACATATGAAATAAAAACATACCTCATGACAAGGAAAACTAATTAGTGGCTGCATGACACACACACATACACAATTACAAACATATCCTGCAATGAACATTGCTATTCAACTATTGTTGAATTTTGAGGTAACACTTCTCTTTTTAACATCATGTCTCTTTTTTTCCTCAATTTATTTCTGTTACAAAGTATTCCAAACTTACTTCTCATGATGTGGCCAATAAATATGAACTTCTTTTTCTGATGTTGATAGATAACTTTTGAAGTCAATTTTCAGCATTCTCAACATTCTTCTGAAAAATCATTTCTCTTTAGCCTCTAAACTAAACTTATTTACATTACTTATAAACTTATACCCAATCAATATCGCCAATACAATGTGGATGGTCTGAGTTTGAACAACCTAGCTGTTCAACAAGTTTAGTATGCAAGAAGAGGTTACTCTGTTACCATTGATGTGACACACAAAACTAAAAAATATCGATGTTAAATTTTGTGCATATATGACTACTTAATCTTGCAATAATGCATGACATTCTGGTTGTTACTGTGCACCTTCTGGTCAAATGTTTCTGACTTCAACTATGTTACTAGGGAGTACTGTCGTCCTGCCCAAATGTAGGAAGGCCTGGCCAGTCTTAGTTTCTGGCCTCTGCTTACTAGACTAAGCCCCAACTCCTCGCCAATTAACTGGTCTCTAAGAATGTAGAAATAGAAATGTGAGACATGAAGAGAAGAGAATTTTGTTGCTTTTGTGAAGACATGATACCTAGTCGCGTTGCGTGACACCATGGTCGCTGGTGCGCCTCTCTGCCAGGTATCTCCGACTTCAGTGATTGCTTGGGCAGGACTATGGTCCTGCTCGATGTCAGGCATGGTTTGACCAATCTTAATTTCCAACCTCTGTTGGCTGAACAAAGCTTCATCTCCACTTTAAGCAGTTGTTCTCAATGGTGAGTATGAATAAATCTGAATAAATAACTGAACTATAGCACAAACCAGTTTCAACCATTGTAGAGAGATATCTTCTTTGTTCACTCTCAGACTGCCACATTTATGACTCTGACAAAGATAGCAGTCAATCCCAGTCTCCTAGCAGCATCATATAGTTGTTCATAAAAGGAGACAGTATGGCCAAGTGCTTCTCCAATGCTCATGATATTTGTGGAGAGTCTGATCATCTTTGTCGGAGTGCACTGCACTAGATTATTACTTGCTGCTAGTTTCCTATGTGTTGCTGGGGCCTGAAAGGGGTGTAAAGAATAGCAACACTTTTACCTGCCATGAATGTCATAGGAGGTGACTACGGGGGTTTTGGGAGTGGGGTTGGCTGTCCCATCCTACAGATGGTCAAAGTGAGGCAGAGGTCATGCTGATGTAAGATGTGTCAGGCCGAAAGGCACAAATATCACAGTCAAACTATAAACTATGACAGAGCATTTCATTCTCAGAATTACTTACTGCTAAACTGTAAGAGTTTAAGAACAAACACAGAAGAAGAAGACTTAACTTTAGTGTAGAATTGGAAAGATTAATCTCATGAAAACATGTTCCAGAAATGAGACAAAAGGGTCTTCCTAAACATTGATGTATACAGGATAGTACGGACCTTCTAAATGTAACTGAAAGAATCAGAACATCTTGCACAAAAGCAAGAGACTTACAAAATGGCAAAAAAACAATATTCTGCAAAGGAATATTTACCCAAAAAAAGACAATATTCTACAAAGGAACATTCACACAAAAAAAGACAATACTCTGCCAGCAAACACTCACACACAAAAAAGACAATATTTGCAAAGGAATATTCACAAAAAGAAAGACAATATTCTGCAATGGAACATTCACACACAAAAAGAAGTTGGACAATTTCTCACCTTCACTCTAAAAAATTTGAGACCCATGAGCAAACTGATAATGCTCTGTGCTGTGTATGGTGTCTGATCCCTCAACTTTAGCTCTTTTAGCTCATTTATAAACTTCTTGCGCACTGCCAGAAATCTGTGACATGGTTTAATTGGTGATTTTTTAAAATAAAAAAATGACAATTGACAGAAATAAACTGTTTAATCTTTCTAATACAATTCTTATAAAAAAATTTTATTGTACGTAAAATTTCATTATCATCATCATGAGCTGTGTCAAGTGGCATATGCAGTAAGTAATCCCCACTACATTCTATCTGTAGTACTGTCTATCAGCTCCTCAGCTATCTCTCTATCTTGCCATGATATCAAAGAATCCAGCATCCTCTCTATTTGATGTAATTTTTCTTTTTTCCTTCAATTTCCTTCTGTTACATTGTACTCCAAACCTACATCTCATGTGGCCAATAAATATGGACTGTTCTTTCTCCGATGATGATCTTCCTCAACACCTCTCTATTTGTTTTTCTTGTCAGCCTCAGTCTCGTTGGCCTCTAAACTAAACGTATGTACATTACATTTGTGCTGTAAAATCAGATCTCATCACAACATCAATGGCTGACTGTAGTAGTCATTAACGTTTAGCATGTCATCATTCATATATAATTCAAATGATCTTATATATAGTCTAAGAATAATACTAATGAATAATACTAATACAAATTATACTAATGACACAATTATAACATGTTACGGTTTTTTTATGGTTAACTATTTTCAATGTTTTTTTACAGAAATAATGATAGTAAATCAAAACTAGTCCATATAAGCACAATGTGTCCAAAGTCATGTTCAAAAATGAGTAAAAGAAAAGTTAATGAAAAATATTGGTTATTAATAATGAAAAAGAAGCTATCAGCAATGAAAGCAAATACAAACTTTCATCAATGGATGCCTGCATAGAATAGAAGGTTTGAAATGGTGTAATAAGATCACCAATGAAAAACTCATGGAAAGAACTAAGCAGACACAATAAAGATAGAACTAAAAAAATCAGAGCTGTAAATGGATAGGCCACACACTAAGAAGGCCAACAGAAAGGATTGTAAGATTAAAAACCAACAGGACAAAATAGGAGGACCACAGCAAGAAAGAGTTAGATATAGACATATGAAGGATAGGTATATCGACACAAGTCAATAGATTGGAAAAAGTTCAAAATGAGGCAATGAGAGCAGTACAGGGGTGTACTAGAGATACACCCATCTCTGCTATGAGATTTCTGCTTGATCTCCCCAGCATTAGAGTGCGACATCAAGCAGCACAAGTTAAGTCATACCTTAAAGTGACAGAATACAACCACCACCCATTACACCATCGTATAGATGAGTCAAAGGGAAAACGTATTAAGCGTGGCAGATCATGGATGGCAGAGGCTGAAGACACACTGCGAATAGTATGTGAATTGGAAGAAATAGGAAAGGGCAGTGAATGGGTGGAGGTAGATCCTGAGAAGAAATCACTGACTAAAGTAATAATACAACTAGATAAAGCGTGTCGAAAATGGACGGCATTCAGGGCTCAGGATACAGTGCAAGAACTCGCCCAACTATACTCGAAACCACAAGACATAATTATATACACAGATGGATCTGTTACCAGAAACACAAATAAAATCGGTTGAGGGTTTTGTTGCCTACAGAAATGGCGTGAAGTTGGTTGAGAAATCTTCAGCATATTCTACTGTCACATCGAGCATGAGGATGGAGATAGAGGGAGTTACAGCAGCTCTTAATTGGTTGATAACTGATACATCAACACACACGGTAATACTCACAGACTCTCAAAGCATGTTGCGCAAGATAGAAAAGTTCATGCTAAGAAAAGAATGGTGAGACTTATTGAACAACTCAGTTGTCCAAAGCATTACATGGATATTCTGCCCTGGTCATGCTGGGGTCAGAGGAAACGAGAGAGCCGACTTACTGGCAGGCAATGTGGCGATAGACGGCACATTGCTGAGAAGAGATAAAGCAGATTTAATAAAGGCAGTAATAAATTCATTTCGAGATGCAGATGATGTCAATGAGGTTGAGAAAGTACACATACAGAGAATGTTAGAAATGGGAGTATTCAGAGGTGAGGGGAGAAAAAGTAAATTTTTTGGAAAGTCCCGAAGATCACACAATCAACACCTAACCGGAACTATGAGTATACATACACTGGGATGGCTGCTGGAGCGGAGGGCGGAGCACTTATGGGAATGTCCCTGCGTGCTGTGAAGCCAGTTTCTAATCAAGAATCAAGAATCAAGGATAGGTATTTGGTACTCGTTTGTTGATTATCCTCCTCGCACACCGGAAATGTCCAAAGGTGCTCAGATCTCCGCTTTCGTATATCTCTTAGGGTATAATGGCTGGTGGTTCCAGTTCTATGTTGATTCACTGCTCTTTTGGAAATCTTTGTTAGGTGTTCTGTACGGGCTATACGGCTAACCTCACTCCAATTCACGCATTCTTGACAAAGGATAGGTAAGACATGGAAAGAAATAAAAGCAATAGGTAAAGATAGGACAAAATGGAAGAAATTTATTGAGTACCTATACTCCACATGGTGTTTAACTCTTAATGTCTACTGAGATGCTAATATCTACATTTTGGAGACCTGATATTCCAAAATGTCACTCAAATCAACATTTTAATATGAATTTACTATCGTGAACTATAAACATCATGATGTACATAAAATCAAATGAATCATTCACATTTGTGGTACCTCTGATAAAAAAATAGGTCTACCTTCGGATGAATGCGAAAGTCTGAGACATTCATTTTAAATTTGAAAGATATTTTCATAAACAGGTGTGTTTACATTTTCATTTTGAGTAACTTCTTCTTCTTCTGCGTTCGTTCTCAAACTCCTGCAGATTAGCAGGATGTAGTCCGGAGAACGGGATGCCTTGTGTCATGGTTTATAGCATTGCTGCGATATCTGCGCTTTTCGGCCTGACACATCCGACTTCAGCACGGCTTTGGGTCACTGACCCTATATGAGATGGAACAGCCAACTCCATCCCATAACCTCCTTAGTCACCTTTTACGACATGCGTGGAAGGTACACAGTGTTGCTATTCTTTGCTCCCCTTTTGGTCCCTGGCAACACACAGGCGATTTTGTGTAACTTATTGCTACTTGTATTTGAAGTAATGAAATCTAGATGTCCTCGATGTTTTACGGCTATTTAGACTTTGGAAATGTTATATAATATGTTATATAATACATTAGATAATAATTCCAATATTAGCTTAGATGACGACCGTAGGTCTAATATGGAAATATTACAATCAGACTTTGACGGAAGTTCTGATTCAGATTTTAGTGTTGATAGAAGCTGAAGGAGGTCTTTTCCAGTGCAATATATATTGCTATCCCTCTTATCTACATTCAAAACAAAAACATTATTTTTGGAGTACCACATACAGATGTGAATATTCAGACCTTCATATAAGGCATAATAATTTGAATTATATATATCTTAGGATATGTAAATAAGTCCTGGGCACTAAAATTGTATCTTAAAGAATAGAACATTTTGTGAGAAATTCATATTTTGTATGCATTTGCTGACTTTAAGACAATGTGACGCCCTCGTAAAAGGTGGATAGATAGTGTATTAGAGACACTCGGAAATATAACAGGAAAGGAGGCAAATAGAAGGGCAAAAGACCGTACACTCACTCTCCCCTCAACACCGAAAGGTACATGAGGACAGAAAGAAGAAGAAGAAGACAATGTGACATTTATACGTAATTCTGTATACATAAATACTTGTATGCACTACAAAATGATTCAGGATATATGCAGATGTATTTTATTTCAAAATAAATGGATTATGATTCAGTCTTCTGGGATACAAGCTTGGGTGTGTACACATTTCTATTGTTATTTCCCGACATTTTCTTTTTTATTAATTGAATTTTCTATAACTAACACAATATTGCATGTAAGGAAACAAACTAAACTGAGTCTTATTACCTATCCATTTCTGAATATTTTGATGCCAGAATTGTCCATGTGAACAGAATGGTTATGGAGACATTGTAAAAATACAAATACTACCATAAATTAATAAAAATAATCCAAAATGTGCTCCAGCATAGCAGGAAAACCTTACTGTGGCTTATGGAGACAAAGATTTAAAGGTGAATAGAACAGGTAGACCTGAATGAAAGTAAATCTTATTTTCTCATCTGTATTAAATTTACCTGGATGTAGCCAAAACTCCCAACACTTCTGCATACAGATCAGATATGATGTTAACATTAGTTCCATTTGGGCTAGACTGGAGCCTGCAAGAAGACAACTCAAATAATTTATTAAGAAACTACTTAATTTTGTAATCAACACATTTTTCAGATCTCTTGGTACACACACAAAATGACAGTAGACCAAAATCTATTACCTTGATTATCAAACACACAATGCGTTCATCTATCTATGTGATGTGTCCTTTACAGAACGTTGTCCTCATTGTCAATCTGTAAGCCTCTCAGTTCTGTGCAAGTTGCCCAGCTTCTTCTGGCGTCATATTCAGAAGGTCGTTGATGAATTCATAAGGTACACAAATAATGATCCAGCATTTTTTATTATACTTTTTCAATTTAACTATCACGACAGCCTAACTAGACTAAGATCTATTACTCAATACTACTAGACTAAAGAACAATCACTACAATTTGAGACCATAGATAAATTACTACAGCTCTTGGATACTAAAGATTCATTTTGAGGGTCTCCATGGCATAGTGGTTACGCCATTTGCTTTGTGCTCAAGAGCTCACATCATCTTATTTTAGATTTTTTTCAGAGATCCCTGAGGATTATCACTTGAAGCTATGTGCTAAGAGTGATAATCTCAGCAGGTGGCGTGCCGCTTCGCTGAGAGGGACAGAGTACATATGTGGTAACGCGAGTACAATGAAGTCAACATCATTTCAACCTTTCAAAGATTCATTACTTCAGTTCTTTGAGACTAAAGACACTTTCAAAGACAAATATAGATCAATCACTACAGCTCTCTGAGACCTAAAATCAATCACTACAGCCCTCTTTGACTAACGATAAATTACTACAGTTCTCTAAAACTTAAGATAAATCACTACAGTCCTCTGAGACTAAATATCGATCATTAAACAACTCCAACGTCAATTCAATAAGATGACAGAGCACTACTGGTAGGAAAGAGGAGCAAAATTTTACAAATAAACTCCAAAATGTGTTCATGGCTCTCAGATTTTCTAGAAATCTGCTCCATTACTAAATCTTAGATTTTATCTCTCTTTCTCTCTCTCTCTCTTTGTGTGTGTGTGTGTGTGTGCATGCATACATGCACATGCGTCTGTGTGCGTGCATGTGCATGCTGCAACCTTGATCTGATAAACATGTGGTCCAGTGCCAGTTTGGTTGGTAACAGGGACCATTAGTGTCTAAAAAATCTCCCATTTCCAATTACCCTGCTCTGCAGGCCTTTAACGGTACAGTCATTTTGGACTCCAATCAAAAGATTGTGGATTTTATTATGTGAGGTTGCTTCGCATCAGCTATTAGACATAGAGATTTCATGATAATTTTATTTTTGGGAAACTTTCAGCTTGGGAAATTGTTGTCAAATACGGGATTTCTGGGAAATGGGAAATGATAAGATAGTGTAAGGATAGCGTTAGATTATATCCATCTAGTTTCAGAATGGGATTGACAGACAAGGAATTAACATGAGATTATTTATAGATTTGTCCAGTTCAGGGACTCTTTTAGAGTTAACCAATCCTGGGCCTTGAGAGAAACTCTGGGAGCTGAATCAGGGAGAGAACACAAAACCAGGATGCAGTAGCATTTTGAGAAGATTAGAGAGATTGTGGCAGCAACTTGAGAAGTAGTACAGGATTGAAGATCAGACCACAGAGCGATGAGAAGGAGAGCGCACAGGGAGATATTGTAGTGATTGAAGAGAATTGGAGATCACAGTTAGAGAGTGACAGGATGAACCAATATGGCAGGATAGCCAAGGTACGCAAGATATGCAAATATATAGAGTGCAACTAGATGTTCTTAGTTACAGAATTTAAATATCAGGTTAAAGTAGAATTGGTGCACGTTTTGTAGTTTTTATTCCTGGGTTGTGGAGTCAACTAACATCTAGAGTTGTTATACCTGGATTGTGCGAGTCAACTAACATCTAGAGTTGTTATACCTGGGTTGTGGAGTCAACTAACATCTAGAGTTGTTATACCTGGGTTGTGGAGTCAACTAACATCTAGAGTTGTTATACCTGGGTTGTGGAGTCAACTAACATCTAGAGTTGTTATACCTGGGTTGTGGGGTCAACTAACATCTAGAGTTGTTATACCTGGGTTGTCGAGTCAACTAACATCTAGAGTTGTTATACCTGGGTTGTTCGAGTCAACTAACATCTAGAGTTGTTATACCTGGGTTGTCGAGTCAACTAACATCTAGAGTTGTTATACCTGGGTTGTCGAGTCAACTAACATCTAGAGTTGTTATACCTGGGTTGTGCGAGTTAACTAACATCTAGAGTTGTTATACCTGGGCTGTGCGAGTCAACTAACATCTAGAGTTGTTATACCTGGGTTGTGCGAGTTAACTAACATCTAGAGTGTTTGCTCAGACTTGCTTGTGAATAAACAGCTATGACTAGATAGTTATTGAGAGTGAGGGATTTGACCAAACACATTTAACTCATGTTGACTAATAGTATTGTCATATACTTCACTTGTTTTAACCAAGCCATTCAATAAACTGTATATAGTCTAAGAGTGTTTGAAATTGTCTGCCTGAGTTGAGAGATTACAAGGTGGGAAGGAAAAAGAGTACCATTCAAAGAAGACATATAAACACATATACTGTTTCATATATATGTTAGTGTGTTGTGAACACTGCAGTTTCTGGGAACTATTTCTCAAGTTATAGAGATATGCGCTCTAGAATAATACCCTCAAAGACACATTGCTACTCTCATGAGAGATTATATATGGGATAATTTTAGTAGAATGAAACCAATCCTCTATGCCTGTAAAACTGGACATGTTTTTCATGCTATTTTACTCACTTGTAGATATTCTAGGATTTTTTTAACCAGAATAAATATCTACTAATTAATAGTGCTACTTGGCCATGTGTTACAGGGTCTGAACTAGAAGCAAAGAATAGCAACACTATATAAACTGTCATACATGTCATAATAGATGTTTAAGAAGGTTTGGGAGTGGAGTTGGCTGTATCATCTCATAGAGGGTCACTGTGATCCTAAACCCAGGCTGAAATCATATGTGTCAGACCGAAAAGCACTTCTACTCCATCTACACTGTGAACCATGGCACAATGCCTTCCATCTGTGTGTTTCCATGACCTGAGATGGGAGTAAAGAATAGTGACACTGTTGCCTTCCATGCGCATCGGACTTGGCTGTCCCATCACATAGAGGTCAACTGACCCAGATGCCAGGTTGAAGTCAGATGTATCAGGACGAAAGATACAGATATCGCAGCCAAGCTGTAAACTATGACACAACACATTTTACTCTCTGGACTGCATCCTGCTAATCTGCAAGATTTTTTGAATGAATGCAAAAAAAGAGACAACACATTTCATTCTCTAGACTACAACCTGATAACCAATAGGAATTTTAGAGAAAACAAAGAATATTAAAATAAAATCATCTGATCATGTCTCGGCAATGAAAAACTACAAAACCATAACTATAATGTTCCTACATAACTAAATTTAAGTTGGTCTTCAGACACTTCTTCCTTGGGTACAGCCACGTTTAACAGAATCAAACTTACCCATCTCTGTATTTGAAGTGCTTAAAGCATTGGTCAATAATGTATCCAACCAAATCTTCATGGCCTGGATGATAGGAAAGCTGAAAGACAGAAAAATATACATGATAAGACAGAAAAATATACATGATAAATGCACAAACCACAATATGTGACTGCAAATGATCAGTGGATGCTATTTGAGTCAGAAACATAACAGAAGAAGCAAAACACTATGGTACTAAAGGTCTTTACAGAACATAGAATTTTTCATGTGATACACACCAGTTGGTTAGGTGGTTGCTGATTCAGCGATCCATGGGCTCATGCCCTTTGACCCAACATTATATTTCTGGGGAGTCTGTGAATTTTCAGCCCACTATGGGCCAGAGCCACAGAATAACTATCACACCACCAGGACAGTAGGTTTAAACCTATGCACTGCTCCGGGCCCCTGCAGCCAAGATAAGTTTCCCTGTGCTCATCCCCTGTCATCAATTGACTACTCGTTATGCTGAACTTTTCTATTGCAACCAAATGTTCAAGTCAAAAAGATTGTTACATCCTGAGAAAATATCCTTGTTCTTTTGTTTATTGTTATTTATTCATTTTTATATTTGATATTAAGAATAGACCTGCCGTAAATTATAACTCAATATAGTAATTATCACTTATTTTTTTTGGTTATTTATAGATATGAATGACAGTAGTGACACGCTAGTTTTGTTATGAATGAACAATGCAACAGACACTTATAAACCGAATATAGACTTTCCGAACTGCTGACACTTGATCTAGACAAAAATAGTTTGACAAGGTAATTAGCTACATGTTTTATTTCTTTTAATAGGTGTTATTATGTTAGTTTATTTAAAAAATAACATAATTACAATAGATCCAGATATGTAAGTAGAGAAAACTATCACGGGTGTCAGAGATTGGCATAGAATATAATTACATTGTATGTCAGCTTAGACCTAATGCAGAATGACCGACATCATAAGCGATATCTACATATTTTATTTGTTTATTTGTTTCTTCAGTCCATATTATGTTAGTTTTGCTATGAAAAAAAACATAAATACAACTGGCATAGGCATTTAGGAGGATTTTATCAGTTGCCACATATTACTCAAGTATAGGTGTGTCAAGAAATTATTTTTCATTATTTTATTAAATTATTAATGTGAATTTTCTCTCCCCCCAACTTTCAACTTTCTCACACATACAGCAACCAAAAATAAAAAACAATAATATATGCATTATTCACTTCTTTATTTACATGTACAGACATTATTTAGAAATATATAAAAACAAAAAAAGTATTTTTTTTCCAAATACTCACTAAAAATTATGCAAATTGTCAAAAAAAGAAGCCTGGCTCAGGAGGGGAAATTGTATAATTTTAAGCCAGTGTACTAAAGGTTAATGGTAGTTTCATACTCATTTTTAGAACAATGATGGATGGATGATGACAAATTCTACTCACCTTAGACAGAACTTCAATGAGAACAAGGCAATAGATGAATTCTAGTGCTAGCTGAAAACAGAAAAGTGAGAATTATGTAAATCACATCAATTATATTTGTTTCTTATTATTTTTCTTAAAGAGCATAGAGAAACAGGTCACAAAGAGAGGAATCTATCTATATGTAACAATACTTAGAGAAAGTAAAACAACCAATATTCATACTATTCAAGAACTGCACAAAATAGCTTTGAACAGACAGAATTGGAGAGATCTGACCTCTGCCCTATGCGCTAACTTCAGCGCAAAAGGAAAATGAATGAATGAATGAATAATATATATATATATATATATATATATATATATATATATATATATATATATATATATATATATATATATATATATATATATATATATATATATATATATATATATATATATATATATGGATATGTGTAATTTCATATATATATATATTTATATATATATTTATATATATATATTTATATATATTTCTATATTAATATATGGTTCAAAAGCAGATTGTTTTAAGTGTTAATTCTAAACCACTGGATTCATCCAGTGTAGTAGGACAATCTTTAATATATAGGAGAATAGGTAGAACATCATGGAAAGAGAATAAAACAAATAAAGGGATGCCAAAAACTCTTAATATGAAGAAAGAACCACTAAGAGAAATAAAGATCAGACAAATAAAATATTTTGGACACATTAAAAGACATGATACCTTATTGAAGACCTTACTTGAGGGTAAATTCAAAGGGAAGCGAGCAAGAGGTAAGAAGAGATACAAGTGGGAGAGTAACATCACATGATGAACAGGTTACAGTCTAGCAGAGTGCACCACCAAGACAAGAGATGTTGGAGATCCATTGCAGCCAACCTTCGTTGCGGAGACGGCACTTGATGATGATGAGCTGGACAATGATTTTCTGCAGGATGTAGTTCAGAAAAGAGTTGAACAATTATAGCAGAAATGGAGAGAATAATACAGGTTTTTGAAAACAAATGCTATAGACGAATATTACGTATCCATTATACAGAGTATAAAACCAACATATACGCGAGAAACAAAATATATACTCTTGCAAGCCAACAAGAACATCTCACAGCAGTGGTGAAGTATTGCAAACTTGTGTGGTTTGGCCACGTGATGAGACAAAATTCTCTTTCCAAAAATATCTTGCAGGGAACAGTTGAGGGAGAAAGAAGAGGTCAGAGGAAAGTATGGATTGATATTAAAGATAGGATTAAGATTCTCCACTCAAACAAAGAACTGATAGCAGTTCATGGCGAAATTTGTGTGTTGATGTTTCCAGAGTGACACTCCTACAACCCTGAAGGGTTATGGGTTTGATAATGATGATGGCGAGTCAAGAGAATGGATATGTGTCATTTCACTGTGTTATTTGCACAAAAGGACCCACACATCTCACTTTGGCAATGGTGTATACATTCACTGTTTTACCAACTCCACAGAATGGTGGACTTCATAAGCATATCACTAGTAGGTCAGCCTGTACATTACAATCTGTTTATTAGCTCACTCGAAAAGCCAGCTGAGCCATGTAGATTGATGGGTGTTTAAGTATTGGTAAGAACTGGTAAGTCACAGCATTGGCTTTTTGGCACATTGCTTAAATCTATCTTTTGAGCTTGCCATCCTCCATAAATATGCTCCCTAGATATTTCTTCTTCAGTATTCATTCTTAAACTCCCATTGGTTCTCTCTTAGAGCAGGACAATGGTCCTACAAGATTTCCAGCAGGATGTAGTCCAGAAAATGAAAATGTGTTGTGTCGCCATTTTATTTGCACCAATGGCCCGACACACCCGTCTTCAGAAGCCCTAGGTATTTAAACTCTGGGACGTGTAGTGTGTATTCGCAAGAGTAAAATTCTTAGATAATTTGTGTAGTTAGTTTCATTCCATGCTAATGGAGCTTTTGGTGATGGACTTAATGAGGAAGCAGGATAGGAGAATTTGTTGCAATCATATAAGAAAATACTAAGTCTTATTGTCACTGAATGCTGCGATGTGCTAGGCCTACAAGGCGCATAACGGTGGCACAACGTAATCACGCTCCCGGCGGAAATCACACGGATATCCGTGATGGTTACAATGGAGCGAACGAAAAACAAACAAACAAACTGAATGCTGCATGAGTCTCTGATTTATTTGATTTATTTTTTAAACTATGACACGAGAAGTGTTTAGATGTGTTCAGTAATGTTTAGATAATATATATTAAAAAATACTTACATCTCTCCTTTCACAGATGTAATCTTTACTCCTGATCAGAGAAAACATGTGTCAGTAAATAAATCTTGGAATGCATTAAAAAATTATAAAGAACATAAATGAAGAGGAATAGTTAATAATATGCATGAACAGAGAAAAATAATTGAACAAATTAAAACATAAACATATATGAATAAATGAAAAGATATTTTCTTCTTTGTTCCCTTTCAGACTTCCACACTGATTACTCTGAGAAAGGCAGCAGTCAACCCCACGCTCCACAAAGTGACGTAGAATTTTTAATGAAAGGAGACTACATGGCCTAGTGTTTCTCCATTCTTTGTTATTGATTGGGCAAGTCTGCAACAAGTGTTTGGCTGTAATAGGTCTGGTGCCAGAGGTGCATAAATCTGTCGTGCCAATCTTGTATTTGCAATATTGGTGGTGATATGTCTGTTTTTAGTCAGAAAATGATAACCTGATCCGATCTGGAGAGCTGAAGGTAGGCATCATTTTTTACTTCATTTTGGTGATCATGTTCCCACTTTGATTTGAGAGTGGCTTTAATTGTTGCTTTGGCTGTCTCATAATTCCTATGTTGCAATGCTCTACCTTCTTTGGTGAGTATGTCTTCAAAACAAAAAGATATGAAAAGATCTTAAATCTTGTACATATACGTATGAAAAAATTATTCACTTTTTTTAGTTTGTATTCTAAAACTTCTGCTGCATCTCAATTAAAGCAGTATAATAGTTTTACTAGATTTCCAATAGGATGTATTTCAGAAAACGGGGATGTGTTATGTCCTGGTTTTAATTTCACCACTCAAAGATCTAACACATACGATTTCGGCTGTATTAACATACGATTTCGGCTGTATTAAGATTTTAATAACAAATATGTACCGGTAATATAGAAATGTATATGAATAAAAGATATTTATATGAATAAATTAAATAATGTAAAACTGTCACTAAATTTTAATGTCACAAAACAATCTCCATCCCATTATTTGCAATGGTGGTAGTTTGGTTAGTTATTTTATTTTGCCATTTATTGTCAAACTTCCATGGATCTTTCTTGTAGCAGGACAATGGTCCTACTAAATTTCTAGCAGTATGTAGTCCATAGAATGGAAATGCGTTGTTTTAGTTTTATTTGCAGAAATGGCTCAACAAATCCAATTTCGACGGTAGTGGGTTAATAAGTCACTCCATCAATCATATTAATTCAAGGTTAAATGGATAGTGTAGGGTAAAATCTGCAGCCCTACGATCCAGATGGAGTAAGAAAACCAGTCAAGCTCAAATTTTCATACCACAATTGATTATAATTCATTCATTTTCCTTTTGCGCTGAAGTTAGTGCATAGGGCAGAGGTCAGATCTCTCCAATTCTGTCTGTTCAAAGCTATTCTGTGCAGTTCTTGAATAGTATGAATATTGGTTGTTTTATTTTCTTTAACTTTCTATGTCCACTGAGCCGCTAATATCTACAATTTCTAGACCGACTATGCCAAAAGAAGCTCAAATCTACATTTTAATATGAATTTACTATCGTGTTCGGCATAGTAGGAAAACCGCACGGAGACAAAGAGTTAAGTATTGTTCTTCTGAGTGTTTCTTTTGGTCTACCCCTTGCTCTTTTGCCTGTAGGTATCCATTCAAGAGATTCTAAGGATGACTTTAATCTTGTAAGCATCATATTACAAAGAATTTTGCCAGGTACGGATAGCAGTGTGATTCCCCTCCAGTTATCACAGTTTGTTAGGTCTCATTGCAACTCCTTCCATGTGGAGATCAGGTCTGCCTGAGTAAATAATGTGTTTGTTGTCATTTCAAAGGTATAATTTCCCGGACCCAGTCCAGCGACATTCACTAATTCCCAAAATATTTATGCCATAGTTGGACATTTCCCTACACACCTGTCCTTGTTTACCTATTTGATATAACGATCGTACATTCCAGTAACCTATTTTAAATGAATATTTTGCATTTAGCAGTTGTGGCTGGTTTTTACTTGGTGTTGTAGACAGGTTGTTTAACATTATAAGGGATATGTTTAGAAGTAAGTTTGGTTATAATGTGTTGTTGTTAACTAGATCTGACTGTACGACAATCCCACGATGATGATGATGAAGAAGAGAAATCACACATGCTATCATGAATATCTGATGTTGTAATACAGTGTCACAAAATAATTCATTTGAATGAAAAAGTCAATTGATTATAATAGTGGAAAGAAAAGTAGATAAGATAACAAGTTTGACTATATTAGTTGATAGAAAAGTAGATGAGATACCAAATTTGACTATATTAGTTGAAAAAGAAGTAGATGAGACACCACATTTTACAATATTAGTGAAAAAAATTAATGAGATACTACAATTAACTACAATAGTTGAAAGAAAAGTAACCGAAATACCAAATTTGACTACATTAGTTGATAGAAAAGTAGATGAGACACCACATTTTACAATATTAGTGGAAAAATAAATGAGATACTACAATTAACTACAATAGTTGAAAGAAAAGTAAATGAAATACCAAATTTGACTATATTAATTCAAAGAAAAGTAGATGGGATACCACATTTGACTACATTAGTTGAAGGAAAATTAGATTAGGAAGAGCACAGTTGAACGCAGAGAAACACCACAATATCCTCAGATGTACAACATTAATAAGAACAAAAATATATCTCTATTACCCTTTACTTCTGTGTCTCTGGCGTGACTCAAGCAATGGACTGTCATCTCTCATTTGTCTGTTGTACCATGAAAACAGGGTTCTCAGAATGGATGGTAGACAGTGCTCTGCCATATTTCCTAATGCATTCAATATCTGAAAAGACATGCAAAACATACTGTGGTTAAAAAAGGGTCACTTCATGATCGTATGGTTAACAGGAAATGTTCCTGAGAACAAAGTGGGTTCATATAGTTGATTCACAGTTTACAGCTTGACTGTGATATATGCACTTTTTGCTCTTCTTTGTTCATTCTCAAACTCCTGCATATTAGCAGGATGTAGTCTGAAGAACGGAATTCATTGCATCATAGTTTACAGCTTAGTTGTGATGTATGTATTTTGACCCTTAGTTGTGATGTCACTTTGACCCTTTATGGGCTGGGACAGCCAGTGTCACCCACAAACCTCTTAGTTACCTCGTAAGACATGCATGGCAAGTAACCATGTTGCTATTCTTTGCATCATGGTCTACAGCTTAGCTGCGATATATGTCTTATGGCCCCATACATCCAACCAACATGAATCCTGAGTCAGTTTGACCCTTTATGGGCTAGGAACAACCAGCTTCACCAACAAACATGATTAGTTACCTCACCTTACTTACATGGCAAGTAACCATGTTGCTATTCTTTACATCATGGTCTACAGCTTAGCTGCATAAGATATATTTGTCTTATAGCCAAACACATCCAACTTCAGCATGGATTCTGGGTCAATTTTACCCTTTATGGGCTAGGGACAACCAGTTCCACAAACAAAACCTCATTATTTACCTCACATGGCAAGTAACCATATTGCTATTCTTTACTCCTCTTTCAGGCTATGCAACACTTGGGCAAAGAACCTTTCGATCTGACATATCCAACTTCACTTTATTCTTCACTTTAACAAAATACTCAACTGAAATTTATCTCATAAGCATACCTTCTTCTATTGCTATAAAACAAATGCTGTAGACGTGTGTTATATATATGTTAATGAGAACAGAATACCAATATGTTTGTGCATGGAAGAATTAATGTATTAGCGGATCAACCACTGCCATGCTGAAGTCGGATGTGTCGAGCTAGAAGGCACAGATAACAGAGCTAAGCTGTAAATAATGACACAATACATATCGTAAAGCTTTATAAACTCTAGTGGTACGCAAACGTCATAAAACATTCCTCATTGATAAAATATTTCAAAGTACAGTGGAAGATAGAAGAAGACAAAGTGACTAGAAGAAATTATGGCTGAATAATAGAAAGGATTGGAAAGGGTGTGAAGTTTCCAACTCATAAGGATGGTAGAGCATAGAGATGGGTGGAGATCTTTCTGCACCAAATGTCTCAATGTGACACCTCTACGAGCCTGATGGGTTATGGGTTTATTATTATAATACTTTCTTCTTTTTTGCTCATTCTAAACTTCTTCTTGTTACCAACATGTAATGTGAAGAACAAAATGCATTGTGTCATAGTTTAAAATTTTACTGTCATATCTGCACTTTTCAGCCAGACATATCCAACTTCAGCATGGCTGATGTGTGCTTTGACCTACAGGGAATATCCAACCCACTCCCACATAATCTCATTTAATCATCTCTAATGATATGAATAGTGTGTCACATTTTGCAGTTCTTTGATTCCCTTTTGGGTCCTGACAACACACATGGTGATAAACATACCTGATCAAACTGAGGATCTTCTCCTCTCTGTAGGGATTTGGATAAAGTCCTCTCCTAGAAGATTGAAAATGTATGAATATTCTTAAACAACTTCTACCTCTTTATGAAACAACACAAAGATACATAATTAACAAAAGCATGTACAACAAGAAAGTGATACCAGAAAACACACAAAAGACCATTACTTTTCTAGCAGGTTATTTTCCTGGACATTCTGAATCTATCTATTCGCTAAATTCTTTGTTGCCTTTCAGCGTCAGGGGTAGAAGAGTTTTCTGGAGATGGCCCTTGTGTGTGCTGAGTATTTTGTGGAATTTGTGCCTCTTTTATTTTGTTGGTTTTCGTGGTCTGCCTCTAGGTCACTGTATCTGTGTAGCATAGCTTGCTGTGGTATGCTGTCTGATTGTAGTCTGCTGATGTGTGCAAATCATTTGATCTGTTGTCTCTTAATATATTCCAAGATTGGGGTGGTGCTGGTTCTTTATCTAATGTCCTTATTCCTCATTTTTCTTCTTCAGTGTTCATTCTCAAACTTCTGCTGGATATCCTTTATAGAAGGACCATGGTCCTACTAGATTTCCAGCAGAATGTAGTCCAGGGAATGGAAATGTGTTGTGTCGCCATTTTATTTGCACCAATGGCCCGACACATCCGTCTTCGGCGAGTGTCACTTGTTTAAGTCTGTTGTTTCCAATATATATATATATTGGTATTTCTTTCTGTTCTTCCTACCTTCATTACTTCAGTCTTTTCTATATTTATCTTGATGTTAAAGGTTTGGCATGTTTGATGTAATCTGTCTATTTGTCTTTATAGTTGTCTTTCTGATGTTACTAGCGCTTGGTTGTCTGCAAATAGCAATTTGTTTAAGTTATCCTTCAGATTGTTTTCTTCCATGTCTTTGCTACTTTGCAGATGTGATCTATGTATGTTATGAACAATAGGGGGAATAGTACACATCCCTGTCTCACTCCCGAGTGAATTTGGAAATTATCCGATGTACTTGTGCTCATTCTTACTGCGCATTATACCTACTGGCGTATATGCTCTGACATAGGCTTCTCAGATATTGGGAAACTCGATATGTCTGTAGTGTTAGCCATAGTTGTGCTCTATCCACTCTGTCAAAAGCTTTCTCTTGGTCCACGAAAGCCAAATATAAGTTTTGGTTATGTTCTGTCGCTCTTTCTTAAAGTTGTTTGAGGGTGAAGATTGCATCTGTGCAGCTTTATTTTTACGAAAGCCCAATTGTGTGTCGTTGAGCTGTGGTCCTATATATGCATGCATCCTTCTCTCTAGTATCTTGCTAAAGATTTTTGCTATGTGGCTTAAGAGTGATATGCCTCCATGCTTAGTGTCGTGGGAACAATCACCGCTGTATTCCACTCCTGTGATGTCTTTTGTGTCTACCAAATCACATTGAATAGTCTGTGTAGTCACTTTAAACCTATCCCTGTTAACATTTTTATTAAAATGAATGAACATTCAATATTTTTGTTCTCAAGTCCCACATATTTCTAATTGTAAAGAATGAGGCTGAAATGTATAACCCTTTTCACCCTCTTACAACATTAATGGCAAATGGCAGTATTACATCTGCACTCATTCTTAAACTCCTGCAGATTACTAGGATGTAGTCTAGAGAATATAATGTGTTGCCATGACTACGATATCCGCACATTTCTGCCCAATACATCCAACTTCAGCATTGCTTCTGTCTGGCTCACTATGACACTCCATAGAATGGGATAGCTAACACCGCCACCAAAACCTCCTTAGTTGCCTCTTAATGCTTTTCTTTCAGACCCCGGCAACACACAGGTGAAATTTATTAGATTATCCACATACACATGGCTCTGCTAAGACAAAACTCTTCTAGTTAATAGTCTATTAAATTCATTCTAATATCTACATGGGAGCCATGTAGTGCAGTGGTTAGTGCACTGGCTTCGCATATGAGTGGTCCTAAGTTCATTCCCCAGTTGAGACAAATATTTTTCAGATCGCAGCAGCTCCTGGATCAACCCACTGAATTGGGTACTGGATTATTCTGAGAAGTAAAAGACTGCGAGGGAGAGGAGATGGCTACTGCCTTGATATAGCAGAGCTACTGAAATGTGAAATTGTTAACATTTCACACCCCTACGGTATTAATAAATGCTATGGGTTAACTTTACTTTACTATCTACATACTAATGGCTCTGCTAAAACAATACTCTTCTAGTTAATAGTCTATTAAATATATTCTAATATCTACATACCAATGGCTCTGCTAAGACAATTTCAATCCTTTTCTCAGTTACACGGCAAAATTCCAGGAACAAATTCTGCAGTATAAACTCTCCAGATTTAGCATCCTTGTTGACTCCAGGGATAGCAATATCCTGGGTTGACTCCCGTCGCCATGGAAACTTAACAATGTCATCTGATAAAAACAAAATCACATTAAAACTAATCACTTCCACCCCATGATTTTCAATCATCCATAATCAATGACACACATCAAATTTTGTATGTCCCAGATCATCACTATTTACATAAAATCCTACTTTAAAAACTATTCAGGGTTCTTTGTTAACTTGCAGATTCCAACTTTTAAAATGTTAATATTTCAGCAATTAAAACATTCAACACACACTATTCCAGACAGATGTTTTTTCCCTTTTGTTTACTTCCAACATCTTGAATCGACCTGTGAACTGGCATTACACTGATCTCAGATAATAAGGCAAATTATTTGTATAATTTTGATGTTCGCCTTGGTAAGAAGACTATAATGTTGATGTTCACCTTCGTAAGAAGACTA
The DNA here is from genome assembly GCA_034231615.1 of Meghimatium bilineatum. Taxonomy (NCBI): domain Eukaryota; kingdom Metazoa; phylum Mollusca; class Gastropoda; order Stylommatophora; family Philomycidae; genus Meghimatium; species Meghimatium bilineatum. The sequence continues at coordinate 15,410,197 of CM067312.1, read as the reverse complement.
AGTATAATTTGATGTTCACCTTGGTAAGAAGACTATAATTTTGATGTTCAACTTGGCAAGAAAACTATAATTTTGATGTTCACCTTCGTAAGACAATTCAGTATAATTTTGATGTTCACCTTGGTAAGAAGACTATAATTTTGATGTTCACCTTGGCAAGAAAACTATAATTTTGATGTTCACCTTGGTAAGACAATTCAGTATAATTTTGATATTCACCTTGGCAAGAAAAATATAATTTTGATGTTCACCTTGGTAAGACAATTCAGTATAATTTTGATGTTCACCTTGGCAAGAAAACTATAATTTTGATGTTCACCTTGGTAAGACAATTCAGTATAATTTTGATGTTCACCTTGGCAAGAAAACTATAATTTTGATGTTCACCTTGGAAAGAAAACTATAATTTTGATGTTCACCTTGGTAAGACAATTCAGTATAATTTTGATGTTCACCTTGGTAAGAAAACTATAATTTTGATGTTCACCTTGGCAAGAAAACTATAATTTTGATATTCACCTTGGCAAGAAGACTAAGTATAATTTTTATGTCCTCCAGTTTGTAACAAAGGTACAGCTTCTTTATATGAAGCTGGGAAGCTCAGCAAGTAGACATCTCCAATTAAGTTCGTAATTTTGTTTTTGTGACAATATGGTTTGCTAGTTACATGATTTCAGTGATGGTATGAAAGCTGCACATACTATAAAAAAAGTTGGAATGTGGGCACATATCCCTGTATTGTACCAAATAGCTTAATTATCAATATCTCTAGAGAAGCAAGGGTCTATAGACGTGCCTTCATTCTGTGCATGTTCCAGGTAGGCACACTTCAGGCCACAGAAACACACAAGCAATCTGTATATGATCATTAATATTATCTTAACCATCTAGAAGTAGGTCACAGCATGATTTTATAATACGCCACTGTCCATACCAGCATTTTTTTTCATATTTTGTATTGCAGGAAGAATCAGTCTTTAACTTGCATGGAGAATCAGCCCTTAACTTGCATGGAGAATCAGCCTGTAACATGTTAAATATTACCTTGGTAAGTTTGTTCTATACAGCCACATAAGAGAATCTAGTAAATGTATCTGCTTCTATTCTCATGCTGTGATCATTGTTCAAAAAACTAACAACGATCTTTCCTAAATGCTAGACAATAATTTCAACCCTGGATTCTTCCCATTCAGTACAGAACCATCAATATACAACATCATTATTAGGAAGTTATATGATTTAACTAAGAAAGGAATACTTACAAGATGATAACTGTGACGATGGTGAAGATGACATTCCCAACGGCCCACACTGAGATTGTGCGATATGGGACATTTCTTAATTGCTACTCTCTTTTCACAGTTTTATATATATTTATATATATATAAGTTCTTAGTGCATTCTGTATTGGAAAAAAAATTAAAATAGATATATGAATAATACTTACTCCAAGTACCTCAATCAAAAACATACTCTAAGTACCTCAATCAAAAACTTAATCCAAGTACCTCAATCAAAAACTTACTCCAAGTACCTCAATCAAAAACATACTCTACCTCAATCAAAAACTTACTTCAAGTACCTCAATAAAAAACTTACTTCAAGTACCTCAATCAAAAACTTACTCCAAGTACCTCAATCAAAAACATTTAATTATGACGAACATATATTTCAGTATGTTCACTCTCAAACTCCTGTGCAACTGTGGACTGAGCCCAGAGACTGCAGAACACATTCTTCATGCATGTCAACTCTACCAAGAAGAGAGGGAGAAAATATGACCTACTTCAGACTTAAGGGGTTCCATGGATGACCTGAAGCGAATCATACAATTCATTGAAGCTATTGGCACTGAACCTGACTAATGAACGATGAAGAAGAAGAAGCTCTCAAACTTCCATTAGATCTTTCTTGTAGCAAGACAATGGTCCCAACGAATGGAAATGCATTGTCGTCATTTATTTGCGCAACTTGCTTGACACATCCGACTTCTGTGTGGTAACTAATATGTTCAGTGGCAACTTCCATTGAAAGATGTATGGTTGTAGCCATATCACTAATAGGTTAGCCATAAAAGAAAACTAGTTTAAGTGCAGTACACAGGATACCAATCTCAAATCTAACTGCAATTTGTGTTGTTCCTACCATTGTTTATTTCTTGACAAATATTTCATTGCCTGCATGCATTGATGGTTATGGTACTTTCTTTCTGTAAGATTTTGCAAGCATAGTGTATAGTTTACCTTATACCTTCCAGTGTAATTATTTGTCGCTAAAAGTTGCTATGCACAAAGGATTGGTTGCATTGTTTCCATTATCAATTTTCATGAGGTGACTAAACAACCTAGTTTTCTGTCCTTGATTTAGTCGTGACAAGATGGTCTTTATTTACTTCCTGATTTTGCAATTTCTCCTTCTGTCTAATCTGGTGACATTATAAGCTTTCCTGAAATGTCTCAATTCACAAACTAATATTTCTTGCTAATGTCCTTGTCAAGGGTGATGTTTGACATTGGTAACACAAAGTTAGTGTAAAAAACTGTTTATCCATTATTGTTTTGTAACCATGCAGATTGTTAGGTGTTTGAGTATTGGCAATAGCTAGTAAGTCACAGTATTCTCTTCCTCACATCTAGTTCCGATCTCTCTATGAGTTTGTCATCCTAAATTTTACTTTTCTCCATAAAGCTAATCAGTTCTAGCACCTTGTCGCTAAGACGCACACATTTAAAGTAGCAGTGTTTGTTTACCCGCTGTTTTCTGAACTAAATTTCTGTTTCTATTTTTAGCATTCTATATTTAGCAGACGTACACACCTCAGGTGTAGTTTGCTAGACCAGTTGCAGTGATCATTTTCACTGACTTATCCTTACATCAGGAAATATAAAAAAAGGTCACAGTCCTGGAATGTTCTAAACCACATATCTATGATATATTATATACTAATACCTCAGCTTTATATGAGGTGAGGAGGTCAGTACTCTTTATTGTTGTGCATACTTCAAGTTAATTGCACTGACAGATAACCAGCCACCCTTGTACTTGAACCTAGAGAGCCAGAGCCTTTGAACAATAAGTAGGGAGTGATAGCAAATGAAATTCTAATTTCCGTGATTGAAGCCAGTCACATTATATTGATCTTCAAGCATTATAGTGTCAAGGGCAATAACAAAATCTCTTCATCTTGTTCAGTGAACTGCCATCCCTCATACTCATGGTATACTTTTTTTATCTCTGCATCTGCTGTTTTCCACTACATAATCATGGTCGTCTAATCTTAAGTTTAGCAGTTTACCTACTGGAAAATCCTAATAACTGAACTAAGCTTAGTGGAGCATTGTATTTGCTGTCTCTGAGATGTTCAATGGAAACAAATATTTTAATGTAGGGCCTAGTTGAAATTAAGAATATTTTACTTCTCTAAATACTAAATCTATGAGGACTACAGTACACTACTAGGGCTTATGTCTAAATTTAGACTATGTCATATGAATGATCAATAAATCAATGTTGAAATTGAATTTTGGGATGTCACAACGATCTGCTGATGGTTCTTCGAAATTCCCAAAATGAGAAAGTTATAGTTAAGAGTGTAACTACATACATACTCATATACTCAAATATACTGGGCCTTCCTAAAGAAATATAAACATATATACTACGTTTCAGTGAAAGTATTGAGTATTTTAGTCTACATACCAACTAAGCCTACACAGTCGTAGATAGTATTAATAATTATGATTAGGCCTATGCCTAGGTCTTACTGCTACTAAGACTACCTGGATAATAAGAAACATTCAGAAAGACTAAACTAAGAAACAAAATAAAAGTGGACAACTGCAGCTCACAACAATGAACAACTAACTCAGTTGTCATTTGATTTATTTGCATTTACATATTTATTTGTGTTTATTATCCAGATTCTGTACACAAAATCAAACTGCAAACGACTCGGCATACCTAACAATAACAATAAAATGATTATGCCGACTCACCGTTACATAATATTTATTGTATGCAATGTATGTGCGTCTGCTGTGTATTCTCCATATTTCTACTCATCTTGGATAATGCTTCTTGAAACCGGAAGTAGACAACTTTCAATTATATCATTTTCTGCAGGGTTGCCCTATCATTTAGTATTTTATGTATTATAATACAACACTCACCCCTAAGACATTTAGTTAGCTGGTCTTTGTATCCTCTTTAATGGAAGACAATATTTACACTTATTTTAGTTATAGGGCCTATATATATATATATAATTTTACAATTAGTATAATACAGACTTTATAATTATATATAAACTATATTTCGTTGAAAATGGAATGGAGGACTGTGCGTGTGTGTGGAGCATTCAATGTGGTACCCATACGACCCTGACGAGTTACGTGTTTATAGATAGATACTGCAGACAAGATTCCTTGTCAGAAACAGTACTGAAGGGAACCATCGAATGAAGGAGAAACAGAAGAGGACAAATAAAGACACGGCCAGACAACATCAAGGAATGGATAGGACAAGATTTTCCCCCACTCATTCGCATCGTTGAAGATATAAATAGCTGTGTGCTTAAGCGTCCAATGTGGTACCCCTACCACCCTGACGGGTTTCGGATTTATAGATGTAGGGAAAAAACCGCCGAAGATGGATGTGACGGACCATTGGTGCAAATAAAACGACGACACAACACATTTCCATTTTCAGGACTAGGCCTACATCCTGCTGGAAATCTAGTAGGACCATGGTCCTGGTACAAGGGAGATCCGTTGGGAGTTTGAGAATGAACGCTGAAGAAGAAGATATCATCAGCAGGTGCCATGCTGGCTGGCGTAGGCGGTCATGGCTCTCCACAGCTCTCTGCCCACAGTATTATGTATCAAGGTCGTTGTTGTTTCCTTGTCGTGCCAGGTTGTCAAACTGTCTAATATTTTCTCACGTTGTCGCCATCTGTCTCTGTTGCCTTCAATTTTGCCTGTTGTGACTGTGTTCTCTAAACCTGCCTGTCACATGAAGTGGCCAAAAAAAAGAAGATTGTCTTTTTTTTATATTGTTGATTGAGGTCCGTTTCGCATTTGACTCTTTCAACACCTCTACATTAGATTTTCTGGCACTCCATGGTATTCTCAGCATATATATCAAATGACATATTCTTTCCAGAACGTTGTGTGGATACTCTGAACGCCTCTGTCCCGTACAAACAGCCCTGCATTGGCCAGAGACATGTACATATATTCTTAGATGTCGCTGGTTCATTGTCTTCTTTGTCTTTATCTTCTCTCATCTAGTACTCTGCCCTCCAGAATTCCAGAATCAGCCTGTTGATACCATCATCACTTTACTTTCTGTGACTACTACATTAATTTAAATCTTGAAGGTATTCCTCGCCTTTAGTAATCAGAACAGTGTCATCCCCATATCTCAAATTATTTATGTTATGTCCTCCAGCTGATATTCCTGTGATAGCAACTATTGCACCCATTACACGAGCCAAATTGCAGACACTGCAACGCACAAGAAGAGACTGTTGAACACCTACTACTGCAGTGCCAAAAAACTAACAGACATCCGACAAGAACTATTACCACCACTTCCAGCTATACACAACACACTCTGCATAACTGCACCACAACTTAGGAAAACCTGTGCATTCGCCAGAAAGGCTATGAGCTGTCAAGAGCTTCCTGCTCACAGCGAAAGGTATTGAATCATCATCAACTATTGCGCACATTATGTTTTCACTGTATAAAGAGTAGAATAAGTCTGTATAAGTCTGGTGAAAATACACATCCCTGTCTAACTCCTTTTATTTGTTTACAAGAGCCAAATTGATTTCCTTCTCTTATTGCTGCTGTTTGTTGCCAGTACATGTTCTTTGTGATTCTTAAATCCTTACTTTCGATGTTCATATTCTCTAGCATGTGTATAACTTCACTATATTTAACTTTAACAAATGCTTTTGTATAGTCTATAAAATAAAAGAGATACAGGTTTCTTTTAAACCTCTATAGACCTCTCTCTTAACAGAAAATGTTGATCAATGTGGGGGGGGGGGGAATATCTAGGGGCAACTAAATGGATATTTGACAGTGCCGTGAATGGATGTCGCTTTAAATACACATAGGCCTACACATGCACGCACACGCACGCGCACGCACGCACACACACACACACACACACACACACACACATATATATATATATATACACTGGTCCAAAAAAATATTCCTACAACAAACCTAAACGCACAAATAGAAATAGACACACATAAATATACACACAAATCAAAATAAACATAAAATAATATAGGCTCTATACATGTAAATATATGTTTATTCACAAGGCAACACATATATGTATAAGATGTACAGACACAAACATACGTAAAACACAGGTTTATATTTCGTCTCCGTGGGACACGATAGACTATATCTAAAACTAGTGGGTAATGATGGGCAATGATGAGCACACAAGAAATCATAACAATTACAATACACAAATCACATTCAACGTTTCAACCAAAAGGTCTTTATCAAGACACAAACAAAACATTAAAAGACGACAAATAGAAAAATTATCACAACGCCCCCTTTATATGTTAAATATATTGTGTAATATGATCTTGCCATTAGAGGCGAGAAAGAGAGTTCTGCAGTGCTATATAAAGAGGGATCGCAGGATTTAATGACGATTGGTTTTCGGTCTATTGGACGTTATGTCGTTTGGTATGCAGTAATATTGTGCCGTGTAAGAACGTTGGTAACCCCTTCAATGCACCTTCTTCTTGGTCTTCCTCTGCATCTTGCTATTTCTATTTTCATGTTGTATGCTCTTCGCTGGCCAATAAGGGTTGTTGTTGTTGTTGTTGTTGTTGTTGTTCGTCCATCACAAGTGATGATGACCATTTGTTACATCCACTTTTGAAAATTCAATTTTAGTTATGTCCTTGATTATGAGTTCGTAGATGGCTAATGAGCCCTATTCGAGCTGTAAATGTCCTTGGACAATAAGGGTTAATTCTCATTTGGTGGTCGAACCATTTCAATCTCTGTTTTTTTGTAAAAATATATTTGATCGGTGATATTGTTCTAATAGTTATAGTAATCTCCTCATTTCTCACATGATCTCTTCTTGTTCTGTTTGCTGCTTTTTTTAGGCATCAGATTTCACACGTAGTAAGGTTTCTCTCTTGTTCTTTAGTTAGTGTACATAAGATTTCTATCTTCACCGAAGAGGATGAATTAGGAAAAAATCTCGTCCTGTCCATTCCTTGATGTTCTCTGTCCATGTCTTTATTTTCCCCTCCTCTGCTTCTCGTCCTTCGACGGTTGCCTGCAGTATTGTTTTTCATAATAAATCATGTCTGCACACATATCCAAACCATGCTAGTTTTCGTCGTATGCTAGGTAGTGGCATGAATATTAATTATTTTTAGGTTCCTGAGATGGGGGGGGGCTACCGACTCCTATTAGGAGCTCAACATGTGACGGATAATGAAAAAGCCTCTAAATATAGACAACAGCTGCGAATAAGCAGTCGCTGACCAAACCGATGTTGCTGCATACCAGGACGGGGCGGAATATCAGGCGAGGCTGATCAACGGTGAACGTGTCAACGATGGGGGTGGGGAATAGGTGGAAACATCTGGACAAGAAATGTTCATAAGTTCGGTAAGAAGATGTCTACATAGATGGATCGGCAGAAGGAGCAGTAATGAATGTAAGAGGTGGAATTCTTATATTACTCAAAAACGGGAAAACAATATCTAAAGCTTTTCCAATTGGGAAATAGGGAAATCTCCAACTTTAGAGCAGAAGCAGTTACACTCCATGTGCCCTGACAATCTTCACTGAATTGCCAAGACCAAAGAAAACATCTATATTCACAGATTGCAGATTCCAACTGGAATCAATCCAGAACAACAAAAATGAAAGCCTTCTGCACAACATCAGATACAAGCTAATACATATCTAAAAATCATCAACTATTGTCCTTCAATGGATACAATGACACTGTGGAATCATACGAAGTGAGAAAGCTGATACTGTGTCAAGAACATGAAGCGAAATGGAACAGCACAGACACCCACTGTCATTGTCATACAAAGATGCAAAAACAATAATCCAGAACACATACGCATCAAAGAGGAAGAAACAAATGGAAGTTGAAGACAAACATGATGCAATACACCACCTCCAAAGATATCAAAAGACCATACTATTTCGCCTTAGAACAGGCCACTGCAGACACTGCAGACTGTTGGGTCACCTTTACCGATTGAAGATATCATACAAAGATGAATATCCATGTGGATCTAGAGACTCCTGAACACACACTTCAGGATTGCTCAACATATACAGAGCAGAGACAACAGACCTGATCAGAGGATAAAAGTTTGAGGTAAAATTTATGGGACAGCCGCTATGATCTGGAGATGATAGTGGACTTCACCCAGACGACAGGCCTGACAATATAACATGACTGCAGATGCTGATGGAAGAAGAAGAATGTCTAGGTATGTGGCCTGTTTCATGCACTTCATAGCAAAGTTCTGTGATAGTTTCCACAACAAATTCATAGTGAGATTTTATTATGTCTGCTGTTATGTTGCCAGCGCCTGCAGCCGTTCCACATTTTCAACTCTGCATGGCAGTTGAAACATGAACAATTAATTGAATGTCTTCAAGAAATAGGCATAGGTGGAAAGGAAATCGCACTGATTAGAAATATATATTTGGAACAAACTTCACCAACAAGGTCTGAAAACAGCTACTCACAACACATAGAAATAAAAAGAGGAGTAAAAAAAAAAAACAGGCCTTCCAATTAGCTAGCCTCGCCACCATAACAGACGGTCAGCCTATGGACTGTGCAGCCATACTATTTACTCTTCGTGAGTCCGCACAATAAGATGATTTTGAGATAAAAAGTATGAATAAAAATCGAGAATGCGCGAATTGGGGATGAGGATAGGCGTGGTTCGTAGAGAACACATGACAACGATTTCAAAAAAGAGAAGTGAGCCAACATAGAACCGGAACCATCAGCCGTTATACCCTGAGTGATTTACTGAATATGAGATCTGAGCACCTATGGACATGTCCGTTGTGCGAAGAGGATAATCAACATACCTAATACCTAAAACAAAGACAAGATTGTATTTTATCACCCAGTCCATTTAATATCTAGGCAGAGAATATCTTTAAACATATGGAAGGAATGCCAAAGATGGTAGGTTGGTTGGTTGGTTGCTGATCCAGCGGTTCATGGGCCATGTCCTTTGACCTAAAGCAATTAAATGGCATTATATTGCTGGGAAGTCTGTGGATTTTCGGCCCACCCCGGGACAGATCCAGAGAATAACTATCACACCTCCAGGAAGGTAGGTTTCAACCTATGCACTGCTCCTAGCCACTGTAGCCAAGACATGTTTCACTGCGCTCATTCCCCGACACCAATTGACTACTGGTTATGCCGAACTTCTCTATTGCTCAGGCATTCAATCAAATGTTCAAGTCAAAAGGATTGTCACGTTCTGAGTCACTGTGCCTCTATGATGGGTTTCAGCCATAGGAAAAAACAGTGCTGTCAGTTTCCTCCTCCCCAGTGATGCACAGTACATCTCTGGCCCCATCCCAACCACAGAGGGTGCATACATATATATTCAGGTAAACATGAAACGCATTTCAACAACACAATAAAATCATAATTGTAGATGACATGCCATGAAGCTTCTATAAGAAGAAAACCTCAATATAACGGCATGTCACCCACTAAGGTTTTCTGTTGCATGGGTGGTATGTCTAGTGGGCCATTGGTGAGACCCACAGATGCAACCACATGCGTGAATGCCAAAGATCAGTGGGAAAATATGAAACAACGTGAGATATACAGATGACACTTCTACAAAGACTAATAGATGAAGTCGAAAAATCAAGTAAAGAACATGGACTAAATATAAACATCCAAAAAACAAAAACTTTGATAAGCATCACCACAGTCACAGAAGAACGGTTAATAAACATAAAAATACATGGAAACTACAACAAGTAGAACGTTATGTTGGACATATAATGACAAATGATGGCAAATGTGAAGCAGCAATAAAATGGAGAATATGAATTGCTAAAAATACTTTCAATGAGATGAGGAAAATATTAACATCTAAACAAATTACAAACAAGCTAAGAATAAGAATTATAAAATGCTACATCTATTCTATATTACTGTATGCCCATGGCTCAGAAACATGGGCAATAATATACAATTAAAACACATAATTTATGTCGTTGAGATATGGATAGGGCCTATATCAACGAACTCATAGACAAGGACATATATGAATTTCAAAAGTGAAAGCAACAAATTGTCATCATCACTTGCGATTGACGAACAACACAACAAATAGAATAAAGAGAAGATAATGGAAAGAGAGGAAAACCAACAAAGAGGTTCTAACAACACTTCGTATGAAGAAATAATTATTATAGAAAATAAAGATCAAACAAAATATTTTGGACATATTTGCACGCTGTTGATGACCTTACTTGAGGGTAAAGTCGAGCGGAAGCGAGCAACAGGGAAGCAGAGATACAAATGGGAGAGTAACATCGCGAGATAGACATGTTAGTCTAGCAGAGTACACTACCAAGCCAAGAAATGGAGGTCTGTTGTATTCTTTGTGAGAGATGATGATCAATCAATCAAGTGCCATGCCGACTGGCGTAGGCGATCATGTTTCTCCACGACTCTCTGTCTCTTGTGTTGTCAATAAGCTCGGTTGGTGAGCTTCTACCGTGCCACGATACAAGCCCATCTAGTAACTTTTCACTTTTCTCTTTGTCGACCTCTATCTCTTCTCCCTTTGATCTTTCCAGTGGTTATTAAGTGTTCAAGCTGTGTTCTTCTCAGCACATGCCCTAGAAACCTTGGCTGTCTGCCTCTAATGTTTGATATGATTGATCTTTTTACGCCAGCATCAATGAGAACCTCTGCATTAGTTTTCTTGGCTGTCCATGGTATTTTCATCATTCTTCTCAGAAACCACATTTCTGTAGCCTCCAATTCACTTTGAATTTTCTTGTTTATAGTTCATGCTTCACATCCATAAAAAAGAATCGGTTCGATATAACATCTCAGCACCCGAATTCGGGTCTGCATTGATAGTTGATAGATTCGGGTGACGATGATCATCATCAAGTGACATATTCTTTCCAGAACGTAGTCTTTCCTATGGATTTCTTGAATTCTACACGGTCTTGAGCAAGTTGCCCTGCATCTTCCAGTGACATGCGCAGGCATTCTTGAATGTCTTTTGTCCAACGGCGTCTTGGTCGGCCTTTGCCCCTGTTGCCTTCTATCATCCCCTCCATTAACACTCTCTCCATGCCGTCGTGTCTCTTAATATGACCGAAAAAAGCTAGCTTTTTCTTTAATATAGTGTTCAGAAGCCAGCCTTCCTGGACGTTAATTGTTCGTAACACCTCCTGGTTTGTTTTCTTCGCTGTCCATGGTATTCTCAAAACTCTTCTATAACACTTTAATTCAAATGATGTTATTCTCTTGGCCACTGTTTTATTTAGTGTCCATGCTTCACATCCATATGTCGCCACAGGAAATACACATGTTCGTAGTAAAAACAATTTGGTTCTTATGTTAGTACCTTGCCTTAGTTTCTTTATCTGTTTTAATTTTGCCAGCGCCATTGCCGTTCTTCTCTTGATCTCAACTGCGCAGTCCCCTGCATTGTTTATATTAGTTCCTAAATAATCAAAATGTGTCACTTCTTCCAAATTGCAGTTCTCAATATTAATTTTGGGTCTTGATTTAGTTTTGTCAGTTGCCATTATTCTTGTCTTTTTTCATATTTAAGAACAAGTTTTGCTGTTCGCTAAACTTTTCGGTTGACTTAATTATGTTTAGTAGGTCGTGTTCGTTTGTTGTTAATAACACTGTGTCGTCTGCATATCTATGTGATGATGATAACAGTATAAAAATGCCTACGTGAATCCGATAGGATGAAAACCCACGTGACAGGAAGCAATCATCTATAACACGTGATTCTATTTTTAGCTGTTGCTGTTTGTCAACAATGCATTACTTCCATGTTTGGCCACGCCCATTTCTTTCCTTTTCGCTTTTATATTTTGGGTCTTTCGAAAGAAAAATTGAGCGCTCTGCGAGCAACAGAAACAGTATACTAATCTTAAAATTAATTTACAACTTAGTAGATAATAAAGCCGAATATATGACTTCAATATTTTAAACATTTGTTTATGATAAATTATACATATTATATCAAATATATATATTTGAAAATAGACGCTAAAAGAGAAACAAAAATAACATATAAAACATTTTACTAAAACTAAATAGACTACAAACTTTGTAACAAAGATAAAGGCACGGTAATTTCTTCATTTGTTGATGTTAAAAACAACTGTATTTTTATATTATTATAAAGTCTCTATTCACACCATTGATATTATTGTAGGGCGTTGTGTAAGGTCCACATTTTTCGGTGACTAACGGTTTTAATTTCCCACAAGTTTACTGGTTCAAATTGTAAACAGTTTGTGATCTAAAATGTCGAGCATCTGATGTGAATGGAACCACATCCTCAGTACAAGGAAACCAGTACACAAACTGCAATGCAATCGCGTGAACCTTGTAGAAAAGTCGATCATATAATACATATAGCACTCACAAACACACATACAACTATTTATAGTGACGTCTGCTTCTTCGTCTTCTGTGTTCGCTCTTTGATAACCAACACGACAGTTCGTGTGATTTCCGCCTGGAATCATGAATTACGTCGTGCTACTAGTTTCTCAGTGGAGCCGTGTTATTATGCGCATTCCAGCCAGCACCGTAACCCGTCAGGGTCGTATGGGTACCACATTGGGTGCTTCAGCACAGAGTCCTCCAGCTATTTCTATCTTCAACAATGCGGATGACTGAGGGGAAAAACACGAGTGAAAAAAAATAAAGAAATAAAAAGAGAGACATGTGGTCAACTATCAATCAGAATGCACACCCCTTGATATATAATATAGATACTGACATTCAGGCCGTAGATATGAGTAAGGGAGCTTAATTTTAGCTTAATTTGATTACATGAGTGATAAACATAAAAAAAGATTTCTACATAAAAAACAACTACATTTTTGTTGATAGGCTTAATGCACAAAGAGAAGTTACCCTCAGGAAATCTCCGCATCGGTGTAATAAAGTCACTTGCCTTGTTTAAGAGGTCGCGGGTTTAAAACCGCGCCACTATGTCTTGTCTACAAGTGCACATTAGGAGTCCCTGGGAATTATAGCTCAAGGTACGAGGTTTCGTGCACTAAGTGATATTATTTATATTCTACGTGCTACTCTGTTGAGAGTAGGATGAAGTAGTGCCTACATTTGGTGAAATCCGAGTACACCGATGTCAATAACATACACATTTTGAATTATATGCTAATAAATAAATAATAATATCTTTCAATTGCATGAAATGATGACAACAGTTTCAAACTTTTTTGTGTGTGCATCTCTTCGGTGTGTGAAAAGATAACTGAAAAGTATAATTCTGGCAAAGAATCCCAAGCCACATATAAGACATGTATAGTCAGAATTGTGATTTTATATAATGAAGACATTATATAACAAATAATCCGGACAAGGTATACAAATCGCTACAGCCAAAAAATGATGGCTTGGTGGCTACGTTCTGAATAGGATAGGCGTATCATATGCTACCAATTTTGGAAATGGTCAAATTGGACATCTCTGTGTGTAGTTTTTTTTTCTTTTCTTTTTTTTCGGGTAGTATGTTTTTTATGTGCCTTTGAGATTTGACGATTCTTAACGAGTAGCTTGCGTTGTAGGCCCTATTTATATTCTCTATTCCGCCCGTGTGCTGCCGAGGCCCGAGAGGGGAGCGAAGAATAGCAACACTGTTTACCTTTCATGCATGTCATAAGAGGAAACTAAGGAGGTTATGAGATGGAGTTGGCTGTCGCATCCCAAATAGGGTAAGTGACACAAAGCCATACTGAAGTCGGATGTGGCAGAACGAAAGGCGCAGATATCGCATCAATGCTGTAAACCAGGATACAGCGCATTTCGTTCTCCGGACTACATCCTGCTAATCTGCAGGAATTTGAGAACGAACGCAGAAGAAGGAGATTCTCTATTCTCGGATGATGGTCAGAATATCCAACCTTGTCGTTAAGCGTAGGGTAGGGGTGGTGGCCGGGAGCTTTCGTTGTCTATGCAAGACCAGATGTGTCGCCTTGGTTGTGCTGAATCCGTATTTATTCAGGATTGTCTTGATATTATCTATCCATCTTCTCTGACCTTGTATCCTGATCTTCTTATGTTATATGTTCTTATCGGTAGTTGGTTATGGTTAATTCTCATAAGGTGTCCAAACCCCTTTATTTGTTGTTTCTCGATGTATTATGTATATGGTCTTATACCAATTCTTCTCCTGATTTCATAATTGTGCATTTTGTCTAGTTTGGTCACTCTTGCAGCTTTTCTCAGACATTTCATATCACATCTAATAAGTTTTCTCTGCTGGGTTGCTGTCAGCGTCCATGTCTGGCATTGATAGCAGATATTTGGCATAAAAATACTATTTATCATCTGTCTCTTGACTTCCATCTTGATCTTTGGGACGAGCAGCAATGGTAATAGCTGGTATGTCACTTTGATTTCTGGCGTCTTGTCTCAATGGTTGGTTGCTGATCCAGCGGTCCATGGGCAATTCTTGTCTCAATCTCTCCGTCTAATTTTTCGTTGTCTGTGAATATACTTCCCATGAATTTAAATTCAGATGTTTCTTTCACTTTAATTTTGTTTATGGTTATGTTCACTGGATGTGGTGACTTGCTGATTTTCATTACTACTGTTTTCTGCGTATTTATTTTTCAAGTAATACTTGGTGCATGTTGTGAGTGTATTAATATGATTTTGTAATTGATGTTCCTCGTCGTAAAGTTCAAAGTAAAAGATGAAGATGCGATAAAAAGCAAGTAAGCATACTTCGCGGTATTCGAAAATAGAGGTATGATTATTAAGAAAATCTTTTTTTCTGCATCGCTGAAAGAATATACAGTAATATAATCTCATGTGAACGAAATAGGCTATGGGAGAACTGAACATATTTTATGATATTCTACCTAGGGCGGGGCTTAGTCCTATACACGACAAATTGATGCATTATTATAATGCATATAAACTATTCGAATGCATAGTACCTACATAAGTGGTTAAATAAGAGATTTCGAAGACAGGACAATCTGATAATCCACTGGCATTGATTAATACGTAATATACCTCATATACCATAGGCCAACTTAGTATAAGTAAAATAATATCAACGATGCAATAGAAAAAAGGGGATGATGCCGAATAGGCATGCTTAAAAGGAGGAGACGAAGGTGTTTACGCAATATATAGGAATGCAGACGGCAATTTATTCGTATATGTAATGCTCAAGGTAATGGCTCCAAATGTAATCTAATGACGTATAGGCTTATGAATGATGCGTTGATGCTTTATCATTCAAAGGGAGGAAAGGGGAATATAAGAATATAATGCAAGTAGACCTGTACATTTATTTTTGTAATAGTAATTCTATGTGTAGTTTATGCAGTTCAATAATAGTTTCATTTCATTCACCCATCATGGGTGATGACGGCAATTGCTTCTTTATTCGTACGTACTCATACGGAATGAATTTAATAAAGTCTTTGCGTATTTTTGAGTCACTTCTTTAGGTTGCACTGAGTATTTATTCTTCTGCATGTTGCTTTAAAAGATATTTTTGGGCAGCTGAGAAGGTACGAATGCAGACTAGCCTAAATGAAATGCCAAGAAAGCTTGATACTATACCCGTGTTTTTTCTACGTTATTGATATCAACTTTGTACAAAACAACCAAATGATGGTAAAATATATTTTGCTGTGAAATTTGATGATGATCAGCATGATTCTACAGCGGAGCATTTTAAAGTGGTTTGATGCCGAGGGCCTATGTTATAATATCTCACATGCGTAAAGCAACATTTTTTGTAAAGCATCACTCCATCTCTGTATAGCAATTATAATAATCATTTCATTAATGCTTTAGTTCTAACTTTCCGTATTTATAAAAAAGCACAGCTTTAAGACTGGACAAAATGCATATTATAGGCATATATTTATGTTATATTTACATAAAATAATTAAAACACTTAGTGTAAGTGTTTGTACAGCATGTCACTTATAGCAACAAAATCCTGGCTATGTTTCTCGTAGCAGAAATACGCGATGAAAATATTAACACAAGTTGTATTCTGTTTTTAAGTGCATTACATTCGATATGCCGCCGAAACGACGCAAGTTATCACTAGATGATTGTGGACTAGAGGCAAAGAGGTATGTGTTATGTTTAAATTGCTGTAATTGCAATGTGTTTTGTCAATTCCTGTTTTATTATTAAAAGGCGATGATTGTGTTCGCCATTTTTCGGATTTTTATCTCACTCGATAGTCATATTGAGTAGTTTTTAAACGCTTTGTAGATTTTGTTTTCTGCTTTGCATTATCTGTATTTTAATTGCAGTGACATTAGTATTAGCCAAACGAACTCCAGTGAATTTTGGTTACCGTTTGATTATTTCTAATCCTTAAAATATGTATATGTTAAACTACATGTTCCCACAAAGCGCACAAGCAGCCATCTTGCAAAAATGATAAGATCACTTTTCCCCCCAAACTTTGTTTTCTAATTTCATGTGATCACATCGCATGGAATTGTACTTCTGTAAATTTTATTAAAGAATTATCATTATTTTGATTAATGCTATAGTAAATATATTCGGAGTGGAGGGTGATTGATTTTGATATTGCAAATTGTATATGGAAACTGAAACGGCAAAACACGCACTTGGTCAAGACTCCAGTACAGTGAAGCACAGCACAGACACCACACTCATTGTGACACAGGACTAATTGTAATTAAAATTACAATTTACACTTTGTTTACTTTTTGGATTGGGCCTAGTTATCTCGTTTGGCACACATTATCCATTTTTTAGTCTTACCTCATTGAAATGACCCCTGTTTTAAATTGTTGTTTGTTTGAGAACCCAAGGAGTTGCAAGCAATTAGCTCTTACTTCCTATATGCAGTGGGGTGGCTTTTCTGATCTTTCTCTCATACCCAGGAGATTTCGGCTTAGTGCAATGCCTATTGTCCATTGAAGGAACCTTCTCCTCAGGGGGTCTGCTGTTTTAAATTAGCCCTAGGCCTTTTACACAGTAGGGCCTACTACTGCAAATAACATGACATTTCACATAGGCATACATACAGACTAAATACAATCTATCTACATCTCTCAGTATAGTTAGTAACTGAATACTGAGTGTACTGTTCAGAACAGCATTCTCAATATTTGTTATTTGTACTTCAATCCCAGCAAGCCCATACAGATGATGGCGATTTTTAGAATTCAGTCCCTTGCTATAATAAAATTGGACAATGATTCTTATTAAATAAGTTAAATACCTGTTGTCCTTAAATAATTAAAAAAAACTTTTTAGGATATTCCTCATCCATTAACAAAGTTGTATCTATGACGTCAGTGTTTTCCCAGTTCCAGAAGGGAAAGAAAGAGAGAGACACTGTTACTTGCCATGCATGCTTTAGGAGGCAACTAAGGAGGATTTGGGGGTACTGCTATAAGAGAGATCCAGTGGAAGTTTGAGAATGAACAAAAAAAATTGAAAATGTGAGAACATGAAAACTAACTTTTAACCTACATTGCACATAAATATATATTTCTTAAAATACTTATTTCTCAAAAAGATATGTATCTTTTAATGCAGTCTAGAAAATGAAGCCGGCGTTGCATCATGTGACAAGCTATCTGATGGTACTAGTGATAAGTCTGCAGAAGCAATAGAACACGACAACAGAAAATCTAAAGCAAAGACTAATGCAGATCTTTCAGCAGAGGCCAAAACTAAAGATGATATTCTTAAGCCAACAAGAATTAGTGAGAGACTCATCATTAAAAGAAACCGTCTTGGTGATGCTGAAGAAGCTGAGAATCTAACTCATGTTCCAACTCAAAATCATTCAACACCTAGAAAACCTAAAGCCGGTAAGTGTGTGTAAATTGATTACTTTAACCAAGATGAGATAACACTAAAATAAACTTCAAAAGCACAAATAATAATGATTAGACATTCTGAGCAGACAAGGCAACACATCTGTTCTTGGAACGAAAATCAGTTGCCACCCTATGCTTAATGGCAAGTGTGGATTAGTAGTATTATTACCCATCCACCTGGGGAAAGACAATAGGCAATATACCTAGCTGAGAGTCCTAGAAAGACAATTGTAGAAAGTATACTGAAAATCTATAGACTTGAAAGGTTGGTTTTGTGTGATTTTCTTTTTCCATACCTATCTATATAATTCCTGAACAAATCTCCTTCCTATCTTTAACCAATGCTTCTAGTTCTTACAATGCCCTGCCCTGTTTTTGTGTCTCAGAATGTATTTCTTGGTCTTCTTTCTCTGTAAGTTCCAGAATAATGCCAGTCTTACACTGCTTTCCAAAGGTTTTAATGTATATCTTATCCACCTCCAACACTGTTTTCTTAGTTCTTCTTTCATCAAAGTTTGTCTAGTTCTTTATATCATGAGTTAAAAGATTGAAAATAAATGGTATTTGTTATGCAAATGTGGCCTCATTATGTGATAACTTTGTAATAGTAGGTTTGATTTCATTGAACTTCTGTGACACAGAGATAAAAAACATAAAGTATTTACTAGCGCTAATTCAATCTTTGCGTAACATACTGAGAGTTTCCTCCCAATGGGTGTTTCAGAGAGAGAGGGAAGGGGGCTTCTCAGTGTACATAAATGTGCAGATTGATTGAAGCTACGTTGTATGCACTTTTAGCAACAAAAGTTTGTTTCGTTAAATACTGTTTTAGATTAGTTCCATAAAAAATATGCCACATCTGCTTAACATGAACCAAATAAATGACAAGACAATTGAAGAGGTACACATTTTTACCTATTTGAGAAGTAACATTGGCAAAGAGAAGGAACAGATCAGGATGTTGACAGAATTAATAAGGCCAGGTTTGTTTTCAATACTCATAAATTAGTATGAAATTCCTCAGCATTGTTCCAGAGAAACAATGTTAGGTTTTTTTAATATAAATTGGAAATCTGTGTGGGATTCAAAAAGGTTCAGCATTTTTCTCTCATGTAAAATTAAGAATTAGCAGATAACCAAGATCTTAAAAGCATCTCACACTTGGAACTTGTAGTTAAAATGTTACTCTCTTAGTTCTCTTAGATATCTTAGTTCTCTATAGTAGATGTGTCTGAATTAGACATTTATTGTCCAACTCATGGCAATTGCCTCCCAATAAAATGTGATTTGTCTAGGTAGTATGATTGGTCTAGAAAAGTCATTTCTAGTCTCCCTTGGAATTTCTTATCTCTCTTTAATTGAGCTCCTGAATGTTAATAAAATTATCACACCTTCTGTCACTCCCATTTCTGGTTTATGGACACCTAGTTTAAAACTAAAATTTCAGAAAATTGTAAACTCTGGAAACAGATAGCTTTGAAGTTCATATGAAACTATCTAACTAATGTTTTACCATTCTGGGCAGTATAGATCTTGAGATAGAATGAAAATTGATTGTACAGGATAAACAAGATCTCTAAATGACACCTCTTGGTCACCACAGTGAAAACACTGAAAGAAATCTCTATTGCTTTAACCCTTCGACCGGGTATCCCGCGATTTCTGCATGCTGCACCTACTGGCTTAATTTTACGCATCCCGCGATTTCCACATGCTCGCAATTATTTATGTTTCTTTGCATTGCTATCCCGTGATTTAAAATACTGATTATATTCCGAATTTTGCTTTGAGGTAAGAACAGAGTTGCTATATATGTATTTGAAGGACTAATGAAATTGAAGGGGAATCTGATGATGATAGTGAGTACATGCCTGACATTACGTGCCTGCCAATACATTTTTTAAAACAGAACTTCCGGAAATAAATACGCGGTCAGAGGGTTAAGGCTAAGAAATATGGCATGTAACCAAGAAAATCACATTAAGTCTGAAGATATTTGTCAATAGATAATTTAGTCATTTATTTCAAAATGAATGGTCAGAGTTGATATTAAGTTATGAGTTGTGGAAGATAACACACCAGTGCCTGGTGAGGGTAGAGATAATAATAATAGCTATTTATCACAGATAGTGATAACAGTTTTAGATTTCTGTTGTTGCATCTCTAGTGTGTGCACAGAGACTACTGAAAAATGTAATTCTGGTATAGAATCCCCTGCCACATTTGAGACGCTTATTATCATAATTGGGTATTTGTTTTTGTATTATTTTTTTTCAGACATCATGTTTTCTCTGTGCCTCTGAGATTTGATGCTTCTTGGTGATGCAAACACTTTTGCTGGTGTTGCTGTGCCACACTGGGTGATTATTAGGGAGAGATTTCAAGGATATGGAGCCAATGTTCAAACTCTTTAGAGACACTGAGAGAGTTTTGCAGCATTTCTTCTTCCCACTAAACAGTTGTTTTCCCTTGAACAACTCACCATACATCACCTGAAGTATGTAGAGATAAGTGGAAATGGATAGGGCACAATCTCAGGAAAAATCCTGACAGTGTAACCAGACAGGTGGTGGACTGGAAAATCAGCATTGCTGCGATATCTGCGCCTTTCGGCCTGACACATCCGACTTCAGCATGGCTTTGGGTCACTGACCCTATATGGGATGTGACAGCCAACTCCATCCCGTAGTCGCCTTTTACGACATGCATGGAAGGTAAACAGTGTTTTTTTTGCTCTCCTTTCGGGCCTTGGCAACACACTGGCGATTTAGATCTCATGGGCACAAATGAAAAGTACAGTTCATCATAGAAATCATCGAAGAGCAACAGTTGCATCCCTCTGTTTCACACGGACCTGAAAGAATAGATTTGCATTTGCAATAGATTTAACATTTGAGATCACTATCCTTGAAAGAAATTCAATAGTTGATTAAAAAAATAATAATGTCACACAGATCAAAAATGCTTTTGCTATTATTTACATTAGTCCATGTATTTATTTTGCATGTGATTCTGAAATTACCATGGAATGAACTTGTGATTAATGAAGTAAAACAACTAGCACATGCATGTTTTTGTTATCATAATTGTTGTTTGATTATTCTTTATAATGATCATTCACAGCTCGGCAGACTGCCAAACAGCCTACGACTGGAAAGAAAAATAAACGTCGTCCATGGGCTCAATGGAGTGTCAGAGACAAAAATTTGTTTTTCATTGGTATAGGACAGGTAGGCAATTGTTCAGCATATTGATGATGTTCTTTTGGCTTCCCATGGTATAGTGGTTACATGATTTCTTATATGTTCTTGGGGTCATGGGTTCAAAATTGGCCAGGGTTGTCTTACAATTTATTTGTATGTCCCTTGGGATTGTCGTTCGAGATACTGAGTTAGTCCTCTTGATTGGTACTCGTTTTATTTGTGCTAAAGACCTGATATAACTGACCTCTGCTGTGGTTTCTAATAATTTCAGTAGTTTTACCATTTCATTGAATGGTGAACATCTGTAACCATATTGCCAGGCAGCTGTACGAGAGAAATGGTTTTCATATTCATCTGCTGGTCACCAACCTTAAAGCTAACCATGATCAAACATGCTTGACCTTTTTGTTATTGTCGTGTCCTATCGACATAGCTATGGACACCAACTATATTTTATTTATTTTTGCCTGCAGGTTGCTGGGGCCCAAAGGTAGCAGATAATAGTATTATTGCCACCTACAATGCATATCATAAGGGGTGATTAAGAATGGCTAGGTGTTGGTTTGGCTACCCCATCCCTACATAAATGTCAGAAGAACAAAAATACCAAGTTGAAGTCAGATGTGTCAGACTGAAAGGCATTGACTTGCTGTAGACCACAATGCAACACTCTGATAACTGGCAGGAGTTTGAGAATGAACACAGAAAATTGGCAATGTTCTTTAATAAGGTACAGACACCTGGCGAAGATGGATGTGTCGAGCCATTGGCACAAATAAAACGGCGACACAACGCAGTTCCATTCTCTGGACTACATCCTGCTGGAAATCTAGTAAGACCATTGTCCTGCAAAGGAGATCCAGCAGGAGTTTGAGAATGAACGCTGAAGAAGAAGGTACAGACATAACTTTTTTATGTTCTCCAAAAGAAAAATAATGAGATGGAAGACTTAAGATAGCTAAAGAACAGTGTATCTTTTGCATTAATTTTCAAACATCTTCAGTCAGGAGGATGGAGTCCAGCATTGTGTCATAGCCTATAGCTTGGTTGCACTGTCTGTGCCTTGTGACTTGACACATCTTCAGTATGATTGTTGCATCACTTGATGTTTTGCAGGATGTGGTAGCCAAACCTCCTTAGTCTTCTATGATATGAATGTCAGATCAGGTTGTAGCCATGTGATCTTTGTTCTCTTTTTTGACCTATCCAACACCTATCCAGCAGGATGTAGTCCAGAGAATGGAAATCGCCCTATCTTTATGCCAATGGCCCGACACATCCGTCTTCGGCTGGGCTGGTTATTCAAAGGACAGCAATTTGCTTTCCTCTACAACCTTATATAAATTTTCTGAAATTCTTTCGACAGTTCAGGAAAGAGAAACATAATAAATGCTGTATATGAAAAGACTAATAAATCAACACTGAACTAATACTATGAGCTGCTACATTCTAATGGATTTATTGAGACAGGGATAAGAGCACCTATGGACTAGAGTCCCCATAAAAATGAAAACGGGAGACTATATAAACTTTTATATGTGCTAGATAGATATATTATATTTTGAACGCATGTGCTTTGATGTCTTTTGGGAAATTTTTGCAGTTTTAAAAAGGTTTTCTTGTATCATTTACTCAGTTTGGCAAGAACTTTGAAGCCATCAGCAATAAAATATCTCATGCCGCAAAGCAGCGGGGACTACCATTGAAAGATAAAATGCAAGTGCGTTATTTCTACTACAGATGTTGGGCCAAAATTTCAAAATTTATAAATCTGAATGATAAAGGTATCTGTGTTTTTTCCACTTTTATATGTGTTTTTACACATTTAGTTCATGTATCAGTCAAACTTCAGAGTTAAAATTAACAAAATATGCCTCTAGCTCTTTTGTTTTTCTTTTTGTGCCCCTCCTGCATTCTTTATCAAACTTCTGCAGATTAGCAGAATGTAGTCCATAGAGCGGAATGCATTGTGATACGGTTTACAGTTTTTCTGCATTGTCCATGGCATAGGACAACCACAAACCCCACCCCATAATCTTCTTAATTGTTTCTTACTACATGCAAAGAAGATCATGATGGTGTATTTCTTTGCTACTCTTTTGGGTCCTGGCAACATGTTGGTAGCATTGTCAATTGATGACCATATGCATAACTTTGTTCTGTCTATAAATATCACATGGTATGGCATAGACTTCTTTGTTAATTGATGACTAAGTACAGAAAAATAATGTGTTGTATGTGCTGATATAACCTTCACTCGTAACATATGTTGTACTATAAACATCACAATGTATCGTGGTACATGTTGCTTTGTCAATTGATGATAAGTACAGAAGTACATTATGCTGTCCTATAATACTCTGCAAGGTAGGATGACATTTGTCTGCTTTACAAATTGATGGCCAAGTATAGAACATTTTGTTGTCTTGTGGCATATGTTATAATAATACCTTCTGTGTTCATTCTTAACTCCTGTTATTAGCAGGATGTAGTCCAGAGAACAAAATGGCTGCAACTTCAGTGTGGTATCTGGGTTACTTTGACCTGAATGGGATGGCCATCTCCAAATCCTCCAATCTTCCGATATGCATAGAAAGTCAGTGTGCTTCTTCTTCTTGCGCTCCTAAACTCCTGCAGATTAGCAGAATGTAGTCCAGAGAAAGGATTGCATTGTTTTTTGGTTTACAGCTTAGCTGTGATATCTGCTCCTTTCCGCATAACACATCTGACTTCAGGATGACCTATGGATCACTTTGACACTACATAGGGTGAGATGGCCAATTCCACTCCCAAACATCTTTAGTTGCCTCTTATGCCTGGAAGGAATGATCTTACTATGTTTTATGCCCAGGCAAGACATGGGTGTTCACCTTAATCTCATTACATACTATTTATGACCTTTAATGTTAAATAAATACATTTAAAATCTGAATCTTATATTTGGTTGGTCTGTAAATTTGTATCTCATTACAGGTATGAAAATGAAGAATCCTGAGTTGTATGGATTAATAAATTACGGAGTCCTTGAGAAGCATGTGAAAGGTAACAGAATAAGGTCATCTACATTTAACATTATCTCTAGCAAGCCATAGAAATTAAACCTATGTTTTTTTTCTTCTTTCGTTCACTTGCCAAATTTATTTAATTCTTCCTGTCTTGTACATTGTGATACATGTTTTGTTACATTTCCCTAACTTTGTCATTCATATGTTTTAGCAGCGTTTTCAATGTTTTAATTTAATACTGTATGAATTTCTGCATCATGATGCTACTAGCTCACCGTTGACAGGAGTATAGAGAGTGATGCAGTTGTAAAAGAAAATTTGTTTAACGGCTGATCTGATAACAATGCCATTATATCTACTGATTTGCTAACATTAACAAGACCAGATTTGCTTTGTACTCTTATTGCCCAGTATGGAGTTTTACAGTTTGCTCTGAGATTTTTTTCCACTCATTTGTAAAATTGTCCTATGAGTTTTAGATCACATCCAAGCTGCAGATATCTGCTAAGCAATGTCTTGCTATGGCCTACAGTGAACAAACCCACAATTGTTTAAGAGATTGTGACAAATCAATTCAGTTGAAGATTAACCTTTAGCAAGCCGGATTAAAATTACACTATGTCTCCCTTGCCACCGGATTCTGTTTTGAAATTTTAATTTTTTGATAAGATACGCAGATCTTATCTCTGGTTTGGATCAAAGGGCGTGAGCCCATGGACAGCTGGATCAGCAACCATCTCTGGTATTTCATATTGTCCTATATTTAGGGGATGGAATTTTTTGTGCTTTTTGTCGTTCTTGGCTTTCCTCATGATGTTTTCCACATATATATTATATAAGTATGGAGATAGGGTGCATCTCTGTCAGCCTGCTATCTACCAAAATAATTCTGAGATATCACCATCAACTCTCACAGCTGCTTGTTGATTATAGTAGAGTGATTCACTAAAATATGTTAGATGTTCTGGGAAAGGATGCAGTCTGAAATGTTTTGTTTCATGATTTAATGCATATCTGTGATAGCTACTTTTTGCCCTAACATATCCTGAATTCATCATGGTTTCTGGGTTATTTTGAAACCACTTTTGTCGCCTCTTACAACATGCATAGCAGGTAACAGTATCATCATTCTTTGCTTCTGTTTCACATGGCGGCACATTGGCAGAATCAGCTCTTTAATCTTAATTAAGCGCTGCTTACAGGTTGTAAGAGAGAGGCAACACAATCCCATCTGGAATATGATTCTGTGCAACCAAGATATTATGTACACGGTTGCCTCATAGAGTCCAGTATCTTTTTGATTTATGAAAATAATGGATTTTCAAGCAGGGATAGTATTTTATAACCATTTAAAAAATATTTGTTACAGAAAATGATCTGCAGTTTGGAAAGTGCCTCAATGAACTAATTCTTCATGGGTAAGTTGATGTGTCATAATAGATAAAGTACAAAAAGTTACTTTTCACACCATAAGATGTATGGGGACTGTGGTGTTAGTCCTGTATATGTATGACTAATGATGTTCTAGGGGTGAGGTTCAGTCAGCCACCTGGTAGAGGACTTAGACTCTGCTGATGACCTTGCATTACACTTTTTCAACCCCACATATTTTAAATGTCTAGTCACAGCAATATAAGTGAATGAGTAGAGAAAAAAACATTGTGAGAATAATGCTGCTTATGGAAACAAGATTACACTAATTGAAACAGCCATGCAATTGGTAGTCGTACACATACCTGTGCAGCAGTATTGAGAGAGGGAGGAGGGAGAAATCTATATTAAACAAGAATGCAAATAGCAAGAGGAAACTATATAACACCAAGAAATATAAGAAATATAAAATAAATTACATCAAATACAAAACTTAGAATGTTTAATTCAAATCTTAAATCAGTACTGTTGTATGGCTCTAAGACATGGAGACGTAAAAAGGACCACAATAAAAACTACATCTTCATCAATTGATGTATAGAATGTTTGAAATTGTATGTTACCACCAATGAGAAACTTATGTAATTAATTCAACAAATGTCAGTGGAGGAACTAGAGGCTGCACTTTAGATAGATAGGACATACATTAAGAAGATCAAAGTAATGCATTTTAAGACAGGCATTGTTCTGGAACTCACAGGAAAAGAGGATGAAAGAATTACCTGGAGAAAGGAATTAGATTCAGAGATTCTGCGAAAGATGGATGTGTTGGGCCATTGCTGCAAATAAAATGGAGACAATGCATTTCCATTCTCTAGACTACAACCTGCTGGAAATCTAGTAGAGATCCAGCGAGTAGTTTAAGAATGCATGCTGTAGAAAATTCAGAAATGTATAGTTAGGTCGAACAAGGAAAGAACTAGAAGCAATAGGCTAGAGATATTACAAGATGGAAGAAATTTATTGAGCACCTATGCTCTACATAGAGTAAAAGTAATTTAGATAGATAAAACCATAATTATGTTAGCTGCGGTAGTGTAGTGTTAGTGAAATATCACTTGCCTAGGAAACCCGAGTTTGAAGTTCACTTGTTATTCATGATTTGAAATAAAAATTACTCCTGTGGTTCATCCAGGGCTCAATCCATACATACCCACCAGAAATAATCCATCTATACACATATGGATCCGCACAAAATGCTGGATGTGGAGCTGTGATAAAATACCTGAACACAGACCCAGAAGACTACCCAAAATTGTTTGGCCCATGCAGAGATATCTGTTCTAACTACACAGCAGTTGATAACAGCAATTGAGAAACTCTGAATCAAATTATTGTGGACTTTGAGAACGTAACCACTCCACCTGAAGACATAGTCATTTTCTCCGACTCAAAATCAGCACTCCAAGCCTTGGAGACCAAAAAACCACCCCCTGGTTGCAGTATCAACAGACAAATTAACCAGCTGTCCACATCATATGGTGCAGAAGTCACCCTCCAATATATACCTGGCCGTGCTGGAGTCCCTGGAAATTAAATGGCTGATAAGCTAGATAAGAGAGGTGCTCCCCACCCCCAGATTTCCCCCAAAATCTCCCTACAAACATGCAAACAAATCCTAAATAAAACTACAGACAAGAATGGTTACAACAGTGGAACAGTTCAAAGACTGGACGCTTACTATATGAACACCAACAGAAACCCAACCCAATGTATCCTCTGAGACAACTAGAACGAGCTAACCAGAGTCTCACATTCCAACTAAGAACAGGCCACGACCCGTTAATAAACACCTGAACAGATTAATCCATTACATGAACCAAATTGCAGACACTGTAACGCACAAGAGAAGATTGTCAAACACCTACTACTACAGGCAGTGCCCAAAACTAACAGACATCCGACAAAAACTACTACCATCGCTTTCAGTTATACACAACACACTCTACATTACTGCACTACAGCTGAGGAAAACCTGTGCATTAGCCAGAAGGGCTATGGGCTGTCAAGAACTTCCTGCTCACAGCGAAAGGGATTGAATCATCATCATCCAAGGCTCATGCTGTGTGAGGGTTGAATAATGACATCGCTGAATACAACATACATTTGAAGTTACTATTCTTTGCTCCTTTTTCTGGCCCTGGCAACACTCAGGCGGGATGCTGGTACATAACTCAGTTTATATCAGAATCACATGATTTAATGTTGCTATAAGTCATCATTTATAAAATTGTACAATTGAACCATCACATTTTTTTTTACACCAGGGAAACAACTTATTCAGCCAGAAATGCACGTGGTAAAAGAACAAGGTAAGCAATCTTATAACATGCTTTGCGTTTATTTTAAAGGTTGAAAGGTATATAGAATTAAGGGTATTGTCTACCATGACATCATTCCTGAAGACTGAATGGTTAACAAGAAATGTACTTTGATATCCTCCGTTGTCTAAGAGATGCTGTCTATCTATTCGCTAAACCCTTTGGTGCCTTTCAGCATCAGGGATAGAAGAGTTTTCTGGAGATGGCCCTCGTGTGTGCTATATTGTGGAATTTGTCGCCTCTTTTTTTTGTTGATGATCCATCATTTTTGTGGTCGGCCTCTAGGTCTGCATTCACTGAATCTATGTAGCATAGCTTGCTGCTGTATGCTGTCTGATGGTAATCTGCTGTGTGCAAACCATTTTATCTGTTGTCTCTTAATACATTCCAAGATTGGAGTGGTGCCTGTTCTTTGTCAAATGTCCTCATTCCTCACTCTTTCTCTTAGCGATATTCCTAGGATTCTGCATAAGCATGCCATTTCAGCTGTCACAAGTTTATGTTTGTCTTGTGCTATCATTGTCCATGTTTGGCATTAGTAACACAAGATTGACATAATAATCGTTTTGAATAGTGTTATTTTGGTGTTTAAATCTACATTTTTGTTTCTGAAGATTGGTGTCATTTGCCCTAGGGCTTGGTATGCTTTACTACATCTATTGTGTATTTCTCTGCTGCTCTTGCCGTCTGTTGTTATATTGCTTCCTAGGTATGTGAATTCTGTCACTTAAGTCTGTTGTTTCCAATATATATATTCTATAGTTATCTTCATGTTAAAGGTTTGGCATGTTTAATGTATTCTGTCTACTTATCTTTGTCGTTGCTCTTCTGCTGATGATGCTACTTGTTTAAGTTATCCTTCACATTGTTTTCTTCCATTGTCTTTGCTACTTTGCAAATATCATCTATGTATATTATGAACAATAGTACACATCCTTGTCTCATTCCAAAGTTAATTTGGAAATTATCGGATATTCCTGTGCTCATTTTTACTGCGCATTGACTATTGGCGTATATGCTCTGACATAGGTTTATCAGATGTTGGGGAACTCCATATGTCTGTAGTGTTATCCATAGTTGTGCTCTATCCACTCTGTCAAAACTTTCTCTAAGAGATGCAATCAGAAGAAAGCAACCAGAAAAATGTAGAACAAACAATTGGATTATGCTGTAGGACAATGCACCAGCACATCGATTCAGACTGGTAAAGCAGTACCTCACAAAGCACAATGTGGTTACCTTGCAACAACCTCCATGTTCTACCGACTTACACTGGTTGATTTTTCTTATTTCCTCGACTAAAATCTGCACTGAAGAGACAGCAACTCATGGATACAGATGACGTTATCCCCAATGTGACAAGACAGCTGAGAGAGGTGACAAAAGTGTATGGTTGCTGAAGGGAACTACTTTGAAGGAAAGGTAGTGTACATAATTCTGTAGTTACTTATTTCTATATAATCCACTAATTCCTGGAACTTTTTGAAGCTACCCATTAGTCTCAAAATCTATTCAAATTCTTGAAAATGAAATATATAATGGTTTATTTTCTTTGTCTACAGAGTAGGCAAGATTCGTACACCAATTTGTACATATCTCAAGAAAATAAATAGGATTGAGGGTAATTGTTTTTGTTTTTTTAAAGAAGACAGTTGGAAAAGTTTGTTAAAAATTCATATTTGATTGTTACTTTGTATGTAAACAGTAATCATTAAAGTAAAGTTTTCCCGTTTTCACGCCATTAAGACGTATTGGGAATACAGTGTTATATCTCTTATTTTTCATTGACCTGGCAGCATACCTGGAGATGGGTTGGTCAGCATCAAAAAGCCTGCCGCCTTTACTTTCCAGAAGATCTAGTAAACAGTGGATAAAAGCAATTTCTTTTTCTATAGCTATTACCAACTTAGGCATCGTGTAGATCTACTGCCCTGGAACATGCTAATGTTTTCAGTAAAATGAGAGCAGATGAGGTTGCATCAAAAGAACATATATATATATAATTGGTTAATGATTGGAAAGGAAAATGCACCGAAGGTACTCAATAACTGCTTGCTTAATCTATTTTTATGATTTAGTGTTAATTGTAGCACAAGTAATACTGGCACTTAAAAATCTTGCATGGTCAATTAGCAGGATGTGTTTAGAGAACAGGATCTATTGTATGGTATTTTTGCAGCTTGTGATATCTGCACGTTTCAACCTGACCCATTCAACTTCAGCAGAGTAGTTTGTTTTCGGTTTTTGTAGGTTCCCAACAACTTGGTTTAGAGATACTCGTTTGGACCAATTTGTCATTCTGTGAACAGCAAAGTTGAGACAGTTCTGTAGTTTTAACTCGGGTGTCTGTGTCATAGCAGATATAATTTACTATGATGTTAGTAGCATCAATTGTCATAACATTACACTGGATTTATCATCTGAAAGGGGGAGAAGGTGTTGAGATCTGCTACTGAATGAACTCAGGCATCCGTATGCATACCAGCTGCTTAATAAAGTATGAAATGTTTAATGTTTAGATTCAACCTGCTACATAGTAAAGTAATGTTTATTTAGGTCTAACCAGTTGCCTAATAAAGTATTTTGTAAAGTTTAGGACTAACCAGTTTCCAAATGAAGTATACAATTTTTAATTTTTAGGTCTCACCAGTTGCCTAATGAATTATGAACTGTTTAGTTTTTTAGGTCAACCCAGTTGCCTAGCGAAGTTATAAAAATGTTAATTTTTAGGTCTATCTAGTTGCCTAATGAAATATGAGGTTTATTTACTATTTGTCTAACCAGCTGCATGATAAAGTTCAACATGCTTAATTTTTGTAAATTTTTCCTGTACGTGTTGCGGCATCTGCTATGGCAAAGCAGCTTTTATTTCCACAACCCATAGAAAACCTCCCTGCACTCCTTTACAGGAAAACATGCAGTAATGAAAGTTTGTTTTTTTAATCATTTCTCAGACAAACAAGCATCAGAAGTAGCTGCCTCTCAGAAGATACCTCATCAAATTACATTGGAACTGACTCCTAAAAACAGTAAGGCATGGGCAAAGGTTCAAGGCATGTCTCAGAATCCTCGTGTCAGATTTAAGGTTACAGCAAATAGGACCCTGGAATCAGTCTTTAAATATTTGGAGAAAAAGTGGAAACCACACAGAGTCAGACTTGTATCCTTAAATCATAATATAAAATACTGCAGAAAACTACAGGGTGTTCAAACTGAAAGTAAGCTCATTGATAGAAAGTAGCTAGACAATGTGGGTACATGTATCTTGAACACCCTGTATATTTCAAATAGCGAAACATCAAAGTATAAAGACAATGAAAAAAACATTTGGATAAGAAGGCCTCTGTCAAGAAAATTATACTTCTGTGATCAGTTTTATGGGCTTAATAGTTCTTACAAATAGGTGAGTTTAATAAAAAAAAAACATGAGTCTACATGAGTCTGGTCATCAGTAGAAGGTACCTACAAGTGCTCTACAGGTTGTCTTTCACTTTTGTGATCTGTTAACATGTATAATCCCTGGGTATGGTAAAGAGTGAACATAATCTATAGGTTGTGTTCTGGTGACTATTCATGCCTGGATATACTGGAGATGTGTTTGCTGAAATCTTTCCATGCAGTCTTGTGAGTTGGCACTCTCTTTTCATGCTTTGCAAAATTAGTGTATTTTATTTTGGTGTATTTGCTTCATTCAGTGCTGCCTTTGAAATGTAGATTTATAAAAGAATAGGGAGAACTTTATGGAAAGAGAAAACAAACAAAAATAATTCTGACAACAATTGTCTGTGTTGCAACGGGTCCTCGACTTCTAGTCCAAGGTTCAGAGAATAGGGCCTTTTGTCTTTCCAGGCATGTCATAGATGACTACGGAAAGTTGGCGAATTGGCTGACAAATTGTCACCTGTGAAAACAATCATCACAGGGCATGCACTTTTATCATTTTGTAACAGGGAATGCTAGGTGCACCATTACTGGAGATGGGTCAGCATATCTGACAACAGAATTATAAGCTAGTTGGCCCAGAAATGTGTTATGCTCCTGACAGGATGTAATGATATTGGGATACTGTCACACTGGAATGCCTCCCTTTGGGGACAAAACATGCATCCTAACACAGTCATGCCTTTGAGACAAATCTTATATGTGAATTTTGGTATGCCTTGGCTAATCAACTGAGGAGCATCAGTGCTTTTGTCAGAAAATGCATGGACTGTCAAGAGATACCTGCTCACAGATAAAGGTATTACTTCATTATCATCACCTGATAACAATCTCTTCATCATACAAGAACATATTTTTAGCACAGATTCTACATCTTGGGTTAGTTAGTTAGTTAGTCGTTGGATCATCGTCATTGCACTCCGGACAAGTCCATAGGTGCTCAGATCTTTCCTTTAGTGTATCCGCCATTACACGTTGACTGACAGTCCCAGTACGTTGTTGATTGACCATCATTCTTTTTTGCCCACGAAAACTCTCCTTTCTAGCGACACCACATTTCAAACCAAGTTCCTTTATTCTAATCTTGGAACAAGAGTCATCATCACTTGTACAGTCATTTGTTCGTGCGTTTTCACGTAGGGCATTCAAAATGTGTGCCCGATCCATCGCTCCACCAACAGCCGTTGTAGCAGCGTGGGCGGCCAACCTATCTGCTCTTTCATTACCCCGGACTCCCGCATGCCCCTGCACAAAAATAAAAGTCACTGTACGCACACAGGAATTATTCACGCATCCAGCCACTGTTCTCGAACGTACCTCGTCTGAACTTTCACAATCATGTTCATGGAGTCACTGAGGATACAGGCATGCTCGCAGACAGTCTGTGAGCAGGCCCATTGCAAAGCTTTTGTCACCGCCAGAATCTCCATTGTCAAGCTGCTTGTCGTCTGAAAGAATGCACCACTTTCCTCTCTGATAGTCTCCCCCCCACCTTTGAGCCGTGAAAGTCCAGGAACTCCTGATGTGTTTCTCAACTGACCCATCTGTATATATAACTATCACCTTCCCTAGAATTCTCACTGATCAGAGCGAGCACTTCCGACTCGGCCATTGTCGGACACCATTCCCTGCACTCTCTATTGAGTGTTATTACTCCTTTGAAGGCTGTTGGGTAATCCGAGGGTGCCAGACTCCATTCGGCACCAGGTAGTACATCCTACATCTTGGGTGACTATAAGTATGATTAGGAAGGTACAAGTGGGTCTCGTTTGAGAACAGTGGATTGGGGCTTTGGGAAGGGCCAGGCTGAAAGTGGTTACATTTATTTTCGTGCCGGACATGTGTGTGTTCGGGGCAATGAGAGGGTTGATCGGCTGGCGCTGTGCGCGATTGTGGTATGGGGTGATGGATCGCGCTGACATTTTAAACTCCTTGAGAGATGTGGGACTGGTGTGGATGATGATTCCTTTTCAATGACAGGGATTAGAGATCAGGGATTGGGGCTCGGGGTGAACATTTTGGAGGTCGCAGGGAGTGGTGTTTGGCCAGCTGGAACCAGTGCTGTCAGCAGAAGTGTAATGGCAGATATACTCAAGGAGAGATTGGAGCAACTATGGACGTGTCCAATTTGCAGGGATGATCTGACGACTAACTAACCTGATAACAATTGACATGTAAAAATAACTATTAAGAGAAATAAAAGTCAAACAAAATATTTTAACATATTAAAAGACATAACACCTTGTTGAAGACCTTACTTTATGGTAGAGCTGAAAAGAGGTAGACAGTGATATAAGTGGAAGGGAAATCTCATGAGATATCTGACAGAATACAGTTTGACAGAGTGCACCATGAATGCAATTTTGGTGAAATGCTTCTTTCACGGATACTGGTGAAATTGTTTATTTTTGTACCTGCTTTTGATAGTCTGTCAAAATGCTGCCTCTGTATGCAGGAGTGTAGAAAGATAACATGGTGATGTATAGCTAATTTGCATGTTCTATGGTTGATTAATTAGATTTTATGTTAAAAATAGAGTTTGAATATTAAAATAATCCAGATGAAAATAAGCTAGAGTTTTTGATTGGTTCTATGGATATGAGAGATTTGTAAGAAAATCTTCCAGAAGTGAAGTATTCCTTAATTTAATTTAAGAAAGAGAGTCTTGGAGCAAAGGAAGAGCCTGAGGAGGAACTCATCTGCTACCTGCATCCTTTATGCAAAATTACTCCGGTAACACTAATACCTCAAGAACAGCAGAAAGTGGATGTCACATTTACCAGTTATAGGGAAAATATTCTCCGTAAGTGCAGGTTACTAAAATTATTATTGAAGCATGTCCTGTCTGGACATTATATACCTGCATGTGCAAGGCTGATGTGACATGAATAGTTACCACTATCTTTACCGTGAAGATTGTGAGACTCACTAACACTTCTGCAACAATCCACCAGTTTATGCAGATTAAAACAGTTTAAATAACTTGGAGCTGTTTTATATATATATATATATATATATATATATATATATATATATAAAATATTAGTGTCACACATGGCTGAGAGGTTAGAGCATTGGTCTCACACCCGGGAGGTCCAGAGTTTGATCCCCAGTAAGGGCTGGGTTTTTTCTGTTGGAGTGAAAATAAACTCACCTTGAACATGACATGACAACAGCAAGGGGGTCCGACCTTTATCATACAAGCCACTAGAATACTCCCTGTAACTCCTTAATGGGAAAAATACAGTATGACGGTTTTTTTGTTGTTGTTTTTTAAGTCTGTAAATATTTTTAGTTTGATTTTATTCAATCGCTACCCCATCAAGGCCAACTCCTTGACGTGGAGATGGGGCTTAGCCCAGCCAACAGAGGCTGGAAACTAAGATTGATCGGGCCAACCCAACATTGAGCAGGGCCACAGTCGTGCCCAAGCAAGCACAGGTGCTAAAGTCAGAGACACTAGGTTGAGACACCAGCAACCATGGTATCTTGCAACTCGATGGTTGAACAAATTTTATGACAAAATTTTAAAAATCATTGTGGTGTTTACCCTGTGAAGTTCCCCCAGGTAGGAGCAGTACCAGATTATGAACCAAGTAGAATCCACTCCCAACTACTGGAGGTCCCTCTAGTCTACCTTGTGGAGCCAGGAGACAGAAGAGGAAAGCGACTGGCCAACCAGACAGGATGACAACCCCTCTAAATATTATGCACTGGAATCCAGACGGAGTTAACAAAAAAAAAACTGAACTAGAAAACACCTTGCATAAGAAAGAGATTATTAGTATTTGCTGCATACAAATTGCTATTCAACTATTTAATTTATAGGCACCACTAATACATAAAATCATATCACCAGCAGTGCAATGTGCACAATTGACTTTTGAGCTATAAATTAGTTTGAGCTAGTACAGTAAGCCTGTTCCACTAACCATTCTACCATTATTTTTTTCTGCCATAGGCCACTATACGCCATAGTGGTGTAAAGACTTGTGAATATAAATGAATCAGTAAGCTGTGCTGGCAGGAAAATATCTTCCTGCTAGTTCTTTAATTCTAGGGACCAAACCCGAAATAAAGGAATGACGAAAACGGATGTGCTGGACCTCGGACGTCCTGACCACAAGTGGCCAACCGGGGTGCAAATAATCACAGTTCTACTGTGGAACTTGCAGCACAACATATTTCACGCTCCCCGGTGGAAATCACATGAAATATTCGTTGTGGTTATATGAGAGCGAACGCAGAAGAAGTTCTTTAATTCAAGACAGATTATTATGCAGTGATTATATTAAATGTGGTCTCCAGGTTGTAGTTTGATAGGAGACCAGCAACCTCATCATTTAAAAATACTAATCTATGAGAATCAACAACTGAAACATATCCTTCAGGAACACAAAAGATAGGGCTAGAAGTCATCAACTCATATGAGTGAGATTGGTGAAAGCTACAATGAAGTCATTTTCACAGGAATGAAATGAAACCGAATAAAATAGAATAAATGGCACATCAGATGGTTTGCACACATAAGTTGACTACTATAAGACATCATACCACACCAAGCTTTGCTACACAGATACAGTGAAGAAAGACCTAGAGGCCGGCCATGAAAAAGATAGACCACCGAGATAAAAGACGCATCAAATTCCACAATAAACTCAGCACACATGAGGGCCATCTCCCGAAAACTCTTCTACGCCTGATGCTGAAAGGCAACAAAGGGTTTAGCGAATAGATAGATAGAATGGCATTTTTCTTTTAATTGCTGCCCAAAGCACTGGATGCATAACAGGAAGCAAGAGCAGATATAAATATAAACCACAAAAGGCACATTACAGAGAATGGTTATAGGAAGATTAATATTTTGGACAGGCAGATTATTTTATCTATTGTCTTTCCCCAGGTGAGTGATGGTTATAGTATCCACACTGGCCATTAAGCACAGGGGTTGGAGCCTCAGTTGTTGATTAAAGGCCAGATGTGTCATATTGATTGCATTAAGTCCATGTTTGGTCAAGGTTATCTTAATGTTTTCTATTCACCGTTTTCTTGGTCTACCTTTGGCTTTATGTCTGGATACTCTTTTATTATATGCCAGGCATCTTATAATGAAGAAATAAGGTGAACATTGTGCTTCAATATTTCAAATTTTAAAACTTTTTCAATACTTTTTTTTCACTGGTTAGAATGAAAATATAAGATTTTGTATATAAATTGAAAATGATTTATTAATCTATTTTTGTGAATAATTCATTCAACAGCTACATTGCAAAAGTCCAAAAAAACCAAGACAGTCAAAGAACCTGAGATCTTGGAAGACAAAGACAAATCAAAAGGAGAGAACTTAGATGAAATTGGAAAAATAAACCTTGATCCAGCTGAGCATTTCTCCATTTCTAAATCCAAGGAGGATGTTCACTTGATTAGTGAGGAACAACAGAATTTGATAAATAGCACTGATACTCCGGCTGCTTTTACAAATCTCTTGACCACTTCTGGTAACAACATTGCATCTTTCGGCCATAGTGATGCTGCAACAATCGCAGGCCATATCCCAGGTCCGTTTGATCTAACAGACATACCAGCGAGGCCCAAACCCACTACAGTCTTATTGGAGGATGAGAATGCTATGTTTCCAGATTCTTCATCATTCTCTCCACCAAGCTGTGTGTTTACTGAAACTTCAAAGCAATCTGTGATACCACAATCATCTGAATCATCATTATTATCACCATCTGTGATATCATCAACATTTAGCAAGAAATGCAAATCTTTAAAGAAAACATCTAATTTAGACGAAGGTGTAGTTCCTTTAGATAATTGTGATAATAGTCCGGCTGTGTTTATCAGTGATGGTTCATCATCTCCTGCAAAAGTAGATGCATCAGCTCCTTCTCAGGAGTTGAAGGAGAATTTAGACAAAGAAATTGTTAGAATAACTACTTTAGCTACTGAAGGTTTTACCGTCCAGACATCCAACACTATTACACTTCTGCATCTTAGTCTGATAATAGGCAGGGAAAGTGTGATCCGGCTTGAGTATGAGTGGAGGGATAAAAAGCCACCAAAAGTTCAGTTGCCACCCCTGCTGTGTCAGGCTGCAAACCAAATGAGTAATGTTCTGAGACGTCTGTGTAATCTGGCCACTCTGGAACTTACAGACTATGTTGCTTCAGTAAGTGTCTTAAGTTGTGTTTGTATGCTGTTTAATTACTGCTGTTGGTACTTTTTTGTGTGTCTTCCTATTATTGTTATGAAGTCAGATAAGTCATATGAAAAGGTGAAAATATTGCAGTCAATATGTAAACCATGGCACAACTCGCCCAGCTATCCGGATTACAACCTGTTAATCAGTAGAAGTTTGAGAAACTAAAGAAGTTACGCTAAAACAGGTGTTTGTCCAGTTTCTAGCTAATACAAGTG
Source organism: Meghimatium bilineatum (assembly GCA_034231615.1). Taxonomy (NCBI): domain Eukaryota; kingdom Metazoa; phylum Mollusca; class Gastropoda; order Stylommatophora; family Philomycidae; genus Meghimatium; species Meghimatium bilineatum. The sequence goes on along the minus strand of CM067312.1, from coordinate 15,372,221 downwards.
ATTAGCTCTTGCTTCCTATGTACAATCTTTCATACAAAGGAGACTTCATCTTTCAACATTATGCAATGTCTAGTGGAGAAGTTTTTTACTTAGAGGTGGTTCATATCATGCGATGAGCTGGTATTTTTTATTGGTCATCAATTGTGCACCTATCTTCAGATGAGGTGCATCACATCTGGTGAACCATTCCCAGTGTTGAAAGACAATTTAATTGTTTCTGCACCATTGGATAGTGAACCAATTGGTTTACCTCCTGCATAAGACGGATGTGTCGAACCAATGGCACAAATTAAATGGTGACACAACGCATTTCCATTCTCTGGACTACATTCTGCTGGAAATCTAGTAGGACCATGGTCCTGCTACAAGGGAGATCCAGCAGGAGCTTGAGAATGAATGCTGAAGAAAAAGAAGAAGAACCAATTTTCTTTGTATGGACTAGTTGGGTAATGGTGACAGTCAACTTTGTTATAAGAGGTCAGCTATTACCTATGGCAATTGTGGATGTAGCCATTAAGAGAAATCTGAGCCAGAGCCTTCCATAGTATGTACAAGAAATGTCTGAACTGTTTGTGTCATCATGTACTGTTGAGTGCAGTTGTTATATTATGTTGTCATATATTTCATAAGACTGATTAGTGTGACCTGTTGAATGTGGGCACTACAACTGGTGACACATCTGTGTTATGATTACAGAAATTCTGCATTAGATGGGGCATGAGTAGGTTTGAACACAATATCTCAAGCTGAAAGATGCAGATTTCGCAGCAAAACTGTAAGCTATGATACATTGCAGTCTGTTCTCCACAGACTATATTCTGCTAGCGGAATATAGTTTGTAGTGATTATAATAACCAAAATGCCAGAGGATCTTGCACAAAGAGAAGAGTGCTGCAGTAACACAGGTATCACTTAAGTTTTAGATAATACAATGCCACTTACATATTTACTAAAATGTTCATAAATAAGTGTAAATAATAAATGTGAATAGAAAAGCAAAAGAACAAAGATGTTTTTCTACATTGCAACCAATAAGGCCTTTATCAAGAAACAAATACAAACCTAATATAAATATTGAATTAAAATTTAAAAACAGTCAATAAGCCCTCATCAATCATCTAACATTAAGGAAGTACATGTAAATTTATGATAGAAAGTTAGAGAAATGATCGCAGTTGTGTTGCCGGGGCCCGAAAGAGGAGCAAAGAATAGCAACACTGTTTACCTTCCATTCATGTCGTACGAGGCGACTAAGGAGTTTATGGGATGGAGTTGACTGTCCCATCCCATATAGGGTCAGTGACCCAAAGCCATGCTGAAGTTGGATGTATCAGGCCAAAAGGAGCAGATATCGCAGCAATGCTGTAAACTATGACACAACGCATTCCGTTCTCCGGACTACATCCTGCTGATCTGCAGGAGTTTGAGAACGAACGCAGAAGAAGAAGAAGAGAAATGATGAAATCAGAAGAATCGGTATAAGACCATGTCCAGAATACATAGAAAAACAACAAATAAAATGGTTTGGACACCTAATGAGAATGAATGAGATGAACCATAACCAAACCAACTACCGACAAGAACATATAAGATCTGGATGCACGGCAAGAGGAAGACCTAGAAAAAGATGGCTAGATAACATCATGACAACCCTGAACAAATATGGATTCAACGTATCCAAGCCGACACATCTGGCCTTGGATATACAACTAAAGTTCTCAGTCACCACCCCTACGCTTAACGGCAGGTGTAGATATTCTGACCATCATCCACCTGGGGATAAATAGACAATGTAGATTTATGCTTGTTTGTCACTTGTAGAACTTTTCCATGATAGTGATGATTCCCGTCTTATATTTCTGTTCATCTCAAAGGAAAAGACAGTCGATCAGAACAAACATTCAAACAAGAATGTACCATGTTCTCATTGTGGTTCCGCAAAGACTAGAGGCAAACGACAGACACTGGCAGAACGGAAAGAAGGCACAAGAGAAATATCTACAATGACAGATCCTATGAAACTGGATCCCCCATCTCTTGTGCAGGGGTTTCAACCCACGCTACTGGCAACAAGTGGCAGGACTTTTGTTGCCGCTCCACCTTCCCAAGGACCATTGCAGGTAAGCTAGAACATCATTAGTTATTGAGTTGTCAAATTTGTGTGCAAAAGAATTGCTGACTTTGCGTTCGCTCTCAAATAATCAGCACCAGTATATGTGTGATTTGAGTCAGAGTATAAAGTACATTGTGATGCTAATTTTACAGCAGAGCTACATTATTTGCCTCTTTCAGCCCGGTACATCAGATTTGGCATGCATTTATTTGAGATAATCTTATCTAGCCTGTGAGAGACTTTCTATCTGCCATTATGCAACAAGTGTTATCTGCTCTATCCGTGACAGTTTACCACCCACTGTGCCCTTGAACTTTACAGGCCAAAACATATACCTGAATGACAGTTCCAGAGGAAACAGTATGCAGGGAATTTAATTTGGGTTGACAACGTCTATCTTGTATGAGGTGTTCTGTGAATTGTTCACTAACTTTTTATCTGAGTTGGTTGTTACATTTCTTTGACAATTCTGGTACTCATATTTTTTTTTGATGTTTAGAATTGCCTGTGTGTTGCCAGGACCTGAAAGAGTAGTCACAAGAATAGTAACACTGTAATCTGCATGACTGAGAAGGTTTGGGGATTGAGCTTGCTGTCTCATTCCATAGATCACAGTGACCCAAAGGCTGTTCTGGTCAAAATGTATCAGTTGAAAGGCTGATATCGCATCTGGTAATACATTCTTTGGACTATATCCCGCTAGCGAGAAGTTTGTGAATTAAGGCAGAAGATATAATTCTGTGACTTGGATGTCTTTATTGCCTATGTGGATTCTACCATTAGAATGTTTTTGTTCATTGACCATATACATGCTTATAATATGGTTTGTTTTGTCCCTGTATCGTGAATAATTTACACTTGTTTGATATTTTTTTTTTTACTAGTTGTAGTGTAGTTTTTATGTTATTAGCTTCAGAAGCAACCATTGTTGATATTTGTATCATGGTTAGCTCATTTGTTACTGGAGTTCAACATGGGAGCAAAGAATAGAATAATGACACCAAACTCTTGCACATGTTGTAAGAGAAAGCTAAGGATGGTTGAGTACCACATCCCTGAGAAAATCAGCCAAAACATATTAAGCAGTCATTATTCTGGAATGCTCAGGGATTGAAGAAAACTGGTGTCTTTGTGTTAGGAGGTTAGAAAAAGGAACAAAGAATGGCAATACTATGACCTGCCATGCATTTTGTAATTAAAGGTTGTGGAGCTATTTGACACAACACATATATTAAAAGGCATGCAGAAGCCAGATGTGATAAGTTGAAAGATATTGAAAGAAGCAGCCATTCTGTAAATCATAACACAAAACATTATGTTCTTCAGACTACATCGTGCTAATAAGTTCGAGAACAAAAACAGGTTCCATCACATCTGTGTCCATGTGGGCAGACAGAACAGATTGTGGAACATATCCGGCAAGACTGCAGTAACTAAACCAGTTGAGGGAGCAGCACTGGCTCACGGAGACAGACATACACAAGATGGATGGTAGCCCTGAGGAGCTTTAAAATACAGCAGCATTTATCAAGGAAACTGGACTTGCTGTGTAGACATGTTAACTTGCGAACAAGAAGGAGAACAAAAATTGAAGTGGAATACTGGGAAACAATGGCAAGGAGAATTAGAAACAAATGTAAAGAACTTAATTTCCTCTATTTTTCTGGTGTGTGCGATTCAGATGGTACTTTGGATAGATGTAATATTGAGTGCGCAAATTACTCTTGAAGTGGTAATTGAAGAAATTGTATATGTTCACATTACTAGATTTTGTGCACAGAGTAATAAATTCTGTGCACAACACTTTCTGACAACTTGCACAGCTAAGAGGGAACGTTGATAAGGAAAGATATGTAAAACGTAAGCTGAGTTATTATCTAGCTTCATAGCACATAGTTTTCTCATAAATGCTCAGCTTCCTAGTCAGTGGCTGACCAGAAACCCACTGCCTAGTGTAACCTACTCACATGTTCAGTAGCGATAGTGACATTCCTCAACCTTCCAAAAACATGACCCCTGGTACCCTACTGCAGGAATAGTTTGTATTTCAAACAACCAATAACAGGTGAATTATAAACCTGTGTCTGCTGGTTGATGAACAAGTGACTTAATACTATACTACTGCAGAATAAGAAAGAACAGACAATCACAGAAAAAGGAATTGAAAAGTCCAAGAAGCTTATTCGTTTCATATCATAAGTTATGTATTTTCCTGTTTGATAAAACCTTGTTCCCTACGAAACTGTTGATGATGACTTTTTTCTTCTTCTTCTTCAGCATTCATTCTCAAACTCCAGCTTTAATTTTCTCATAGCAGGACCATGGTCCTACTAGATTTCCAGCAGGATGTAGTCCAGAGAATGAAAATGTGTTGTGTCGCCGTTTTATTTGCGCCAATGGCCCGACACATCCGTCTTCGGCGGCAACCACTTTTTTGAATGACGAGTGCTGGGTGGCATCCAAGAACAGATAAATGGAACACCCCATATGGAACAAAAGAGCAGCTCACAAACACATGCATATATCACACAATGGCATCGGGTCAGATGGCATGAGCCAACTTTGAGGTACCAACTTAACAGACATGTCTGATTAACAAAGTTAGGATTGGTATGATCTCCTGTGATATAATACCTAATATAGACCCATGCCTGGACTTGAGAAACAAGGAGAGGGAAGATATAGACCATTTCATATTACCATACTTTTGAGGTAAGAGAGTCAAACCCCATTTGAGGTAGAATACTCACAGTACCCTATAGTCACATTGAGTCAAAATAGCACACTGGAAGGACTGCAAAGAGCTTCACATTGCTTGTGTGTGAATCCCAGGGTTAGAAAAAAATCTTACAGTACCGCACAATGGAAACAGAAATACATCGGCTCATACTGTGTTCCTGGCCAATACCTTTAGGGTCCATGGATGTGAAGGCTGTAGATATAATTAGAATTGACTGCAAAAAAGACACAGAATATCTCTGACACTTCTGTCGACACACTAATGCAAGTCATACCTGGTCTGTCAGCCGAAATGCAGATGCATTGGAGGGACGGCCAATGTCGATGTCCTAAGATGGGTAGATGTCACCACAAACATAAAAAATCGTGAGCAAGTCTCAGGAGCAGCAATGTTAACATATGAGTACAATGAGAGGGCAGCACAGCGCTAAAGGGCATGCCATGTGCAAATAGAATAGAGAAAACACTATATGGAAATCATAACTAAAGCATTGTTCAGCTCGACAACAAGCTTCTAGCTATCTCCAAGTAGAATGTGTTACACATAAAGTGTCACAGTGTACAGTCGATACACATCTGTTGCTGGCGACAGATAGAAAAGCTGTTGCAGGCAAGGGAAGCTCACCCGAATTAATTTCATGCTGAAAACAGATGTGCTGAACCAGAAGGTGCAAAATAACACAGTGCCACTGTGAAACCAACAGCACAACGTACTTCATGCTCCCCGGCGAAAATCACACAAACTCTTGTGTTGGCTATCAGAAAGCGAATGCAGAAGAAGCAGCACACTGAGATTTCTACTTCTGCGTGCGCTCTCCAATCCCTGCAGATTAGGAGGATTCATCTGGAGAATAGAATTTCTACTGTCATGGTTTACAGTTTGGCTGAAATATGTGTGTCTTTTTTGCCTAACATCCATCTTTGCATGGCTTCTGTGTCACATAACACTCTGTGGGTGGGGCAGCTAACTCTACTCCCAAACTCTTTAGTTGTCTCGTACAACATGCATGACGGGTAGCAGTGGTGCTATTCTTTGCTTCCCTTTCAGGCCCCTGCAGCGCACAGGTGCCCACTTTGAGTTAAAACCTGGGAAATTTCCCTATTTAGAAAGTGTGTCAGTAGAAACACCAACTTGTGCTAAATATTTAAAAAAATCCACTGTCTACCACAAGGAACCAAAAGAGACATAATATTTATTTAGCAACAACAAAAATCATTTCATTTATGTCAATACTATCGAAAGAAAATTACCTTGTTTGTGATAAATTACAGAGTGTGATAAAATCTATATTGACAGGTACCTGGCCCTGATCCTGTATTTAGAGTCCCATTGGCACCAGTCAAATCTATCTCATCAAGGGAAGAACAGCTGCGACTAGAAGAACAGCAGAGATTGCAATTACAGGCTAAAGCTATAATGGTAATGTTGTTTGTCTTTTTTATTTCAGGTAGTTAATCAATTTTATATTTCAATTTTGTGTGTTTTGGGTACTCTTGGCACGTATGTATTGAAGGTGTTTGAAAGGGGAGCAAATAATACTTGCACTACTATGCATGCTGTAAGAGGCGACTGAGGAAGGAGGCTTGGATGTGTGGTTGGTTTCCCCATCCTGTTTGTTTCAATCCTCAGGAGTTATGAGCAATAGAGCTGTCTTTTGTAAAACGGAAGGTTTCCATAGGGCCATGCCCAGAAGATATTTCATCCCAGCATACTCCCAACAACCTGTAGAGTATAATGCTTTGAGAAGAAGCAATCCTACTCAGAGAGTAAACATATAAATGTATAGATGAAGTATTGTTGGTTTTTCACAAGTGGAAAACCTTACTATATAGGTATGTCATCTACTGATGTGGTTAGTCTAGTATGGAAAAACCTGTTTACTTGAATTACAAGGAAATTTGGTGCTGCTAGAACAGACCAAGTTCAATTCCTGTTAGTCTGAAGAATTTTTAATTTATCCTCATGCTTCCTACTTAAATTTACTTGTACAAGAACTATATGCATGCATGTCCTTCATCATCAGCCAAAAGAGATTTAACATTTATAGTTATGCCAGGAGTACATTGATGTTTCCTCAGTTAGCAAATTTGACTTTATTTGTGTATTGTATAATTCATTAGATAAAGAACTTTGGTCAAAATGTAATTTTTCTCTGTTGTTCTTTGTAAACTCTACTGTGTGTTTTGAAATTGAAAATATTTTGTGTTTCATGAATTTTCCAAATTTGATCTGTAGCAACAGGGTCCTAGTCCTCGTAACAGTCTCCTCAGGAAACGGACATTGAATCCAAGAAATAGAAAAACACCGTCCATTATTGTACAGAGAACTCTTCTACCTAAGGTGGACACAGGTCAAATGCTGGCTTACATTCAGGTGTGAAATTGTGTGTGTGTGTGTGTTATTGTTGTAGGGTTTATGACTTGTAATTAGGTGCTACCATTGAATTTTTGGTAGCTATCTCTCTAAATAGAGGTTTTAAACTGTTTGACCAGAACAAAAGATTTATTAGACTAGAAATTTATTTTTTATTTTTTAGCCATCTTTTGATATTTGTTAGCCTTAGTATGTGACACAAGCATCACCATTTATTTGTAGGATTTTATGTTCTACCTGTGATCTGTTCTCTCTCATCCATTGCTAATTGATGTTTGTATCGTTTGCTTATTTATTTCAATACCAAGGAATTATGAGGATTGAAGCTTTCGCTTCCTATTTCCTACGTGCATTGAAGTTTAAAAAAAAGATATTTTTACTTTCATACCCAGAAGACTACCAACTCTCAACAGTGTACAATGCTTTGAGAAGTCTTCTGCTTTGTATCAATGTAGATGGCATATTTCACCATTCTGCATGCAGGCAGACTGATTGTGTGTTGATCTGATGAAAAAGAAGAGCAACGAATAGTGACAGTTATCTGCTATGCATGTCACAAGAGGAGGCTAAAGATATTTCTTTGGATATCCCATTTAATAGAGGGTAAAAGTGACTCAGGAGCCATGTTGAATTCGGATGTGTCAGGTCAAGCGGTGTAAATATCACAGCAAAACTGTAAACACACAACATATTCTGTTTTCCAGACTACATCCTCCTACTTTGTAAGAATTTGAGAACAAACATATAAAATGAAGATGGTATCATTGTTAGCCACTTTTGATCACACAGACCATATAACTGTTTTTGCAATACATTTACATTTGTATTATATTTTTTTGAGTTACTTTGGTTTTAGAATCAGTGTTTTAATTTCATTCATGTAATTTTTTTTTCTATTACGTTTCATAAACTCTGCCTTATAGCAACCTGGCCCACAGTCAGTTGCAAGGCCGTTAGTTGTTGAAGTTGCTTCTGACAATTTGGTGAAGATAGCACAACCAGTAGCGAACATTGTGTCTTGTTCTGCCCAACCGAAAGCATTGAATCCAGATCAGAATCTTGGTAAGTTCACTTTAATAGATGCTCAAAAGAAGAAAAAAGAATATAATGCTGATGATGTAATCCCTTTATCTGTTAACAGGTACTCTTGATACACAATAACTTGTGACAATAAGGTTTGTTGTTTCAGAGGCATATTTATGTTCGGGATTTATAGATACTCTTTAGTCCCTGAAGGGTGACATGCAACAGTATCTCATGATTATCACATCCTGCAAGGAGCATAGCATAAACTTCTGGGCCAACTATTTCATTATTCTTCTGTCAGATTTGTTGACTCATCTACAGTGATTGTACATCTGGCATTTCCTACTTTCAAGGAGTCTGCTACAAAAACAAAGGTGCAATTTTCACTGGCCTGCATATCTTCATCATCCATGGGGGAATTATTTAATAGAAAACAAAAATAATACATTGAGATACAACATGCATTTACGCCATGAGTGAGAGAACATGGCATACAGCATATGGAAAACAACAGATCATATTTACTACATTACATATACTGTTTCAATGTAAATAGCTTTAAAAAAAACTATACAGCCCTTTGTTAAATCATTTTTAACACATTTTCTTTCTTAGACAACATACACCAGACAAGTGATCTGTTAGCATTAGCAACCCAGACTGCAGAGGTAAGTTCTGTGTAAATTATGTTTTTACTATGTTATGTCTTACGTTTGCTCCATTTGATTTCAATATACTTTCAGTTAAGTTTCTTTTTTGTATTCTTATTTTGACATACTTGTCTGTTCCTCCCTCTCTATGTTGCTGTCAGTGTGTGTTATTGTTCAACCTCCTGTTTGAGCTGTTTCCCTGAATGTAAATATGATTTTAATTAATTGTCACAATTCTCACTTATTCTCACAACCTCTGCCTTTGTATATTCACGCAGATTTACTGAGACATTTCTATTAGCGTATTACATTTGAAATCTCTGCATAGTTGTGGGAAAGCATGCAAGATTGTCTGCAAATTTAAGGATCCTCTAGTTTCATCAAACATTTGATTCCAAATCTGTTGTTTGATATTGCTAATTTCATAAGCATAGTCATTGTTAGTCAGTAAAAGAAACAGCAAGAGAGATCCCTGTTTATATATCAAGATACATACACAGCAAAGTTGAAGAAACAAATGGAAGGGGAATACGAACACGATGCAATACATCTCCTCCAAAGATATCAACAGACCACAATATTCGCCTTAGAACAGGCCACTGCAGACTGTTGGGTCACCTTTACCGATTAAGGATCTCATACACAGATGAATGTCCATGTGGATCCGGAACCCAGACCCCGGAACACATACTTCAGGACTGCCCAACATACAAAGAGCAGAGACAGCAGACCTGGCCAGAGGATACAGACTTGAGGCAAAAGCTATGGGGCAGCCGCTCTGACCTGGAGAAGACGGTGGACTTCGTCTTGACGACAGGCTTGACGGTATAGCGTGACTACAAATACTGAACGCAGAAGAAGATATATCAAGAGCCTTTCAGAAGTTTATACTGGAGAATACCATATTTTTTATTTTGCAGTTTGCAAACATGGTTGAAGCTCCATGCTTCGAAAGTTTGGCTCTGTTACATACTTTTTCAGTTTACAAAATCTATATATGGTGGTGTAAATTGCATTCTAAATTTTGTTTGAACTACTGGGTATTTTGAATAGAGTTTCTGTTTAGCCTGTATGAGATTTACTCTTTTGAAAGCCTGCTTGGTCTTCTCTTCCTTCAGCAACAGTAGATTATAATATCACTGCAGTTATGTCTATTGTCTATTCCCATGTGGGTGGTAACACCACTGGTTCTCACTTGCTGTTAGCACAACGGTGGAAGTTATCATTCTAAATCCAGATGTGCGTTGTTTGTAATGTATCTATGTTTTTAAGAATATCTTTGATATTATCTATCCATTTCTTTCTTGTCTTCTTCTAGCTCTGTAACCTGATCATGTTTTGTTTATGTGCTTGTAGGGAGTTTGGCATATTCATTGCTAATATGACCAAACCATTGTATTTGTTGTCTTGATATATTCAATGCATGATATAATGCATATTCTGTATCTGATGTTGTCATTTCATTACCCGTCTAATCTGTGAACTCCCACAGCCTTTCTCAAGTATTTCAATTTATGTTATCTTTCTCTTGTGTTAAGATGTTAGGTGTTGAAGTATGGCTTTAGCAACAGTGTTGGTAGAAACATACTCAAATAATTTTTTGTTTAACACTTTGCTCACCAGCAATCCAGAGCGTACTTGTCCGCTCTGTGTGCACACAACAGGCTGCACACAAAATTTTATACATTGACATCGGCATCTTTAAAAATTTGTATAAAATCGATCTAGCACAAGAAAGTCTTGAAATTTTATATGCGTTGTAACGACTGTTTGCACTTTCTGAATGAATTTGAAAGCTCCAGAGTTATTTCAAGTGCAAAATGCTACTTATCATAATGCTAGGCCTAGATTTACATTAATTTCTATACATCATACATTATTTCCTTCCAAATCTCCGATATTTCTTGATAAAAACTCACTTACTAGGTGAATATCATTATTCCCGACATGCTGCCATTTTTACAGAACATAATTTCCAGGAAACACTATTTTTAGTACATTATTGCAATGGGTATTCCCATTTTTCTGATCTATCATAGCGCATTCGACTAGCGTTGAACTTGGTCAACAAGGTTCTGTAACAGAAATTCGACTAGCGCCGAAATTGGTCAGCAAAGTGTTAACATTGATAATGATCATCGGATATTTAAGTATTGGTAACAGCTGATAAGTCACTTCATTTGGCTTTATTGGTATCTGGTTCTATCTCTCTGTCTAGACTTCTGTTCTAGGTGACAATACTGCCTAGATATTTGAACTCTGATACTTCGTTAAGTAGTATTAAATGAAACTCAATTGATTTGTATTCCTAACAGATCAATAGCAGCTCAATTATAAGTCCTGAAAAGAATGATCCCAATTCAAGGCTGAGTATATCAGATACTATGGATGATCTACACAGAGGAGAAAGCTTATTCCCACTGTCTGTTGCAGCTACAAGCACATCATCATCTTTGAGCCAAGTCCGTGAGGAAGTGTCTGGTCAGGTCCTGAACTCCCAGGGAGATATCAGTATATCAGATCTCGACATATCTTTATCATCAGTTACGGGCTCCAATTGTAAGTTGATGACATGTCTAGTTACAACGAATTAGATAATCTTCTGCTATGCTCATTCTCAAACTCCTGCAGATTAGTGGATGTAGTCTAGAAAACAGAATGCATTGTGGCATGGTTTACAGATTACCTATGATATATGCAACTTTCGACCTGATATGTCAGACTTGAACATATCTTCCACCGAAGATGGATGTGTCTGGCCATTGTAGCAAATAAAACGACAACACAACACACTTTCATTTTCTGGACTACATTCTGCTGGAAATCTAGTAGGACCATTGTCCTGATACAAAAGAGATCCAGTCCTGCTACAAAAGAGATCCAGTGGGAGTTTGAGAATGAACGTTGAAGAACAACAACATATCTTCTGGGTCACTTTGACCCTCTATGGGATAGGACAGCCAACCCAAAACACGTAGTTGTCTCTTATGATGTTCATGGCAGGTGACAGCATTGTTATTCTGTGCTCTCCTATTGAGCTCTACAACACACAGGTGATTAGATAATCAGTCACCCATGAGTTGCCAGTTTCCTACAGGAGATTAACCCTTTCATTCCTAGCCGATCAAGAAAAACTCAGTGCTTATTCCCCACAGCAGAAGGAATAACTCCACAAAAATAAGAATTGATTGTGCAAGAAAATGTATAACAATACAATTTTTAATAAATTTTTATGATTTAAAGTTCAATTGACAGATAAATGGAAGAGGTACTGATCTGTGAACATATCTTTGTGAATGTCATTTGAGACAGATTTATTTATCATGTAACAAGCAAGAGGAAATAAAATGAGCACCAGTTTCCTGTCAGCTTCATGTACTTGCGTCAAATTGTTAGTCAAAAAACATTTTGCAATGAGTTTACGACTGCCTTAATCAAGTCTGCTTTATCTCTTCTCAGGACTGAAGGCCATCTATTGTCACATTTCCTGCCAATAAGTTGGCTCTGTCGTTTCCTTTAACCCCGTCATGACCTGGGCAGTATATCCATGTAATATTTTGTAGAAGCAAAAACAGTACCTATTGCTGCATGTCAAAGGTTGCCATAACCTTGATAACACTGATGGCTCCTTTAGCCTTCTGAATCATATTTGTGGTGTGTTTGTTGAATAAGAGACTTCTATTAAAGGTTATCCCAAGATATTTGCGGTGATGTTCTCTTTCAATGGATTAGCCCATACAACTGGCAATGTGTTGTTGACCAGATTATTATAATTCTGGTCATAAGGAATAAGATAGCTTTACATTAGGACAAAAAAATTTGAACAAAAATGCCTCTATCAAGAAAATAATTAAAAAGAGAGCTTCTTCTTCTTCTGCGTACGTTCTCAAACTCCTGCAGATTAGCAGGATGTAGTCCGGAGAACGGAATGCGCTGTGTCATGGTTTACAGCATTGCTGCGATATCTGCACCTTTTGGCCTGACACATCCGACTTCAGCGTAGCTTTAGGTCACTGACCCTATATGGGATGGGACAGCCAACTCCATCCCATAACCTCCTTAGTCGCCTTTTGCGACATGCGTGGAAGGTAAACAGTGTTGCTATTCTTGTTCCTCTTTCGGGCCCCGGCAACACACGAGCGTATAAAAAAAGAGAGCTAAAACACTATATGTAATGATACCCGAAGAAAAAGAAAACACTAAACTTTTTTGGAGGGCAAAACACATACATCGGTTAGCAAACTTGTCTGAAAAATATGAAAATTTTGTTGACATTTCTGCTATATTCTTTAATAATAATAATGTAACAGCTATTATCATCATTAACAATAAATAGCCAAGTGGTTAAGATGTTAGAAAAGTTATTAGAACCAGGAAGATAACTAAGTACTCCACCAGTAAATGCTAAGGCCTAGTGTTTGAGACCTTTAATAATTTAGACTTGCATGCAGGCTGTGCCGTATAGTTACCTTTACAGTTTACTTATGTTTTGCAGTGGGCCCTGATGCAGGAGACAAGTTTCTAGACATGGTGCTACAAAATTCAGAACAAGGATTTTCTGGTGAGTACATTTGGCAAGTCACGGCAAATAAGCTTGAATATACACATAAAAAATTATAGTTGATAAAGAAGCTTCATACTGTGTGATGTTACGCACATAATTATATAGATGAAATACCATGAGGATATCTAAATGAAGTACCATAGGGACATTCAAATGAAGTGTCATAGGGACATCAAAAAAAAACATCCACAAGAAAAAAGTCTCACTATACAGGCATATTACCACTAGGGTTTTGTTGTTACATTATGGTTAGGGTTAGAGTTGATCTGATACGTCAATGGTGAATGAGACCTTCTGCATGCGGTTGTAGATAAAAATCAGCGGAAAGAATTGTAAGTTGGCATTGTTCTGGGATTTACAAAATAATACTTTAGTGCATTAGAACGTTGTCTTCCCAATGAACTCTCTGAACCTCTCTGCCTTTAGCGATGCGGCTTGCATTTTCCAACATTGTATTCATGTTATCTTTAATGTCGTCAATCCATCGTCTTCTTGGTTTGCCCTTTCTCCTCTTCCCGGGTACTCTGCCCTCCATTATTTGTCTTTCTAAACAGCTGTATCTCTGTATATGACCAAACAGGCGTAGTTTTCTTTTTGTTATTGTGTTTAGTAACCAACATTCTGGAATCTTCAGTGTGTTTATAATATCTGAGTTTCTCTTTTTTTCCTTCCTTGATATTCAAAATATTTTTCTGTAGCATTTCATCTCAAAGGCTGATTGTCGTTGCTGTTGTTTTACTTAGGGTTGATGCTTTGAAGCTGGAAAAATACAAGTTTGTAACATTAACAATTGTAACATCCACACATTCTATCTCGGTATTGTCTATTCTGATTTGTACTTGTTGTGTTGCTTAAATACAAGTTTTAGGATTCACTATATTTTTGTGTGTTCTTGATTAGTTGTTACAATCCCTTTATATCATTTGAAAGAAGCACTGTGTCGTCTGCATAGCATAGTTCAGGAATTTCAAATTCATTGATGTTTAAAGCGTGGTAGTCAGCATTGTGTATGTCTTCTCTCACATTCCTCATTATACTTTCTGTGTAGATGTTGAACAGGTATGAGGAGAATGTTACCTGTTATTACCTGTTACCTGCTATGCACATAATACAGAGTGTCTTGGGAGGTTAGTTGGGGCAGATGTGGCTGTCCCAATCTCATAGCCAAACTCATGCTTAAGTCTGATGTCAAGTCTAAGGTGCGGATATCACAACCAAGCTGTAAATCATGACACAACACATTTTGTTCTCCAGATTACATCCTGCAAATCTTCTGGAGTTTGATAATGAATGCAGAAGAAGAATAGCTAGCCATGTGAACACTTCCAAAAGTCATGCAAAATACGATGTTCTTGAAAAATACTAGCATGCACCCAGATTTATTTTCTTTTATTGATTTATTGATACAATAAAGGAGCTGTTGGAAATTCATTATCACTGTGACAGACATTTCTATCACAATGACACCGTTTTTAAGAGCTCACCAAAATGACGTCATACTATTGGCATGCAACCTTATGCAATGTAATGATATATTTTAAATTGTGGGAACCACAGTTGTTAAGGCAAAAAGGATAACACCGCCCCATTTTTTTCTTTTTGACGGTTGTTTGTTGTTATTGTTTAGTGGTCTTTTACAGCATATTATGTAGTATGATGCATTAACTATTTTCCCTCTTCTACAAGAAGAGAACCTTAGATCCCACACAGAAAGAGTTTAAACTGTGTTATTTTATTCATTCAGGTTTGATTTCCACACCAAAGAAGTCTGCACAAGATTCGTATCAATCACACCTTACTAATACAACCTTTGATACATTGATGCTGCGTACTCCACCCCATATGGGCATATCAACCTACCTCCAATCATCCATCATTTATCCATCCCCAATCAAACTGGGACTCTCTGACCAGCAATGGCTCAACACAGATGTAAGTAGATTATGTTTTATTATGCATCATCTTGTCATGATGTGCTTTTTGGACTATTCATACGTAACCAAGTCACCCTGATATCTATTGCAGTCTGTCAGAGCACACCACCTCACCAAGGCAAGAACATAGGATATTATAGGTCAATTGTAGTGTACCTTCTTTGTGAAGACAGCACTCACTTGATAATGATATGTAATTGTAGTGTACCTAGTGTACCTTCATTGTGAAGACAGCACTCACTTGATGATGATATGTAATTGCAGTGTATTTTCGTTGTGAGTACAGCACTCACTTGATGATGATATGTAATTGTAGTGTACCTTCATTGTGAATACAGCACTCACTTGATGATGATATGTAATTGTAGTGTACCTAGTGTACCTTAATTGTGAAGACAGCACTCACTTGATGATGATATGTAATTGTAGTGTATTTTCGTTGTGAAGACAGCACTCACTTGATGATGATATGTAATTGTAGTGTACCTAGTGTACCTTAATTGTGAAGACAGCACTCACTTGATGATGATATGTAATTGTAGTGTATTTTCGTTGTGAAGACAGCACTCACTTGATGATGATATGTAATTGTAGTGTACCTTCATTGTGAAGACAGCACTCACTTGATGATGATATGTAATTGTAGTGTACCTAGTGTACCTTCATTGTGAAGACAGCACTCACTTGATGATGATATGTAATTGCAGTGTATCTTCGTTGTGAAGACAGCACTCACTTGATGATGATATGTAATTGTAGTGTACCTTCATTGTGAAGACAGCACTCACTTGATGATGATATGTAATTGTAGTGTACCTTCATTATGAAGACAGCACTCACTTGATGATGATATGTAATTGTAGTGTACCTTCATTGTGAATACAGCACTCACTTGATGATGATATGTAATTGTAGTGTACCTAGTGTACCTTAATTGTGAAGACAGCACTCACTTGATGATGATATGTAATTGTAGTGTATTTTCGTTGTGAAGACAGCACTCACTTGATGATGATATGTAATTGTAGTGTACCTTCATTGTGAAGACAGCACTCACTTGATGATGATATGTAATTGTAGTGTACCTAGTGTACCTTCATTGTGAAGACAGCACTCACTTGATGATGATATGTAATTGCAGTGTATCTTCGTTGTGAAGACAGCACTCACTTGATGATGATATGTAATTGTAGTGTACCTTCATTGTGAAGACAGCACTCACTTGATGATGATATGTAATTGTAGTGTACCTTCATTATGAAGACAGCACTCACTTGATGATGATATGTAATTGTAGTGTACCTAGTGTACCTTCATTGTGAAGACAGCACTCACTTGATGATGATATGTAATTGTAGTGTACCTAGTGTACCTTCATTGTGAAGACAGCACTCACTTGATGATGATATGTAATTGCAGTGTATCTTCGTTGTGAAGACAGCACTCACTTGATGATGATATGTAATTGTAGTGTACCTAGTGTACCTTCATTGTGAAGACAGCACTCACTTGATGATGATATGTAATTGCAGTGTATCTTCGTTGTGAAGACAGCATTCACTTGATGATGATATACAATTACCAGAAAGCCAGAGATCTGATTATCAAGTGCAGAGGTTTCTTCCATACCAGAAAGCTGCCTTCCAACTGTTTCACTGCAAAAGACTAATACAATCATTCTGTTGGTCACTTTCCATATAAATTCTTATACTTTGTGTTGCCGGCCAATAAAAAGCACAGATTTAGCTAGACACAGATGAAAATTGGAAGGCCTGTTTCTTTAGTAGCTTTGGTAGAAATGTTCCATCATTATATATACAGACATCCAATTGTACGACAGCCTGCAACCCATTTGCAGGTATTCATATTGGTATATTGGTATACCCCGCCGAAGACGGATGTGTCTGGCCATTGGCGCAAATAAAATGGCGACACAACGCATTTCCATTTTCTGGACTACATCCTGCTGGAAATCTAGTAGGATCATGGTCCTGTTAAATCCAGTAGGAGTTTGAGAATGAACGCAGAAGAAGAATATTGATATACTTTTGACCCCATAGCCTTTACGACAGCACAACTTCAATATGGTCAAATTGTACATGTTCAAATGCATATATCGTAATAAACCATGATGAAACCATGAATCGTTCTCTGGACGCCTCCTGTTGACTAGCAGAAGTTTGAAAATTGAATGCAAAATGAGAAATAAAAAGGAAATGTTCATACTAAGGTCAGATAACTTAATAGACCTTTCTCTGCCATTAGTCTGCCCAATCAAACGAGGATCAGCAGAATTATCTCGAACCAGCTGTGGAAACAGCTGACAAAGAAAATCTGCTCTTTCAGTTTCTAGATTTTAAGAGTTACAACATAATTCTCCCCTTAGTAGAAGTCTGAGCTTGTGGCATTGTGCCCACTTCTACATTGTCAAGTAGACAAGACGTCTAAGATTTAGAAGAAACACACCCTATGTGTCAGGATGAAAGATGCCTATATTGCAGTAAAGCTGTAAACCAACAACACATTCTGTTCTCCGGACTATACCCTCCTAACCAGCAGGAGTTTGAGAACAAGTAAAGATGATGTTAAAATTCTGCTTTTTTCCTTTGAATATGAGAAACTGATATTTTGCAGAATATGATAATTTATTTATTGTCTATTTGTCTGTCTATGTGACATGTCCTTTACAGAATGTTATTCTCACTGCCACTCTGTAAGCCTATCGATTCTGTGCAAGCTATCCAGCCTCTTTCAGTGTCATGTTCAGAAGGTCTTCAATATCCTCTGTCCATTGTAATCTTGGTCTGCCTCTTATTCTCTACCTGGAATTTTTCCCTCCATGATTAATCTTTCTAAATTTGTATATTGTATCTGAATGTTATTGTCTTTTTTGTCACTTATGATTTTGAAGACATTTTTGTCAGCTAGATATTAAAACTTGTTTGTCTTAAATACAAGTTTGTGTTGTTTATCTGCTTCTTCTAGTCTGGAGATATATCTTTGAGCTCAGTTTTGGGAGACACATCACCATTTAAATCAAAGGAGAAAGACACATCAGGAAAACCATCATCACCTGGACGACCTTGTTATGCAACATTTTTTGAAACAAGCTCCTCAGATGTTATTGATACAGGCAGCATTGTTTTCAGTAAACCATCCACAGTAAGTCGTAGATTTCACTATTTGCACTTTCAGATATCATCCCGCCGATGACAGATGTGTTGGGCCATTGGCGCAAATAAAATGGTGACACAATACATTTACATTCTCTGAACTACGTCCTGCTGGAAATCTAGTAGGACCATTCTCCTGCTACAAGAGAGAAACAGTGAGAGTTTGAGAGAATGAACTCTGAAGAAGAAGATGATATCTTGACAACTAATCATCACCCTTGATGACATCCCGAGAGAAAATGGAGTTAGTGTCCTGGTAGATATTTAATAATGAGTTGTTTTTGTTTACATTTTTTCCATGTCACCTATCCATGTCCTTATAGTTTCTCCAGTTTTCAAGCCTGTATCAGCTTGATCCATCTTTGGCAAACTCTCCTCCCAGCAATGTGGCTTCCAGGCATGTACATATACATCTTGTAACACTTGCTGACGAAATTAGATGGTTGTCTAGTTTTTGTTATATACCTTTGGTATTAAACAAAACTGTTATGGTACTTCAGAATTAGGCAACCATAGCAATAGTATTACTAAGAATAGCTCATCTGGGATAGTATGTCATTTCAAAATGTCCATTTTATCGTACTATACTAATTAGCTATGTGTTTTCACTATTGACTTTTCATTATCTAAATGTGTGTTTAATTGAAGAATTGATACTTTTATGTTTAACACCATACAAACTTAGCAAAACAAACAATAATTAATTAATTCATTCATTTTCCTTTTGCTCTGAAGTTAGCCCATAGGGCAGAAGTAAGATCTCTCCAATTCTGTCTGTTCAAAGCTATTCTGTGCAGTTCTTGAATAGTATGGATATTGATTGTTTTACTTTCTCTTAAGTATTGTTCTTCTGAGTTTCTTTTGGTCTACCCCCTGCTCTTTTGCCTGTAGATATCCATTCAAGAGATTGGTGGTGTATTCTGTTGATGTCTGGGCGTAGGACATGTCCAGTGTAGGACCAATGCCGTTTTCTTATAACATCTGTGATGAAATTTTTATGTCTCTTCTCTGATTTTATCATTCAATTTGAATTCACTCTAATGGATGTTAGTTATCGTACAAAGACTTTTGTTCTCGAAACTCAGTAATTTCTTTTCTGGCGATAAAGACCTAAACAATAATAGTAAAGTAATATAACATGTCATGTGACCTATTTTCCAGTGTTGTCTTCCCAATAATCTCTCTGAACCTCTCTCTGTCTTGGACCATGCAGCTTGTGTTTTCTAACAATGTATTCGTTATCTTTAATGTCATCAGTCTATCTTTTTGGTCTGCCCACCTTCTTCTGGATACCAGGCTACACCATACACACATCACTTATGTATAACCGACCCACGGATGAATGAAAATTATAAGTGAAGTCTCTAGAACTAGAAGTGAGAATAACATGAAGATAGATACTGGTGGTGTTGATAGTGAATTTAAAGCTTTTTTTTAAAGCGATCACGGCAAAGCTAGAAGCTGTACAATAAGTTGGACAAAATGAAACTGAAAGAAGCTGTTGCATATTCATAACATGTCAGGGTTGTAGGGGTACCACATTGAATCCATCAATGACACACACAGTCCTACAGCGATTTATATCTTCAGCAGTGCAGATGAAAAGGAAAAATTCAGACTTATACTTGTTTCATGTCCATACTTTTCTTTGTCCTCCTCTGCTTCTTTCATCTTTGACTCTTCCCCGTAATATCATTTTGGATAAGGTATTATGGCAGATGGTGTGTCTAGAACGTATGACTTTGTAGTTACATCAAAACAAATGATACACTTATTGAACATGAAATTACCAACTTTCTAACGAGTGTTTCTAGGTTTATCCAGATTACTCATGTTTTATGATTCTATTTGAAGGTGATAGATATCTCCTTAAGTTCACTGCTGGCAGATGCAACTTTTAAGAAAGATGATCCTGGTGGAGTCTCACCTCCAATGTCAACTTTATCAGATGCAATTTCAAATTCAGACATTCATGTGGGAGGAAGCTACTTCTCTGATGCAATTAATGCTGCAGGGCCGCCACAGCTGTTCAGTGAGATCTCTCAGGAATCCTTTGCCAAACTTGAAGTAAGATCTTTGTGCTACGAGCATGTTATTAAAGTACATTAAATCAGGTGTGTTGTGACATTGGCATAAAACAAAAAAATTAAACACAACGCACAGAGTGCATAATCCATATGAATGTTTGTGGTCATGTTTTGCATTATGTATCTGTTGATTATAAGTATGTAGATGATGAGGTGAATAAGATAGTAGAGAAGAAAGAAATAAGATGCAGTAGACGATGATAGAATTGAAACTGAGAAATAGTGAAGATGGGAATGGTCAGCAGTTGATGTACTCTTAGTTTCTAATCACTGAAACATCAGTTTATCAATCATGTATACCCCATTGGGGCCAGCTTCTTGATGTTGAGATGGGGCGTAATCCAGCCACCAGAGGCTGGAAACTAAGACTGGCCTAGGTCCTGTGACTTGGACTGTCAAGATCTCATTGGTTTGATGCTGTATATCAAACTGACACCCAGAAACCAGCTGGAGGAAGGTGAAACCATGGCACACATCTTGTGTGCTGACAGACTGTAGGTGGTGGGAAATGGAGAGTTATGAAGCGTGCCTCAGATCTACTATCCATAGAAAGAGACAAGTCAAAGCAGCATCGTACCAGTTGGAAAATGTTATTCCTGGTCCCAGGCCCCAACTGTTGGATCAGCCCACTGGGTTTGAAAGCAAGCCCCAGAAAAATAACCCCAACATGGAAGTTCCTAAACAGAAAATATATGAGCCCAGACGGTGCCTCATAAAAGATGAGCTTACCAGGCAGTTCGTCCCCCCAGCTGCCCTGAGAGAGAAATCAGCCAAAGGGGCTGAACATATTACAACTTAACATATCTGGACTCAGAAATAAGACCCTAGAACTGAGTAGAATACTACACAAACATGATACTCACATCGCACTACTGCAGGAAACACTACTAGCAAAGAAAGAACATTCAATACAAGGCTACACCATACACACATCAATTATGTATAACCGACCCACAGATGAATGAAATTATAAGTGAAATCTCTAGAACTAGAAGTGAGAATAACATGGAGATACTAGTGGTGATGATAGTGAATTTAAAGCTTTTTTTAAAAAACGATCATGGCAAAGCTAGAAGCTGTACAATATGTTGGACAAAAGGAAACTGAAAGAAGCTGTTGCATATCCATAACATGTCAGGGTTGTAGGGGTACCACATTGAATCCATCAATGCCACACACAGTCCTACAGCGATTTATATCTTTAGCAGTGCAACTAACAAGAAAAAATTCAGACTTATACTTGTTTCATGTCCATACTTTTCTTTGTCCTCCTCTGCTTCTTTCATATTTGACTGTTCCCCGTATCATTTTGGATAAGGTATTATGGCATATATGTCCAAACCATGCATTTCACTATTGAAAGTAAGTAAGTTCTCATATAAATAACCAAATGGTCAGAGGGTGTCATACCTTTCTGCAAGAATGTAGAGTGCTCACATTCCAAGTACCAGTAACACAATTCTCAGCAAGTCTAATTATCCATTACAATATTTCAGAGGACGAAAGGTTTACCTGGTGGCACCCATCTCCTCTCCAATTTTCCGTATAGCTATTGCATAGTAGTAAATGAAGTTAGTCATATGTTGTAATGACAGCATGATAGTGCAGAAAATAAATCACCTAATGTGCAAATAAGAGAGAAACTAGAATAATCACAATGAGTGTGAGTAGAAAGCAAAAGAAGCAATATGCAGGTGAGTAACACTGAAACAATCACACAACTAGGGGTTTATTACCCTGTATTTTTAATTTCTCTGCCTATCAAATACAGTTTTACTGCAGTATCATATGTTATTGATTTATCTGAACCGTGAAAATTATGGACTTCAATCTAATTAGGACAATAACCAGAAGGAACATCTTGAACACGTTAATATTTCATTGACTCTGTTATCAAATAAAACAGGTCCCAGTAGTAATCAGTGAAACATAAATTTTATTTTAGTTTTTATTGGTTTTTAATCCAGCCTATGATTTTCATCTAGATGGATAGAGCTATTCAAGGCATTGTCAGCGACAGCAGTTTAGATTTTGTCAGAAAATTTGAGTTTCTGACTGCCCACATCACTGGACATCAGGACAGGGAACTGAGCTCCACAGGAGAGAAACAGGACAAGATGCTGGGAGGGACAACTAATGTTGATAATGTAATGATGTTTGAAAGTCCAAGCACAGCAAGCTGAAATGAATTAATGTTATTCATTTACACCTGTATCATGAGAATATACAACTTAACACTTTGTTGACCAAATTCAATGATTGTTGATAAGTAAAGTAAAGGTTTGTCCCATGGCAGCAACCTGCCGTTGGGGATGAAGATAACTCTTCATGTACTAAGCCGCAGCAACTATTAGGTGAGGTGGTCAGTTCCCTTCCTTGCTGTCTTTACCTGCCCTAACCCATGCATTAGGTACTCATTTACAACTGAGTCGACTGGATGAGTGGTAGTGTCAAGCGAGAAATCACAACCCATACTTTTTTGTCCAAACATGGTTTCGAACCTGGCACACTGTAACCCAGTGATAGACAGCAAGCTCACTATCAACTAGGCTACCGTGCTCCTCTCAGTAAAATAACTAGACATAATATAATTAGGAAACATTAAGGAATTATGGTAAAAGTCAAGATTCTTCTTCTTCAGCATTCATTCTCAAACTCCTGCTGGACCTCCCTTATAGCAGGACCATGGTCCTACTAAATTTCCAGCAGGATGTGGTCCAGAGTGGAAATGCATTGTGTCGTCGTTTTTATTTGCACCAATGGCCCGACACATCCGTCTCCGGAGGAAAGTCAGAAGATAGCAGATGGTATTTGAACTGTCCGTTTTCATCGATAACAGATGTGTCTGGCCAATGACGCAAATAAAACGGCGGCACAACGCATTTCCATTCTCTGGACTAAGTCCTGCTGGAAATCTAGTAGACCCATTATCCTGCTGCAAGAGAGATCCAATGAGAGTTTGAGAATGAAAGCTGAAGAACTGTCCGTTCAGCTGGCACTAATTTGCCTTACAAGTTAGGTTAATACGTATTCCCAATTTAACCAATCCACATCTCTTGAATTAGGAAAACGTTGATTCAAGTTGCGAGGCTAATCAGTGTTATCTGAGTGGATCTGGTTCATAGCAGTCTGCTACATTGTGAATCATAGCAATAGTATTACTATAAATATCGCACGTGGTTTACTGACATTCATGTATGGCTGCATCCATGGAATGTAGTTTTACAGCATGGTTTACTATCCTATTAATAATTGAGCATTTTTTGCTGGTAAGTTTGATATGTTGAAAATAATGGATATTAATGACTAGTACTATAAGAAATACAATTCTGGCATTTGGAATAAATCTCAGGCTTATAAATTCATTCAGACACTGCAAATATATGACAAATTGAATATTTCAGAAATATTGTTTTATTAAAAATACATTTGTCAAGACATCACTGTCATATTTTTTCAACAATTTGCACCCTTCCCTGTGTAAAAGTGAGTTAAGTATACTCTGGACTGATGGTCAACATAGTGTTGAGTTTAGGACTTGATAACATGTATGATGCCTTATTTTGAAATTGTTTTTTCAAATGTAATTATGCAATAAGTTTGTTGAGACCCAGTGTAATTCCTTTTAACTTGAACTTATGCAAAAACATTGGTCTTGAATTAAATAAGCTGTGACATTTACAAACAAACACAATCTTTGTTTGCTCTCAAACTCCTGCAGGTTGGCAGGATGTAGTCAGTAGAACAAAAGTATTATGTCTGTGGTTTACAGATTGGCTGTGATATCTGACTATAGTTTCATCCGAAAGGCATAGAGTTTTTGCTATTTGGTTGAAATGTTGATATGGTCTGTTTTGTGAACTCTTTGCTATATTTTTTTCATGTTATTTAGTCAGTTTTGTAAAGTTTGCTATATTTTCTCACATTATTTAGTTAGTTGTGAACAGTTTGCTATATTTTCTCACGTTATTTAGTCAGTTGTGAACAGTGTGCTATATCTTCTCATGTTGTTTAGTCAGTTTTTTCATGTTATATAGTCTGTTTTGTGAACTGTTGACTATTTGTTCATGTAAGGAGGCATGTTTCAATGAAACCTGTCGAAGTTGGTTTATTTCAAGATTATGAAATGTACATCAGCTGTTGTGTTATAATTAAATAAATCATTTATTAGGGAACACTTATGCACTAGGAGTTGTCAGAAGTCACCATAGGCATTCAAACATGCATCCCACTGTCTGAGTAGATGATGAATTTCATCCGAGGACTTTCTTTGCCAATTGAACCATTTGATCACAGCAGTCATATCTTCATCAGATTGGAATTGTCCCTTTAGAGCTTTCTTAAAGGGCTCAAACAAATAATTCATATGGTGATAGGTCGGAGCTGGATGTGGCAGAACTACCCATTGTTTCCATGCTAACGCTTTCTGCACAACTTTCATATGTATCATTCTGTTGTGCAACAGAATGACACACAGCAGCTTGCAGTGTCACTTATTTTTGATTGTTTTTTGCAACTTCTAGAATTCTTGAGCTGATAGCATTGATGTTCACACTAGGCTCTTTAACCTGCATCACTCCCCTGGCAAGTTGACTCACTTATGGTTTACATATGTTGTAAACTTTATATGGTTCACAGTGCTCCCGGTGATTGCACTCACCTATTGCTATGCATTGATTTAGCAACAGGAACAACATGATGATTAATATTCACGTGACTGAAATTAATGAATCTTAGCTAGCTATTCTATTAGACTTCCTTTTCAGCCATTGTGTTAGCATGAAGGAAGATTTGGAGACATATAATTTTAAATCATAGTGATCTGCCCACATCGGCGCAATAGCGTGAATCAGGTTTTATAGACTTTAGTTTTATTGGGTTTCTAGTAAAAATCATTATGAATTGTGATTCTGATGATGAATTCTTGGGAATTAGTTTGTTTTCAAAATAGATGCACGGTCGTAAGATGATGGTTTAGTTATGTAAAGGCCATAGACCTAATGTATTGACGCAGTTACCGACAAACTAGGTCTATCTTCAGAGAACAATTTTATGGCAAATCAACATGTTTTATTTATTTCCTCCAGGGATATTATGTTAGTTTGTGTATGAAACGACATAAAGTAATTTTTAAACATTTTTTCTACTTTCTCACACCACACATGCACACAAACAAAACCTACACCAATATATTCAGTATCCAATTTCTTTATTTATATGTACAAATATTATTTAAAATCTCTAAAAACAAAGTTAGCTTTCAAAGCACCCACCAAAAATAACAAATTTTCAAAAATAAATTCAGTGGCAGGGGAAAGATTGTGTAATTTTAATTTTGCTTGCTAAAGATAAAAATAAAAACAGTAAGCATAACTTTGCCTGCAGAAATCTGTGAGTTGAATGTTTGATATGTTGTACACATTTTCCACCATGTACCTCCTGCATTCTTTGCTGAATGTTGGTTGGTTGACATCGTACTTATTACATCAGTAATGACGTATTCACACTCTTTGTGTGCTGGCATAGATGACACAGCATGGGCAGGCTTCATATTTAGTTTGTTATGTGAAAGGTTAACAATATTTTTTTCATTTTAATTAGTCTGTATGTGTCGATGTTATTTAGTTTTGTGAGCCTGTAAAACTTTTTAATGTTTTCTGTCCTTATGTAAAGGCAGCTGGCATGATACTGATCACTAGCATGTGCTGTTAGTCACATTTTCCATGACAACTGCATTTTTGTTTTTCACCTTTTGTACATTTTCGACAGGATGAGAATGCCTACCCCTCTTTTTCACCCTTTACAACATGCATAACAGATTTCATTACTTCTATTCTTACTTTTTGTGCCCCAGTAACAACAGGATGATACAGGGTCTGTAAAATCAAATTCCCTGTATATTTATTTAATAATTTTAAAGGAAATGTTATGTAGATCAATAATTATTTCACATTGTGTCTAGTTTTGAGATCTTTACTTGGAAAAACTATAGAACATATTTTGACACTCACTGCACAACTGATGAAGTTGGATGTATCATGTCATTAATGCAAATTAAACAGTGACACAATGCATCTCAGTTCTCTGAACTACCTCCTACTGGAAATGGTTTTACCAGAACTTATTTCATACTAAGAAAACTCTGTAGTCTCAACAGTGTGCAGTGTTTTAGAAAATTATTATCAACGCTTTGAGAAGCCTCATGCTCGAGGGGTTAAAAATATAATTGTAAAGATAAATTGCTGTGGAATTTGCACAAAAGGAAAACCTCAGGATATAGGCATTTCATGTACTAGGTGTTTTGCTTTTGTATAGCGCAAATAATATGGTGACAACGCATTTCCATTCTCTGGACTATATCCTGCTGGAAATCTAGTAAGGCAATTGTCCTGCTACAAGAGAGATCCAGTGGGAATTTGAGAATGAATGCTGAAAAGAAGTATGGTGGTTGATCTGCAGGTCACTAGTTAGACCTTCACATGTGGACATATAAATTTAGATTTCTAGTAGTCTTCATTGAGTATTTCATCCATTTCTCATAAACAAATAAATAACTGCAGAATGCTCCTTTAAGATACACATATAAAATGTCAATTTTGTGAATCCTGTGCTGAATAGTTACCTTCATTTTTGTACTTGGACATGCAAGTGTTGGGGGAAAAGAAAGAGCAAATTTGCCAGTGATTAGTGGTAATTCAATGGACTGTAATGATATTTGGAATGCAATCAAGGAGGCAGTTGGATGATATGGGGTGTATTGCTTCTGTGTCTATGGCTAGAATTCAGGATCTGGAAGCGAAACGTCATGTTGCAAGAAAAGAGTGGCATATAGGAATGAAAAGAAGTTATCAACCAACGCAGAACTGAAACAGTCAGTTACCACATGCTAAAGGACAAATTGATAATGAGATCAGAGCACCTATTGACTTGTCCAGAGTGCCATGATGATGATCCAACAACTAACATATAAAAATAATATATTATCAAGGCAGGTGAGAGACTACTATATGTTGCTTTGAAATTACTTTTGCTGGGTAGTGATGTATAATATAATGTTATATCGGGATAATAATGTATAGTCAATTAAATTTATAAATCTTTCACCATTGTCTGCTGTGTAAAATCAAATTGTAAATCTTTTTATAAAGTTGAAGTAATGAATAAAGAACATCTAAAGGGGAGCATATAAATGTCGGCTATCCTGGTTCTGTGTGTGTGTTTTGATGAAAATATCTGAGAGACTTTTTTGTTGGCATTGTTTACACTGAAAGCTCTACTACGACATGACTCTGGAGTGATTGTCCATCAATATGTGAACATACTGGGCCATGCCTAGCACACAGTGGCACAAACCAAAGTTTTGAAAGACTTTGCTTGTTTCTGTTTTTCTTACCTTAATATTTCACTAAATTTTCCTTCATCACTTTCACAATCAGTAAATGTGCAAATTACTTATTCATTTGTAAAATGTCTACTTGTTGCATAATACAGAGATGCAGCATGACTGGGAAAAATTACCACCAATGGGAACACTCAGCAGTAGATGATTAAGGTGGCAGGGTATTCATTCGCTGAAAATGAAAGAACACGTAATTCCTGTTGCGGAAGAAAGAGAAATTAATATAATCAAATTCCATTATAAAAACTTGGTTGGGATGGACGAAATGCTTATGTAATAGAAATTTGCTATATACAGTGTAAAGCATAAAGAATAAACATAATTGCGAATTTTGAAAAGTGTTAAATGGGGAAATTTGTTATAAATGTATGCTTTGTAGGGGATTCCATTGTAGTGATCATAAGCAACTATGCTGATAATATTACTAAATGATGTACCAAATGTGTAATTAATTTTTTTAAAATTCACCATCTCACACTGTCAGACATTTAAAATTCACCATCTCACACTGTCAGACATTTAAAATTCACCATCTCACACTGTCAGACATTTAAAATTCACCATCTCACACTGTCAGACATTTAAAATTCACCTTCTCACACTGTCAAGACATTTAAAATTCACCATCTCACACTGTCAGACATTTAAAATTATACATTTTTGTAATTGCCATCACCTAAAACATGAGTATTAAGCTGAATAGGTAAGTTGACTGAACTGGATTACATCCTGCTAATATATAGGAGTTTGAGAATGAGCGCAGAATGAACATTAGAAACATTTAAGTTAATGCTACTTGGTTAACCAAGTTGAGCCTGTCATGTTGCATTTAAACATGTGAACTAAGTGCAATATTGTTGAATGGAAGAGCAGTTTATTATGGAATGCAAAAATGTTTTCTTGATATGTGAAGTTCAACTAACACTTTCGCTGCCACATCTTTTTCAGCCAAGTCTTTTCAACTGCCAAACAGTTTTGGTTATTTGGGAGTTTTACGGGTGATAATTTTAATAAATTATTAAATATATACAAAGTTAGTGCATGAAGTTGTTCAGACTTGAATAAATAAGCTTCCCAAAAATTGTTTATCTCAGGATTTTCTAAAAAAAAATATTTCATTTTTATTTATTTTATAAAAGCTTGTCTAGCATTGACAGTGTCACACTAATTTTTTAAGGTGAGTGTCTCTCACTCACACTGTGACCAGCAGAGCTATCTTGTATCAATATTGACCATTGTTTATTGAATCATAGTCCAATTTTGTACCTGATTCCGGGTTTTATTGCTATTGCTTGCCAAAAAGTGAGAGACAGATTAATTTTGTATTTGTTCATCATCACCAGCCATTATGAAGTGTTTATTTAACAAATGCAATAAAATCATTCAATCTTCTATTATCAGTGCTAAATTTTGTTGTTGTTGCATTCGTTCTCAGACTCTCATAGAATAATGATCCTACATGATTTCCAGTAGGATGTAATCCAGAGAAAGGAAATAAGCTGTGTCGCATTTTTGTTTGTGCCAATGACCTGACACATTCGACAATGATAACTAATACATTCAGTGTTTATACCACTTCCACTGAACGGTGGACGTCTGTAACGATATTGATGGTATAGTTGGCCAACGATACAAAAGAACTTGTACCTGTACCCTACCTGCTGGTCACCACGCCCAAAGCTAACCACGGTTATAGATGCTTGATCTTTGTTTTGCATCTCTAACCCACTATAAGCACTAAATAATCCAATCTTTGGCACAATGATATTGTAACTACCTTTTTAATAGATGGGATGTACCTCACCGTTTAATTCTGGTGTCGAATCAGCAAAGTTCCCCATGAAAAGTCATTTACAAATGACTAAAGTTACCATGGCAGTGAAAGGGATTTTTTTGTTTCAATGACTTTTGTCATTTGCAGCAACGAAAGTGTTAATGAAGTGTTTGTGTATTTGTTAAAAAACAAAAGGTTGAATTTTACTTCTAGTACAGAATGTTTTTATGGCAGTTTATTTATTTGTAAATCACTTATATAGTGTGTTGTATGCAAGAATTGATTCCATTGTTGTTCATATGTCAACTTTCTTAATAAACATGTACTTGAATGTGTGTCATACACACGTGCTTTCTGTCATTCATCAGATCAGGGAATTGTTTCTTGACATTTGCAATGTTACAAGTGTTTGTCTAGACATTGTATTTTGTATTAGAAAATACTGTATAAATAAGATAATGAGATACAAAAGTAATGTTTATTTGGTCAGCCATCTTCTTCTTCGGCGATCATCACTATCAGGCTCAGACCCTGGATTCTATGATATAGGCTGCTGTCTAATTTAGAGTTTTTGCTGTGCCATACAGTTTCTCTTCGACGCGGATTGGGGGTGGGCCATGTCTTGTTCCTTAGGTCTGCATACTGGGGACATTCTTGTAAGATATCTTCTGCTGTCATATTCACAAGGCTGCAATTGTACCTATTTTGATTTTGGTGTACAGGTGATATCATTTTGTTGTGACCAGTTCTGTCTTCTTAAAATTGGTTGAAAGCTTGCCTGTAGCTATGGCTAGAGTAATATCTTCCCCATTGTTTTAGTCTGAGGGTCACTCCTTCTCCATTGCGTTTGTGGCCGAGCCATCTGTATAGGCATGAGTTCATGCATCCTGTGGTTAATTAACTGTGATATGCTTTCTCTTGAAGTCTGTCTGAGTTCCATTTTTTCTATACCTTCTTTGTGTTCTTTTAGTTCTGGGAGTCTGTATGCCCAAGGGGGAATGGTACTGACTGGTTGTATTGGCCTTGGTTTCGCTTGTCTTAGAGTTGGTGCCTTCTGTATCAGTTTCTTTGCGTTTGCTGATAAGTTGCTCTTCTCCAGCCTGCTTCTGCCATAACCATTAATTCTTTGGTGCATAGGATGATTCAGGAGTCTTGTATTTTTCTGCTTGTTGAACTACTTTCATGTCTCTTCTATCTTCCATTGACTGAAGGCCAGTTATTGTTTCTAATGTAATTATGGGTGTAGATTTCATAGATGCAGTGATAATAGGTGTAGTTTGTTTTAGATGCTGTGGCCCAGGCTGCGATGCCATACTCTAGCACTGGCTTAACTACCTGTGCATAGCCTTTTGAAGATTTTGCTGTCCACTTCCCAGTTTGTGTGTGCCTTTTTTTATTATGCCTATTCTGTTTCTGGCTCTTTTCTCTGCCTGTTTTGCCCATATTAATTCTAGTCCAGGGTAATTTCGAGGTATGTTGGGTTCTGTTCCAGTGGGAGTATGTGATTATTTTTAGTGTTGTTGTCTGTACCTTATTGGATAGGGTGAATATTGCGTGTGGTTTTCTTCTTATTAATGGTAAGCAACCATTTCTTGGTCTAGCTTTCTAGTTTGTGCAGTGCCTTTTGCAACTGCTATTGTCTCCCCTTCTGTCCACAAAGCCAGGTCATTGCATACATTCCTGCATACATTGCAGAGTGTACTCCAGTCTGTATGCCCTCCATAATAACATTTATGTAAATTAAGAAGGGGTACACCTCCTTGCAGGACACCGTGTTCTAGTATTCTCTTCCTGCTACGTTTTCCCTGTACTTGCACTCTAGCTGTTCTTTTTTCCATATAGTTGCATATCCAGTTATATAAGTGTCCTCTGATTCCTAGTCTAAGGAGCTTGTTCTTGAGTCCTTCTTTCCAAACTTTGTCAAATGCCTTCTACGTGTCAATCCACACTTCAAGTGTATATTTTTTGCTTGGTATTCGTCTTCAATCTCTTGGGCTATGTAGGTGACCTGGTCATCTGTTGATTGGTGTTGTCGGAGCCACTCTGTTGTTTGAGTTGCTGTTAGTTGTTTTAATTCCAGATGCCCCATGAATCTTATGTTGACCATTTTCTCCATTAATTTGCCCATACAGCTGAGGAGACTGACTGATCTATGGCTACTTGAATCGAGTTTGTCTTTTCTTTGCTTTAGAATGGGTACCATAATAGCTCTTTCCATGCAGTGGGCACCTGTCCTGTTCTTAACTAGTTTTTAATTCATGTAAAACTGTAAAGAATAGTCTGTTACTGGGGCGTAAAGCTGGAGTAAAGAATAGTACACATATGTCATAAGAAGTGATGACTAAAAAGGTTGGGGTCCCATCAAAATGACCCTAAAGTCATGCTGAAGTTGGATGTGTCTGAATCAAAGCTGCAGATAAGATATTGCAGCCATGCTGTAAACTATGAAATGCATTGTTCTCTGGACTACATCCTGCTAACAGGTAGGAGTAGAACAAATCTTGAAGAGAAGTAGTGTTTCTTTAAAAAAAATTCATCTGAAGAAATAAGAGTCTCAAGGTTTATTTTTTTTTTAAATATAACATTGCTAGCTGCCAGAAATGGTTTTTATGAAAAATTGTTTTAAAAAAGATAAGTATTCACTAGAGAACAGGTACAGCTCAATTTGATCTCCTATGGCCTTCAAAATAGCCTTCATTTCTTACATAGAAATAAATATATTGTTGGTTTCTCTATCTTATCTCCCGTTTGTGTTGTAGTCTTCATCCCATGAGGTTTTTCTATAACCATTTATTTCCTCCTGGCATACCCTTGTTAATATTAAGTAATGAAGTGATGTGCTCAATCAAAGTTACAAGGTATAATTATTTACACTGATGGCTCAGTAGCAACAGAAACAAACAGGTATATGTGGGATTAATCGCTTCACTAAATGGCTAGAGGGTGATGGAATAGTTTGGTTCCTATTCCACAACAACATCGAGCATGAGAAAAGGATAGAGGCAGTAATAGCAGCTCTGTCTTGGCTAGCAATTGCAACACTTACAGTGATTCAGACTCCCAGAGTATGCCGCACAAGATAGGAAAATACATGATAAGAAATGAGTGAGACACTCTTCTCAACAATGTCTAGAGTATAATATGGATCTAATGTCCTGGTCATGCGGAAGTCAGAGGCAATGAAAGAGTTGACACATTGTTACGTATAGCTATAGTGGATGGAAAAGTGATGAGAAGAGACCGGCTGAATCAATTAGAGCAGCCACGGATACACTACAAAATGATGAGGATGCTAAAAAAGACAATGTATATGTTCAGAGAAATGGGAGTGATCAGGGAAGAGGGGAGAAAGTGCGTCGTCAATGGAAAGACCAGAAGAACCAACAACTGACTAGGACGCTGAGCGTAATATACTTTTAGATGACTAACAGAATGTCAAGAAGAGCATTTATGGCCCGGCCCTTGTGTAGTGATGCTGGCTAAAAATCAAGGCTGGACTGCTATGCATCATGGATGATTTTTATTCTCTTTAAGGAATTTTTGTTGAAACACTAATTTGGTTTTCCTGTATGTTTTCAGTAATCCATAAAATTTTATTTCTCCGATGTTTTCACTTTTAGCCCGTCATACCCGTTTTATTGCAGTTGGTAGAATTAAAGAGTAAGGGAAAGAATATTCTGTAATACCAAATTTGAATATTGGCATTTGATGATAGGCGGAACAGGGTAATGAAGTTTTGCTAACCACTGGTAACACATTCAAATCAATGTTAAAAGGCCTTTATCAAGAACACATTCACAACATAATATGATGAGTAAGAACGGCACTGATGTTCACATGACAGAACTAAATATAGATATAGATTTGATCGATAAGACACTGCTGTTTATGTACAAAAGTTTGCTCACATGTACAAGTTTGTTGAGAACCCTTTGTGCAGTTTCAAGTTATGTTGAAACCGCTCAGTGCATAACCAGGTGCTCGGGGCTGCTGTAAGCTCAAAGCATGAATACAATTTAAAAAGTAAAAAAAATCTAAAATAAGAAATCCTACAAGTATATGCTATGCTGCAAAAGCAATAATTATTAAAGCTATGGCACATAATGTTAATTGTATCAATAATAATTTATATAGAAATAACATATTGCAGTTAATTAACTAGATATTCAACATGGCAGACATTTTTTTTAAAAATATACAAGAAAAGTGAATTGTTAACAGTTCAACAAATAAATATTGCACATGGATAGAGAAAATAAGGCATTTGATAATTTACACCATGGAGAATTATTAAAAATTGAATACATGGCCAAACCGTGTACCATGTAGGTACAAAAGTAAAGTAACCCATAGCATTTATTAATGCCGTAGGGGTGTGAGATGTTAGCGATCTCACATTTCACAGGCTCTGCAAATGAGGGCGGTAGCCATCTCCTCTCCCTCGCAGTCTTTACTTCCCGGATTAATCCGGTACCCATTTAAGGATGGGTCGACCTGGGAGCCGTTGCGATCTGAAAACATTTCTGCATCAGCTGGGGAATGAACCCAGGACCACACATATGCGGAGCCAGTGAGCTAACACGGCTCCCTACCATGTAGGTAGATACATTTTAAAAAAAAAATAGGTTGAATGGAAAATTCTCACCAAATGATTTCCCAACTAGATATTTAAATGTAATCAAGGATTATTATCACAACCCAAGATGCCATATTAGAACAAATGAGAGTACAACTGAATAGTATTACATAGAAACAGGAGTAAAATATGGCTGCATTATACCACCATTACTTTTTAGCTTGGCTATAGATTTGGTCATGAAAAACTATGCACAAAAAAACATTTTGGTATAAAATGTGCACATGATAGTACTCTTAGTGATCTTGATTCTGCAGACTGCTTTGTGTTACTGAGTCCTTCTGATAAGACACAGAAAATGCTGAATCGGCTGTCATCTTTCAGAACAATTAGACCTTCAAGTTAACACTTCCAGGACTAATATCAGAAATTTTACCAACTTTAGTTTTAATATTACTCAATTTAGAGAAACAATTCAGAAAGTCAATAACTTTTCCTACTTAGGCAAGAGGACGCAAATTGGAGATAAAGCAAAATAGATTTCTACTAGAAATGTTTTGGTGTCCAGTGCATTTAACCACTTACCAAACATGGAAATAAAAGTAAATATAATACAATAAGTACATTTAGCAAATGATGACTTTCACACTATGACAATTATTCTAATATAATGTCTGTATTAACATATGGTTGCAAAAGTAACAAATCTTCTGGAGAAGAAATTAAATTAATTTGAAAATAAATGTCTTAGAAAACTCTTTAATATTGGCTGGGATAATTCAAATCTCTTTAAATATTGGCTGGAAAGAATTCAAGTCAAATAACCATATGTTTTTACATCAATAAGAAAAAAGTGAACTTATATCTGAAGTACTTAAGAAAAATAGACTAGCATTAAAAGCAAAATGGGTTGCAGATAGTAAAAGAATGAGAACTCAAACTCTTTGCATAACAATCATCAAAGAAGGTATGACTAATGGTCTCGACAACATGCAAGAACTATGCACAGTGGTTTCTGCCATATGCACCATATTTGTTGCTGAAGGCATATAGATTGAGAAAACAAACAATGGATAGTGGACTATAGGAGTTATCAGTATAATAATACATATTTCAACATCTGCTGAAAGTTATAGAATATTTATGGGGATGGCCAGAGTGTACCAAAGTCTGGAAAATTAATGAGAGAAAACACAATTGAAGATGAGAGCAAGCAAATTACGGCATGAGGCAACGGAGAAGATTTAAGGTTGGATCCCATATTGGGACCACATGTTTTTTCAGTTATTTCCCTTGAATGTAAATATGCACCCATCAATTGGAAGGTAGATATATTTCTTTAGGAGGGGAGAACTCAAAAATTGAGTTCAAGATGGCCGCTGTCTATTCTAATAGGAAAAAGTGCCGTGTTTATATTAAAATATTATAAGATATACATTAGGGATCAAGCCAACAATAGAATGCATACAGAAACAAGTTAAATGGTACGGCCACATAACCAGACAGAATGAGCAAAGTATTATCCAAAAAACACTTAACAAACGATACGAAAACAGGAGACCTATTGGACGCCCTCGTAAAAGGTGGATAGTGTATTAGAGACACTTGGAAATATAACAGCAGAGGAGGCAAATAGAAGGGCAAAAGACCGTACACTCACTCTCCCCTCAACACCGAAAGGTACATGAGGACAGAAAGATGAAGAAGAAGGAGGGTTGCATGCACGAAAGCTCTGAGTGTCTTGCGCGTATATTTTGACATTCGACAGCAGTCCTCACGACCGTATCAGATGTACTACATGTTTATCGGTCGCTGGTAAACTCAACAAACACGATTGCATTAGCCATTTCTTATAAGCCACAGAATCACACAAAATTTTTGATCGCCGCAGATTTTATAAAAAAAAAAGGCCATTTACCAAACTAGAACCTAACCTTCCAATATTTATTAGACTTATATAACAGATTAAGTAGGACAGTCAGCGGTGGACATGCAGCATAGGATAAGTTTAATGATATTAGTTAAAGCACTATATACAATAAGTAGGAAGCTTCAACGATGCGTTCAAATGACATAGTTTTGGGGAAAATGCTTTGTTTCTCATGGCTGACTGTGTCTGCCATCGTCTGGTAAAAGCTTACAAAAGTGAGCTGAAAGTACCAGCCATTAAGGAATAGTTCAAGTGAGTTTGGGAGTGAAATGCTCTGTCACTACTCAGCTG
The DNA here is from genome assembly GCA_034231615.1 of Meghimatium bilineatum. Taxonomy (NCBI): domain Eukaryota; kingdom Metazoa; phylum Mollusca; class Gastropoda; order Stylommatophora; family Philomycidae; genus Meghimatium; species Meghimatium bilineatum. The sequence goes on along the minus strand of CM067312.1, from coordinate 15,335,591 downwards.
ACCAACATATCTGGATTCAAGTTTATTCATTTATGATTTGAAATAAAAATTACTCCCATAGTTCCCTTTTCTACCTGAGATTACAGGTGTCTGATGTTCTAACTAGGGAGGAGAATGCCAGGCAGTTTATCAGGCCATTGCATTTTTTGGCTGTTGTGATTGCACAGAATATGAGTATATTCTATATAAATACAGATTTTCTGTATTAGTTGGCAGACATTCCAATTTTTAAAAAAACCAAACCAAAAATACAGATATAAATTTATCACTAATTTCAATAAATTAAACCAATAATAATAGTAAAGACTATTACACTAAGTATATAGTCAAATGTTAATATCTATGCCTCGGAGGCTGGTAATATTCTTGTGTTGGCCTCTGCTGGTTATTATGTCTTCTTCCATTGCTATAACTTCTGTCATAGAAGCTGCCACCTGTATTGAAATCCACTTGTGGTATAAATGGTGGTGCCACTGAGAATGGTGCTGGGTGATGGTAGGGTGGGTTTATACCATATGGTTGGTGTAAAACTGGATACATCTGAAGGATAATAATAAGGAGGTTTTGAATACATCTAAGAATCTACTTACTGTTTACTCACAAACAAACACACCTAATTTTTCAATATTATGCTCGTCTTCACTTGCGAAGAGGAACATACAGTGGAATCCCTGTATAACACATTCTTTTATAGCAAATTTCCCTACATAACAATTTTCAAAATCCTCAATTTTATTTATTCTATGTTGATTGTACTGTATACTGCAAATTTTTGTTATTACATACATATCGTCGGTCCAGACCAGGTTGTTGGTCCAGACCAGGTTGTTATAATGGGATTCCACTGTATTTTTAATGGAATAAAAAGTTGTTGCTAACATAAATTGTCTCCAGTGCTGCTAACAAAGCAGATAGACTTGCTTGATAGGCAGTGATGTGTGGATTCTTAGTGTGTCTATCCTTCAATTTGTATTTTGTTTTGTCTCTCAATTCACTCTTCCTGTTTTACTTTTAAGTTGGATGCAAAGGTAATCATTGCTCTTGTGTGATTTCCAGGGCCAGCCAAGACCCTGAAGATGCATCCTCATCATGCAGCCAAGACCCTGTGATGAATTCTCATCATGCAGCCAAGACCCTGAAGATGCATCCTCATCATGCAGCCAAGACCCTGTGATGCATTCTCATAAAATGATGTTTTAAAGCTTTGCCAAAACTCCTGGCCAATACCCATAGGGATTGTGTTCAGGCACTACAGACCGAAATGGAATGAGATTTGATTGCAAAAATGATATCTCTTTGTTCCCACAGCAAAACACACCACAGTGCAAAGCAGAAGCTACCCAGGACAGCCAGATTATAATAATGATAGCAAGCAAGTCTCCAGAGAAGTAAGGGTAGTCTATATTAGGGAAGCACAGCTCTAGAGGGCAACACCAAGTGCAAGTGGTTGTACAGTCAAGAAAGGAAATAAACATAGAACAACAAATAAAGGGTTAAATAGCAGTTTTACGTGGTACAATACAGAATTTTTTTCGTCTGTCCTATCATTCAGTTCTCTGGATTACAACTTACTGGAAATCTTGTAGGACCATTGTCCCACTATAAAAGATATCCAGGAGTTTCAGAATAAACCCCCCAAAAATATTTAAAAAAAAACATTTTAACGATATGGTTTTTATCATGAAAAAAATTCAGGGCATAGAACAAACAATAAAAATATGATATTGCAAATGGACTATACATCTGAAAAACACTAAATAATTAATTTGACAGTTTACTTCTTCTTCTTCAGCGTTCATTCTCAAACTCCTGCTGAATCTTTCTAGTAGCAGGACCATGATCCATTCTAGATTTCCAGCAGGATGTAGTCCAGAGAATGGAAATGCGTTGTGTCACCGTTTCATTTGCGCCAATGGCCTGACATATCCGTCTTCGGCGGTTTACAGTTTACAAAACAGACTGAATTGAAAAAATATATGAAGCTTGAACACATCAATGAACAAATTGTCATATGGTCATTCTCTTCCTATGCTTAGTGTCCTGTGCAAGCAATTGACAACATGGCTAGTGTGATAACGAATCCATGAAAATTTTACCAACAAGCAGTGATTCAAATTTCTTACAACTGAAGGATGTCTACCAACCAACATTCACCAGATAATGCAGGTGGTGTATGGTGGAAAATGTGTTTTGAAGACAACAGTGAAGGATTGAGCAAGAATTTTTCGGGAAGGCAGATGGGTAATAAATAATCTGCGGTGGCCAGTTATGTGTTGTGACAGAAGCCATCACCAAGATGGATCCAGCAATACATGTTGACAGTTGCTAGAGTTTGCGTTCGCTAGCTAATGAATTCTCTGTCTTATTAGGAACAATTCAAATCATTGTTTGGAAGAAACTGAAGTATCAGAAGGTGTGAGAACCATGCTTATTGACAGAACGAGTTGGGTGGAGTTTGAACCAACTGCAGCGTTACCATGTGGAAGGTGATGCATTTCTGTCACCAATAATAGTAGGTGATAATTGCGGTGTCACCACTGTGAGCCATGCAGCAAAGCAGCCAGCATGTAATGGAAACATCCTGGATCACCAAACAACACACTAGACAAGCTGCATACACCAATCAAGAATAAACAATCCTGCATGCTGTGGCTTGGTGTCATTCTGTTGCATGACAATGCTTACTCGCATGAGACACTCACAAGTTGTGCAGGAAGCGGTAAAACAGAAAAATTTGAAGTTCTGCCACATCCAACCCTATCACCATGTGACTTTCCTTTGTTTGAACCCTTAAAGAAAGTTCTAACGAGACAATGATTTCACGCTGATGAAGGTATCGTGACCAAATGGTTCAATGAGTAAACAAAATCCTTTCTTCTTCTTCTTTCTTTCCTCTTTTACCCTTTACGGGTGTCGAGGGAGATACAATGTTCTTGTTTTCGCTTTTCTGGCAGCTTCAGATGTTATTTGGTGTTCGTGTAATGTCTCTTTGATGTCGATCCAGCGTACTCTAGGTCTACCCTTGGCTCTTCTTTCTGCTTCTCCTCTCTACATATATGCTTTATAAACTAATGAATCACACGGCATTCTTTCCAGATGACCAAACCATTGTATCTGTTGGTTTTGTATGTATTGTAGAATTGATATGACACCAACTCTTTCTCTTATGACATCGTTTCTAATTCTGTGTCTTCTGGTCACTCCTGTGGCTTTTCTCAGACATCTCATCTCTGTTGTAACCAGTTGTCTTTATATTCTGTTGTTAAGGACCATGTTTGACATTGGTAACACAGGGTTGGAATGAAGATACTTTGGATAAGATATTTTTTGTGTTGACATTGATAGCATTATCCTTTACAGACAGAATTCTTTGTCTACACAAAAACGTGGAATGCATATCTAAATGCCAATGGTAGTTTCTTCTGGTGACTCCAGGTGTACATTTGTTTCCTAATAATTGATTTACTTAATTATAACATCTATTGATGTACCTTTCATAATCTAGTTTTTACATGAACCCACTTGGACGAGTTTCATTTGATCACACTCAGTATTGAAATTATTTCACCTATTCTATCTATTCGCTAAACTCTTTGTTGCCTTTCAGCATTAGGGGTAAAAGATTTTTCTGGAGATGGTCCTCGTGTGTGCTGAGTATATTGTGGAATGTCGCCTCTTTATTTCAGTGGTCCATCGTTTTCGTGGTTGGCCTCTAGGTCTGCCTTCACTGTATCTGTTTAGCATAGCATGCAGTGGTATGCTGTCTGATGGTAGTCTGCTGATGTATGAAAACTATTTGATCTGTTATCTCTTAACATATTCCAAGACTGGGGTGGTGCATTTCAATTGCTTTAGTATAAAGTATAAAGTATGGAAATTACCTGTTGAGACCATGGTATTGTGTCTCTAGTGTCCACACTCTCAATATTTCCATAGTCAATAAATCTGACAGTCAAAGTTCTGCTATCTCCAGACACTGCAGTCACAACTGCGTGGTAAAACTGCATGAATAATAACAAGACAACATTATAATTAGAAATATGATTCGCCAGTTGCTGCCTGGACCCAAAAGGGGAGCAAATAACAGCTACCTGCCAGTCATGTCATGTCAGAGGTTTAGGGAAGAGTTGGCTATTACATTACACAGAGGGTCAAAGTGATCCATAGGCTATGCTGAAGTTTGATGTGTCAGACTTAAAGGCGCAGCTATTGCAGTCAAGCTGTAAACTATGACAATGTACTGGACAACATTCTGCTAATCAGCAGAATTTGAGAACGAACGCAGAAGAAGAAGAATTATGGTTAGGTTTCCAGCATGAAAAGTGTTCTTTACTTATACAAAATGCCCATGTGTTGCTGGAGTCTGGAAGGGGAACATCAAATAGTAACACTGCAACATGTCATGCATGTTTGTAGGAGGTGACTAACAGAGGTTGGGTGTAGGGTTAAATAACCCATTTCATAATCTTCGCTGTGATGAAACATGCTGAATATTCATGCCTGGATTCCTGGGAGAGAATCACCCCTCTTATCTGATGCATGACTCAAGATTGCAAAGAAAATTGCAGCTAGTCCCCTCTTGATTAGAAGACTGTCCATCTCTTGGTATTGCACTGTACATCACATTTAGTCATACAGTCTTCTGGGGCTTGTAAAAGCTCTGAAAAACCTCCTTATTAAAACAAAATGCAGAGAAGCACTAACCTAGAGTTGAAAGTAAAACCACTGCCTGACATCAGAAACAAGAGTGACGAGCATCAGAAACAAGAGTGACAAGCATCAGAAACAAGAGTGACAAGCATTGGTAATAGGAATTGACAAACAGAAACAAGAGTTAAGAGAAACAAGATTTCTCAGAGAAACCCTCGGAGATCTATCGTCGCCAATACATAACAAAATGTACTATAAAACCGGTTTACATAGATGTCCAGCTACATACAGTCTCTCAGATGGTACAATATGAGAAACACATACTTTTGAATGAGAACAAAATAAGCTTTTGTAATCTTCTCAAAATCCAGGGAGCAGAATGTAGTGCAGAGAACACAACAAAATACAGTCGTGATTTACAATCGTAACCGTAAAATTGAATCCTATTGGCCTGACATCTCTGACTTCAGCATCATATTTTGGGTTACTTTGACCTATGGATGAAGTAGCCAATCCCACTCAAAACCCCATTAATCACTTATTTATGATTTGTTCCATTAATCACTTATGGCAGATCACAGTATTAATATCCTTTTATTGTAAGATTACCGCTTTTTTGCGGTTTGGCTCATGCATAAATTTAAAAGTGTTAGCCCATAGTTTATTTCCATGTATTTTGATGTGACATTGACATCACTTCATTTGACCTATTTTCATAAAGAAACACAAATATCCTCATTATCATGCAAATGACATAATAATAAAATTTGTACCTGATTGTCTTGACTGTATCTGGCTAGACACCTGTCTCCAACATTCAAAGGAAGATTTCCATGTGAATTCAACTGAAAAGTATTTGTTAGAATACTATAACAATTATTAGGAAAGTAAATAAAATTGCTAGAAAAGATGTATAGAAAAAGAAAGACCAGATGTAGCCAGTGACTAATTAATATTAACTTATATGGTAACTCATAAATCAAACATTCAGTTATGTTCCCCAAAGAGCATACACCTGCAACAAAATGTTATTTAAATTACTATTATATTTTCTGTGGCTAATGTTACTGCTGCTGACAATGATCAATAAACATGATACACTGGTGAGCATGGCTACAGTATCAAAGGGTACATCAATGGATTAATTTGACAAATGCACCTCATGGACTTCATCTGTTCACAATATTTTCTGAAGCGTGAATCAAAATTACGCCCGTGTGTTGCCAATGCCCGAAAGAGGAGCAAAGAATAGCAACACTGTTTACCTTCCACGCATGTTGTAAAAGGCGGCTAAGGAGGTTATGGGATGGAGTTGGCTGTCCCATCCCATATATAGGGTCAGTGACCCAAAGTCATGCTGAAGTCGGACATGTCAGGCCGAAAGGCGCAGATATCACAGCAATGCTGTAAACCATGACACAACGCATTCCATTCTCCGAACTACATCCTGCAATCTACAGGAGTTTGAGAACGAACGCAGAAGAAGAAGAATCAAAATTACAGGAGACTGGTATTAAGACTGGAGCAACATGTAAAGAGAATATTAGATGATATATGAAGAGACTGATAAATCAACATCAAACTAGACATATAAAAACAGCTAAACTCTTCTTCTTCTTCTGCGTTCAGCATGTGGTCATGCTATACCGTCAGACCTGTCATCATGACGAAGTCCACTGCTGATAGGAGCGACGCCATGATGACAGGGTTGATTGTCGCATGACCACATTTCTGTAAAAGCGTGTGTGCCCTAATTTATCCCAGTATCTGCGCCATCGCTGGCTAACACACTCCGTCTTGGGCAGGCTGGGTTGTGATATTTCTGTCTGGGTTGTCTCCCCTAGCCTTTCCATCTCCCGATGGTGATTGCAAGGCAGCAATTTAAAAAAAAAAAAATCTCCCCTCCCTTAGCATGATCCTGACTTGGAGTTAATAACTCCATGCCAGCAGCTTGAGCTTATAGCGGCTCATACTCACTTGAAGCTGCCCGTCACTGGACACATGGGGTATTTCAGTGGGGATATCAGCACCAACTGATATCCCGCCCCGTCCTGGTGGGCAGCAACACCGGTTTGGTCCACGGCTGCATAATTGCAGCAAGCACTCCATATATAGACATATATGGAGTGCCCTCCACCATCCGCCACCTGTGGACGCGCCTGGTAGGGGTCGGTAACCCCCCCAGGAGCTAAACTCTGATACATTTGTTGAGACTGTAATCACTTTGTGATTACTCTTTTTCACTTCCATGGTATTATAAAAATCTTTTTAGAATCTCATTTCAAAGGCAGGTTATTCTCTCTACCACTGTTTTATTAAGAGTCCATGATTCACACTATAAATAACTCTAACCATACATGTCCCAAATATGGCAGGGGTTTCTATGTCAGATTCAGACTTTTCAGTCATCTTTGTACACACCAGAGATGCAATAACACAAGCCCGTAACTATTGTCATCATCTATAAGCTATTACATAATATAATTCTCACTATAACAATTTGGTCCGGACTTTTGAAATATGTATGTAATAACAGAAATTTGCTATATACAGTACCCCGCCGAAGATGGATGTGTCGGACCATTGGTGCAAATAAAACGGCAACACAATGCATTTCCATTCTCTGGACTACATCCTGTTGGAAATCTAGTAGGACAGAGATCCAGAGGGAGTTTGAGAATGAACGCTGAAGAAGAAGAAGATATACAGTACAAACAATGAAGGATAAATATAATTGGGGATTTTGAAAAGTGTTGTTACATTGTATGATTGGAGTTAGCTTGAGAGATAAAATCAGGAATCAAGAAGTAAGAAAACAATTAGGAATCACGTCAACATTAGAATATATTCAGAAACAACAAGTTAAATGGTTCAGCCACATAACCAGACAGAAAGAGCAAAGTATTATCCAAGAAACCCTTAACAAACTATACGAAAACAGTAGACCTATTGGACGTCCTTGTAAAAGGTGGATAGATAGTGTATTAGAGACACTTAGAAATATAACAGCAGAAGAGCAAAAGACTGAACACTCACTCTCCCCTCAACACAGAAAGGTACATGAGAACAGAAAGAAGATGTTATATTGAAGAATTATAAAGTTATAAAAGAATGATAGAGGGATTCCACTGTATTAGGTCATGCAAAACAGTAATATGAAATTGGTAAAGAATTAAAGTGCAGCTGACCTGTTTATTAGTATACCCTTGTCCACCGTGTGCTGGCATGTGATGATTCTGTTGAAATGAATGTTGCTGATATGGTCCTACAACAGGTTGGCCACTGTAAGATCCGGTACCAGATTGTCCCTGGAATGGCCTGTGATGATTACTATCATAATAATCCCTTCTGTCTCTTTGGCCTGAGTTTTTATTTTGTTGGTTAGTGTAACCTTGTTGATTACTGTTATCAGATTTTTTCCTATAAGCACTTTCATCCTGGCTGTTAGGCACTATTTGGTGTTCAGCATTAAGTTGAACATTAAGGCTTTGCACTATTTGGTGTTCAGAATTTTGTTGAACATTAAGGCGAGTCTGTCCTTTCTGCAGCTGCTGCTCTTTTAACTCATGAGTATCTGTAGTCTTGATGTTAGGCACTGCTTGTTGTTGGTGATTTGATTCTAAGTGAGTTTGAATCACATCAGATTTTTGGTTACGGTTTTCCTCTTTCACTGAGGGTTCGTTTCGATTAGAGACAAAATTGGACTTGCTCGTGTTAGTATAACTTTCAACTCTTTCTGCATCATATCGCCCCTGTCCTACAGATCTATTAACATTCCTTTGCACCGCACTGACATACTGAAGTTCAGAGTTACTCTGATATTTGTGTTGCTTTGAAGAAGCAGAATGATTTTCACCCATCCCCTGATTAACTTTGTGGTCATACTTTTGATCTGAGGTTTGAGGTAGTTCAATGACGGAAGGTCTGCCAATAGTATTGTGACTGTTTGAATTTAGTGACATGTTACTTGATATGGTTGCTGATGGTGGCTTGACATTAAATGATACTTGTACTTTTGTAGGCTCTGAAAATAAATAGAAAGCAATTAAGATTCTATTAAAAAGACATTTAATACTAGATCTTTATCAACTAAAACTACATATAACAGTAACACAAGTATTCAAATTCAGAGGCCTCCCACGCTTTGCAGTGGTTTGAAAGAGGATGAAAGAATAGTAACACTATTTAGCTTCCATGCATGTCATAATTGGGCATGAGGGAGATTATGGGGTGATTTTGTCTGTCCCATCCCATAGAGAGTCGAAGTGACCCAGAAGCCATGCTGAAGTCGGATGTGTCAGGCTGAAGAGTGCTGATATCGCAGAAAAGTTGTAAACCATGACAAAATGCATTCCATTCTCCGGACTATATCCTATTAATGTGCAGGATATTGAGAACAAATGCAAAAGAAGATTCAGAAGCAAGATTTAAAAATTCCAGCTAGATTTCTTTAAATTCATAAGTAAAAAAAATTTACAATTCAAATGAAATAATTAAATTCAGAAAAGCTGTAAAAACCATAAATCAGAAAAATGAGAGAAACCACAATTCAGAAGAAAAGTGAGAAACTACAATTCAGAAGGAAAATTAGAGAAACTACAATTCAAAAGAAAAATGTGAATAACCAGAAGTCTTGAAGGAAAAACAAGTGTTTTTCTTCTTTAGTGTTCACTCTCAAACTCTCTACTGGATCGATCTTGTAGCAGGACAATAGTCGTACTAGACTTCCAGCAGGATGTGGTCCAGAGATTTCTCTTGTAGCAGGACAATGGTCGTACTAAATTTCCAGCAGGATCTAGTACAGAGATCTCTCTTGTAGCAGGACAATGGTCGTACCAGATTTCCAGCAGGATGTAGACCAGAGATCGATCTTGTAGCAGGACAATGGTCATACTAGATTTCCAGCAGGATGTAGACCAGAGAATGGAAATGTGTTGTGTCGTTATTTTATTTGCACCAATGGTCCGACACATCCGTCTTTGGCAGGACGTTTTAAAAAACACTTCTGTCATCTGACCTTTTGAATTTGGCAAGCAGATCAAGCAATGTTCCCCAGTATTTCCTATACAGTTGTCATGCTCAAGGTATATGTTATGCACTTGTGAGTACTAACTTACAAGGTCCTATTAACACAGTACATTTTATTTTTCTTTAAATTATGAAAAGGTTAATTTTTTTGTTCTAAGCACTCTGGATATATAAGCAACAGTATGCAAACAACAACTTTATAAGCAACACTCCTGCTACATAACCAATGCACAACAATATGCCTCAACAACAAAATTTGAGTATTGTGGATAAAGGAATAGTCATTGTGCAGTCGCAGGAAAGTGTTACTGTCAGAAATGGGGCTCAAAGGATTGCAGTATCTCATTCACCTATTGTCAGACTGCAGCAGTGCTTTGCCAAGACTAGGATCGCAGGGAAACGGCAATGCACAGGTCATCCTAGAGTCACTACACCTCGAGAAGTTCACTTAATCCAGAGACAAGCACAGCAACAAAGAACTGCAATGCGCAAATGTTTATCAGACAGTTCCTTAGAGATGCTACCAACACTGTAGCCAGTGATCTGGCTATGTGGAATCACCTTCACAATGCCTGTCTTTGTACTTGTTGCCCAGTCATTTGACCACACTTGACAGAGCAGCTCATTGAGCACGGTATATGCAGCACATTGATTGGTGACATGCACAGTGGCAGTGGGCAAATAAACATATGTGGAAAAATAACAAGAGGCAGACTAAAAATATGATGGACACAGAGCATCGAAGACCTTGTGAACATTAGGCTAAACAGCCTGCACAGAATCAAGAGTCATACAAAATGGCAGTAATGACACGTTCTGCAATGGATATGTCACATAGATATTCTGTCAAATAGGAAATTGTGTTACACATGTATACGTTATTAATGGATTCAATGTACTAAGTTTCATAAAAAGAATAAGTAAGACATGTTATGAGCATTGCAAATGACATGCAGTTCATGGATGAGTCTAGATATGTCTTTTGGCAGAGAGATGAACACTTCAGAGTATGAAGTTGCCATGGTGAATGCCTTAGTGACGATGCAGTCCTTGAACATAACCGATATGGGGGATCAGTGATGATGTGGGCAGGCATTATTTTACTTCACAGAGCCCAAGCGTGCCCCCCCCCCAATCATGTTGTTGAGAATTTGAATAGTAACTGCTACCATAACAAGATTTTACTGCTTCTTGCCATATCAGCACTGTAAGTTATTGAGTATATCAGCACTGTAAGTTATTGAGTATATCAGCACTGTAAGTTATTGAGTATATCAGCACTGTAAGTTATTGAGTATATCAGCACTGTAAGTTATTGAGTATATCAGCACTGTAAGCTATTGAGTATATCAGCACTGTAAGTTATTGAGTATATCAGCACTGTAAGTTATTGAGTATATCAGCACTGTAAGTTATTGAGTACAATGCAGTCCTTCAAGATGATAATGTAAGACCACACTATTCTTGTGCAGTAAATGCTGTACTGCAAAAAGTGGGTGTCAATAGAATGGATTAGCCTGCAAACAGTTCTGATATCTTTTGAAATTATCATAAGAACGATAACATCAATCCCCATACGATATCTTTTGGACAAGCTTGGGTGAACGGTTAAGCAACATCAGCCATCTCCAACAACTCTGCATGCACTGCTTCTGGCACTTCAGCATCAATGGCAGACAGTAGCCCAATGTTTCATTCGTAAGCTCATTATTTTCATGCGGCAGCAGTACCTTGAATGTATCACACATAATAGAGGACACACACTGTACTGACAATGTTGACCTTTGTTGTTATTCTCACTAATTTTGAAATTGAGGGTTGTGTGGATTGCTGTGCTGCCATTTTACACACATTAATGCTAGCATCATTAAATATAGTGTTGATTGTTGTGCTGCCATTTTACACACATTAAATATAGTGTTGATTGCAACTGATGAGCTTGTCATGTTATATTTTGAAATGCTGTTCTATTATTTTTCCTTTTCCTTTGACTTAGCACCCATTCAAAAAAGTGAACCTTAACTTTTTTTAAAGTATATATATAGGCATGTCATCTACTAGGATTTAGCTGTTGCATGGTGGGTGGTCTGAATGGCCATTGGTGGAACCTTCTGCATGCCAATATGTATATTTAAGCAAATGGTTTTTTAGTTTATAGCCATAATTAGTAATTTTTCTGGAACATAAAACAGATTATACACTGCCTGTGTATCAGACAGTTTTCTAACCTGGTCTATTTCTGTCCACATTATTCTGGTATCTCTGTCGACCTGCGAGAAGTGAGTTCAGTGCATGATTCACATTTCCATTTGAGGTCTTCAGGGCATTTGCAGCAACTACAGGGGAAAACCCCATTTCCATTATCTGTGCTATATCTCTGTCATGGATTAGCTGTCAACAAGAAAAAAAAGAATTGAATATACAATGAAGTTAAACAAGCTAACTTTAAAAGAATATATTTTAAGAATAACTGATACAAATCTGACTGGCACACACACAAAAATTAACAAATTGGACAATATAAAATTCTCATTATACTGTACAAAGTCAAAATATGTCATTTGTTAACAGACTACATGATAATAGTGGTGATGATAATGGAACCCTGATGGGAGTATGAGTTTGTCCCTGTTGTTCCTTAAGCCAGGAAGTGTTTTGCTTTCAGCTTCAGATTGCTGTTTCCCTGGCTTTTCTTATGATGGGAAGTTTTCCAAAGATTTTGCAAGTCTCAGGAGACTGCTTTATTCAATGTGACTATAGGGTGCAATGCCACGGGTTCAACAGTCTTCTACTCTGTCAAGAACTTTGCAGTGACTATCTTACAATCTCAAGGCATGCTGTAAATAACAAGTTTTAATCCCTCCATGGGTCTTCAGCAGGTATCATCACAAATCATGGGGTTAGTTGGTCAACTCCACACCTCCATAGTTGCATGGTAGTGTTACTATTATTTGCTCCCCTTTTAGGCCCTGATAGCACATGTGTAGACACATAATACATTGAAGAATTGACTCACGAAAAGCTTAATACTAAAAGACTCCATTAAAAAATTAATACTAAACAACTGAATTCTTTCACCGCCGAAGATGGATGTGTCTGGCAATTTGTGCAAATAAAATGGCAACACAGCACATTTCCATTCTCTGGACTACATCTTGCTGGAAATCTAGTAGGACAATTGTCCTGCTACAAGAAAGACCCAGTGGGAGTTTGAGAATGAAGAAGAAGAATATGAACATGTACTTCAAATTTAACATGTACTTTCAGCCAGCCTCTAGACTGGGTAGTAGTTTTCAGTATTTCAGTGTATTTCTGATGGAATGGTTCGCCAGTGGTGTGTCCTATCCCCTCTACTTTTTATAACATATATCAACCACATCTGTAAAATAACAAGTACCAACGAAGAAGATAACAAAAGATAAATTGAACGAACTACTCTTTGCAGACGACCAAGTACTAATAGCAACATCAGAAGAACAATTGCAAGAACATATAAACAGACTCCACACAACATGTCAAAAATTTAACATGAAGATCAATATTGAAAAAGACCGAAATAATGGCAATAGCAAAGAAAGAAAGAAATATCACTATCTCCATTGATGATAAACAGGTAAATGAGTTCACTTACTTAGGAAGCATTATATCGATTGAAGGGAAAACCAGTAAATAGATACAAAATAGATGCAACAAAACATACCAGATCCTAGGACAGATGACATGTATTTTCAAGAACAAATATGTACACATAGACACTAAAGTTGAATTATACAAGACTATTATTATTCCATCACTGTCATACCTATGCCAAACCTGGACAATGACAGCACAAGACAAAATAAAAATAGTGACAGCAGAAATAACATGTCTACGAAGAATACTCATAATATACAAATTACAATACACAAAACATATTCAACATTTCGACAAAAAGGCCTTTATCAAGATGCGCACAAAACATCAAAAGATGTATGTTTTCTTGTTTGCAAATCATAACCCCCTAGTTTTAGTGATAGTCCGTTGTGTTTAAGTGGGACGTTCTAAAAACCTGTGTTTGACATAAGTACAATTGTTATTACATTTCACGCAGCATTACCTCATATTGATTGTCATGGAGAAACTCTGTAACACAACCAGAAGACTATCGATCTTGGCTTTACATTGCTCAAACTGTAGAGCACTAGTTTCTGCTCAATGCACCATATTCACCGGCGAGTGAAAATATACAAATAGATTTCCTGAATATTTCAAGCAATTGGGTCAGCAGATCAAAAATAAATGAGCCAATATATGTCATTTAACCACCACAAACTACATTTCAACAGCAACAAACAATCCAGACTGCTTATAAATCACATTTACTTACAAATTTATCTCCTCTGTAGACATTTATGTTTTCTTTGGCCATCTTTTCCTGCATTGCTTCTTTCAGTGCTGTCTGCCTCAATTGTTGAAACTGGACATCTTCCTCAGTTGTTTTTCTTTCTTTCGTCTTAAGCAAAGATTTGAAATCTAGCCATGTGGAAAAAAAAGGATATAGACATTTAAAAATATAAAAAAGTCACCGAAGTTTGATGTGTCGGGTCACTGGCACAAATTAAATGACAGCACAACAGATTTAATTCTCTGGTCAACATCCTGCTGGAAACCTGTTAGTATCATCATCCTACTACAAGAGAGATCAAGTTTGAGAAAGAACGCAAACAAACAAACTTTTCAAGGTACATATGCTTTCTTTCTAAAATGCAGTCTTCCTCATATAAGAGAATGAACTCAGAAGAAGAAGTATGAATTCTGTATAACAAGCCATTATTCTCATAATTCTGTATAAAGAGCAACCATTCACATCACTGTATGAAGTGCCATCAACAAGATAACTTCATATAAAGAGCCACCATTCACATAATTCTGTGTAAAGAACTACTTTTGCATCACAGTATGAAGTGTCATTAATCAATCACTTCACTCTGTATAATGAGACACCATTCATATACCTCTGTGTAAAGAGCCACCATTCACATAACTCAGAGTAAAGAGCCACCATTCGCATCACTGTATGAAATGCCATCAATCACTTCACTCTGTATAAAGAGACCATTCATATACCTCTGTGTAAAGAGCCACCATTCACATAGCTCAGAGTAAAGAGCCACCATTCGCATCACTGTATGAAATGCCATCAATCACTTCACTCTGTATAAAGAGACACCATTCACATACCTCTGTGTAAAGAGCCACATTCACATAACTCTGTATAAAGCACAACCATTCACATAACTCTGTGTAAAGAGCCACCATTCACATAATTCTGTGTAAAGATTCCCCATTCACATAACTCTGTGTAAAGATTCACCATTCACATACCTGTGTAAAGAGCCACCATTCACATACCTCTGCATAAAGAGTCACCATTCACATCACTCTGTATCAATATTCTTCATCTTCTTCAGCGTTCATTCTCCAACTCCCATTGGATCTCTCTTGTAGCACGACAATGGTCCTACTAGATTTCCAGCAGGATATAGTCCAGAGCATGGAAATGAGTTGTGTCGCCACTTTATTTGTGCCAATGGCCCAACACATCCATCTTCAGTGGACTCTATCAATATAACATCACTTAGCTTAGTGGTTAATGACATAACACATTTATCACATCAATATAACTATAACATTCCATATGCCCATGTGTTGCTGTGGTCCAAAAGGGGAGCAAAGAATAGCAACAATATTATCTGTCATGTATGCCATAAGAAGCGGCCAAGGAGGCTTAGGACTGTCCCATCACATATAGAGTCAAAGTTATCCAGAAGCTATGTTGATGTCAGATGTGCCAGGCTGAAAGGCGCAGACATTGCAGCTAAGCTATAAACCAAGATACAGTAATTTTCATTCTGACTGCATCCTCTTGATCTTCATGAGCTGAATGAAGTACAAATGCAGACAAACAAGAAGAATATTTCACAAACTGTATGTCTAGATCTGTACCTTTCTTTAGCGACAGCAGCAAATCGCTAGCAATCTTTTGTCCAAAAGGTACAAAAGGTGGTGGCCCTCCAGTTTCCTTAACATGTGAACTTGCCTCTGATTCTTTGTCTAGAGACTGTAGATTATAAGATATAAACATAAACAGTGGTTACCTAATACACACAAAAAGTCGGTAGCATAACCTATTCAGGATGTAACAATCAACTCAGCAAATTCTGGATGTAGTAATTGTCTAGGCAATACTTATATTCAGTAGGTTGTCATTGTCTTCTAACAGTCTGGCTGTCCAACTGCATACAGATGAAAGATGAACTAGGTACATTGACGCACACAGTATTTCTCAGCCACAGAGCCTGTTCTAATAACAAACATTTGAATTTTAAGATGAATTATAGATTATTGATTTCTGGCATGTCTTCGTCTTCTGCGTTCGTGTTTAAACTCTTGTAGATAGCAGGATGTAGTTCAGAGAATGGAATGCTTTATGTCACAGTTGAACAGCTTAGCTTAGCTGTGATATCTGTGCCTAGCAGCCTGACATTGTGGTGATGGGATAGGGGATGTGGTTAACTCCATCACCATAAACCTCCATAGTTGTCTCTTACGACAAGCATGGTAGATCAATATATCTTTCTTTGCTTCCATTTCAGGCCCAGCATATATGAAATGTTGGACTGCACAAACGGTGACACAGACTTCCTGAGAACAATCATCATTAAGTGCCCATAATAAGTGAAATACATTTCACTGTCATGGAGAACAATGAACAAATGAAACACAGTCATGATAACAACAATAAATGAAGCAATATTTTGGGATCAAATAGTGCCCTGTCCTGTGTGTGTCTCCCTTGGTCAGCAGATAGTCAAAAACTCAAAGGCATCTCCTTATGGTGTATTCTGAAAACTGGTTCTTGCAAGTTTGTGCAATTCTTCTGGTCACTGCCCTAAGGGGATCGATCTCATGCAGTGCAGACAGAGAAGAAATGAGATTTTATTGCATAAGACAGACAATATTTCATAATAGCAGCTCTCATTCCCCACTGCCACAACACTCTCAGATCACAATGTTAGACACGTTATCTATACTAGAAGTAGATTCACAGTTGAAAGGTTCAGTATCTGAGGGTACAGGGAACTATGGACCCTCCAATTTACACAAGACAAGTTCACTGGCAGTGGAACACTCTGTAAGAGATGGATGGATGTGACCCAGATTAAAATACATGTTCACTGGTTCCTTGGAAACTGCCACTCAGGGACATGTTTTAGTCTGTAAAGTCCAAGTGCATACTATGTAATAAACCATCATGGTGTAGAGTTGGTACAAACTTTCACCTGGCTACAAATAGGAAGTCTGTCACAGGCTAAGAAGACTCACCTGAATTAAAAAGCATGCAGGAATTAGATGTGCTTCCCGTGGAAGATGGATGTGTCTGGCCAGTGGTGCAAATAAAACGGCGACACAACGCATTTTCATTCTCTGAACTACATCCTGCTGGAAATCTAGTAGGACCAGTGATAGGACCTACAAGAGATATCCAGTGGGAGTTTGAGAATGAATACTGAAGAAGAAGATGTGCTTAGGCTACATGGAACAAATCAAACAGTAGTATAACATACTTCATGCTCTTCTGCAGAAATTACAATGAAAATTGTTATGTTGGTTATTTGAGAGCAAATAAAACAGCAGAAGATACATGTTTAGGAAGTCTGTTATTCTGAGTATATAATTGATACAATACCAATGTCTTCTTCCTAAAAAACTTGACACAAATTCTTGGTTAGTTTAATGAATGCTTGTACAATAGCTACAGATAGTATCTTGAAAATAAATCACTAACATCATAAACACCACTCATAATACACAAAGGCAATATTATCAAAGGGAATCATTTGCAAACCTTTTCAAGCTTCCATGGCTCTGCCAGGCTGCACACCCATCCTCCCAGGAGTCTGGTGTTTTTGTTTGAGAGAAGCATGAACTTTGTTTGGACCTCTACTGTATCAGATAATAGAAATTTGCTACCTGGAGGAGTATTCAAACTGTGAACAAGAAAAGAATGTTTGCAAACTCCATTACAATATATTTAATTGTACATTAATATACACAATCATATGTTTGCAAACTCCATTACGATATATTTAATTGTACATTAATATAAACAACCATTCGGCATCAGTTGAACAAACATGGACAAAATACTGCCTGCTATGTTCTAATATTTTATAACTACAGTACATAATTTTCACTTTAACCTTCTAAAACATGTGGTGACAACCACCTCTATGTTAAACCCTCAAAAGAAATGCATGATAGGTCACAGTGCCCTGTTTTCCTTTCAGGTCTAAATAATTCAACACTAACCTCAGCTCCTTGATAGGTTCTAGCGTGACAGCTGAACAAGTTACGTGACCATCGGTCAGCATGAGACGACATATACGAGGTATTTCTTGTGGCTCATCATCATTCTTTGGCGATGAGACATTGCATAATTTTTGAAGTTGCAAAATTACAGGTCCCTTGACCTATTCGAACACAAAATCATTCCTATGCTGTAAAACATGCAACTTACACAAACAATAATGATAAAATTACATCAAAATATACAATTTACAAACAATAACATATATGAACTATAAGCAATAATGTAATTATGTGTACCTCACACACAATAATCTGAATGGCACAGCATTTTATATAAATTTCATAGACTTTGACAAGTAATGTGACAGTATACTCATTTAAAGTCTTTGGTGTATTATAAGATTGTGTGAAATAGAATTATGTAAGATAAACATTATGAAAAGTTATGACAATAACTTCACCTGCAGTAATTTAAACTTAGAATCTTCAGTTCAAAGTTAAAACAGGATTTCAATAAGGATGTATGCTGTCATATTCTTTACTTCAACATTGCCATGACTTGGTGATACGTAAAACAAATGAATCTAAAGTAAAATGTATATACAGTGAAACATAAAGTTTCCTTTCCCACACTATTGAGACGTATTGGGAGTTACTGTGTTAGACCCATATTTTTATTGACCAACAGCACCTAGCACAGAACAATCAACACCAACTAACATAATAATATTTATGGACTGTAGATCTTTAGTAGAAGATTTACAAAGAAATAAAAATTAAAACACAATACTCAAAATTAGACTAGAACTGAAAAACATAAAAGAAAGCTCAAATATCGTTCTTCAATGGCTACATCCTCACTATCCCATCACTGGAAAGAGGGAGCTTATGTCCTGGCAAAAGCAGGAAGAAAAATGGAACAAATCAGCAACCTTCTTCTGTACAGTGAGGGTAAAACGCTAATCCACAACCATTATACATTACAGTAAAAGAAGATATGGATGTCATGTGACGTATTCCTTCCAGAACGTTGTCTTCCCAATGAACTCTCTGAACCTCTCTCTGTCTTGGTTGATGTGGCTTGCATTTTCTAGCGATATATTCATGTCATCTTTAATATCAGTCCATCGTCTTCTTTGTCTGCCCTTTCTCCTCTTCCCAGGTACTCTTCCCTACATTATAAGATATGGATACTGATCAGAAATTAGACCCCATATAGCAACTATATAGGAAAAATAGACCATCATTTTTTGACTTAGAATTGGCCACTTCAGACTACAGGGACACTTGTACTGCATCAGGATGATCTACAAGACTATCCAGATTACAAAGAAACGCCTGGCAAGACATGGCCCCACTGGACTAAACTGAGGCAAAAACTTTGGGACAGCAATTCGGACCTGCAGAAAATTAGGAGTTGTTTCATCTGTTGACTGGTCTTAAAATCTAACAAGACCAAAATAATCCTGAACATAGAAGTGATGAAGTGGTCAGCCCCCTTCACATTCCAAGAAGATCTGGTACCAATTTCCAATGATGATGATGTTCCTCCTTCGCAAGCGAAGATGAGCATGGCATGAAAAACAATAAATGTGATGAACATGTAGGAAAAATAAATTTGTGATTGTCTAATTTTGTTTGTGAGTTCGTAGATGCCCGATGAGTCCGATTCGTGCTAGGAAAGTTCTATTGCAGCGCATGCAGAGGGTCCGGTGTAAGAGAGTTTTCGAATTTGTCCTTCCGCTTGTAAATTGCCCACAGTGTTCTTTCTTTAGTTAGTTAGTTAGTCGTCGGATCATCATCACTGCAAACTGGACACATCCATAGTTGCTCCGATCTCTCCTTGAGTGTATCCGCCATCACACTTCTGCTGACAGTACCGGTCCTATGCTGGTTGACCATCATTCTTCTGCGCCCTCCAAAATGTTCACCTCTAGCAACACCGCATCTCAATCCCTGATCTTTAATCCTAGCCATTGAAAAGGAATCATCATCCACATTCGTCTCACTCTCGCGTGTTATATCTCTTAAGGAGTTCAAAACGTCAGCGCGATCCATTGCCCCATCGCCCTTTGCCACAATCGCACGCGATGCCAGTTGATCCGCTCTTTCATTGCCTCGAACGCCCACATGTCCCGGCACGAAAATAAATGTAACCGCCTTCAAGCTCGCATTTCTCAAGGCCTCAATCCACTGTTCGCGAACGAGACCCACTTGTACCTTCTTAATCATACTCATAGAGTCACTCAAGATGCAGACCTGCATTACTTTCTGTGTGCGTAGCCACTCAAATGCCTTGGTCACCGCCATAGTCTCCATGGTCATACTACTCGTAGTGACCGCAAAGGCACCACTTTCCTCCTTGATCGTTTTACCTGCGCACTGAGCTGTAAAGGCCCAAGCACTGCGAACATGCCTAATTACAGATCCATCAGTGTATATAATCACATCCCCCTCTTTGGTATTCTCACTGATTAAAGCCTGCACTTCTTTCTCCACAGCTGTGGGACACCATTCTCTGCATTCCCTGCTAAGTGATATTACTACTCTCAAACAAGTTTCGAAATCTGTGGGTAGTCCTATCCATTCCGCACCAACTGCCACATCCTGTAATCGGCACACGCTTTGTATTACATCTTCAGCACGTCTCATCCACGACCTTCCTCTCTTGAGTCTGCTGCCTTTAACTTTCTGTATTTCGGAATGCAACGGGTGTTCCTTATCTGCATGTATTTGAAGGTACGCCCGTGCACGGCAATACTGTAATCTATGCTCAGCTGTTGGGCAGTCAAGTAGGTATCGCATAGCTCTTGTCGATGTGTCTCTTGTGCATCCCAGAATGATACGCATTGCTGCATTCTGGACTCTATCCAGTCTTTCGATCTGAGTTTGGCTAAGAGTCAGAATTGCCAGTGCATATTCCACCACAGCCACTACCAAACCCTGGTACAAAAGAAATAACAATCTTTGCTCACATTGCGCAGCAGCCATAACCTTCATTGCTGCTAAGCCTTTGCCTGCCCTTATGATAATGTGGTCAACATGTTCCCTGAAACTCAGGCTTCTGTCAAAAAACACACCCAGATATCTCATTGTGCTAGTTCTTTCTAAACTTTTCCCGGACAACGAAACTTGTGGCATGGGTGTCTTTACCATGTGATTGTTCAAGGAAAACCACGTCACGAATGCCTTAGACGGATTAACCACTGCTCCCGTATCTCGACACCAATTTGTCAGTCTGTCCAGCTCCTTCTGTAGTTCCACGACGCACTCTTCTCGATTTCTGCCCTGTCTATACACCAAGATATTATCGGCATATGACATCGTTCTGCCAACACCTGTGATTTGATTACCAGCGATATGTACTGTGTATACATTGAAAAGTACAGGAGATAGAGGCGATCCCTGTGGCAGGCCAGGGCTAATAACCGTTGGTGTAGATATCCAGTTACCACACTTAAGAACTACAACCCTGTGCATCAGGGCGGCGCCAACCCAACGCACGACAAAAGGATTAACTGCAAGATTTAACAGCTGGTGCATCAAGATATCCAAGGACACCCTATTGTACGCATCCTCAAGGTCTATTGCGACCGCACATGTCTCCATGCGCGAATCGAACCCCTCAAAAACATCCTGCGCAAATATGGCTGCATTTTGCCATGTCTTCTTTCCTGGACGATATCCTCCTAACAATGTTGGTAAACACTTATTTCTTTCAAGATAACACGATACCTTCCGGGCCACATTGTTCTTTCTTTTTCAAATTTAATGATGCCAGCAGTGATCTGGGTGTGCCAAGCTCAGCGATCAAGGGCTGTAATCTCCCAGGAGCTAGGATCGATGCTGCAGTGTTTTATTTTTTTTTTTTAGTGTATCCTTGAAGTGTTTTTTCTGCCCTGTGTTTGAACATTTACCATCGCAGAGCACCACAGAATAAACTCAAACTTTCCCCCAAAATTCATGACATGGTTGCAAACGCTTCCCATCCTCTCTCCAAAACCTCATTATGACATGCGATGGTGTTATTTTTCTTTTGGACTCCAGCACACACTCTATTAACTCATCAATGACAACAATATAAACATACTTACACAATCTATTGTGCCTTTGTTGATATCCTCATCTAGCCATGTTGCTCCAATGACCTTCAAATCTGCCTGTATTTTTAGAAGTTTAAAAAACAAACAATATTGTATATACATGTTAATCTTATTTCTCTTCTCATTCATGGAAAATGAATAAAACAGTGGCAAGGAGAATTACTCTAGAAATAAATAAAACAGTGGCAAGGAGAATTACTCTAGAAATGAATAAAACAGAGGCAAGGAGAATTACTCTAGAAATGAATAAAACAGAGGCAAGGAGAATTACTCTAGAAATGAATAAAACAGTGGCAAGGAGAATTACTCTAGAAATGAATAAAACAGTGGCAAGGAGAATTACTCTAGAAATGAATAAAACAGAGGCAAGGAGAATTACTCTAGAAATGAATAAAACAGAGGCAAGGAGAATTACTCTAGAAATGAATAAAACAGAGGCAAGGAGAATTACTCTAGAAATTAGGTATTGCAGAAGGATATTGAAAATATGACAGCAAAAAATATGAATCAACGAGTATTCAAAAAAGGCATGAAGAAGTGACTTCATTGTGCTTGGGTTTTCATATACATTCCTCTGTTCCTCTCATCAAAGTAGCATGATGCCTACTAGACAAGATAGCATATAACTGTAGATTCAAGCTATAATCTTTGATCATAAATTTCAATTGTAAACACAGAGTCCTGACACCGGATTGTAGCATGTCATCATCAGGTAACATATCCTAGAAAGGATGTAGCAGTCATCATTTCAAAGCTCCTACCGATCTTGAGCTAATCTTCCTGTTTCTGTGGGTGTCATGTTCATGTGGATTTTTATATGGTCTTTGAGCAAATGGCAAACTACTTCTAGTAACCATGCTATGAAATTTTGACAGTGGCAGGTATGCAATTATAAATAGATCACCTACTTACAGCTAGTATTTTCTTGATAATATTATCGATATTTCCATCTGTATCCTTGTTCAGTTCTGCAACACTCTCCCCTGTCAAATGCCTGAAGCAAAACAAGATAATATGACTATAATTTCCAGGAGCAATTTATGGCTATAAAACATGGGCACCTAATAAATAATTGAAAAAGAAAATTGCTGCTTTGAAAAATATATGCTACAGAAAGATTATGAGAATACCATGGTCAGCAAAGAAGACAAGTGATAAGAGAATTAAAAGTTGAAGAGGGCTGGCTCCTAAACAACATTATAACAAAAAATATGAGATTACTTGACCATACACGGAGACATTAACAACATGGAAAATAAATAAATGGAGGTATGTTTGCTGGTAATGAGGGTAAGGGCTACTTAAGATGACAATGGATATCTCAGACTGTCTAAACATGCCCTTGGCAGCAACAAATGACACTATTTCTCTCTGTCTATTGCCACACTCTCTACACTGTTCTAGTTTTAGCACATTCAGTTCTTGTTTTTAGGCTCTTCTCCCCAATTTATTTTGTCTCTAAATTTGTGCACAGCCTCAAAGATTAAGTAAAATCACCAAGATCTTAAATATGTTCTTTGAATTATTCTTCCAGCATTTATAACTTCATTTATAGCATACTTCCTTCACTTACTGTATATCTCCATGAATAAGTCCATCCACGTATAAGCAAAGTATGGTACGCCTATAACAAAATTTACCAAAGTTGTATGTATATAAGCAGGAATTAAATTGTGTCTTCTTCTTCTTCTTCTTTCGTTCACTTGAAACATGTCTATATCTGTAATTCTGTCTCCTTAATAAAACTCACTGTCTTTTGTAGTTCATACAGTGTCCCATAGAGCTTTGATTCCAGTGTTGTTTCCTCTGGCCAATATGTCTGCCTCAGCGTTTCATGCTCAGAACACTCTTGAAGTATATGTTTGGCACTCTGTGCTGCCTGTCCACATGTACACATGGCCGTGTTGCCAATCTTGAACTTTGTATACATGTGACTGCGGAGTCGGTTGTGTCCTGTTCTGAGACGTAGAATTATAACTTGTTCTGATCTGTTCATATTGTGATAGTCATCTTGTGTTGGTGTTTGTGGCTTTCTTATTGACTTTATCATCTGTTTTTTCTGATGGTAGGTGATTGGTATATCTGGTTGGTCTTCGGCAGCACCTTCCTTAGCCAGTTGGTCTGCTTTTTCATTTCCTGGTATTCCACAGTGAGAGGGTATCCACTGCATGGTTACCCTATACTGGTAAGACAATTCGCTAAGTAGTTTTTTTAAGTCTGTTAGTTTTCCAGACTGGATAGCTTGAAGCACTGACCTTGCATCTGTCAGGAATACCACAGGCTGTAGGTCAGAGTTGGAGTTCAGCAGTTTTTTAGTTGCCACACTAATTGCCTGGATTTCTGCATCATAATTATTGCAGAATTTTCCTGTCTGTGTTCTGATTGTATCTCTAGGCTTGTGTGGATATTCTATATATACACCTGCACCTCCATTCCTCACAGCATTCTGTGCTGACCCATCTGTGTACACTCTGACCCATATATCTTGTGGATATTCCTCATCCAGGAAACTGAGAGTGACCGTCATTCGCTGCACACTGTTCTGTTCGTCCTCGCTTAGTATTCCTTTCACATGGGTCTGAATGTATATTGGCATTCCTTGGCTTTCACTCCACGGGGTTTGCTCTGGTACAGGCCTTAAGGGGCTGTCAACTTCAGGTAGATCTCTAAGTTGTCTACGGAGTCGTTTAGCTTGATGGATAAAGCTGCTCCTTTTCAGTCGTCCCATTGCTAGATTTTGGAATCTTTCCTTCATTGGATGACTTGGCATACACTGAAACTTTTCTGCTTGAATTAGTACTTTTGTGTCTCTGCGTTCGCCAAGTGTTTGCATTCTTCCCATTTTCTGCATCTCTGCTATGGGTGTTGATTTCATTGCTCCCAACATTATTCTAAGTGCCTGGTTTTGCACTTTATCTAGATCTTGTAATGTGGTGTTTGATGCAGGACACCACGCAGCTGAACCGTATTCCAGGTGTGGTCTTATGCCTTGCTGGTAAACTTTACTGAGTATATTTCCACTGGCTCCCCATGTGGTTCCACTTAGTTTTCTCAGGATAGCTAGCTTCCTCCTGGCTTTTGTTGTTGCTTTGTTTATGTGCTGCTTCCATGTCAGCTTATCATCAAAAGTAACTCAGAGGTATGTGGGTTGTTTGTCTTCTTTCAAGAGCTCTCCATCTATCTTGATATGACCAGCTTTTTGTTTTGGTGAGAGGGTAAAGAGTGTAGTGCTGCACTTATCTGTGTTAATGCTGACGCACCATCTATTAGCCCATAAGGTTAGGGCATCGATAGCTCTTTGTATTTGTTTAGTGGCCACTGTTGCATGTTCTTCCGTGCACCAGATCACCAGGTCGTCAGCATACATTGCCACTTTGATCCCGTGTGGTAGTTCAGCAACTAGGTCATTGATGTAAACCAAGAAAAGTGTGGGTGACAGGACTCCTCCCTGGGGGACTCCATGACGCAGTAGAACTTTCTTGCTCTTGCGACCATCTAATTGTACCCTGGCTCTTCTATTATGCAGGTATGCTTTTACCCATTTGTACATTCTTGAGCTAACCATGCAATTTCGCAATTTCTTTAGGAGCTTTTCTTTCCAGACCTTATCAAATGCTTTCCTGAGGTCTATCCATGCTGCTAGTACCAGTTTCTTTTCTTGGAAGGCATCCTCAATCTCTTGGGAGAGGTAGGTTGCCTGATCTTCAGTAGAGTAGAGTAGCACTGTCTGAAACCTGCTTGCTGTGATACCAGAAGGTTTTCACTTTCAAGGTACCACTGCATCCTAAGATTGATAATGCGTTCCATTGTTTTACATAGACAGCTTGTGAGGCTGATGGGCCTGTAGTTGGAGACTGTGTTGCCATCTTTTCCTGATTTGAGGAGTGGTATCATTATTGCTTCTCTCCACGCCTGTGGTACATTACCTGTGGACCAGCTTGTGTTAAAGATCTGCAGTAGCTTTGCTCTTGCTGCACTTCCCAGGTTTCTAATCATTTCATTGGACACTCCATCAGCTCCAGGGGACTTTTTCATTTTCAATTTGGATATTGCATGCTCCAGTTCTCTCATTGTAATTGGTGCCTCCATGACTTCAGGTATAGGTTCACCTTGTCCAATGTTTTGCTGGTTCTCTCGAACCTCCTGTTGTTTGTCTGGGCTGACTTTGACGTTATTGTCTTCTGCAAAGGAATCTGCAAAGTAATCAGCTGCATGTTTACCTGTTAAAATGTTTCTATCTTTATAAAGTGTGATCCTGGTATTTCTCCCTGTACCTTCATCATTTAGTTGTTTTACAAGTTTCCATAATTTCCTAGTATCTCTTTCTAGGTTCAGCGACTCTGTTTTTTCTTTCCAGCTGCTCCGTCTGGCTTGTAACTTGGCTCTTTGAAATTGAGCCTTTGTTTGCTGATATTTGTTGTGATGTTCTTGGCTAGGTCTGTTCTCAGCCTGCTGTCTAGATGTTTCCATCTCATTTTGCAGCTTTTCCAGTTCCTCATTCCAGTAGGGTTTGTAGTTTTTGCGTGCCCCCCTGGGTATGGTTTTACTAGCAGCATGTAGTATACATCTATTAAATTCACTCACTGCTCTATTGATGTCTTTGTCCAAGTTCATGTCCTTAGCTAGAACACTGGTTAAATGCTGGTACATTTTCCAGTCTGCCCTTTTATAGTTCCACCTAGTGAGCGTGCTGCTGTCCGTGGTAAATTCATTGTAGATTTCCAGAAATACTGGTCTGTGGTCACTACCTCCAAGCTGCTTTCCAACAACACGTGTGATGTTCCATTCCAAGCCTGGTGAGTGGAATGCTAGGTCTGGTGTAGAGGTGGTGTGCCATGCTCTCGAGTAGAAGGTTGGCGAGTCTGCTGGCTGGTTAATAAGGATGAGATTATTTTCATCCTGCCAGCTCTCAAGTTCCTCACCTCTCTTGTCGATATGATCGTAGCCCCAGCTCTGAGAGTGGCTGTTGAAGTCACCACACACCATAAGTCTCTCTTTGTCTGGAATTGTGTCTAGTGCCAATGGTTTATCATTTGGGCAGTAGTAGTTCAGGAGATGGAATTCTGCACTGTCTGTTTTTAGGTGGAGCATCTGGTATTCTGCCCCTTCCATATATACTTCAAGCTGACATGCGCTGATATTGTTTTTAACAAGTGTCAGAATTCCACCCTTTCGCCTGTCCTTTCGGTCAGATCGGTAGCACTGGTAGCCTCTGATTTTGAAGGCTATGTCGCTGCTGAGGTGTGTTTCTTGGATACAGCATATGTTAACTTGTTCTTCACTGAGGACATTTTCAAGTTACAATTTTTTGCTGTATCCATCTCTTTTACTGTTGACACCCTCAGCATTCCAGTGCATTATTTTTATTGGTCGTTTGTTTGTTTGGCCAGTAGCTCTATTCCCTTGCCTCCTGGCTCCTCGGGGCAATTGAGAAGGACTTCCAGTAACTGAGGTTGGGCCCTTTCGAGGTATAGGGCCCGGCACCGTCCCTGCCTGAACGTCCGCCACAGGGCAGGCACCATAACTATTTATAGATGTAGACATGTTTCATTGTGTTTTGTGCGTGGCATCCTGATTATCTGTGTGCCTTTTGTCTGGATGCCTCCGTCTTCAGCACTCTGCTTACTAGGGCAGGACTATGGTCCTGCTCGAGTGGGACTGCCCGACCAGTCTTAGTTTCCAGCCCCTGATGGCTGAACTAAGCCCCATCACCTCTGCACGGTGCTGATCTCGATGGGGAAATTGTGTCTAAATATCAACACTCTGTCATCAATGCCAAACATGTGTCTGGAGTTGGCTGACAGCAGCCAAGCAGAGACAATGTACATGTGAGATGAAATACCTAATAAAAGCTGCAAGAGTGACCAAACTAGACAAAATGAATGATGAAATCAGAAGAATCAGTATATAAGACATGCACAGAATACATTGAGAAATAACAAATAAAATGGTTTGGACACCTTGAGCCTTGATTAGAAACTTGCATCACAGCATATGGGGCACTCACATAAGTGCTCCGCTCTCCATTCCAGCAGCCATCCCAGTGTATGTAGACTCAGAGTCCCTGTCAAGTGTTGATTGCATGATCTTCGGGACTTTAAAAAAAAATTACTTTTCCTTCCATCCCCTCTAGATACTCCCATTTCTGACATTCTCTGTATGTGTACGTTTTCAGCCTCATTGACATCATCTTCATCTTGAAATGAATTTAATACTGCCTTGATCAAGTCTGCTTTATCTAGGGACTTGGATATCTGGGATTAGCGTTTTTGGAAAAGTTTGCTTAGAGTAGGTACTTGAACATAATTTTCAAAATAGTGTTACATAATTACAAACAATACAGTTAGATAGCCCTTAAAAATTGCAATTCCACGATACCTCAACCAAGTATGTACGTCAATGCTGAAAAAAGTTATTAATTTTTTCTAATGAATTTGACATCAAAATAATTGTACATGGAACATATATGAAAATATAAATAAAACTTGTGACTACAAAATGTAGTCCCGCTGATAATTTCTGAATTATCTTTGTTATTTTCAATAATACAATACACAAACTATACATTTTTGTGTTTGCGGAGACAAGACGGTTATGTTGATCACATTTCTGGAATTTTCTCATGGACACAGAACTAATTGATATTCAAAATGGCTGCTAATTTGCATATTTAAAATGAAAATAAATTATATATTTATTAAACATAATAAAATACCACAGAAACTATATATTTTTGTATTCGCAGAGACATACCACATCTGTTGATCACATTTCTGTGATTCTCAGATGCACGTACAACTAATTAAGGCTGAAGTACATTATAGTTCTCCGCTGTGACCTTTGCTCTAGTTTCAATGTGTTTTCTGACCTTTGTTGTGTGATTTGGCAAGCTTACGGGTAAGTACTTAGAGTAAGGTTAGGATAGGAAATAATATTTCTAATGTTTGCGCGCACCTCGCTCCGTGTATAGAGGGCAGAAATACTGACCGCTCACCACAAATAATAAGAAATTGTAAAAAATGTGTAAATTGTAAAACAAACAGATTATGCATAAGTTCGTCTGTGTCTAGAGTTGAACTGTGGGATTGTCGGGATGTGACGTCACGGCAGCCATTATTTTGATTGGTGTTACACGGGAATCCATGACGTTAGATAGTTAAAATTGTCAACAGTGTGCTATTTATAGCACAGCAGAGAACTATTCTGTACTTTCACCCTAATTAATATTCAAAATGTTGGCCAATTTGCATAATTTAAACAAATGTTGATGTTTTAAATAATTAACGGTTGGTTCGGGCTTTGTTTTACTCTCTTAAAAGTTACATATATAAAAAGAAAAATGGTTACAGAACTTAATAAATCTAGTTTCAAACACAACAAATGATGCGAACACTATTTTAAATCCTGTCACAAGAAATTTATAGCCTAAGCAACATTTCCCAAACACGCTAACTAATCCCAGATGTACCTACTTAGAGTAGAGACTAGAGACAAATTTCAAGACGAATAGTCATAAGTATGATTATGAAAGAAGGCTCTGAGAAACCACCGCACTGCACATATGAAGCAAAAGCAAACAAAAACACATCCGCAAGTATTTATTCATAATGTATAAAATAATTGCTCTTCTAATTTTGACACTTAGGCCTTAATTTAACTTACCACCCCCTCTTACTAAGCTCTGTTGACGCCATATTGTTTACAAAAAAACTCACTGCTATGGTTACCAGATTTATTTTCCAAAAATGTCAAATCGCATAAGAAAAAAGCCAAACGGATTTACACTAGTTTTGATACATCAGATGAAAAATGTGACATCCATCTCGCTAATGTCCTCCTCACTTTACAAAGTGGGACCTTCAGTATAAACATTGTCAGTAGTAAAGTTTGTTGACAGTTTTGCCGTTGGATGGAAGTCATTACAACATTTATTTAAAAGTAATAGTTCTGCCCTTATCCTTACAATCGCATGAAGTAAATTCAGTAGCGCCGTGTTCCTTGCCTTTGTCTTCATTGTGGTCACTAGGGAGTGCATTCACTCATCTACAGAAATACTAACTGGGGATGATGCTAGCATGTCTAATTTTTGTAAAAGTCTTTTTCCTGTTACTGGTCTCCTTTCTCTTTTAAAACAACGATTTGAGATCGTATTTTTTTAATTTAAAACTTTCCTTTTGGTTTTTTTGTAACAATGAATGAGAATGGTTGACCTTTCATTTCCCCTCTGTCAGTCATCGATTCAGAATTATATTAAACAACATGGACCCTCTCCCACTTAATTAACATGTAACCTCAGAATAATACCCTCCCCCCTTTCTAACTACACTCTCATAACTTAAATTCATTTTCACTGACGATAGCAATAATAACAGATGAAAGCATTTTACCACATCAAGCAATAACACTACCGTTTTATTTTCAAAAACTCGCAGTTTTATCTCAATTTACATACGAATGTAGAACCCCTTGAGATGCGGAGATATATGGCTGCAATGGAGGCTTATGAAAGAAGCAAAAGAATGAACAAAGACCACCCAAATAAACAACTTGAAGAAAACGGGGAACCAAACCACAGAATAAAACAAAAGTCAGTCCTGAGCCATGTCAACGAAATAAAAGACATTTATCACCTTCCAGACAAGAGACAAGAACTGCAAAGAGTAGAAAAATGTTTACCACCACACGTAGGCTTTAAATTGCCGGAAATCATAACACAGTTAAGAGATACTGCAACGAAACGTTCCGACCCAGTAAGTCTTATGAAAGCAACACAGAAAACAAGACACCTACCCAGAACAATGGATTCATGTCTATACTGATGGTTCTGCCTTCAACGCCATCATCAAAGCAGGTTATGGTGTTTATATAGAATATCCAGACAAAACATCTGATAAGTTGTTTGATGCCTGTGGGGAGATATGTTCTAACTATGAAGCTGAAATAACAGCACTAGAAATTGCCTTGTACCACCCGAAGACCATATTTGATGCCTTTCCATCAAAAGTCCAAAACATTGTTATTTTTACAGACTCCATGTCTGCTCTCCAAGCACTGGAATGTGATGGACATTGTAAACCCGAGCTAGCTGAAATATACCACCATGCCAACCAGCTACTCACATCTTATGATGTCAACATTGTTATGCAGTGGATTCCTGGCCACTCAAACACACCTGGCAATGATAAGGCAGACATACTAGCAAAGAGGGGAGCACAACAAGAACAGCCTTATACAGAAACAACAATGCACACAGTTAAAATGATTCTGAAATCTGTGAACAAAGAAAATTGGATGAACAGATGGACCATGGGAAACTATATGACCAGCCCAAATCCTAAAGACAATATCAACCTCCTGGAAAGAAACGACCAGAGTATCATATTCCGACTGCGCACACATGTACAGCTTAACAATCACCTGAACAGAATACAACCACAACACACTCCAGGGTGCTGGCTGTGCACTCATCCAAATGAAACTGTTGACCACCACCTTTTTAAATGTCCAGCGCTGGATGACATCAGGAAAATGCTTCTCCCTCCAGGGCCAGATAAATGGAACACATTATATGGAACAAAACAACAACTCACAAACACATGCATATATCACACAATGGCATTGGGACAAATGGCATGAGCCCATGGACCGCTGGATCAGCAACCAACCATCTCAATTTACTTGTAGACACTGCTTAAATCTCAACTAAACAATGGAACACCACCTTATTGACTGCCCTTACCTTTCGAATGCCATGAAAAAAAGTATACAGACACACTTAACAGTCACTAACTAACTGTATGGATCACTAAGTCAACTTCAGAAGACCTACACTTTTTTAAGAATAGCATTATGCTGACAAGAGTAGAATTACTCATCAGCATTTGGATATTAACAACAACATCTTAACTAACTGTTAAGCGAATCATCATCATCATCAAGTGCCGATTCCGCAACGAAGGTTGGCTGCAACGTATCTCCAACATCTCCTGTCTCTTGTCTTCGTGGTGCACTCTGCTAGACTGTAACCTGTCCATCGTGTAATGTTACTCTCCCACTTGTATCTCTGCCTACCTCTTGCTCGCTTCCCTTTGACTTTACCCTCAAGTAAGGTCTTCAATAAGGTCTTTTAATGTGTCCAAAGTATTTTATTTGCCTGATCTTTATTTCTCTTAGTAGTTCTTTCTTCATATTAAGCGTCTTTAGCACCTCTTTATTTGTTTTCTTCTCTTCCCATGATGTTCTCCCTATTCTTCTATATACCCACATTTCAAAGGCATCAATTTGAATGTTAAGCGAATGCCCGATATTAAATCTTTCACATCGCAGGCTTAACTCTAAATATAACGTCATTTTTATTTAGTCAACAACAAAGTGTGTCCTGATAAAATTTATGTTTACCCACATCTTATATGACTAACACTATCTGGCCATTACCGCGATAAGTGATGTTTGGTCATACTAGCTCGTTTTCATGATACTTTCCACTCAATATTTAATCAGTAAATTTTGTGAAAATTTGAAACAGAGGCACACAAAGTCAATATTTAATTTGTAAATATGTCAATATTAAATTTGTACTTTCTAACAAAGGCAACGTGGTATCGGATTTTTAGCGTATAGAAATATAGACTGCAAAGTTACTTTGCACTACTAATTCATTAATTCATTTTCCTTTTGCACTGAAGTTAGCGCATAGGGCAGAGGTCAGATCTCTCCAATTATGTCTGTTCAAAGATATTCGATGCAGTTCTTAAATAGTATGAATATTGGTTGTTTTACTTTCTCTAAGTATTGTTCATCTGAGTGTTTCTTTTGGTCTACCCCTTGCTCTTTTGCCTGTAGGTATCCATTCAAGAGATTGGTGGTGTATTCTGTTGGTGTCTGCGCGTAGGACATGTCCGATGTAAGACCAACGGCGTTTTCTGATAACATCTGTGATGAAATTTGATGTGTCTCTTCTCTGATTTTATCATTCGATTTGAATTCACTCCAATGGGTGTTAGTTATCCTACGAAGACATTTGTTCTCGAAACTCAGTAATTTCTTTTCTAAAGATAAAGAGCTTTTCCAGCTCTCACATCCATATGATAGCACCGGAATAACGCAGGAATTAAATAAGCGTATTTTCGTGCGTGTGCTGATTGACT
Source organism: Meghimatium bilineatum (assembly GCA_034231615.1). NCBI lineage: Eukaryota > Metazoa > Mollusca > Gastropoda > Stylommatophora > Philomycidae > Meghimatium > Meghimatium bilineatum. The sequence goes on along the minus strand of CM067312.1, from coordinate 15,302,311 downwards.
TTGACTTCCAGATATTAGACAGTCTGTTAAATGCACTTGATGCTAGGGCAATGCGAGTTGTAATTTCTGGCATGACATCACCGTCGAGTGTTAATTTGCTTCCTAGATAGGAGAATGTATTAATTACTAATTACTAATATTTTAAAAAAGACAAAACAAAAGCCAAACACATTTGAAAAAGGCCATATTTGTCGAACTTGACCTTAAAAAGACCAATAAGGTAACCCTTCTCACTGCAGATTTCTGATTTGCCAGGTAAGCTGTGATTTAGACTTGCATTGAAGTTTGTTACGTACATGTGTGTTCCCAGTGGCAACCTACAGCTGCGAAACATGGACAATAAATAAAACTACAGCCAACAGAATAGAAGCTTTCGAAATGAAGTGCTATAGAATTCATAAGAATACCATGGACAGCAAGGAAGACCAACCAAGACGTGCTAGGCAAAATCAACGCCCAAGAAGACTGGCTTTTAACTCATTTGGGACGATCGCCACTATAACGGCTTTATAGTATGGGTCTACATGACCTTTCGCCACTATAACGGCTTCGATTTTAGATCGATCATATATTGATCAGTTATATTTCGTTCTGCCCAGTTCAAGTTTTTATGGTAACCTCTGAACATCCAGGAAACCACTTCCTTTAGAAAATTGAAGATGACTCGCGTAGCTGCAAAAGAAACCATTTCTTTGACCACCATACGCTGCGTTTGTTATTTCCGAAATTCTGAAAAAAATGGCAACGTCCACTTCTTCTAGATAGCAGAACAAGCTATGGGTATGTTTCAGAGCTTGCTGAAAGCTAGTGCTGTATATGGCAGATTACGCAACAATATATGGAACAGAAGAGGTATAAGAACAACCACCAAACTTCAAGTACATCATGCTGATGTTATACCAACCTTACTATACGCCTGCGAAACGTGGACAGTGTATGCTAGACATGCAAGAAAATTAAATCATTTCCATCTTACCTGCCTACGTAAATTTCTACACATCCATTGGTGGGACAAAGTACCAGACTACGAGGTCTTGGAAAAATAAACCTCAATAAGCATCCACACAATACTTATGAAGGCGCAAGCACGCTGGCCATCTTGTGCGTATGGAGAACTCGCGTCTCCCAAAACAAATATATTATGGAGCACTCAAGGCAGGATTTCGAAAAGATGGTGGACAGATAAAGCGCTTCAAAGACACGCTCAAGTCATCACTGAAACATCTTAATATTGACGTAGGCGCTTGGGAGAGCCTCGCTCAGGATAGAACAGCATGGCGTTATAGCATTAGAACAGGAGCACTAGCGGCGGAAAAGTCCAGATAAGATACTACAAGACAGAAGCGGGCACGTAGAAAAGAAAAAAAAACATCTCAACCTCACATAGACACCCGCTATTGTTGTAAATTCTGTAAAAGAACATTTTGTGCCTCATTGGACTTGTTAGTCATTTAAAAACGCACTATTAACTTTATTATTTTTTTTATTGCTTATTGGTATTATTATTATGGTTGAGTTTTTGGTCATCGTCGATTACGACGGACGAACATCATCATCATGTATGGGAAGGTTTGAGTGGTCCTTTTTGTTGCTAGTTGTCATTCTCAACACTAACCTCATACCTATTATTAGTCTCTTATGACATGCATAGCCGATCTGAGCGTTAATTCTTGAGACTAACGGGAATTGAACCAGTCCGTTCAACGGCACCAAATCGCCTAGCAACTATTGAACACGCGTTCTTCCGTACTTGACTAACCGCATCTCCAAAAAAAAAGATGTGATTTCGTCAAGTCATTCAAACCGTGCACACAAAGTCACCCGAACAGACCGATCAAGAAAAGGACTATTACAACAACAACAAACATCCCGTACAGTTATTGAAATATCCTCAGTAACAACAAACATATAACATTTAATATCTGTATTAGTTATACAAGGGCCGATAGGTCTTCTTGTTAACATGGATAACATATATAGACAATACAATTTTTCCTTTCAAATAATTGTTTATACAAGTAAATTTAAGTAGGAAGCCAGAGGACAATTTACAAAATTCTTGAGACTAACGGGAATTGAACCAGTCCGTTCAACGGCACCAAATCGCCTAGCAACTATTGAACACGCGTTCTTCCGTACTTGACTAACCAAAAAAATACTTGACTAACAAAAGTAGATGTAAAAATGGTCAAAGCGTTAATATTCTTTGCTCCTCCTTCTGACACTGTCAACACACGAAATGATTGAACCCTCTTTAGATAATGTAACCTCATAATTAACGCTACGGAGAATACACAACAAACCACACCGCCGCCCGGTTTTTAATATGACAGTAGAACTATAAGAAAACTGTTTGATTACTCAAAATGTTTCATACGTAAGCTTGGTTTTTTTTCTTCAATACTCCCTATGTGCAAAGTATGACGGCAATATTGGGGGGGGGGGGGGGGGGAGATGGTGACCATTCATGTTGAAGTATTGACCATCCACTTCTGTAAACGCCGTATACCCACCTTTTTCCTAGAAAAAAACCCACTGTATTTATGTATATATATATATATATATATGGCGCTCTACAGTCAAAAATAACGCATCATCTTGTGAAAAATGAGGAGAAATGTTGCAGCCCAACAACGGAGAGTAGCTAGAAAGTCACGGATAGATCAAAATCCGTCTACGGTGGTCATTCCATGCCCGAACTGCCCAAGAACATTTACAGCTCGAATAGGGCTCATTAGACATCTACGAACTATTAGACATGGTTATAATTCTAACTGAATTTTCAAAAGTGGATGTAAAAATGGTCATCATCACTTGTGATGGACGAACATACACACACAAACACAGATATGTATGTATTCATTATTACATGATGGTCAAGCAGTCCCTTGTGTAAACGTAGATTTATGTGTGTGTCACCAAGGAATAATTTTGATCACAATATGTTTATGTAATAAATCTCTGTTTTGTCATCCTCATGTTTCGTTATTACCTAACCCTTGTTTGTACCACAAACTATGGTATTATTAGAGTTAATTTTATTTAAGGTACTCTTATGGTGAGGCGCGCTTTTTTCAAACGCGGACATGGTCCAATTTCTCTCCTCTTCTTCTGCGTTCGTTTTCAGACTCCTGAATATTAGCATTATGTAGTCCGGAGAACGAGTGCATTGTGTCATAGCTTATATCTTAGCTGCGATATCTGCGCTCTTCGGTCTGACACATCCTATTACTTTGACCTTTTTGGGGATGAAACAACCAACGCGAGCCCAAGACCTGCTTAGTCGCCTCTTACAACATAATTGGCAGGTAATAATGTCGCAATTGTTTACCCCCCCCCTTCTGTCATCTGGTAACACACGGGCGTCAATTTGGTTATATCATAGTTTTTTAACCATAAAATAATAATAGAGTTCTGGTAATCCAGCCACCACAAGTTCGAGAGTAGGCCTATGTATTTAAGGGAGTGGTGCAGAACCATAACCACCGAGTTATATATTCAATACGTTTTTGTCATCACAATGTTAATATTGGAATCATAGTGACTAGATTATCTGTAACAGTAACCCCCTCCCTTTTTTGTGGCTGAAAGGCGCATACCTCGCCATAAGATAGGCCTACTTTCTTTATTTAAAAAAATAAAAACTGAAGAAGGGTGATTATTTCGGTAAACAGTGAATATACTATATATTCACAAATATATTCATAACGTTCGTATTGCAGAAATGGCAAAGAAACTAACAATATATATGGTGTCCATATAAGCTACAGTTTACTCAATTTGTGTACTTTCAATCGCAGGTGCTTAACATGACTAGCATACCACCTCAGGACATAGATGGTGCCATAGACCTCACACTCTAACATCCACGCTTCCTTTTCTCACGGTCTTTGGAATAAATGAAAGTGATAATTTGTCATGTGTATCATGTTACAGAAAACACAAACGTATCATCCATTACTCAATAAATTACAGCGACCATGACTAACCCTTATACAAAATAATACTAGACAACACACTGTTAAAATTATATTCCTTACAACTCTCCCACCTGTGTTAAAATTATATTCCTTACAACTCCCCCACCTATGTTAAAATTATATTCCTTACAACTTTCCACCTGTGTTAAAATTATATTCCTTACAACTTTTCCACCTGTGTTAAAATGAATAAATGGTAGAAGTTTCTCTGGCAAAGAACACCGCAATAAAAGCGAGCACATGGTTCAAAAGAAAAAATAGATTATGTTTTTGAGATTGTTGAATAGTCCAATGTCAGATGAATAACTTCGAAATCCATAAATGTCCAGTGAATCCAAGGTGGAGAAAGTGAACAATGTATAACCCAAATATGTAATTATTGAGCACAGTGAACATTCTGCAGTTATGTTGTATGGTGTACAGGATTTTTGATTTATTTAAGATCAAAACTTGCAAAATGCAATGCCCGAAGAAGGCCATTGGAATCTCCAGACTCAACCAAAATGTGCAATGAGAACATCAGAAAGATAATAGATAAAACACCATGCATAGAATATATATAGAAACAACAGATAAAATAGTTTGGACAATGGAGGGAGGGGGTTTAAATTTAAGTAATTATTACGAATACGGACGTTTTTATAAGAATTTTCTGTCATAACGTCCACACTTGCCGCTGAGCGTAGAGGTTTGTACAGAAGATGTAGTATATGTTCCAGAGCCAGGTGTGTTGCTATGGTTGTAGTGCAGTCATGTTTATTCAGGATGGTTTTGATGTTGTCTATCTATCTTTTTCTAGGTCTGCCCTTGGCTTTGTATCATTATTTAATCTTGTTATTAGCTCTTATGGGACCGTTCATCCTCATAAGACGTCCAAACAATTGTATCTGATGCTTATATATTTGATGCACTATATTATACTTAGTATCCGTCTGATGTTCTAATTGCGCACCTTGTCGAATCTGGTGACTTAAATAGCCTAACTTAGACATTTCGCAAGTATTGATCTTTCTCTTATGTGTAGGTGTTAGTTGCCAAGTCTGACATTGGTAGCATAGTGTTGGCACAAAGATGCTCTTACTTATGTGTTTCTTTACTTCCATGTTGTTTTGTGGGTATTTAGCAAAAGTGACATCTGGTATATCACAATATTTTCATTTTGACATCTTGTTTCTATCTCTTAATTGACTCGTCCGTCTTCTGTGAAGATACTTCGTAAGTACTTGAACTCTTTGACTTTTATTATTTTTGTGTTCTCTATTTGAATGTTTAAATGCTCTGTTGATCTCGTTATTTGTATAGTTTCTGCCTTTTGTCTATTGATCCGCTTGTTGTATTTATTGCATATTCTTGATAGTGAGTTGATGTGAGTTTGCAGTTTTTCTTCGTCATCATATATGATGTTTTTATCGTCAGCGAAAAGCAGTTTATTGAGTTTGTTTTTACGTTGTTCATTCTCTGTTGTTTCATAAATCAGAAGTTGTATAAGAATACGCATATAAATTCTACTACATATGACTGTTTGTAAAAATAAGATAGCAGCTATGTTGGTGGAAATGATCTAAAAATAGTAAGAAACATGTATTGGAAACAAACAGCTGTGTCGAGGGTTTACGGTAATGTAGGAGAATTTCAAAAGATAGAGATGAGCATCAGACAAGGATGTGTAATGTCACCAGATCTTTTCTTTCTGTATACAGAGGATATTATGTGAGACTTAGAAAGCATGCTAGGAATAGCAGTTGGAGGTTACAAAATCTGAATAATCTAAGATATGCTGACAATACAGTTCTGATTACAGGGAGAGAACAAGAAGTTTAAAGCTTGTTAGACATGGTAGTAAACAAAGTTAAAACAAAGCTCTCAGTCTAAACCAGAAGAAACCAGAAGTAATGGCTGTTTCAAGAAATACGCACCGCCAAAATACAGCATTACTATCTATGATTCAACATTTAATCATGGGGATAAAGTCAAGTATCTTGGCAGCATTTTAACATCAGATGGCAGGTGTTCCAATGAGTAACAGTAATTACAGTAAGAGTAACTGCAACAATGAAACAGTAACCATATGATTTTTTTAATTGATTGAACAAGGGGATCTCATCCAAATTTCTCGTTTGTGTTTATAGGAAACAATAATTTGTTAAAATATTTTAGACAGATGTATACAATTTAAAAAAAACAACACACTAATTGGTAAATGCAAGTTTAAAGTGAAAGTACATCAGGAGTAGATTTGTCAACTTTGTTTTGACACAATAATTAATTAAAACAAATCTGTTGACAACTGTGCATATTATCTCCCCTTCATTGCAAACGTAAAACCACCTTCTATAAAGTGAAAACCACCTTCTATAAAGTGGGAAGTTCTCTGTTTACTGTGACTAAATTATATTTTATTAATGAAGCATTATGTTTAGTCAGTGTGACTATCTAAGACAAAATAGTCAAGTTTTCTTCCAGTAAACAGAGCCCTATTTCTATCTCGTGAGCACAGTTCACGAAAGTAAGATTGCTCTTAAGATGTCAACATTAGGACTAGTAAGAAAAACCAAAACACAAACAATGTGTGGTGTGGACTGTGCAGTGTGGTTTAGATAAGTGGTGCCAATGTGGTGTGGAAAATCAAGCAAAGTTAGTGGTACTGTTATTGTTGCCTACCATGCACATCGTAAAATGTGACTAAGGTTTTGGGTGGTTGAGTTGGCTCTCCTATTCAATAGAGGATCATGTTATCCAGAAGTCATGCTGAAGTTGGGTGTGTTAGATAGAAAGGCGCAGATATCGCAACCATGATGTAAATTATGACATACCACATTCCATTCTCCAGATTACATCCTGATAACATACAGGAGCTTGAGGACGAACGCATAAAAAGAAGAAGCAGATAAAGATCAGTGGTTCTCAAAATGTAATTAGGTCCACGTTTGGGGCTATATATTTGAAGGGAGGGGGATAATTGCACCAAGCAATAAAACTATGGCGCATATTCTTCCAGATCTGCGACACAAAAATATGTTTTTGAATACTTCTATTCTTTTACAAAACTGCCCACTATATCACACCACAAGGGGGAAACGATGGCTATCTGAAACAGCTCTGGCGGAAAGCTCTACTGCACTGTCTAACTGCTGCACTGGACCTGCTCTTTGAACAGTTCAGTCCTTTGATGGAAGGCATATCAGCATCTGACCTGCTGGAAAACGAGGAAGAAGGAGAAAATAATTATGCGACGCATAAGATATACGATAGTAGTAATCCTTGAGGAAAGATGACAAGATTTTTTCTGGTCTATAGGAATTAATCTCTAGTGCTTGGAACAACACATCGGCTGGAAATACGAGGGCTGGGGCAACACAGTGCAATATAAGGGAAAATGGATTTAGATACAAATGTTATCAATATGTATACACACATATTACACACTACTAGCGAGTAGATGCAAAGACATACGACGTTTTGAATAAGAAACCATCATCAGGACAAACGATAGCTGACTAGCAATGAATAGAAACACACATATGACGAAATGTCTACCTGTTGGATTTTAGTTTTGCGCAGTATGTACAATTTATAGATGCTTTCCATCTTAGTTCTCACTCTTGATAATTGAGTTTCTGCGTTTTTTCTCAAACTCCTGCAGATTAGCAGGATGTAGTTCATAATGCGTTTTGTCATGGTTCACAACATTGATGCGAGATCTTCGCTTTTGACCTAACACATCCGACTTTAGAATGGCACTGGATCATTTTGACCTTATATAGGATGGGACAGCCAACTCCACCATATAACCTCCTTAGTCGCTTCTTAAAATGTACATGGAAGGCAAACAGTATTGCTATTCTTTGTTTCCCCTCTCGAGGCTTTAAAAAAAAACAAAAAACTAATTGTGTGTGACTTTTTAAAAACAATGTGTGTTGTCTAGTGCTTTTGACGGAACGAGTTGGTAACACTTGCCTAAACACAATACGTATTAAAAGATGGTTATTTTGTTCATCAATCATTCAGGGCAATATACTGCTAATTTACGGCAGAATACTGGTTTCATTAGTTATTATAAAGATAAAGAATGCAACATATCGCATGTAACCCATGTCTGCTGAAAGACACAGTACAAATAGAAATGACCGGAATATACCGATGTGGTATCAAAAATTCCCCATTACACATTGTTTACTACACTATATAATCTTGTCCCTCAATTAGTTGTGTGGGCTATTTGAAAATAATCAATCTGAAGTCACATTATTTAACCATTACAGTGATTTTCATTGGTCACTTTTGTATACATTGTGTCGACAGCCAATGACAAATCAACGTCAAGTAAAGTCATTTAGAAGAATGAGTTCACGTGACTGTATTTGACGAGAGACACGGTACAGTAAGTCGGATATGACATAGCAAAAGACACCTTACAAAACATTTACAAACAAAAATGTAATAGTCATGATTGAATGATTGTCCAAACAAATGTCATGCGTTTTGTTTTTGCGAAAACTAATTGTACTTGAATTAAACTCACAACATAAAAACATGACTCTTTATTAAACTCACAACATAAAAACATGGATCTTTTTGCAACTTGAAGTTTTAAGAAGATAAAAACGTGATTGCAATGGAACAATAGGATAAAACTGAGGCTCTGCATAGAAAAATAATTCTGTGAAATATATTTTGAGGCTCTGTCTAGGATAGCAGGGTTATAGAGAGTGGACATTTCCATTATTCATTAAGGGTCATAACCACTCAGATACTATCAGATAAGGGGATGTAATACATGTGAAATGTATTAATATGTGCAAATATATTAATAAATCATAAGAACACAAATATTTTGATCTGATCATGTGGTAATATAATTTAAATAAACAACTCTCATTTATCTTGAGTGATTTTATGTAACTCTTCCCCGTTCTACTATTTCTAAAAATGTTTTTTGAAAGCAATATGCGCGACATTCTTCCCTAACTGTTGACATGGTGAACAAAAGTGTGGCACATAAACTTTTGGATGTTAAGGGATAATGTCCGTATAAGGTTCAAGTTCCCCGCGGAACTTTACAAAAGTTGGCTCTTGACTTTGTATGGGAACTAGTGTCAGTAATCCGTTCACATGTCTTAGACTCCACCGCGGGGTCAAGGTTCAGCCAGTGTCGAGTCAGCTCGCTCGTCACAGTACCGCTTGGGATCTAGGCTGGTTCCTCCCCATATGACATGTTAAGACAGGATGAAGTCACCGGGGTGAAGTTTTCGGTCGTACGGAATGTTAACAGCATAAACGTGCTCAGCTGAGTGGTGAGCTATACTCAGCGTCCGAGTGGCTTTCGATGTCGGCGCCTGCTATGTCATACCGCCTCGAGAGAGGATTACGGGGGTATAGGAGAGCTGCTTAGAAAGTGCTTCACTCGACTTTTTTGTCATGAAATAACTTTGGAATTACTTAAATTTTAGTATTATTTGTATTTAAACATTTGTTTTTACTTGAACGTATTTTTTAATTAACATTTGGATACTGCTATTTATTGGAAAGAATAAATAAAGTATTTTGATAAAAAGTAGTAATGTAGTCTTACAGTTTTTATGGCCATAATTCTTAATTTAAAAGATCTTAATTATCTAATTATAATTTTGTTAACAGAAGAAAATAAATTTAGTATTCACGAGGAAAAAAAATGGGATTGCAATTTGTGACTTTTAAAACGCTTCATTTTTTAGAGTAAATTTACTTTCAACAATAACGCAATTTCATAATATAACGACATCCACCTGTGTCAGCTGAGTTTAATAAAAAAAAAAGCTCAAATATTTTGACTTGATACATTGCTTACTAAAATTGCGGAAATATACATTTGTTTATGTTAATGGCACATAGGTATTGTAATTGTACGTATTGAGTGCAAAGATGTGTCCAGGTCTCACCGAGATTGTCTTGGTTTTATAACATTGACTTATATCTCGCCCTGTTATGCCTATGTCCCAGTTCCTATAACAATTTACAAATGCAACGAATGTGTTACGTGTTCAAATGAACACACTTGGTCTCGCTTCGTTTAAGCGAATAAACATGCTTGGTAATCCTAAATGCGGTCGAGCGTGAAGACTTTGATTTATTTATACATAGATCAGTGGTCATACGGTATTTTCTGTAGACGTATTAATTAATTCACAGTATTATATGATTGCTATGTGTCTTCTGTCACGGAGATCATCCAATAAATAAATTAAATTTCCAACACAGCTGACCCGTGTTCTTTGTTATAATTAAAAAAATAGAATCTCTTCAAGAATCTGTTTCTAGTAAACAAAAATCTGAACGTAGTGATAGATAAACTTAATTTCCAATAGAAATCGTCCTTTGTTGGCGGGTCTGAAAGTGGAGCATGAGGAGCTAAACTGTTACCGGTCAAGCATATCGTAAGCAGCAACTAATAGGAATTTAAGGTGGAGTTTATTGTCCCATAAAGGCCCGTAGATAAGGAGGTTATAGGATTGATATATTCAACTTCCCGTCATTTAGCAAATCAGAATAGGTCTATGCCTATTTGGCCAAAATTCGGGTAAACAATCCCCCGTCCCCCCCCCCACGTAGAGATTTTCACAAAAGGAACATCACAATTCACATGAAGAAGATCTGATACACGAAAACACACGAATGCCTTTTTTAAAGGGAATTACTCCTCCCCCTCCCCCTACTTCATAACATATTTATAACACCGGTCTCACCCCACAGTGTCAAATTGACCTAGAGGCTATGCTGAAGTTCGATTTATCAGTTAAGCTGTCAATTAAGGCACAACTTTTATCTGGACTATATCCTGCTGATCTGCAGGAGCTTGAGAATGGATACAGAAGATGAAACAAGAAGTTGAAAACTGTGTACACCAGAAGACATCGATCTTGGTGAAGAATGGATTATCTTTTCAAGACTATCTTGAATGGATTATTTTTTCAAGACTATCTTTGCAATCACTAGGCAGTTCAGTGATAAACATATGAATGTGAATGAATGTTGTGTTCACGGAGTTCATCTCCGAACATTTTCATGACAAGAATGTTTTGAGACACAGACGCTCAAAATAATCCACAATCAGTGGTTGGAATGGACTTTTACTACCAAATCACGTGGAAGAACAGTTCACGAAGCCAGTGGAGCCGTCACAAAACAACAAGCAGCCTAACGATGTGTGTGTGTTTGCTGTAACGCAAGTACACTTGCTAGAAATTGAAGCCTATTTCTGCTAAAACGATAGCATCATCAGGTACCATGCCGGCTGGCGTAGGCGATCATGGCTCTCCACAGCTCTCTGTCTCCAGTATTATATATCAAGTTCGCTATTGTTTCCCTGCCATGCCAGGTTATCAAACTGTCGAATGTTTTCTCACATTGTCGCCCTCTGTCTCTGTTGCCTTCAGTCTTGCCTGTTGTGACTATGTTCTCCAAACCTCCTTGTCTCATGAAGTGGCCATAAATATGAAGATTGTCTTTTTCTTATATTATTGATTAAAATCCGTTTCGCATTTGACTCTTTCAACAATTCCACGTTAGTTTTTCTGGCAGTCCATGATATCAACATACCTTAACCAAAAGGTTTTAATCCCTTATCGACCAATCATCAACTAAGGAGACATAAATTCACGCACTGTAAATGCCACGTGAATGTGTCTCCTGTGTAGATCGTTATTACACGTTTTTGAGTATTCCTGTATTTCTTGTTGTTGTTTTTTTTGTGTTGGTGGGGGAGGGAGGGGGTGTGGGTTTACCGTGAGGATAAAATGAGACGATTGAACAGGCCTAAGTCTGATCTATTTATTCGAGATTCTTAATCAGGGTAGGTACGTACTTTAAAAAAAAAAGAAAGTGATATTTCCCCATAAACATGACAGAAGTTTAACATTAAAATAGGCTATTCATTTAAGATGAGGTACCGTCTTCGCATGAAAGGTCAATAACAGTCCCCATTTACCTCATGTTCCTTTCCCTGCTATCGCACCATACTATAAGCTTATAACCCATTGTTGTGGCACACGCCCCACAGGTGGAAAAAGGGGGGGGGGATTTCATTGTTTAGGGGGACACTACGAAAAAAAATTGTTTACTTGAGATTTAGTTGTATTATATGTTTTGAAAATTTAGCCTACTTAACTGTTTTTTTTTTCTTCTAATAATTTTCTAGTGATTTCTTCCTAAAACCTAAGTCTTGTTTCCTGAACAAGTTATAATTAGGTTTCATTTATAGAATAAGTCAATTTTTGAATAGACCTATAACAAATGTAGGGTCCCTTTATGTTTACATGGGGGGGGGGGGGGGGAGACATCATAATTTTTGAAAGATTGAGGTGGGGAAAGGTTTAAAGAAAAGGTTGGGTAACACTGCTATAACCTGCCAGGTTCACAGGAGTACCACATTGGATGAAATAACACCCAGAGTGCTCCAGCAAATTATATCCTCAGCAACGCAGATGAGTGTGAAAATACCTTGACCTATCCAGCCCTTGATGCTGCATGTCCATGATTTTCTTAGACTTCGTCTGCTTCTTCCACCTCGACTGTTCCCTATAGTTTATGACGAATAATCATATCATCATACGTCCACACAAAAAAACCATCAGGGCCGTAGACAAGTTTTCATTTAGGAAGGGAAATAATAATGTGAAAAAATAAAATAATGTGAAAAAGGCATTCGTCCATTTTTGTATTTAATTCCCTCTTTTTGATGCGAAAGCTGATGAATTTTTTGATGCGAAAACTGATGACTTTTTTATGTGAAAACTGATGACTTTTTATGCGAAAACTGATAACTTTTTTATGTGAAAACTGATGCATTTTTTGATGAGAAAGCCGCTAACTTTTTTGAAGTAAGCGCATAGGGCAGAGGTCAGATCTCTCCAACTATGTCTGTTCAAAGCTATTCTGTGCAGTTCTTGAATAGTATGAATATTGGTTGTTTTACTTTCTCTAATTATTGTTCTTCTGAGTGTTTCTTTTGGTCTACCCTTTGCTCTTTTGCTTATTATGTGATTAAATGTGTATACATGTTGGCCAATGGTCATTGGAATAATCAAGAAAAGTGACGAAGGAAAGCCTCATTAATTAAGCTCGAAGGTCTGTATTACTCGGTCAAAGCCACGGCCTGTCAAAGTTATTACAGGGGTGTTGACGATGCAAACTACTGGGAACCACAGGACGATAGCGGAGTTCCAAGTGGGGACCAAGGATATGATAAGTATTCCACAGGAGACATTGGGAGAAGGGAAATGCGAGAAGACATGGCCCCAAGCATATTTCGTTGTAATTCTAGAACAAACATCATGACATCAAAAACGCAACGTCGAGGTGTTAGAAATTGATTTAAAAATATTTTACAGTCATTTCATAAATGACGGGCACCCACCCAATAGTATATGAAAAAGTTATTTTGATTGGTCCAACCCTGACCTCTGACAGCTGCCACAATATGGCGGATGTTGATGACTAAATAGACGAAGGGGAAGTAAAGTACAACTCGGTACTGAAAATATATTAGGCTTAAGTGTTTAATTATCTTCTTCTGGGATTTTTATAGTGTTAAGATTGTGATAAATTTCTAAGGTTGATATTTTAAAAGTATAATTATAAAAAAGCGATATTGTGCATTTATATTTTGGGTTACAAATAGCGACCCAACCCATTTTTTTTCATTTTGTTTGAGGGGCTCTAGCATTCCTTGGCAGACTATATTATTTTATTTTTTATACCATTATTACAAGATTATAGAGTAGTTACACTCTTTACTTAGGCCTAATTAAATAGTCCACTTGTTACATTAGCTATAACCGTTATTTTTTTAATAGAAGATAGTGGGTAACGGAAATATTGAATTTAATGTCAGATTTTTCTTAGGCTACTGCTTTTTAAATTGAAAACTCGTTAGGCCTAGTTGAGTGACCTAATCATCATTGTTGTTGGTTGGTCATTGCAACCAACTTCTGACTTCATTATTATTTTATTTATACTAGTAATAATAGTAAAATTCAAAATAACAATTGAATGTTTGAATATATAACCATAGTTGTAAATATTTTACATTCAATGAATAGAAAGTTAACAATAACCAACTCCCATTAGCACACTGCCAGTTCTGATAAATAAATCTACACAATTATTACAATTATAGTTTTAGTTCATGCTCAGACTAGGTCTTTTGCTTGTCCCCAGATGAATAATGATTGATGGTGAAAGTTGCTTTTGATTCTTCACTGTGCTATAAATAGCATAATGTTTACATTTTTAATTAGCAGATGTCACAGATTTCCATGCAACACCAATGAAATTAATGGCTGCCGTGACGTCACATCCCAACAATCACCGAGTTCAACTCTAGACACAGGCGAACGTATGCATAGTCTGTTTCTTTTCCAATTTACATATTTTAAAAAATTTCCTATGATTTGTAGTGAGTGATCATTATTTCTGCCCGTTACACACGGAGCGAATCACACAACAAAGGCTAGGTAATACCTCAAAACTAGAGCAAAGGTCATAACGAAGAATTAAAAGCAACTTGCACCACGATTGATCTTATTTACACTTGCTGTTAAGCGTAGGGGTGGAAGCTTAAGCTGTTGTTCCAAGGCCAGATGTGTTGCTCTGGTTGCATTTATTTAGTCCATGTTTGTTCAAGGCTATCTTGATGTTTTCTATCCACCATTTTCTTGGTCTACTCTTGGCTTTATGCCCGGATATTGTTTTGTGATATGCCCTTATATATATATATTTTTTTATATATACATATTTAAATTATGTCTAATTGGGAAAAAAATATTGTATATATAATATATAAGAAAGTCGAATTAAAATTCCAATGGATTTCTGTGTAATATTAATGAGGAAAAAATCATTTTTGACGATCGTCCGTTTATTTAAAAATGTGTTTGAGGGCAGCGAAATATCCGCATGCAGCCCGCGGGCCGTAGTTTGCCCACCCCTGGCATATACCCATCTTTTTTATTTGTTTATTACTTTGGTTGTGATATGATACTTTTCATCAGAATGGTAAATGGTCAAGACACTGACACCCAGTATCCTTGTGAGATATTCATAAATAAAGCTACAGTGTCCAGAAACGATCTGAAACTGTAGATTATCTTGATCTGGATTTATAGCCAATACACCTACTTTTCCAGGTGCTGAAAGTGATAACAAAGGAGGTCTTCCATTTAGAAATATCTGATTTGACTGTTGACAGACGTTGGAAATTTTACCTGGTCTTTCCTCATTTATACAATCTTGCTGGTTAATCTGGATTAATTTAAGTGGCATTTGATTTTTCCAATTATTTTTATAGATCACTGTGTGTCATCAACCAAAGAAATTCACAATAAAAGTCAAATGCATCACGATAGAAGGATGCATCCAAACTTAGCCCACAGGTTGTGTATTGCTCATTGTGATGAACAAATACTGCATCCTCGACAGATCTAAAGTGTGATGATCTCTGGCAGAGAGTAGCAAGGAAGTGATTTTCACACATTTACATACAAAACGAGTACAGTATCTAGTTTCGGCATGACCAAAAGTCATTTTAAAGAAAATTTGTTCTCATTGAGTCCAAATGTCATTTATCCGTGCTGAGCCAACTTTTCCTGTGTTTTTCATTGGCTGGTGAATTAAAGTATATGCGAAATGGCCATTGATCAGAGGCATCAGCCAAGGTAACTGATGCTGTGTGGATCAGCACAAAGGATTCATTAGGAGAAGTGCTTTCATCTAGTAGAGCGCGTTGGGAAGATAGAGTATGATCACTTACAGTATTGCTGAGTTACCTGTCTGAAACTTGGGATTAAAGAATGTAGAATTCAGATTCAAGATAATATCATTCAGAAACACACAGATGAGTTAGGGGAAAAAAGAATGCATGCTAGACAAATATTGAACTTTTTAAAGGTGTGTTTCATATATCAACATTTTAATAAATATGTTGTCATGAATTGTGTTTGTGTGATATATTGGGGGGTGGGAAGGGGAAGGTGTATAACTGTAGGGGGTGTTTGCCACTAATATTGAGGTACTTTTTCCTGCAAACTAAGTGTATACCCACCTTTTTTCCTAGAAAATAAGCACGTAGGTATAGACTACACAATATTATATAGGCTTAGGTATACTGTGCTTTGTTGGTAGGCCTATACAGTATAGGCCTACATAATTGAGAATATTTGTAAGGATCATATGCTAATAATAATAGTAAAGTCTCCCAAAGATCAGTAATATTCTTACTGACTTTGAACACTGAAAATTATAAAGTGGAATGGCTAAATTAAGCAAATATTTTCTCTTTTAAATGAGACTAATTTAAAAAAAAATAAACATTACTTAAAACACAAGTTAATATATTTGAACAAACAACATGAAACCAAAATGTAGAATGCTTTACTTGTTCTTCAATTTCTTAGCTATTTGTCAGTCACAGACAGGTCACAATAGCTTCCATGAACTGTGAGATTCTATTCAAGAATCCAAAAGTAATACTGTGAAATAGGACATATTATTTTCTTCCACTCATTTCTGTATAGTTGGCATGTGAAGAATATCTTCCATATTTTCTATGCTTAGTCCACAGTTGGATAGATTTTAACTGTGAAGAGTTTGAACTCCTCTCCCCTTATCTACAGACTTGATGGGTCTGTCTCATCAATTTTAAGCTCTGTTGTCATAAATTGTAAACCATAAAACAGCACATTCCAGACTACAACTTGCTAATCTACAGAGGTTTGAGAATAAAAGAAGACAAAGCTTTCTGTGAACATGGCTTCATGTAGGCTATTTTGTGTGTGTCTTTTTTGTTTTGCATTAAGGAGGGTCTGTCTGTTGATATTTTTGTTTGTGTGTTAATTTCCATTTGTGGCTTCTTTCTTTAGGACATGTATAGGCTTTGATAGATTGAATCTAGTTGCCCAACCATCCTTTTTCACCTATTGTGACATGCATGCAGGTCAAAGAGCTATTATTTACTTCTCCAGACTCCCTATAACACACATGATGGGTATAAATGCCATGATAGTTGTAATAGATGGAAAATATACATATGTTTTTATCTCATTATCAAATAAGTAGTATATGGAGTTTTTTGCCAACCAAATTATACTTTCATTACTAGTCTGATTGAATTATTGTGGTTACTATATTCAGTTCTGGATTACTTAAAAGCGGTGGTATTTCTTTGTTTTCGATTGAATATGGACTAATAACAGTGCCTTAGTTGTGTAAATAGCTATCATTTTAAAATGTGCAAGTGCTAAGCTTCCTCGGATTTTATGGCTTCCAATTCATCACGAAACATGGATAAAAGGGAAAAAGAAAAAAATCGTAACAGTTTTGTAAGTATATTAAATTTGTTCTGAATTATTTGCCTAACATATGAAGCATCATTATTTTACAGTAGATGTTTTTACAAGCTGAAATGTCAATGTTGGATGCCTAGAGTACATCATTTTCATGTGGCTTTTAATGCAAACTCTTCTTGATTAGAAACTGGCTTCACAGCATGCGGGGCATTCCCATAAGTGCTCTGCCCTCCGTTCCAGCAGCCGTCCAAGTGTGTGTAGACTCAGAGTCCCGGTCTAGTGATGATTGTGTGATCTTCGGGACTTTCCATTAAATTTATTTTTCCCTCACCTCTAGATGCTCCCATTTCTAACATTCTCTGTATGTGTACGTTCTCAACCTCATTGACATCATCTTCATCTTGAAATGAATTTATTACTGCCTTCATTAAGTCTGAATTAACTCTTCTCAGCAACATGCCATCTATCTATTTACGCATTGCCTACCAATAAGTCGGCTCTCTTGTTTCCTCTGACTCCAGCATGACCAGGGCAGTATATCCATGTAATGCTCTGGACCCTTGAGTTGTTCAATAAGTCCCACCATTCTTTTCTCAGCATGCACTTTTCTAACTTGCGCAGCATGATTTGAGAGACTGTGAGTATTACCAAGTGTGTTGTTATATCAGTTATCAACCAATTAAGTGCAGCTGTAACTCCATCTCCATCCTCATGCTTGATGTGACAGTAGAATATGCTGAAGATTTCTCAACCAACTTCATGCCGTTTCTATAGGCAACAAAATCCCAACCGCTTTTATTTGTGTTCTGTTAACGGAGCCATCTGTGTTTATACTTATGTCTTGTGGTTTCGAGTGTAGCTGGGCGAGTTCATGCACTGTAGCCTGGGCCCTGACACCCGTCCATTTTCGACACGCTTTATCTAGTTGTATTATTACTTTTTAGTCAGTGATTTCTTCTCAGTTGTTGCAAACTCTTGTTGTTACCAATATGTTGTTCATAGAATGGTTTTTGTTGCATTATAGTTTATATTATAACTGCAATTTATGCACCTTTTAGTCCAGCAAAAGTTTAGCATTGTTTTATCATATTGACATACATAGTACAGCTGAAGAAGGATGTGTCGGACCATTGGGACACATAAAATGGTGACACAATGCATCTTGGTTCTCTGTACTACATCCTGTTGGAAATGTAGTAGAACCATTGTCCTGCTACAAGAGAGATTCAGTGGGAGTTTAAGAACTAATGCTAAAAAACATATAATTGTTGGTTGGTTGGTTGCTGATCTATTGGTCCATGAGCTCATGCCCTTATCCAAACATATATTTGTAAAGATGGATGTTGTAGGGATTTACACTGGAAGAAAAACCTCACTGTAGGGCTTACAGTCATGTCATCTACTATAAAAGTATCTATCTATATCAGTTTAATGTAGCTTGCTGGTTTATCTGGTAAAACCCACATACATCTGGCATGCAGCACCTTCAAAGAAAATTCATAGCTGTTCATCAGCTATGTGAACATCTCGTCCAAGTACAAGTTTCTATACTCATTCATCTTTGGAATGAGAAAATTTGATTTCTTGCCTGCATTTTATCATAGTATATAGGTATAGCCTAATCACATTGAGTTTCTGTAAAAATACTAAAACCATGTTCTCAACTGCAAACACTCGTTTCGTCATTGATTATGAAAAAGTAGAGAACATTTTTAACGGACATCAACAATTGTGTCAGCATCCTTTGGAACTTCAAAGAACAATTTGTTGGCCCCATCCCACATGCTGGCCTGCAAACCCTAAAAAGGTTATCCACCTTTGGTGTTGACAATGAAACCACAGAAAGAGCACATGAAGTAGATTTGTCTGCCCCTGCTGCAAGCAATATAACTGCAGTATGAAAAATTTATTTAATACAGATTTTTCTTCTCCTGCTGCGTTCACATCCATGGTCATGATGTTATATTATCAGGGCAAAGTCTGCTGTCTTCTCCAGGTCAGAGCTTCTACCCATTGCTTTTGCCTCAAATCTGTATCTTCTGGCTAGATCTGCTTTTTCTGCCCTTTGTATGTTGACAGTCCTGAAGTATGTGCTCAGGAGTTTGGGTTTTGGATCTACATGGACATTCATCTGTGTATGAGATCCTCTGTCGATAAAGATGACCCTACAATCTACAGTGGCCAGTTATAAGGTGAAATAGTGTGGTCTGTTGGTATCTTTGAAGGATGTGTACTGTATCGGGTTTGGCTTCTATTTCCATTTGTTTCTTCTACTTCGACATGTATGTGCTATGGACTTTTGTTTTTGCTTCTCTCTAGGACAGTGGGTATTTGTGTTGTTCTATTTAACTATCTCTTCTAAAGAG
This sequence comes from Meghimatium bilineatum, assembly GCA_034231615.1. Lineage (NCBI taxonomy): Eukaryota > Metazoa > Mollusca > Gastropoda > Stylommatophora > Philomycidae > Meghimatium > Meghimatium bilineatum. The sequence continues at coordinate 15,282,646 of CM067312.1, read as the reverse complement.
CATCCACTATCGCATTTGCAATAATTCCACAGTGTGATAGTATCCATTGAAGGGCAATAGCTGAGGATTTTTGAATGTCTGAGCTCTAGTCTGATGTTGTGCAAAATGCTTTCATTTCTGGTGCTCTGTATTGATTCCAGTAGGGATCTGCATTCTGTGAATATAGCTATCTTCTTTGGTCTTGGGAGTTCTGGTTCAATAAGGACTTTCAGTGCATAATGGAGTACAACTGTTTTGTGTTCCAAAGTTGGGGTATACCCAGTTGGAAAAACGTTATATAATGGATTAATGTCTTCCCGTCTTTGAGTCTTATGAAAATGCAATCTCCACTATTCATTACTGCTCTCTCTGCAGATCCATCTGTGTAGACACGTGTCCATTTATTGGAATTGTATTTTCTTTCTATCATCTCTAATGTCAAAGCCTTTAGTCGAGGTGGAATCTGGTATTCCTTTTTAAAAAATTATTCCTGGAACCTCTGTTGTTACTGGAAACGTTTTGAAGACTTGTCTGGCCTTTCAAAATCAATGTTTCAGTTGGTAGGTTTATGAAGATATCTTTGTGTTGTTAATGGAGATGGTTTGAGATATCACAGAAGTTGGTTCTCTTCAGTCAGTTTGTGGTTGATCTAGAATTTTAGACATGCATCGGATGGTTTGGGATGCACAGAATTTTTCCCTTTGGGCAGCCACTCTTTCTTCTTTTCTGTCATCCAGTGGATAGATGTCTTTCCTTTGCATGGATTGGAGTGGTCTTCATTCCTCCTGAGATTAATCGAAGTGATGCATTTTGTACTCTAGATAGTTGACCAATTTAATTAAGATAAAGCTCTATATTACACAGTGTTTTTTTTTTTACAACAAACCAATTTGACTCAAATATCGTCATCATTTTTGTGTTCTTCTTCTGCGTTCGTTCTCAAACTCCTGCAGATTAGCAGGATGTAGTCCGGAGAACGGAATGCGTTGTGTCATGGTTTACAACATTGCTGCGATATCTGCGCCTTATGGCCTGGAACATCCAACTTCAGCAAGGCTTTGGGTCACAGACCCTATATGGGATGGGACAGCCAACTCCATCCCATAACGTCCTTAGTCGCCTTTTACGACATGCGTGGAAGGTAAACAGTGTTGCTATTCTTTGCTCCCCATTCGGGGCCCCTGCAACACACGGGTGATTTTTGTGTTAATAATTATAATAGTTGTTTTCCCTGAAATTCAGTTGTTTTTCGATGGAACACTGATACTTTCAAGATGATAAATAATTGTTATGATATTCTGCATGCATTTAAATTTGCAAAAATGTCTTTTCAAAAAATTGTGTAAATGAAACGTTTATGTATGTTTTCAATGTATATTTTTGTATTTAGCTTCAATTTAGTAATTTAAAAAAAAGAAGAAATATTAAGTATTGATAAAACTTTAGGGTTTATCTTTTCCTCTAATTTGTGTAATAACATACTCAGAGGAAGACCACGGAAAAGATGGATAGAAAACGTCAGGGACATCCTGAACAGACACAGTCATAGCACAGCCGAGGCCACACTTGATTTAGAAATCAAGCTCGAACTCCAATCACCTCTATGCTTAACAGCAAGAGTGGGTAACAAACTAACTGGGGAAAGACAATAGACAATAACATAATCCTTTCCTTCCAAAAATCACATTTTAGAGAAAAGGATATCAGATATGTGGGTCTAGCCAGTGGACCATCAGATCAACCACAGTGCAACAGCAAAGCCCTAGTTGATTTCATGCTTATTTTATATATTTAGATTTTATTAATTTGAGTGTTCCTTTACACATCATCTCTACAATTACATGAGACATTTTAAAAATGCTGTGATAATGATGATAGCCTACTGCATGTTTATAGATGACCAGGAAGCAGGTCATTGTAGACTTTCAAGCAGACTATGAGGCCCTCAGATTGGTTAAATTGCAGGACACATAGTCCCTACATTTCACACATGATTACTTGTTTGGGCAGGTTTTATAAAGTGCCTTGCCCATTATACTTACCCAATCTCTGGTCTGGTGGTTAGTTCCAAGAGAAAGGCAATGCTAATACACTCTGAAATAAGCAGAACTACAGGATTTTTGGTTAAGTAAAATTTACCTCTTATGGTGACATATTCTCCTTTCAACCACAGACTTTTTAGTTATATCAAAGCTTTTAACAATACAAAAAAAGTGGAGGTTGCAGTTCTGGTAATGAAGTCACCACAACTGTTGGAGTTATATCTTGCACACACAGAACTGCAGGAGATGCCAGAAAATGGTTTGATACATCATTGACTGACTTAGGATCTCCTCTCTCGGATTTTCTGTAGGAATTTACTCCCTTGGCTTAAGGCACTCCTGTGCTAACCCATAAGGTAACAGGTGGAGAACACAGAAGTAAGAAATTGAAATAAGACATGCAGTGACAATAATTTTTTCACAGGTGACAGGTTAGCAGCATATCCCACGACTCTCCTTAAATGTTGTATGCCTAGAACAAGTCAATGATCTCATTGACTGATCAAAACTTCTGTGTAACAATATAATTCAGTGGGTATGATACTCAGAAGTGGAGTTTTATTGTCTATTGTCTTTCCCCAGATGGTTTGTGATCGACTCTTGCCGTTAAGCGTAGGGGTGTTTGGAGCTCGAGCTTGCATTCTATCGCCAGATGTATGGCCTCGGCTGTGCTATGACCGTGTCTGTACAGGATGTCCTTGACGTTTTCTATCCATCTTTTCCGTGGTCTTCCTCTGGCTTTGTACCCTGATCTAATTTATTTTTTATATTATTATTGAAGCTTTATTTATAAACCATGCATACAGTTTTGTGACCTAGCTCAGTGAAATTGTAGCCATTTACTTTCCTACCCAATGCCAGGTCCCTTGTTAAACATCATATTCTTTTTGTTACAGCTGGATAAGGTTGGAGGGACATTCAAAATTGGAGGCAGCAAGACAAGTGGCAAAACAAAGCCCAAAAGCACATCCACAGCACCTGTTAGAAATCTTCCAGGTGAAGATCATGGATTTAATGGCAGTGATCCATTTACAGAGAGTGGGGATGTGTCTGGTGGTGATGTTAACGATAGATTTGAACAATTATTGGTAAGTACTTTTTACTTATTGTTTCATACATGTCAGTTTGTTGAGATGAAAGCCAGAACAAAAGACTCAGAGTATCATTTTTAAAAATCCTTACAGAACAGAAAAAACCTTACAGAGAAGATTAAATATATTTATACATTATAATTATTGAATGAATTTAAACAAACAGAAATTAAAAAAAAAAGTTAGGCCATTTAATGAGAATGAACCCCAATTGCTGATTGGCAGCAAGAGCATACAATATGAGAATTGAAACACTGAAAGGCAGGGGAAGACCAAGAAGAAGATGGATTTAAGAAATTAAAGATGTACTGTGATGCCATAACATCACTGCATAACAAGCATCAAAACATGCTATAGTCTGAAAACCATAATCCAGACGTGATGTTGTAGCATAGGTACAGCGGAATGATTTAGAATCGTTTAAGTTAAGAATAACACAAGGTGGCGTTCAAAATTGAACGTAATTTTGAACGAGTACAGGTAGTTAGGTGATGTAATGGCAGTTAGAGTGAGGTTAGAGCTTAGTGCTGGAAATTAGCAGGATGAAAAACTAGTTAGTTATTCCTCTAGGCCCAAAGACGGCACATGGGGCGGATGTCATAGATTTCCATGTCTCTCGTTTCATTGCAATTTGCAATCTTTATTAGATCTTCATTGTTTCTGATACCGATGTGTGAAAACTAGAAAAACTAGACTCATAGAATAAAGGGAACTAACTTTTAAGTTAGATCTGAGTTGTTAATGGAGAGTTAGAAGTAGAGCCTCCAAGATCAGGCAAGTTATTTTTCTTGTTCGTAGTCTAACATGTCTACACAGCAAGTCCGGTTTTCTTAATAAATACTGCATCAGGCAACTAAGATAGCATTTAGAATAGTTTGAAAATTAACACGACGTAACATGAAAAGCAGAGATAAAGACTAAAAAAGATGAGAACAAAGAATCTTTCAATAGTCACAAATTAATAATTAAAACTAAGTGTTAAGTTCTTGAAATTGATTTTTGTATTAAAGTGTTCTTTAAGATCCAATAAAGTTACTTCTTTAATATGTCGTTCAGCAGGTTACGTTTGTGTCGGGACATTGACACAAATAAAAGGGTGACAATACATTTTCATTCTCTGGACTACATTCTGCTGGAAATCTAGTAGGATAATTTTCCTGCTACAAGAGAGATCCAGTGTGTTTGAGAATTAACATTGAAAATGAAGATACCCTTTTTGCAAAATAGGATATGTTGTTGTTGATATCCAAATCCCTCCGAAGACGGATGTGTTGGGCCATTGGCGCAAATAAAACTGCAACACAACGCATTTCCATTCTCTGGACTATATTAAACTGGAAATCTTGTAGGACTATTATCTTGTTACAAGAGAAATTCAGTGGGAGTTTGAGAATGAACACTGAAGAAGAAGAAGAAGATATCGTAATGCTACTCGTCAGCACAATGCCATTCTTCAAAAATTCCGGTCTTCTGAAGTTGACTTAGTGATCATACAATAGTTAGTGACTGTTAAGGGTGTCTGTAGAATTTGTTACCTGGCAGTTGAAAAGTAAGTGCAGTCAATAAGGAGGTGTTCTACTGTTTAATTGGGATGAGAGCAGTGTCTACAAGTAGGTAGTTGCTGGGGTGTGATACAGTTTAAATGGCTATTGGTCCTTGCATGTCCTGATGACCGGATATAACAGACTAAATAAAGATAATCACAGAATCCGACTGTCTGCTGCACCACTATGCACTTGTGGAACAGATGAACAGACATCTGAGCATATCATGCAGAAATGCCCCCAGATTGAAAAATTGTGTAAGACATACTGGCCCAATGACTCAACATTGGATTCAGAATTTCAGGCAAGCATGTAAGTCATCTAGAAGACCTGTCTAATGGTAGACACCCAGTGAACAATAGAAGGAAAGAAAGCATGTCTGTATTGTTGGATGAGATAGCCAACTCACCATTAATCCTCCTTATTGCCCCTGAAATCTGACGTGTCAGGCCATATGCTCAAACAAAACCGTGACACAACTGATCTTCGTTCTCTGGACTACATCCAGATAGAAAACTAGTGGCACCATTATTCAGCTACAAGAGAAATCCAGCGGGAGTTTGAGAATAAACATTAAAAGATTGCTTAGCCGCCTCGTTAGATATTCATGACTGGTCACAGTAATGCTTGCTTCCCTATTAGACCTCAGCAACACAAGGATGACAATGGTTCTTAATCAAGAATCCCAGAACATGGGTCTTTCAACTGCGATGTGATTCGTTGAAAAACATTCCAAGTAACCTTTGAGTGGTGAAGTGTTTAATCTTATCTGAGACTTATTAATGATTTGTAAACGGTAGCTCTTGTATATTGTTAAATAAATGAAGAATTAAACTGATATATCACAGTTTAGGCCAGAGGTTTCCAATCTTTATTGGTTTGTGGCTCTCATTTTGGCACATATTTTCATCCTGTGCACCCCATCCCCCAATTCCTAAAAAAAGGTCATTCATTTCTTTGATTATTGTTTTTTATGATTTATCTAAATCAGGGGTGGGCAAACTATGGCCCGCAGGCCGCATGCGGCCCGCCATTTGATATTATGCAGCCCTCAAACACATTTTAAATAAAGAACGATCGTCACAAATGATTTTTTCCATTAATATTACGCTGAAATCCATTGGAATTTTAATTCGACTTTCTTATATATTAAATATACACTATTTTTTTCCCAATTCAACATCATTTAAATAGTAATATTGATAGAATTGTAACCGAGAATTGTAAACAAAAATATACATAATATTATATGCGGTCCTCCAATAGCTTTACAATTTTCAATGTGGCCCTCTGGACAAAAAGTTTGCCCACCCCTGATCTAAATAATTCTTGTTGTTCAGCCTTGTCTTATGTGTGTAAATATATATATATATATATATAGTAACCCTTTTAAGATCATGTGTTTTCCCAGTGGCAACATATGAATTCAAGACTTGGATTTTAAAGAAGACAATATCCAAAAGAATAAATTCATTTGAAATGAAGTGTTACAGAAAGGTCATACGAATATCATGGACGGAGAAAAAGAAGAACATTGGAGTTTTGAAATTACATGTACAGAAAATAAATGAAGGGTGGCTTCTAAATACCATCATAAGAAGGAAGCTACATTATTTTGGACACTTAAAGCGACATGATGGTAGCGAAAGGCTGATTCTAGAGGGCAGAGTGCCAGGAAAGAGAAGAAGAGGAAGATCAAGAAGACGATGGATCAGCGACATCAAAGATTGTATGCACGTCTCTGGCCAATGCAGGCCTGCTTGCCTGGAACATAAGCGTTTATAGTATCCACGACGAAGGCAACGTTCTCGAAAGAATATATCCTTTATATATAAATATATAGGCGCACACACAGAGCGATATATATATATATATATATATATATATATATATATATATATATATATACACACACACACATATATACATATGCAGGTCTCCATAACAATACTGACTTCATAAGATGTAAGCAGCTGGTTGTCATATTTGAACTAGTTCAGGTTTACAATGTCCATCACATTCTAGTGCCTGAAGAGTGGACATAATGGCCTTTATTAAGAACACATTAAAAAACAACACAAATATAAACGACAACAAAAAATTCCCTTTTCAAGAAGATCTGGTACTAATTTCCTTAGGCTTGATCGACATTGGAGCCTTTTGAGATGGAAAAATGTTTCCAGTTTAGCTGGATATTGAACCTTGGATCACCAGAACAGGAAGCCAATTCACTATCAACTGAGCTAGTGTCCCGATAATTTCAAAGTAGTTGAATAGCAATTCCCTAAACCAGGATATGCTTTAATTATCGTATGACGTGTATTTGGTGTATATTCGTTCAAGCGTAATCTATTTATTATTGATTTGTCTGAAGAACTCTTCACTTCGATATTGCCCTGAGAGTATTTCAGAAGTTCTTTCATACCGTTTTTTGCTTTGATCAATTCCAGAGCATTGTTCATAGTCTGGTGTAATAGATATACAATCATATTTGATAGGAAAACATATTTTGAAGTCATGAGCGGGAGATTATAAATTCAGGTAGTTTTAAGTCATGAACAGGAGATGAGTATAGAATGATAGAATTGACACCTTGTTGAAGATCTTACTTGAGGGTAAAGTCGAAGGGAAGCAAACAAGAGACACAAGTGGGAAAGTAACATCATAAGCCGGACAGGTTACGGTCCAGCAGAGTGCACCACTCAAAAAGAGACAGGGGATTATGAAAGTCTGTTGCTGCCAACCTTCGATGCGGAGACAGCACTTGATGATGATGATGATGAGTTTTAAGTCGTGAACGAGAGATTATAATTCAGATATTTTAAAGTCATGAACGGGAGATTGTAATTCAGATATTTTAAAGTCATGAACGAGAGATTATAATTCAGATATTTTAAAGTCATGAACGGGAGATTGTAATTCAGATATTTTAAAGTCATGAACGAGAGATTGTAATTCAGATATTTTAAAGTCATGAACGAGAGATTGTAATTCAGATATTTTAAAGTCATGAACGAGAGATTGTAATTCAGATATTTTAAAGTCATGAACGAGAGATTATAATTCAGATATTTTAAAGTCATGAACGAGAGATTGTAATTCAGATATTTTAAAGTCATGAACGGGAGATTATAATTCAGATATTTTAAAGTCATGAACGAGAGATTATAATTCAGATATTTTAAAGTCATGAACGAGAGATTATAATTCAGATATTTTAAAGTCATGAACGAGAGATTATAATTCAGATATTTTAAAGTCATGAACGGGAGATTATAATTCAGATATTTTAAAGTCATGAACGAGAGATTATAATTCAGATATTTTAAAGTCATGAACGAGAGATTATAATTCAGATATTTTAAAGTCATGAACGAGAGATTATAATTCAGATATTTTAAAGTCATGAACGAGAGATTATAATTCAGATATTTTAAAGTCATGAACGGGAGATTATAATTCAGATATTTTAAAGTCATGAACGAGAGATTATAATTCAGATATTTTAAAGTCATGAACGGGAGATTATAATTCAGATATTTTAAAGTCATGAACGAGAGATTATAATTCAGATATTTTAAAGTCATGAACGAGAGATTATAATTCAGATATTTTAAAGTCATGAACGGGAGATTATAATTCAGATATTTTAAAGTCATGAACGAGAGATTATAATTCAGATATTTTAAAGTCATGAACGGGAGATTATAATTCAGATATTTTAAAGTCATGAACGAGAGATTATAATTCAGATATTTTAAAGTCATGAACGAGAGATTATAATTCAGATATTTTAAAGTCATGAACGGGAGATTATAATTCAGATATTTTAAAGTCATGAACGAGAGATTATAATTCAGATATTTTAAAGTCATGAACGGGAGATTATAATTCAGATATTTTAAAGTCATGAACGGGAGATTATAATTCAGATATTTTAAAGTCATGAACGAGAGATTATAATTCAGATATTTTAAAGTCATGAACGGGAGATTATAATTCAGATATTTTAAAGTCATGAACGGGAGATTATAATTCAGATATTTTAAAGTCATGAACGGGAGATTATAATTCAGATATTTTAAAGTCATGAACGAGAGATTATAATTCAGATATTTTAAAGTCATGAACGGGAGATTATAATTCAGATATTTTAAAGTCATGAACGAGAGATTGTAATTCAGATATTTTAAAGTCATGAACGGGAGATTATAATTCAGATATTTTAAAGTCATGAACGGGAGATTATAATTCAGATATTTTAAAGTCATGAACGAGAGATTATAATTCAGATATTTTAAAGTCATGAACGAGAGATTATAATTCAGATATTTTAAAGTCATGAACGGGAGATTATAATTCAGATATTTTAAAGTCATGAACGAGAGATTATAATTCAGGTAGTGTTAAGTCATGAACGGAAATTTATGAATAGTTTCAATCAAGTGCCATGCCGAGTGGCGTAGACGATCATGCTTCTCCACAACTCTCTGTCTCTTGTGTTGTTAACAAGATTTAGTTGGTGACTTCTTTTTGTGCCACAGCGACAACAACCCATCCAGAAATTTCTCTCTTTGTCTTCCTCTGTCTCTTCTCCCCTTGATTTTTCCGGTGGTTACTAAATGTTCAAATTTTCCTTTTCTCATCACATGCCCCCAAAAATCTTGATTAGTTGTTTCTAATTTTCGTTATAATTTGTCATTTTACTCCAGCATCTCTGAGAACTTCTACATTAGTATCGTGGCTGTATAATGAATTTTCATCATTCTTCTTAAAAACCACATCTCAGTTGCCTCCAGCTTATCTTGGGCACTTTTGTTTACTGTCCATGCTTCGCTTCTATAAAGAAGGATTAGCTTAATATAACGTCCTAGTACTCAAACTAGGTACGCATTAATATTACTCCATTGCATAGAATGTTTCTCATTTTTTGAAAAATTGATTTGACTTGGGCTATCATGTTCTTGATCTCAATGGAGCACCTGCCATCTGATGTTAAAATGTTGCCAAGATACTTGACTTTATCCACTTAATTTAATTTTGCATCATTAATAGTAATACTGCATTTTGGCGGTGTCTAATTCTTTGAAATAAACATTACTTCTGTTTTCTTCTTGTTTAGACTGAGGCCTTTGTTTTCACTTTTTTTGTACTACCGTGTCTAACGAGGCTTGAAGTTCTTGTTCACTCCTTGCAATAAGAACTGTTTCGGCAGCATATCTTAGATTCATTCATTCATTTTCCTTTTGCGCTGAAGTTAGCGCATAGGGCAGCGGTCAGATCTCTCCAATTCTGTCTGTTCAAAGCTATTCTGTGCAGTTCTTGAATAGTATGAATATTGGTTGTTTTACTTTCTCTAAGTATTGTTCTTCTGAGTGTTTCTTTTGGTCTACCCCTTGCATATATCTTAGATTATTCAGATTATAATTCAGGTAGTTATAAATCGTGAACGGGAGAACGGGTTGGTTGTTTGCTGATCCAGCGGTTCATGGGGCCATGTTCTTTTACCCAATGCCATTGTGTGCATGAGCTGTTGTTTTGTTCCATATACGGTGTTCAACTTTTATCTTGCCTCGGAGGGTGAAGCATTTCCCTGACGTCACCCTATTATAGTTCAGATATACTGTTACAAAAAAAAAAATCAAAAAAAAAAAATGTTACATTATTGCACGGCAAATGGACACCAAACTTCAAACGTGTACCAAAATTTTATTTTACGGAATTAGTTTCAGCATGAAGAACCTTCCAGACTTTGACAAATTTGGTTTGGACTTTTATTCTTGGCGACAGGCATAATTTCAGTAAGGTGTATGACATCATCTAATCTCTATCAGAGAACGACATCTTCGTGACCTGGATCCGATTAGCCGTTGGATCTGTTGTTGTGGGATGACTGCCCACTCCTCCCGTAGTGCAAGAGACAACTGTCGGAGATTGAGTGGTGCAATGTCTCGCTGGCGGAGTAGTCTGTCGAGTTTATCCCATAAGTGCTCTTCGGGTTCATGTCTGATGACATGGCTGGCCACGGATTTGTATTGAAGTTGTTGTCAGCGAACAATTGGGTGGTGAGTTGTTCCACACTAGGTCGAGCGCTATCCTGCTGAAAAATCCTGCTGAAGGTTAATGACCAGGTGGACACAGTTGATAGGTTGAATGATTTCCAATCAGCGAATATATTTTATAAAAATATCTTTAAAAAGTTGCGTTTTTTTGGACAGCAAAGTTTAACGGAGAGTTATGGCTTAGCTAGTTTAAACTTTGTGAACCTTGGATTATATTTTCGCTATAAGTAGCGCATGGATTGTGTTATCGCATGGCTGAAAGGTTAGAGCGTCTCATCACATGCCCCCAAAAATCTTGATTAGTTGTTTCTAATTTTCGTTATAATTTGTCATTTTACTCCAGCATCTCTGAGAACTTCTACATTAGTATCGTGGCTGTATAATGAATTTTCATCATTCTTCTTAAAAACCACATCTCAGTTGCCTCCAGCTTATCTTGGGCACTTTTGTTTACTGTCCATGCTTCGCTTCTATAAAGAAGGATTAGCTTAATATAACGTCCTAGTACTCAAACTAGGTACGCATTAATATTACTCCATTGCATAGAATGTTTCTCATTTTTTGAAAAATTGATTTGACTTGGGCTATCATGTTCTTGATCTCAATGGAGCACCTGCCATCTGATGTTAAAATGTTGCCAAGATACTTGACTTTATCCACTTAATTTAATTTTGCATCATTAATAGTAATACTGCATTTTGGCGGTGTCTAATTCTTTGAAATAAACATTACTTCTGTTTTCTTCTTGTTTAGACTGAGGCCTTTGTTTTCACTTTTTTTTGTACTACCGTGTCTAACGAGGCTTGAAGTTCTTGTTCACTCCTTGCAATAAGAACTGTTTCGGCAGCATATCTTAGATTCATTCATTCATTTTCCTTTTGCGCTGAAGTTAGCGCATAGGGCAGCGGTCAGATCTCTCCAATTCTGTCTGTTCAAAGCTATTCTGTGCAGTTCTTGAATAGTATGAATATTGGTTGTTTTACTTTCTCTAAGTATTGTTCTTCTGAGTGTTTCTTTTGGTCTACCCCTTGCATATATCTTAGATTATTCAGATTATAATTCAGGTAGTTATAAATCGTGAACGGGAGAACGGGTTGGTTGTTTGCTGATCCAGCGGTTCATGGGGCCATGTTCTTTTACCCAATGCCATTGTGTGCATGAGCTGTTGTTTTGTTCCATATACGGTGTTCAACTTTTATCTTGCCTCGGAGGGTGAAGCATTTCCCTGACGTCACCCTATTATAGTTCAGATATACTGTTACAAAAAAAAAAATCAAAAAAAAAAAATGTTACATTATTGCACGGCAAATGGACACCAAACTTCAAACGTGTACCAAAATTTTATTTTACGGAATTAGTTTCAGCATGAAGAACCTTCCAGACTTTGACAAATTTGGTTTGGACTTTTATTCTTGGCGACAGGCATAATTTCAGTAAGGTGTATGACATCATCTAATCTCTATCAGAGAACGACATCTTCGTGACCTGGATCCGATTAGCCGTTGGATCTGTTGTTGTGGGATGACTGCCCACTCCTCCCGTAGTGCAAGAGACAACTGTCGGAGATTGAGTGGTGCAATGTCTCGCTGGCGGAGTAGTCTGTCGAGTTTATCCCATAAGTGCTCTTCGGGTTCATGTCTGATGACATGGCTGGCCACGGATTTGTATTGAAGTTGTTGTCAGCGAACAATTGGGTGGTGAGTTGTTCCATACTAGGTCGAGCGCTATCCTGCTGAAAAATCCTGCTGAAGGTTAATGACCAGGTGGACACAGTTGATAGGTTGAATGATTTCCAATCAGCGAATATATTTTATAAAAATATCTTTAAAAAGTTGCGTTTTTTTGGACAGCAAAGTTTAACGGAGAGTTATGGCTTAGCTAGTTTAAAATTTGTGAACCTTGGATTATATTTTCGCTATAAGTAGCGCATGGATTGTGTTATCGCATGGCTGAAAGGTTAGAGCGTTGGTCTCACACTGGTGATGTCTAAAGTTCGATTCCCGGTAAGGAATGAATTGTTTTTCTGTCGGAGGGTAAATTAAAAAAACTCACCCTGTACATAACGTGTCGACAGCAAGAGCATGTGTCTTTTTATCACACGGCTACAAAATCCCTCCCTTCAACTCCATAACAGGAAACATGTAGTATTTAACATTTTATAAGTTAATCATCTTTTTTTTCCCCTTTTGTTTTTTAAAATCACGCAACGCCACTTTCATTCGCAGAGCCGAATAGTTTACGCATGGCCGACTTTATATGAAATAAGGCATTTGCGCTAACTCTTGATGAAGTCACTTCTATTGACTGATGCAACTTATCAGTTTTTTCCATATGCTGTCTGTAAAATTTTGATGTGGCAGACCGAGACCCTCGTTAATTATACTTCTTCTTCTTCTGCGTTCATTCTCTAACTCCTGCAGATTAGCAGGATGTAGTCCGGAGAATGGAATGCGTTGTGTCATGGTTTACAGCATTGCTGCAGTTTCGACCTGGTTTACAGCATTGCTGCAATTTCGACCTGACACATCCGACTTCAGCATGGCTTTGGGTCACTGACTCTCTATGGGATGGGACAGCCAACTCCATCCCATAACCTCCTTAGTCGCATTTTACGACATGCGTAGAAGTAAACAGTGTTGCTATTCTTTGCTCCCCTTTCGGGCCCCGGCAACACACGGGCGGTTAATTATACAATCATCTGGAGTCATCTATAAGAAGTGAGGCCATTGAATGTTTTCCGCCAATTTTATTGGCCATTTATATTTGATCACAAGGACCCATATTTGTCTCGACTGAAAAATCACGGGAAAAGTAGAATAGCGTCACATTTGAAGAATGAATCTAGACGAGTCCACATGACTAAAATTGACGAGGGATTCGAGTAAGCGATAGTGCTTGTATTCTTTGCTCCCTTTTTTGGGACCAAGCACGAGCAGTTTATATGCGTGGTCTATGATTCTCGTTTGTCATTCAACACAGTACAATGTAGTGAATTAGATAATTACACTGTGCAGAGATGTCAACGATTCTTGTGTACATGCTATGAAGCATAACTGGTACAGTGTTCTAGAACAATACACAATCGCTATGGAAACACACACCACGTGCTGTGTATCGTTTCGAATAATTAATTACATCTTTTACTCGCTCTATATGAATTAACAAGAGTCATCCATGCACATTATTTGAGGCATACTCGTTGACAGTATAGAAGACCTGTGTACATAAAATATAAACATGATAAAAAAGTCCCAATTTGATTATTTCGGTGCATTTCATTGGTCGGCCTTGAATATTTTTCGAATGCGACCCCAATTATATAAATAGTGAACAACGATATTCACGACAATAATAAGAAACGCTAATAATGAATTCCTAATTAATTATGTACAGGGGTCTTATGGTAATGTCCAAGATCACGTTTGAGCAGCGTTTATTGTGTGACCAGTTATGTTTAAGTGAATAGATTTTTCAGTCGTTTCTAACACTCATGGTCACGTTTGGATACACTGTCATGAACATAGGTATTTTTAAAAAAAAGGATTGGGTTGCACTTAAGTGTTTTTTGGCGTTATACAAGTACACGAAATCGACGTTTCGACTAACAAGTCTTTATCAAAATAATTACAAGCAAACGCAGAAAAAACACAAAGAAGCTTTACATAGAATGTAGTATATATTATGCAGGAGTCACTACACGATTACTAAACATCAAATAACTATTAGTGGTAGACCACTTTGTAATTTGCAGTATACCGATTTTTAACTGGTCTTATATAATTGAAGACTCAAGACAGACCAGTGTTTCGAACCCGCTCGTATTATTTGTGATTTGAAATAGAAATTACTGCCATGGTTCACCCAGCTACCAGAAAGTAGGGTACCGGGACTCAAACTGTGGGAATATCGAGGAATGACGATAACTCTACTGAGTAAATATGGTAGACGACACTAGTCGGCGATTTCTGGCCAAGCACTGACTAGGTAGCTGAGCACTAATGGGAAACCGTATCTGTGCTATGACGCTGGTTCGCAACTCAGCTTACATTTACCTTTACCCTGTGCACGCACCATAATGTAATTTTGTGTAAAATCATAAAAAATAAATCGAATGTAAACACAATATTCCCAGTCTAAGTTTGAAAGGTCTGACTCGGCAGGTAGAGCCATAATTTACAACAAATAATTATATTGTTGTATTGTGAAATCTGGACACTAAATACAGACACGGACAGGACTATTCATGCTTTTCAATATAATTGATATAGATTGCCTTTTACAAATCAGTTATGTAGAACATATATAGAGAAACATATTCGTCCGGAATTAAATAAACCCACTTTTTTGCAGGTTATGAAAAACCACCTTTGATGGTGGTGAAACGACGTAAATGTGTTTTGTTTGGACATGTAACGAGACACGACTCACAATTCACTTTATAAAAGTACAAAAAAAAAAAAAAATAATATAAAAAAGTGTTTTTGCAAGTTGAGGTTGGAAGGAAAAGAGGTGGAAAGTGAAAATCGTACATTAAGAACATAGTGGAGTGGTCTGGGAATGATTTTTTTTTCACCCCTCGTAATGAATGAGGATAAATGTAAAATGTGTTTTGATGGTTATTTTTGTGTGTAGAGTCTCCAATATGGCACGCCTACGTCTCTTACACATTGGTCATATTATTTTAATCTATTATTGTATCAGTATGTGATCATAGATAGTGATGTCCCTTACTCATCGTGTTTAATGTGTCGTTAATAAAAGTCGTTTGGTCGAAACGTCTATTTTATGTGTGTTCCAGTGAACACTGGAATATAAGTGAACACTTATATAAGCTTCCAGTGAATTAAAAAAAAATATCATAAACCTCATTCTTAACATTTAGCCTGAACCTATTATAAAATTTACACCTGTGTATTCTATTTCGGAATATGTTGCTATTCTGATCCCTATGAATTACGAGCAATTAACTCTCAGTTCCTATATTCAGTGGTTTATACAGTAGTTGTCACTAATCATGTTCTACGTGTTTTTTGAATCGGAGAACATCTCGGATTTAATGTTTTAATAATCAATGTAAAGAGTATAATTATGTTTTACATGGAAAATTGATTGCCACTTCTGAAGTCTGACAAATAGTACAGATGGCCTTTAACATGCGGTGGTCCGGGTTCGATTTACGTCCGTTTTGAAAAAAAGAAGCCAGTTAGATTGCATACGCGGGACATCTGCAGGGTATGCTGGATACGTTTGAAAAGTCTGCGACGGTTTTGGAATACTGGAATATATACTAGAATAGACCCACTGATTTTTATATTTGATTTATCTCTCGTCAATGTTGTATGTCTGTCATATTTTTTAAAATATTTTGTCTGTCGCCACTGTTGTAGATTTTTATATTTTATTTGTCTGTCATCACAGTTTTATATTTGTATACTTTATTTATCTGTCATCACTGTTTTATATTTTTTTTTACCTTTTATTTGTTTGCCATCACTGGTTTAAGTTCCTTGTTTTGTCTCTATTTTGTTAAATAGTGGTTTCTCATACTCTTTCAGGATGACATGAACTTGACCGAGGAGAAGAAGGCACCTCTCAGGGCCAAGGACGATGAATTCAAGCGTAAAATGTTGACAATGCAGGCCAGAGGCACCATTAAAGTGAGTAGGATAGTGTTTTCGTGCAATGATTACGTTTCTTTAACAAAGTACTAATTAGACATACCATTTTGCTGTTAATATAGTCATTTCATCCGCATTTGTTAGTCTCATCTATTTCTTTTCATCATCAGTCTTTTCATTATCACGTTATCTTAATGAACTCCGGAAAACTTTATCTGCGATGTATCAACCTGATGTCAGTTGTCTTAAATATAGTGTTTTGTGTACAATATTGTGTATTTCGGTAAAATTGAACCATTTAGCTATCCTGTGCCATACAGTGAGGCCAACACAATAACCCGTACGCAACCTTTCTACATGACAGTAGAAGAAAGATATGGATATTGACTCGAAACCAGACCCCATACATCAACTTCAAAGGCAACGACAGACCATCATTTTTCGACTTAGAACTGGTCACTGCATGCTACATAGTCACATGTACCGGATCAGGGTGGTTTTCACAGATGGATGTTCAAGCGGAACAGGCATACAAACCCCGGAACACATACTCAAAGGCTGTCCAGAATACAAAGAACTGCGAGGCAAGACATGGCCACAATGGACCGAACTGAGGCAAAAATTTTGGTGCAGCCACCTTGACCTGGAGAAGACTGGGAGTTTCATCCTGGTGACTAAGAAAGTTCGGAGAAACCTCCCAACTACACACAGGAAGTAAGAGCTAATCGCTCATTATTCTTGGAGTTCGAGAAGAAGAAGATGTCAGTGAGGTGCAGAATGTGTCTGTGTCGGCTAAAGTAACAGTTAAATTTTTGCCAGAGGCAGTTATGCGCCTCTGGACCGTTCAGAAAGCAATGAAATACTAGTAAATGTAAATTATGTCAAGAAAATCACAACAGCCAAAAACGTTGATAATACATTGTGAATAGAATACACTATCAATTTTGTTTGTATACTATAGTTTATAATAAAACCCAAACACGATCCTTTCAATGCTTATATACCGTGAAAAAAACCCGCACAGTTTTTGGAGTTACTTACATCATTCAACATATCAACTGTGTCCACCTGGTCATTAAATACTCGTGGTTACCTGAATTGTACTCACCCCATGATTCGTGAGGTCACGAAAGAGGTCAAGGACAAAACAACGTTTTCGGCAATAACTCGTGACATGTTCATGAGAATCCAGTGAAACTTAGTGAAGACAAAACTCACTGACCATATTATTGAATGTCTATAAAATATTGATGGTCCTCGAATAAATTCAGTTGAAAATTCAATGCGCAAGTATGGCTCATCTCACAACAGAACAACGATACATCGTCACTAGAAGCTTACATTCTGAACAATCACAATGTGTAGTGGCCAGACAATTTAATGTGTTTAGAAGCAACATTAGCTGCCTTTAGAGACAATCTCAACAAACTGGCTCAGTAGCAAACCGACCAAGTAGTAGAAGACACAGACTCACAAATCCTGCTGAAGACCGCTTTAAACGGCTGCGACACCTCAGGAATTAATATACATCTGCGTCCTGCACAGTCCAGTCAATGTCAGCAGCTCTTCAATTTTCACATCAAACGGCCAGGAACCGGCTGCACGACGCTGGTCTTTGGACTAGAATACTCTACAGAGGTCCTGTTCTTACGGACCGACATCACCAGAACTGATTGCAGTGGGCGAACCAGCATCGTAAATGAACCACTGGGAATGACTGAAGACTTGTTGGGTTTTAGTTTAAGTCTGAAAATTTCTTCACGCAAAGGTTGAAAACATTACTTCCGTAAAATAAAATTTTGGTGCACGTTTAATATAATGTTGAGTTTCATATTTTGAACAATATACTTCAATAGTAGCATTTCTGGGACAAAGTTTTACTCGTTTGCGGCCATCTCCTCTTCGAAACTTTGATTATTGGCAAACAGAAATCACACTACCGACATCTAGCGCCATTTCCCCCGAAGTGGATTTTGTATATAGAATAACAATAGATTGATTTTTCATAAGCCTCATGCTCGTGTAGTCCCACGACATGTTCAGTGTGAGTTTTTTTTTAAGGATAATTTACACTCCGACAGAAAAAAACCTCAGTCCTTACCGGGGATCGAACTCTGGACCTCTTGGGTGAGCTACGTTTTTGAGCTATACTGATGATTCTTCATTCTCTAATAATTTATTAGAATGGTTATAACTATTCGAGACAATTTTTATCATTATAGCTATAAAAAAAACAACGTCATTCTTCTTTACAAGCACCTGTTTTTCTAGTGACGTAGCAAATCATATAGCATATCCTTGTATCCTGGGATACATGCCAGGGTCGCTTCATAAAAATTATTGCATGATCAGATTTAGTTTCACCTTGACATTGACTGTTGGCACTAGTGAATTGACTTTATCCGTTTGTTGTCATTGTGATGACGCTGACAGATTATTATATTCCGTTTACTAATTCATAAACATTGTTGGAAGCGACGTCTCTGAAACTACGAGTTAGATTGCAGAGATGGGATGAAACTTTCCAATGTCAATGACGCTAAAATGTTGCAAATTTTTTCAGTCCATATATATTATGGATTTTGTACATCGAATTCTTTTGATGTTTTACGACCAGCGCAAATAACTGCAGTCAAGTTATTGATTTTACAGTACGCAGTTTATTTACTTAGTTATAGTTTTTTCTTTGGTGCCAATGGCGGCACATAGGCAGCGTTACCACCGCTTGGCTTTTATCCCAAGTTTTTGTTTTTTTTGGTTCTCCGAACTTGGGATTTTTTTAAATGTTGGGTGGTAACGCTGCACATAGGGCAGAAGTCATGTTTCTCCATGCCTTGTGGTTCACTGCAAGCTTTTGTAGTACCCACTGTCTTTGCCTCGTTCTTGATTGTTCTTCTTTGTCCTGGATCTTCCACGTTTTCGTTTTCCTGTTGCAGGTTATTTACTATTGACATTTTATTCATAGTTACTCCTATTGGCATACCGAAATATTTACGTGCTGTTCGTTGGTCAACACATCGCAGTGGCCAATTAAGAGCACGGAAATATGCATGACAACAGGAGAGGGAAAAGACTCAAGCTAACATATTTTGGTCATATAAAAAGACACAATGGGATAAAAATATCAATTATCGAGAGAAATGCTCTGGAAAAGATAAAAATACACAATGGGATAAAAATATCAATTATCGAGAGAAATGCTCCGGAAAAGATAAAAAGACACAATAGGATAAAAATATCAGTTATCGAGAGAAATGCTCTGGAAAAGATAAAAAGACACAATGGGATAAAAATATCAATTATCGAGAGAAATGCTCTAGGAAAGATAAAAAGGCACAATGGGATAAAAATACAAATTATCTAGAGAAATGTTCTAGGAAAAATAAAAATGCACAATGGGATGGATTGTTGGTTGGTTGCTGATCCAGCTGTCCATGGGCTCATGCCCTTTGACCTAATGCCATTAGATAGCATTATATTGCTGGGAAGTCTGTGGATTTTCGGCCCACCCCGGGACAGAGCAAGAGAATAACTATCACACCTCCAGGAAGGTAGGTTTCAACCTATGCACTGCTCCTAGCCACTGTAGCCAAGATATGGTTCACTGTGCTCATTCTCCGCCACCAATTGACTACTGGTTATGCCGAACTTCTCTATTGCTCCAGGCACGCAACCAAATGCCCAAGTCAAAAGGATTGTCACGTCCTGAGCCACTGTACCCTCTATGATGGGCCTCAGCCATAGGAAGAACAGTGATGTCAGTTTCCTCTTCCCCAGTGCTGCACAGTACATCTCTGGCTCCCTCCCAACCACAGAGGGCTCATACATATATTGAGGCAAACATGAAAAACATTTCAACAACAAAACAAAATCAAAATCATAACTGTATAGATGACATGCCATGAAGCTTCTATAAGAAGATAACCACAATATAACGGCATGTCATCCACTAAGGTTTTCTGTTGCATGGATGGTATGTCTAGTGGGCCATTGGTGAGACCCACAGACGCAACCACATGCGTAGCACAATGGGATAAAAATGCTAATTATCGAGAGAAATGCTCTAGGAAGATAAAAAGGAACAATGGGATAAAAATACAAATTATCGAGAGAAATGTTCTAGGAAAGATAAAAAGACACAATGGGATAAAAATACAAATTATCGAGAGAAATGTTCTGAAGATAAAAAAGGCACAATGGGATAAAAATACAAAAATTCGAGAGAAATTTTCTAGGAAAGATAAAAAGAGCATTTTTGTTCATCTAGCGCGACTTTCAACAGGAATCTCGATAGTGTGGTGGTTAGTAGTCCGCGAATATTTTTTAACCTTATGATTCAGAGTTCGATTCAAAGTTGAGCAGATATTTTTTTCAACCGTAAACCGCACCAATACGCATAGTCTAAAGAAATTGGTGTAAGATCTTCTAAGAAGACGTGTTCCATATTTGTAGAGCTTCTCATAGATGCTGGAGTAACGAGACCAATTATAGCAAAAATTAGAAGCAGGCAGGCAAAAAATTATGGTATGTCATAGAGAAAAACGTGAACATTTGTAACCACCGGGAAGATCAAAGGGAGAAGAAACAGAAGAAGATAAAGAGAGTTGATGGTTAGGTTATGGAGGCTCTGGAGAAATAATATCAACTGAACTTATTAACA
The DNA here is from genome assembly GCA_034231615.1 of Meghimatium bilineatum. Lineage (NCBI taxonomy): Eukaryota > Metazoa > Mollusca > Gastropoda > Stylommatophora > Philomycidae > Meghimatium > Meghimatium bilineatum. The sequence goes on along the minus strand of CM067312.1, from coordinate 15,261,650 downwards.
ATGCGAGAGACAGAAAGTGGAGTTATATGGTCACCTACGCCAGTCGGCACATCACTTGTTTTTTTTCATGCAACAAGAAATTAAAGTATCCTTGTTACCACGATGTGAAGGCCTGTATTTGTACTTTTTATACAATACTTGTGTATTGATTTGTTTCTCTTTACACAAGTGCGATACCGCGACAGGGGTGTTACAGTACTCTTCTCTGGTGTCCAAAGTACCAGGTTCAAATCCCGCCGCAGTCAACTATTCCCCGGACCGTCAAGAAATCAATGACAGCCTACAGAACCTATTTATATTTCCTAGAAAGTCACTACAGCCAACAACTGTTTGTCTTACTTCCCGAGGCACAGAAACTGCTACACAAGACTGTTGTAGAGGCACAGAAACTGCTACACAAGACTGTTGTAGAGGCACAAAACTGCTACACAAGAGTGTTGTAGAGGCACAGAAACTGCTACACAAGAGTGTTGTAGAGGCACAGAAACTGCTACACAAGACTGTTGTAGAGGCAGAGAAACTGCTACACAAGACTGTTGTAGAGGCACAGAAACTGCTACACAAGACTGTTGTAGAGGCACAAAACTGCTACATAAGACTGTTGTAGAGGCAGAGAAACTGCTACACAAGACTGTTGTAGAGGCGCAGAAACTGCTACACAAGACTGTTGTAGAGGCACAGAAACTGCTACACAAGACTGTTGTAGAGGCGCAGAAACTGCTACACAAGACTGTTGTAGAGGCACAGAAACTGCTACACAAGACTGTTGTAGAGGCACAAAACTGCTACATAAGACTGTTGTAGAGGCAGAGAAACTGCTACACAAGACTGTTGTAGAGGCAGAGAAACTGCTACAAAATCTCTACATCAGTGTTTCTCATCGTGGGGCGCACGTCCCACAAGGGGCAATTTGATTGTTCAGAGGACAATTCGAAAATTCCAAAAATAATTTCCTAGTGATTTCTTCATAAGACCTGTCTTGTGTCCTGAACAAGTTATAATTATGTTTCATTTAAGGATAATTAAATTTTTGAATATAACATAATGTCTATGTTACATAGGGTGGGGGGGGGGGTATCAGAATTTTAGAAAGACTTAGGTGGGGCATGGTAAAAAAAAAAAGGTTGGGAACCACTGGTCTATAATATAAGACCAACCTCTAATAGGTCATCAAAACTTATTGACTCGGCTGACTATTCCCATGATTTTCATTTGTCACTAATTATACTTTATGTGACAGCCAATGAAAATCAACGGAAACGAGTCATTTCAAAAGGCGTGATTTTCTATTAGTCAGCAGGCCTTACATGTAGGCGATAATAGCTCTAGTCTAGTCCCCGTGTCTAATAACACTGTGAGAAATAATATTGTAGTTTTGGGATCTAGATATATGATACTTGCGTATCTTATCGCAGTATTTAATCTACTATTTGCATCATTATCATTTACTATGTTCATTCTGAAACTTCTACAGATTTGCAAAATGTAGTCCATAGAACGGGATGCATTGTGTGTTTACAGCTTAGTTACGGTACCCGCGCATTAATATGACAATGATAGACAATAAGTAATCATTCATTTTAAATCGCAACCGTTCAACAGAGATCCCTTTGGTCTGTTGCCTGGTTAGTTGTTTTGGCTAGTTGCTGCTCCGATGCTAGGAGATATGACATTTTGGCAAGCTCCCTAATTAATAGTTAGTTCCTTTTGGGTCAAAGATGGCACATAGGAGGGCAGTGTAATAATTTGTTCCCCATGTTGAACGTCCCGTAGCAAGTTGCTGTAGATCTTGTGGAATGTCTATGTTCCATATTGAGGTCTCTATGTTGATTGTTCTATTTATAGTTTCTTCTTATATGTCAATTTTATATAAACTAACTTCATTGTGGCTGTGATTCCTGACCCTGGATATTTTTTTGGGGGATATTCTGCCTAGTTTCGACACTGCATGTTTAGTGTTTGACCGAATGATTACTGATCCAGCGATCCGTTGTCTCCTGCCCTTCAATTAATGCTTTGTGTGGAGTATGCATGTTTTCTGTGTGATTCTGTTTTTTTCTTTGTATGGTATACCATTTATCAAGAAAAGGCTTTCTACAGAGTAAACAGACAACTATGGAAAACACTATCAATATACGGAGTACCAGAATATTTAATTAATATATGCAAGCGAATTTATGCTAATATCCAATGTGAACTAAGAGCAAATGCAGGAATGTCCAATAAGTTCCAAATTCAATCAGGAGTTCGCCATGGGTGTGTCCTATCCCACCTACTTTTTATAACATATATCGACCACATCTGTCAAATAACAAGTACCAACGAAGACGATAACATAATAGATAAATTGAACGAACTACTCTTTGCAGACGACCAAGTACTAATAGCGACATTAGAAGAACATATGAACAGATTCCACAACATGTCAAAAATTCAACATTTAATATTGAAAAGACCGAAATAATGGCAATATCAAAGAAAGAATTAGCACTATCTCCATCGATGATAAACACATTAAACAGGTAAATGAGTTCACTTACTTAGGAAGCATTATATCGAGTGAAGGGAAAATCAGTAAAGAGATACAAAATAAATGTAACAAAACATACCAGATCCTAGGTAGATGACACGTATTTTAAAGAACAAAAATGTAAACATAGACACTAAAGTTGCATTATACAAGACTATTATTATTCAATCATCACTGTGCTACCCGTCCCAAACCTGGACAGCACAAGACAAAAGAAAAATAGAGACAGCAGAAATGACATGTCTACGAAGAATACTCGGAGTGTCATTTAGAGATAGAATTAGAAACGATAACATCAGACATATAACCAAAACAATTCCAGTATTGGAACACATCAAAAGACAACAGATAAAGTGGTTTTCACACGCTTTCAGGCTACCAACAGATAACATGCCACAAATGGCCATGACACATAGACATACCGGCTATAAAGCCAGAGGCAGACCATGTAAAAGATGGATCACAGAAGCCACAGGAACAATCTTACAAACAGCACACAAGAAGGCCATCTCCAGAGAACTCTTCCACCCCTGACACCGTAAGGCAAACACAGCGAATAGATAGACCATTTTTCAACTATTTACTTTAATGTTGTTATTATCTGAAATATGGTTCAGCTGCATGGTGTTCTGCATCAAACACCACATTACAAGATCTAGATAAAGTGCAAAACCAGGCATTTAGAATAATGTTGGGAGCAATGAAATCAACACCCATAGCAGAGATGCAGAAAATGGGAAGAATGCAAACACTTGGCGAACGCAGAGACACAAAAGTACTAATTCAAGCAGAAAAGTTTCAGTGTATGCCAAGTCATCCAATGAAGGAAAGATTCCAAAATCTAGCACTGGGGCGACTGAAAAGAAGCAGCTTTATCCATCAAGCTAAACGACTCCGCAGACAACTTACAGACCTACCTGAAGTTGACAGGCCCTTAAGGCCTGTACCAGAACAAACCCCGTGGAGTGAAAGGCACGGAATGCCAATATACATTCAGACCCATGTGAAAGGAATACTAAGCGAGGACGAACAGAACAGTGTGCAGCGAAGGACAATCAACCTCAGTTTCCTGGATGAGGAATATCCACAAGATAAATGGGTCAGAGTATACACAGATGGGTCAGCACAGAATGCCGTGAGGAATGGAGGTGCAGGTGTATATATAGAATATCAACACAAGCCTAGAGATACCATCAGAACACCGACAGGAAAATTCTGCAATAATTATGATGCTGAAATCCAGGCAATTAGTGTGGCAGCTAAAAAACTGCTGAACTCCAACTCTGACCTACAGCCTGTGGTATTCCTGACAGATGCAAGGTCAGTGCTTCAAGCTCTCCAGTTTGGAAAACTAACAGACTTGAAAAAACTACTTAGCAAATTGTCTTACCAGTATAGGGTAACCATGCAGTGGATACCCTCTCACTGTGGAATACCAGGAAATGAAAAAGCAGACCATCTGGCTAAGGAAGGTGCTGCCGAAGACCAACCAGATATACCAATCACCTACCATCAGGAAAAACAGATGATCAAGTCAATAAGAAAGCCACAAACACCAACACAAGATGACTATCATATTATGAACAGACCAGAACAAGTTATAATTCTACGTCTCAGAACAGGACACAACCGACTCCGCAGTCACATGTATACAAAGTTCAAGATTGGCAACACGGCCATGTGTACATGTGGACAGGCAGCACAGAGTGCCAAACATATACTTCAAGAGTGTTCTGAGCATGAAACGCTGAGGCAGACATATTGGCCAGAGGAAACAACACTGAAATCAAAACTCTATGGGACACTGTATGAACTATAAAATACAGTGAGTTTTATTAAGGAGACAGAATTACAGATATAGACATGTTTCAAGTGAACGAAAGAAGAAGAAGAATTATCTCAAGGTTTTCCCCAATAATCTTTATACATTCATTTCCGGCTGTCTTCTCATTGAGTTTTCTTTCCGATTTCTCTTGTCCTGCAATTTTAATAATTCTTTTGCTCTCTTTCTTTCTCTAGTCTGAATTTTCCTATAAAATGTACGGTTTTGTTACTCAATAAACAGTATACAGCCGCGTGGTATGAATATTTAGCTGATAGGCAGTGGGCTCTCCTGAGACGGGTTTGGTACCTGGTTCGATGTCAGCTGCAGGCAGTTGAGCATCCAGACCGATCCGTAGAGAAAGTAATTTTCACCTACTAAACGTAAATACTAACTAGAAAATAACTTGGTGGTCAGTGGCGTGTTTACAGACGGTCAAGAAGTAAGTTAGTGTAAAATTTCAAATTCTAATCGTGGGAAGACCTGGCCAATGATTGATCACTATAGGATGCTACATTACGCCGATGCATCCAATCGTCTGAAGGGACCTTAAGGGAACAGTAGAAGACAAGCGACGTAGACAAAAAGCACTTTCATCCTTAGATGTGTTACGTATATTCTTTTCTCGTCCATGAAGACTGAAAATCAGTAAAAATCAGGTACGAGAGAAGTTGCAATTTGAGGGCTTAATATTACGTTTGAGAAAACAACTACAGCCAAAACGTTAGGGATCGATAGGAACGTCATGCATAAGATATACTAAAACGACTTATAACTTGGAATTTTATTTCTATACAAGCTATTTGTCGCTATTATGAAACCAACATATAGACATACATAAAGATAAACGGACATAAAAGGGAAACAAATAAAAAACAATAAATAATACATGCATATATAATTCACGATAGAAGCAATACTCGGCGTTGCCCGGGGTGAGAATAAGAAAAAGAAAGTAGCATTGTCCATGCTTTCCACCGGGATTGTTAACAACTTGCTCCTCTTACGAATCAAACAAATAAATTTACTAAAAAAAATTAATCAAAAGATTTAAGGAATACCTTTAAAATAGTAAAAAGACACATTTAGGATTTTTCAGGACCTCTCGCGATATGGTCAGGAATATACCTATAAGTGCCAAAATTTCGTCCAAGTTATCCATTTCTGAAGAATATCGCGAACAAAAAATAAGAGTTACGGAGTTAGCCTCTATATATATATATATATAATATCTTTATAGACAATGTAAAGTCTCTATATATTGCATATTGTATTTTTGATATTGTTAACTCCTGAAGAGCAGTTTTATATGACATGCAGTAAAATATGACTTTCGATTCCTGGCTAGAGTTTCTCCTTACACTCTCTCTGTCAGGGAGTTTCATCTTACATTCTATCTGACGGGATTTTTTCCTTACAGTCTGTCTGTCAGTGAGTTCATCCGTACACTCTTTCTGTCGAGGAGTTTCTCCTAACAATATTTCTGCCGTAGAGTTTCTCCTTACACTCTATTTTTTGGGAAGTTCAGAACTTTTAAATCCTTGAGAAATATTCAATTCCCGTCAGTTGGGAGAAATATTTTACTCAATGCGATGTTGAATGAATTGCCAGAAAGTTGACAGTTCACAATAAGACATTTCTGTACAATCATGAAAGCGTGTTGAATGTGAAAGATATGATTCCTTTCAAATCACATATGTTCCACCAAAGACGGATGTGTCGAGCCATTGACGCAAATAATATGGCGACACAACGCATTTCCATTCTCTGTGCTACATCCTGCTGGAAATCTATTAGGACCATGGTCATGCTACAAGAGATATCCAACGGGAGTTTGCGAATGAACGCTGAAGAAGAAGAAATCACCTATGTAGTGGGCTCCATCAGACTTCAACAGCTATCATGATTGTCCTTACTTCGTTAATCAGACACGTATTTAGACACGTATTTAGACACGTATTTAGACACGTATTTAGACACGACAAGCTCCATGGAGATGTAGAGCCGTATATCTGTTCATGTGTGTACTCTCATGCGCGTAGCACGCTGTTCTTCGCACATCTATGTGTTCGGTTGTACACACGCAATTAAGTAAATTCACATGATCTGAAGTACTACACATCAGCTAATAACTGATACATACTCCTGTATAAAAGCTTGCGTGTTCCAAGTAACATACCTTCCTTGCCCTCCGCATTCACCCAGCCACCCATATATATATATATATATATATATATATATATATATATATATATATATATATATATATATATATATATATATATATATATATATATATATATATATATATATATATATATATATATATATAGAGAGAGAGAGAGAGAGAGAGAGAGAGAGAGCGAGAGTCTTGTGAACTAGGGGTATAATACATGTGAATCATATTCTGTGCGTATAAAAAGTTAATAGTTTACTTCCACCACACTGCAATGATTTAGTACACGCGTCTTCCATTAAAAGGGAAAAGGAGGCCGGGGGTGTTGTGTTGTTACCCATATTTGGGTTTGTTCCCTAATACTAGATATCATGTTGTAACTTTCAGAGGGAGAGGGGAGATTACCACGGGCATGTTTTAGTGCATTGTTTCTGAATGGATTATGATATTTGTATTACTATGGGGTAAAATTGAAGGTAAAATCAAAAGGAAGCGAGCATGAGGTGGGCAGAGATACAAGTGGGACAGTAACATCACACGATGGACAAGTTACAGTCTAGCAGATGCACCACCGAGTCAAGAGACAGGGGATATCGGAGATCCATTGCAGCCAACCTTCGTTGCGGAGATGACACTTGATTATTATTATTATGAGGTTTCTCCTATTTGTATTACAATGGGATGTCTCCTGGTTATTACTTCGAGTATGATCGTGTATTACTATGCTTATGTTTCCTGATTGAACATAGTGCAGGGATGCAGATTTGAACTAGTTTGAACTTTACTAATTATACAGGGGCTGCTTGGTGATATAGTGGTTAGTGGGCCCGCATCACACACAACTCTGTCGAACTTGCTTTGTGGCTTCTCAAAAACCGATCATCCACATGCACTGGCGATGAGATTTGGTGTATTAGCTGTAAAATCAATTGAGCATATTCAGCTCTGCTATTTTTGTAACCGATTCACACATCAAACCCACCTTTACAATTGTGTGATATCCTAAATACCAAAACAAAAGTTACTACAACACGCGGAAGTTAACGTTAAGGTAATACAAATGGTGTTTGGTTGATTACCACCCCGAGAAATTACGAACAATGAATCGTTTGTTTCCCATATAAATTTATTTGTATTTCTCCAGAGGTTTCGTTGCTACATAGAAGACCCCAACCCTCAGCAAAGCTGGAAAAAAATCCTCATATTCAGATCTTCTTCTCGTTCGCAGTTTAACTTGTCTACACAGCAAGTCCGGTTTTTTAAAATAAATGATGTTGTATTTGAAAGTTCATCAGTGCTCCCATGTAGCTTTATGTGGATAGCCATCTCTGTGTTCCTACTCAAATTTGTTATTTGCTATGTGCGTATGTAGTATATATGTGTCATGTGACGTATTCCTTCCAGAACGTTGTCTTCCCAATGAACTCTCTGAACCTCTCTCTGTCTTGGGCGATGTGGCTTGCATTTTCTAGCGATGTATTCATGTTATCTTTAATGTCGTCAGTCCATCGTCTTCTTGGTCTGCCCCTTCTCCTCTTCCCAGGTACTCTTCCCTCCATTATTTGTCTTTCTAAACAGTTATGTCTCTTTATATGACCAAACAGGCGTAGTTTTCTTTTTGTTATTGTGTTTAGTAACCAACACTCTGGAATATTCAGTGTGTTTATAATATCTGAGTTTCTGATTTTATCCTTCCATGATATTCTAAGTATCTTCCTGTAGCATTTCAGTTCGAAGGCGTTGATCCTCTTTGCCGCTGTTTTACTTAGAGTCCATGTTTCACAGCCGTATGTTGCAACCGGAAAAATAAAAGTTCGTAACATTAGCACTTTCGTTTCTATTTTGTTGTTTTTCCATATGTTTTTCAGCCGTGTTATTTTGCAATATGCCATTGCCAATCTCTTCCTTATTTCTGCCATGCAGTATATATGTTCCACCATTATGTCAGGGTTGCGAGGTTAAAACGCTTATAAAAGGGACATATTTTAGTAGGAAAGAGTCAGAAAAATTCCAAACAAACGTGCTCATAATGACTTAGTACTTACTCTTTATTTCAGCTTTACTAATTTTACTTTATTCTTATGTACAGTAATACATTGTCACATTAATTTCCTTTATATTTTAGAGAGTTTTCATCGTGTGTTCTTGTTTTGGGTTTTACATGCTAGAAAATCTTGCCGTCTAAAATTACTTATGTTGATGATATTTCTGTTTCGTCATTCTCCTGCTAAATGTATTGCCCGTGACTGAACAATGATTTTATTCTAACTTTTATCACGATTAAAGATCGAGAAATTTCCAAACAAGCCACCCAACAACCAAACTTTAAATAAGCATACTTTAAAAAAAAAATCCCTTTTATAAAGCCAATATGGCCAACATGCATTATGTAAACAGACGTTCCCTTACATGAAAGCCTCATACAAATGTAAGAAATGGAACGCGTTACTCTCTCAACCGTGACCTTCATTATATATGTATACGCCTGAGTGCTCGAAAATTTACGTCACAGCGTAAGGCAATTATGACTATTGCTGTGATTTTTATTGGTGGCGACAGTATACACAACAAAATATAAATAAATGACCAATGGCAATAATCGGAACGGACTAATGTAGTGACACTGCACATATCCGTGATGACGGGGGCCAAGGCTCCGTGCTAACACGTGACCACTTCAGAAAGCGAATACCTTCAAGACAGATATATATAGTGTTACATTTTTATATTTAAATAGGCCGTGTTGTATATTCCTCTTGACTGCCACTATGTGATTAGGATGTTGAAGTGGCGGAAGGAGATTGTTAAGAGTTCTTCACAATGCATCGTGGTTTATATACGCGGGACCATCAGTCTTGTCACGAATTACGATGCAATAGTCAAGTCCTATTCCAGAATATAGATTCTGCTTACTGATCCAAAGATACAGATACATCAAGGACTAAACTCCATGATTTGTCACAGTAGCAGTTTCTAAACAACTATTGTTTGGATTTCCTTTACTGTACAATTAGTTTTCTATTTGATTTAGTGCAGTACCACGGTTAACCCTCAACAATTGAAGTCCAAGAAAAAAACCACAACAAACCTTCATACGTGATGATTGTGATGTATATTTGTAGCCGAAAACCAATCACGCCTTTGTCTTGTCTTAACCATGTGTGCTGCTAGACGTAATGGGGGGGGGGGGGAAAGCGAAGTCTTCTTTCTTTCGCTAACTGTGATGCCGCCGCCGTAGTGCAGCCTTGGTGTTCTAGTATTTCTCTGATGTCATCTTGTACCAGAGTGTCACGACACCTGATCTTAGGAGGGATACTCAGAGGTATCTACAGTTGGTTTAGTGAGCGGTTTGTCTGTACGAACGAATAAAATTTGAGGTAGAGAGTGTTTGATGACATTGAAAATAACTAGTGTTCTAAGGATATGAAAAGTAAATTCAAGAAGGAAGCCAGAGGATAAATTACAAATTCTTGAGAATCATTTTTTGCAGATTTCTTGAATTTACTTGTATCCGCCGAAGATGGATGCGTCGGGCCATTGTCGCAAATAAAACGGCGACACAGTGCATTTCCATTGTCTGGAATACATCCTGTTGGAAATCTAGTAGGACTGTGATCCTGATGTAAGGGAGATCCAGCGGGAGTTTGAGAATGAACGCTGAAGATGAAGAAGAATTACTTGTATAAGCAATTATTTGAAGCAAAATTGTACTCTCTATATATGTTATCCATATTTACAAGAAGACCTACCTATTGACCCTTGTAGAACTAATACGGATGTTATATGTTTGCTGTTACTGATGATACTTCAATACCTGTACGGGATGTTCGTTGTTGTTGTAATAGTCCTTGTCTCGATTGGTCCGTTCTCAGTGACTTGAGTGCACAGTTTGAATGTCTTGACAAAATTGCGTTTTTTTAGATGCGGTTAGTCAAGTACGGAAAAACTCGTGTACAAGAGTTGCTAGGCGATTTGGTACAGTTGAACGGACTGGTTCAATTCCCATTAGTCTTAAGGAGATGACGTGACGTTGAAAAAGATGGCAGCTGGGAAATCAACGCAGCCGTTTAACTTGGGGTGAAATCATTTACGATAGTGTTCATTCTTCAACATTCCATGTCGTCATCAAGTATAAAATATAACCATTGAAGGTCCTGTTTTGTTTCGTCAGTGTCTCCGTACAAATTGTCTTCAAGTAGAAAGTATGGCCATGAATGGGGTTGCTGCTGCTGGTAGCTATGAACTTGGAATTGTATTTGTTTGCACTAAAGCAGATAATTGAATGTTTATACTTCAGTTATTCAATGAGCAAAAGTGTGAGGCATTAGTGTTGAAATAGAGGCGGTTGCTGTTATTTGCAGAACACGGAAGTCTGGTGTCCTATGGAATAATAATATGGATTTAGATTGTTGATAACTATTTCAGTTGACATTATATTTTTGTGTGCACTAAAGCAGAGAATTCAACTATTCGGAAGTGTTCGACTTATTGTTGTAAATTGGTTGTTTTTGACTTGCATGGAGATCGTGAAATAAATTTGACGAGTTCCACAACTCCAACAAAATTAATGAAACTGTGTTTTTGGATCTTGCTTCCAGTAGTAGAAGGCTGTACCCGATTGTGTCACATTAATTCAACTAGAGTCAATATTACAACGGGTGCGGAGCTGGCCACGGCACTAGAGTTGCCAGATACTCTTGCATTCGATATATTTAACCACAAGCCTTGAACTCCATCAAAAAATATCCGTTGTGACCACTCTTACACGTGAGTGGTCGAGTCAATTCGAGACAACACAACAATCCATGACCATAACACTATTAAAGAAAATACTTAGCTGGCAATATCCACCTACTGTCACAATCTATCCATCTTCATCTGGGTATTCCCCTGTTTCTCTTTCTGATGATCCTTTATTGAAGGCTATTGATGTAATATAATCTGGGTCCATTCCGATTACGTGGCCGAACCATTTGATCTTTGTGTATCTTTGTATTCTTTGCACGATATTGCAACATGCCTTTATTGTACTACATTTCCAGATCGCTCCGCCTACCCCCTTTCGAGATCACATCAACGCCCCCCCCCTCCCAAAGTGGGATGGGACTCCATGATTAGAAACCTCTGATCTAGTTTTATGTGATTGACCTCAAACAGTGTCACTCATCTTGGCTGCAGCGATTAATCATTGGTCACCTTATACATATTGTGTGTCTCAAGCCAATGAAAGAACGATAAAAAGTCCGATCAACATAAGTAACGATGTTTGATCAGGACATATTCTGGAGAAGGTTTTGCACCAGATCTTGTAACCGCAGCTGTTACGCCCACATTTAAGTGAGCATAAGCTGTGAATGGGAGGAGTCAGTACACACAACGTTACTGCCATGCCTATGTCCATGATTGTAGAAATATTGAAACGTATTTCAGCTATGATTTGTAGTAGTTTGTATCAACGCAGTGATGGGTGTGCATTTCGGTTCGGTACATCTTTCTCTGTTCGTTCTTACACTCAGGTTGTGAGGATGTAGTCAAGAATTGGAATGTGTTGTGAATTAAGGCTTAATTGCGATATTTTCATTCTTTGGTCCGAAATATCCTACTTCAGCATGGCATTATGTATCACTTAGATCTTGTACGAGATAGGGTTTGTGAACGCTATCTACACCCAAGATTCCTTAGTAACCACTTATGCATGTGGCATTTAAGCACCGATTCCTTGTTCCCTCCTTTCGTGTCCGACAACTCACGGACGAGTTCTACATATGCGTTTCATCATTATTGATGACATTGTATTTGAACTCCCTCCGTACACTCTACTCGTTTATGCCAACATCAGTTATAATCTGTTACCAAGTTTATCACTTGAAGATTGAGATCCGTCTTGGTCAGCTCTGGTTCGTTGGTTATATCCGCAATGAATCCCTTCATCTGCTAGACTGCTTGATATGCCATTTTCGTGGTTACAGATCACACATTGCTGGGTACAGAAGTCATATGGCAGCTAACACGTTTGATCCAGGCCTCTGTCTTGGCCTGTATTAGCTGGCATCGACCGTATCGCAACTAGAAGCAATTTCCTTACCACCTCAGCTAATAAGAGTCTCATACGACCCGAAGAAGAGTTCTACAACTAACCTGCCTCGCAACACAAGGCAGCAGGTATATCCAATCAAGTCAATCAGCATCTCCTAGCATCAGTATACATGTTCTACAACTAAGTACCGCGCAACAAAAGGCAACACGTCTATCAACAATATTGCGACTTTAATATTTTCGAATTACCGACGAGGTGAGCAGAACAGGGCAATTGAGAGGGCGTATAAGGTGTATGTGTTTGTTGTGTGTGTGCCTGCGTGCGTGTGTGGCCGTGACCAAATGATAGTAAAGAAGACCTGTTTGCTAAATTAAGCTGGACCTCAATAGTTACGTGTTTGGATTATTGTTTCGCTTTCAATTGGTTACTATTTATATACTTGGAATCGCATCCCGTAAAATAGCCAGGACGATTCGACGGTCTCGGTGTAGCCAACGAGCTACTGGAACCATCAGCGTGCTTACTCTTTGTCATGTACTGGGAGAAACGAGTGCCTATGGGTTTTCCCGTCCATGAGAAAACTAAAACGAAACTATTTATCAACATAGATCAAGTCAATCAGCATCTCCTAGGACCAGACGAACTGTTCAACAACCAACTCGCTTTTTGTTACACGGATTCTAACCCAGGACCAGACGAACTGTTCAACAACCAACTCGCTTTTTGTTACACGGATTCTAACCAGATTTCAAGTATGCTTCTTGTAGCACAAGCTCAGCTTCAACATCAATCTATGAATACCAAAGATCACTTGCCTGATTGCCCTCCACACTTAAGTGGATTAAATCTATCAACAGACAGTTAATATGTTTTCCATACCCTTCTTTACACAACAGTAGTCAAGCATGAACAGTCACGTGGCTATTTTAAGCGACAGTGTCAATTTCAACTCAATCTCATTTTGAAATCTGGGTTAAATAATTTATGAGATCCTGCAACCACCACACCTGACAGCCCACTAGTAATGTCGTTGAAGTTAGTCACGGTACAAGTATTTGACTTAAGCACATCTATATAGTAATAAAATACAAGGAAATGTTTACATAACCAGATTTCAAAATGCACAGTTAAATGCAGCCATAGTTATATTTCATTTGGTCGTCGGTTATCGTTTGACAATATTAACTGTGTGGCAGTCTATCATGTGGAGTCAAATCAGCTTACTGGGAAAAAACCCTGTAAAATACTGCATGTTTCCAGTTAGGGAGTTGCATGAAGGTGGTAAAATACTGCATGTTTCCCGTTAGGGAGTTACATGAAGGTGGTAAAATACTGCGTGTTTCCCTTTAGGCATTTGCATGAAGGTGGTAAAATACTGCATGTTTCCCGTTAGTGCGTTGCATGAAGGTGGTAAAATACTGCGTGTTTCCCGTTAGGCACTTCCAAGAAGGTGGTAAAATACTGCATGTTTCCCGTTAGGTAGTTGCATGAAGGTGGTAAAATACTGCATGTTTCCCGTTAGGGAGTTGCATGAAGGTGGTAAAATACTGCATGTTTCCCGTTAGGGAGTTACATGAAGGTGGTAAAATACTGCATGTTTCCCGTTAGGGAGTTGCAAGAAGGTGGTAAAATACTGCATGTTTCCCGTTAGGGAGTTGCATGAAGGTGGTAAAATACTGCATGTTTCCAGTTAGGGAGTTGCATGAAGGTGGTAAAATACTGCATGTTTCCCGTTAGGGAGTTACATGAAGGTGGTAAAATACTGCGTGTTTCCCTTTAGGCATTTGCATGAAGGTGGTAAAATACTGCATGTTTCCCGTTAGTGCGTTGCATGAAGGTGGTAAAATACTGCGTGTTTCCCGTTAGGCACTTCCAAGAAGGTGGTAAAATACTGCATGTTTCCCGTTAGGTAGTTGCATGAAGGTGGTAAAATACTGCATGTTTCCCGTTAGGGAGTTGCATGAAGGTGGTAAAATACAGCATGTTTCCCGTTAGGGAGTTGCATGAATGTGGTAAAATACTGCATGTTTCCCGTTAGGGAGTTGCAAGAAGGTGGTAAAATACTGCACTTCCACACCGCAGGACAGCAGCTCAAAATCTATGATGTTAAATTTTTTATTTTTATTCTTCTTCTTCAGCGTTCATTCTCAAACTCCCGCTGGATTTCTCTTGCAACAGAACACTGGTCCTACAAGATTTCCAGTTGAATATAGTCCAGAGAATGGAAATGCGTTGTTTTGCCGTTTTATTTGCGCCAGTGGCCCAACACATCCGTCTTCGGCGGTGTTTATTTTTATGAATCGAAATTCACGCGCTCTGAGCAAACCCATAGGTACTCGGTCTATTCAAGCATGTAACTAAAAGTACGCATGCTAATGGTTCCCGTAGTTCATTGGCTACAGACAAACACAATTTAGACGCCCCTCAATCGTCATGTTCTGCTCGCTTCAGGGTAATTCCAAATTCTTAAAGTCGCAATATTATATCCACTTCTAATCTAATATCATCATTTAGAAAATGTTCATGTACAGATATTGAAGCAATTTCTGTGCCTCTACAACACTCTTGTGTAGAATTTTCTGTGTCTCTACAACACACTTGTGTAGCAGTTTCTGTGCCTCTACAACAGTCTTGTGTAGCAGTTTCTGTGCCTCTACAACAGTCTTGTGTAGCAGTTTCTGTGCCTCTACAACACTCTTGTGTAGCAGTTTCTGTGCCTCTACAACAGTCTTGTGTAGCAGTTTCTGTGCCTCTACAACAGTCTTGTGTAGCAGTTTCTGTGTCTCTACAACAGTCTTGTGTAGCAGTTTCTGTGCCTCTACAACACTCTTGTGTAGCAGTTTCTGTGCCTCTACAACAGTCTTGTGTAGCAGTTTCTGTGCCTCTACAACAGTCTTGTGTAGCAGTTTCTGTGCCTCTACAACAGTCTTGTGTAGCAGTTTCTGTGCCTCTACAACAGTCTTGTGTAGCAGTTTCTGTGCCTCTACAACAGTCTTGTGTAGCAGTTTCTGTGTCTCTACAACAGTCTTGTGTAGCAGTTTCTGTGCCTCTACAACAGTCTTGTGTAGCAGTTTCTGTGCCTCTACAACACTCTTGTAGAAAATGTTCATGTAGAGCAGTGTTTCCCAACCCTTTTTTTTTAAAACCATGCCCCACCGAAGTCTTTCTAAAATTCGGATGCCCCACCTATGTAACATATACACATTTTTTATATTAAAAAATTGTATTATTTCCCCCCTGAATTCCCCTCCCCCCTTGAATAATCATATTGCTCCCCCCTTTTGTGCCCCACTTTGGTAATCACTGATCTAAAGTATATATATTTAATAAAAAAGAAACTGTTGGAATCCTGCTATAACGCATATGTATAAAAGAGTTCTCTATTTAACAGCTTTTAAAAATTCCCGATTATATTTATTGTTTATTGATTATAAAGTTATATAGGCGAATATCGGTTATTACATAGTTTGTCTGTAGGACCAATTTGCGTAATAAGCGACTGCCTATAAATTACATCAACAATTAAGGGTGGGGGGAGAGGTCTGAACAAGTTGTACTGTTTTGTTAATAAAAAAGGGAGGGGAAGTTGTATGACAAGAAGTTGACGTCAATAATACTATTTTTAAAATATACTCATTCATTGAATGAATTTGACCCCCTCCCCCTAAATCAGTCACAAATCATGTAGTTTTTAAGTTTTTATTCTACAAATATTTTATTTTTATGGGGAGGCGGAGTGTCGTACAATTATTTTGACATTAAATAATCAGGGTTCCCTGAATTTTTGACAGTTGTTGACAACGGGGGAAGGGAGATGGAGAGAGGGTAAAAACTGACCAAATATTATGACGTAATGTATAACCAATTAGATTTGACTACGATGAATATGGGGGAATAATATAATATCGAAGCACCGGGGATAATACAATAATATAAGCATCGGGGATAGTATAATAATATAAGCATCTCGTTGTCTAGGGATATACTTCAGAGGTACTATCTCTCCTTGATATACACCTCAATTATGTTCAACATACAATAGTACATGCAGAAACACATAACAACGGCATGATTAAATTCATTAATTTGATGGGCGTTGATGGTATTTTATTGCTGGCTGCTACTGTGGTTAGAATCATTGACACTGAGTAAAGCGGACGTAGGTAAATGAATAGAAAGCACGTAACCTTATAATTAGTAGGTGTCAATATACAATTTATCAGTCAGTTGTCATTAGTGGGCGTCTGTGGTTATGCTGATAGCGACGCAAGACAGAAGATCAAGAATATTTGACAGTGGTTAGATATGAGGTTGGTGACCAGCGTGTAAGTACGGGAGCCAGTTATCTGATAGTCTTTCCTTCTCGGATTTTAGGTTGGGTTGTCGACCATGTGAGCCGTTGCGGTTTGAAAAAAGCATTTCCGCCTTAACTGGGGAATGAACCCAGAACCACCCATATGTGAAGCAAGTGCGAAAACCACTGTACTACACAGACTATGCTGGAAAACTAGTAGGATCATTGTCCTACTATACGATAGATCAGGTAGGGAGTTTTGAAAACGAACGCAAATTAAAAAAAAATTAATTTTCTGATGCCTGTGACTTGTGCTGTTTATATCATGTACACATTCTATGTACAAGTCTTCCAATTCTACATATGTTTCATATATATTCTAATTCTGAGACCTTGTTGGGCTTATTGTTTCTTACTGTTTTCCATTTGTTATAAGAATTGAACAAACACTATAGGAATGGCAGAAATAGAACTAACACAGTTATAATATAAATCTGTGTTTCTCGAACTTTGTTGTTGTCGCGGACCGGCAATTGTTTCGCGATATTCCAGAAACCGGCGTGGGTGCTGAGGGTCAAAGGCCTTATGTGATGTATATAAGGATTTTCACTGTTACCTCTAATAGTTTATGGTAGTATGTCCTGATATAACCTAATTGGACTTTGTCTGCTGGTCGAAAGGAGCATGCCTCTCCAAAAGAGAGGCACATTCATTAACTACCGCTTGCTGACCAGTCACTGATTTCTCGACGGAAGCCACAGGATAAATTAAAGATGCAGTTGGTCAAGTACGGAAAATCTCGTGTACAATAGTTGTTATGCGATTTGGTGCCGTTTAACGAACTGGTTCAATTCCCATTAGACTCAAGAATCACTGATTTCTCGCGGACTGACACTGGTCAACCACAACGGACAAACACTGATATAAATAATAGTTAATCTATTTTCTGTATACCGCAAGAGTGTAGTGTCCAAGTTACTCGTTCCGGGTGACCTGGAGGTTTGAGTTAACTCGTCACCTATGGTTTGAAAGAAAACAAAACGCGCACGCAAACACACACCCAGACAAACAAGCAAAAAACTCTGGTTGTCCAAGCCACCAGGGGATTGTTACAATGTCTCATGTTCTAGAAAGGTCTAGGGATATCACCAGCGCTACGAATAAATCATTTAGCGTGCCTCTTACCAATAGCAGACCTACGGTCAGAATCACAAGCAATCGAGCATGACGATTTTGATTATTGCTTTGATTTTTGTTGGTACTTTTTCTAGACGTATGTTGTGTATCTGTTACCGAGAACATAAGACCAATGTGTTTGTGCATGGTAGAATTAATGTTGTAGCGGGTCAACAAGAGCCGCTCATGTTAACAATCGTGAAACTTCGGTTAACTCCGGTGGCACGGGCACGTGATGAGACATACCTCGATGACAGGGGATGTCCTTCAAGTTACGGTGGAGGTAAATGCAATTATTATTTACTTTGTCTCTCCTGCCAAAGCCCAACAGCGAAATAAACGGAAATACTTGAAAACATGACGTAGTAAGGCTTGTTTTTATTCTGCTGATAGGTTATCCATTGCGAGAGTCACGGCGGAAAGCTACGCTTCTCAGGAGGTTTCTGGCCAATCACTGATTAGGGAAGCCTATCTATCACGCGGTCCATATTCATAGTAGCTTGAGAATATACACGTTGGAAGTCTTGGCTAATATGGCATCTTTTTTATGGATGCGGATTAGTCGAATACGGAAAGCGTATTGATTTAAGTTGTGAGGCGAATAGGTGCCAGCTGAATGGATCTAGTTCATATGCTGTTTACTGCATTTGATGTTTTCATTTCTATCAAAAATGCGTGCTATAGCACTGTTTCATAACTCACCCGACCTTTACCTTCCTGTGTACAGACATTGATTATCAACTATTGTTGAATTTTATAAGTACCGCCCTTACGCTAAGTAATTTGGCCAGTGTAACTTTAACGGCCAACCTTTCTTCACCTGGTACCTAGAGCCAGCTCGAACGAGTTGGGATAGCGACACAACAGACTATCCCATCTAACACAGAAGTCAACATATAACACAAGTATAATTGTGATTCACTCCTAGTGTTTGGCGAGAGTAGTTTTTCTCCATAGCAGAAGTATAATAGCAGACACACGCGTTTGTATAATTATATCGATTTTAGCATATTGTTTAGCCAGTTCGTTTTTAAATTGTGAAATAAAAACCGTTGGCCACACGAGCTTACTTCCAATCGATATGTCACCTGAATAGGTATTCTGAAACAACGGATGAAGATGCACACGTTTGCTTCTTGTGTGCTCGATTTCAGGCACCTGTCAATTAGCAGGAAGTAGTTCTGAAGATCTTTCTGGTAAGCAGGACGATATTCTGAAGCTCATACTGGTCAGCAGAAAGTAGTCTGTTGTTAGTTAGCAGGAAGTAGTTCTGAAGGCCTTACTGCTTAGCAGGAAGGAGTTCTGAAGCTCTTATTGGTTAGCAGGAAGTATTTCTGAAGATATTTCTGGTTAGCTGGAAGTATTTCTGAAGCTCTTTCTGGTTAGCTGGAAGTATTTCTGAAGCTCTCTTTGGTTAGCAGGAAGTAGTAATGAAGCTCTTACTGGTTAGCAAGAATTAATTCTGAAGCTCTTACTGGTTAGCAGGAAGTAATTCTGAAGCTCTTACTGGGTAAAAGGAAGTAGTTATGAAGCTGTTACTGGTTAGAAGGAAGTATTACTGAAGCTCCATCTGGTTAGTAGGAAGCAGTTCTGAAGCTCTTACTGTTTGGCAGGAATTAGTTATGAAGCTTTTGCTAGTCAGCAGTTCTAAGACTCTTTCTGGTTGGCAGGAAGATATTCTGAAAGTCTTATTGGTTAGAAGGAAGTATTACTGAAGCTCCAACTGGCTAGCAGGAAGTAGTTCTGAAGATCATGCTGGTTATCAGGTAGTAGTCTGTAGAATGAAACGAGTCCTGTCATGGTTTACAGCTCGTCTATCGAACTGATACATCCCACTTAGTTATGGAGTGGGACCACAACCCCCTTCCCCCATCTAACTTCATTAGTCGCCTCTGACGACATATATGGCAGATTTCTGGCTTAGCACTTGGGGATACCCATAATGAAATAACACCTCTCTTCAGGACCAACAACGTTGACCCATCTTTACAATTTTATCTCGTCTAACAGTGTAAATATGTCTTTATCACCCGTGTGTTGCCGTTGACCGAAAGAGGAGCAAAGAATAGCAACACTGTTTACCTTCCACGTATGTCGTAAAAGGCAACTAAGGAGGTTATGGGATGGAGTTGGCTATCCCATATAGGGTCAGTGACCCAAGCCTTGCTGAAGTCGGATGTGTCAGGCCGAAATGCATAGATATCGCAGCAATGCTGTAAACCATGACACAACGCATTCCGTTCTCCGGACTACATCCTGCTAATCTGCAGGATGTTTTTTTTAAACACAGAAGAAGAAGAATGTCTTTATGATTTGAACCTTATATATTTTATGGTGCTAGTTTACATCACGGCTGCTATATGTGTACCGTTTGGTACATTACATACATTTAGGCAAATCTGGATTACTGTAAGTATGTAGACTTCAGTACTGGCCACGTAGTTCCTCCAGTTGGAGGCAAATATTAAAGGATTGTGTATATGTACACTTATTGTTTACGTAAGGTCAGTGTTAGCCACGCCATTCCCCAGAATTTAGGGAATGTGTGCTGATGTCTCTCAATGTGGCTGATGCCACTGATCATTGTTCAAGTTGCGTATACTTTGTATCGTCAGCAAATGAAAAGTGAGGACAAAATCGGGGTGAGCCAAGTTAAGTGACGATGTGTGAGATCAGCGAGGTGGACATATTGAAGAAGGGTTAGTTAGTATGTAAATCCGTAAGTTAGTGATAGGTCGTAGCGTCTGCCGTCTGTCTTATTTCTATTTTTTAAATTTCTTTACGACACATACAGCCCATACATTTTTAAATTTTATAACCATTCAAGAATTGTTGAGCACACAACAACGGTCTGTCATTTTTATTCACTTCTTCGGTACTTTCTCTCGTTCTCTACGAGGAACCATTAATAGAGATGACATGTCAATGAACCTAAACAACACGCAAGAATTGAAAGACCTGGCAACACAAAGACAGAAATAGAAAGCTATGGTTTCTGCCCTATGCGCCACCTATGGCCCTGGAGGAACATAACATAACATACTACAACCATCTGCAACAGTCCTGTGCAGACTTCAAACAGGGTCACTTATTTTGACTGATGCCACTGCTTATTGGTCAATTTGCGTACACGTTATCTCGTCGACCAATACAAATTGCGGATTAATTCGGATCAACCAAAATAAGCGACGCTTTTGCGATCTGCACGTAGGATAGTTCTGGGGAAAGAGTAGACTAGTCTCTGTTTTCACCACCCAGCTACATTTCCTAAAATAGCTCTGTACATATCGCCCTTATTTACACAGAGAAGATTAAATAGAATTGAAATGGTCCCACCTACCGAAACTCTTATCACAGATCGACTCCTTTCCTGGAGTCTGGAGTCTCGTTGTTGTTTCACTAAAAGTAGATTCTTTATCTATTTTTTAAAACTGAGACACACACTTTCAACCCAAGCGTACGCAATAAGCCCGTAGATTATAGGGGTGTTTGAGGGTTCTTCTTCTTCAGCGTTCATTCTCAAACTTCCACTGGATCTCTCTTTAAACAGGACAATGGTCCTACTAAATTTCCAGCAGGATCTTGTCCAGAAAATGAAAATGCGTTGTGTCGCAGTTTTATTTACGTCATTGGCCCTACACATCCGTTTTCGGTGGAAATTTGGGGGTTCAAACCCCCTGCTTTGCCTGGAAATCATAACATGACTTTTATTACTAGGAATTTAGCCAATACCCTCACCACTGCTTTTAACGATTTTCTACAAAAGAAAATCAAATTTCTCATGAAATAGAGGGAATTACACCCGAAAATAGATCAATTACCTTATTTTAGGTAAACCATACTCCCCCTTAACTGAAAATGTATCTATCACCCTACAATAATGATTGGTATTTATCCCAGATTATAAAGTCTCAATTACATAATAAGCAAACACTGAAGGCGTATCTATCGCCCTGACGTACAATAATGATTGGTACTTATCCCAGATTATAAAGTCACATAAAAAAAACCTTATTTGACATAGTTAAGCTGGTACTGGAGGTTGCTGAATTCTTGATGGTTTGTTGACAGGTGAGGGAGAGGGGGGGGGGAGATTGGCAAAAAAAAATGATGACACCAAATTATTGACATGAAGACTCATGTCCTAGGTTGAAAAGAACGTGACTCGGCTTAGAGAGGCTTTATGGACATTATAGGCAAGCAATTCAATGCAAGACAATTTTTTTCTTGGCTATATAAATAATATATGTTTTATTGTAACTGTGACCATATGGTATGGGACTTTATTCTTGCGATTCTCTTTACATTGTTCACTTTTCAACTCCCACCGGAGCATATGTTCGTAACACACCTCTTCCTACTTCTTCTGTTTACATTGTTCACTTTTCAACTCCCACCGGAGCATATGTTCGTAACAAACCTCTTCCTACTTCTTCTGTTTACATTGTTCACTTTTCAACTCCCACCGGGGCATATGTTTACAGCAAACCTCTTCCTACTTCTTCTGTTTACATTGTTCACTTTTCAACTCCCACCGGAGCATATGTTTACAGCAAACATCTTCCTACTTCTTCTGTTTACATTGTTCACTTTTCAACTCCCACCGGAACATATGTTTGTAACAAACCTCTTCCTACGTCTTCTGTTTACATTGCTCATTTTTCAACTCCCACCGGAGCATATGTTTACAGCAAACCTCTTCCTACTTCTTCTGTTTACATTGTTCATTTTTCAGTTCCTACCTGGGCATATGTTTACAGCAAACCTCTTCCTGATTCTTTTGTTCTCGTTCTCAAGCTCCTGCGAATTAGCAGGATGTAGTCAGGAGAACGGTATGCGTTGTGTCACTGCTTACAGATTATCTGAGATGTCTGCGCCTATTGTCCCAACACATCTGCCTTCAGCTTGGCTTCTGGGTCACTTCGGCCCTCTATAGGATGAGACAACCTAGTCTACCCCATAACATCCTTAGTCTTCTCTTACGACATACACGGAAGGTAGACAGTATTGATAACATCTTGTCTCATCTTTCGATATTGATTCTCTTTTATTTTCTATCCATCGTCTGGCTCTGTGTTTGATACGTACAGAGCAGGTCTCGGACAGTCAACATAACCAAGTTGATTTTTGCCACAAGCAATTTTGCACCAGGGTTGTTCAGATAGCAATGGCAACATACTAAACATAAATATTTCCTTGAAAATTGCTACAGCCAAAAATTACGGGTTGATAGCTACATCCAAAATAGGATGTGCTATAAATTTTATAATCATCTGTGTATATTAGAGGTGGGCAATCTTTTATATCGTCGAGTCGAATTGAGGCACGAGGTCAAACACATTTTTAAAAGTCTTAAATTATAACACCAAGTAGTGTTTTCTGATCTCGGGGACCATTGTACATAGTTACTTTTAGATCGGCCGTACAAATGGCTTGGCATGACAGATTTGGTTTTCATATTTGCCTACAGCTAATGTATATGTAAATCACTCTTTCCTCCAGGTATTTCTTGGTCTTTCTCTTCTCTTTCCCTGTGTGTTACAGAACAGTGTATGTCTTACAATCATTAAATGTATCTTCTTAATGTGTGTTCTATAGCGGACATTTAAAATAAAATTATTTGCAAAATTTTCTCCATAACTTAATAGAGAAGTCAGGTTTGAGACATGGAAATCGAATCAGTGGACATTTTTGCACATCATGAAACACCGGTCTGGGACTCCTATTGCTGACCACTTCAATATATATATATAATAACGCATGGCCGAGAGGTTGGAGCGCTGGTCTCACACTTTCAGGGTTCAAATCCCAATAAAGACTAGGTTTAGTTTCGGAGGGTAAACTAAAAACTCACCCTGTACATGACGTGACGATAGCAAGGGAATCCTTTAATATCACACCTCACACAGGCCACTAGCAAACTCCCTTTAACTCCCTAATGGTAAAAATATAGTATTGATAGTTTAAAAAAAAAATCCTAGTCTTGTGTATGGTAGTGAAGGTTGGACAATTACAGAATAAATAGAGAGAAGAGTACTTACTTTTGATAACAAATGTTACAAAAGAATATACTGCTATGGAAATGAGGAAGTGATATATTTGCGTTATACGATATAATGAAAGTCCGTTTTTCTCCCTATAGTTTACCTAAGAGATTAAGGATCTGTACACCCTAAACTCCACCCACTATATATGTGGTCCTGTCTCATTGATTTCTTGCATGAGAACCATCCTGATTTCATTCTTCCCAGTTTATCGTAAACTCTGAGATAGAAGCATAAAATGCTAAGATGTGGATAAATTTATCATAGCCGCACGTGCGTATCACATGTGACTACACAAAGAATTGTCTGTCTTTCTTTTTTGTGTATACGATTTCCAAAAATAGAACACGTCTTCATATTCACGCGAGATTGTTTTTTCCTTTTTTTTAAAGTTTGTTTTGTGTGTGTTCCTCGCTTATTTCTTCTGTATCGTACATCATGTGTGTTCGTGTCTTAACACGTATATTCTGTGTTGGTGTCTAGTCATGGCGCACATATATTCTGTGTTGGTGTCTAGTCATAGCACACATATATATTCTGTGTTGGTGTCTAGTCATGACACACATATATTCTGTGTTGGTGTCTAGTCATAGCACACATATATTCTGTGTTGGTGTCTAGTCATAGCACACATATATATTCTGTGTTGGTGTCTAGTCATAGCACACATATATTCTGTGTTCACACATATATTCTGTGTTGGTGTCTAGTCATAGCACACATATATTCTGTGTTGGTGTCTAGTCATAGCACACATATATTCTGTGTTGGTGTCTAGTCATAGCACACATATATTCTGTGTTCACACATATATTCTGTGTTGGTGTCTAGTCATAGCACACATATATTCTGTGTTGGTGTCTAGTCATAGCACACATATATTCTGTGTTGGTGTCTAGTCATAGCACACATATATTCTGTGTTGGTGTCTAGTCATAGCACACATATATTCTGTGTTGGTGTCTAGTCATGACACACATATATTCTGTGTTCACATATATTCTGTGTTGGTGTCTAGTCATAGCACACATATTCTGTGTTGGTGTCTAGTCATAGCACACATATATTCTGTGTTGGTGTCTAGTCATAGCACACATATATTCTGTGTTGGTTCTAGTCATAACACATATATATTCTGTGCTGGTGTCTAGTCATAGCACACATATATTCTGTTTTGGTGTCTAATCATGGCATGACATATATATTGCTCATACGCGTGTAAGTTATGGACGAAGATGGCATTTATAGAAATATGGTTTCGTGTATGTGTGTTTGTGCTTGCTCGTGAACCGGGATGTTGAAGATGGATGGATAAATATAGCATATTCTTGATTATAGACAAGCATCTCTGCACAAGGGGCATTTCCATAAGTGCTCTGCTTGCCATTCCGCCAACTATTTAAGAGTATATAAACTCATTGTCCCAGTCAATTAGTTGATACAATTAATAAATATGTACCTTGGTCGCCATTATTACATTACCAAAACCGCGACCTCCATTATTTGTATATTGTAAAGCTCTGATATAACCAGATTGGACTAACGGCCTCGGTTGAAAGGTGTGTACCTCACCGTAAGAGATACATTTTACTGAACCACAGTTCTTAGTTGTGGATTCTATACGAGAAGTAAGCATCCAAAGAAGGGTAGTACTACAGGAATACCATCCCACTGTGGCATACCAGGAAATTAAGAGGCAGATATGCTGGCAAAAGATATAGCAACACGGGAACAAAAATACAAAGATATCACGTACCAAGAAAAGAGGACACTAATAGCTATCAGGAAAGTCCACCATCCCAAAAGAAAACTATCGTTATCTTTACAGAGCTGAGAAGGTTAATATCTTTCGCATCAGGACAGGACACAACATACTATACAGCCACTTAAATAGATTAAGACTGGTTCCATCTCTTGTGTGTACATATGGGCAGACAACGCAGACCTCTGAACATATCCTGCAAAACTGCATTACACTAAACCACTTAACGGAAGTGACACTGACCCACAGAGATGGTTATCCACAGAAAGCTGTATGGAAGCACCGAGAAGCTTTCAAATACTGCAGCATTCATTAAGAAACTGGACTTGCTGTGTAGACATGTCAAACTCAGGCATCTCCCTAGCGTACTGGTTAAACTGTGCGCCTTGTGATCAAGAGGTCATGGGTTCAAATTTGGCTCTTATCGTCTTGTTTACAAGGTGGATTTTTTTTCGGAGATCCCTGTGGATTTTAGCTTGAAGCTACGGAGTTACGTGCTATGAATAGTATTCTCGAGTGTCGGCGTACTGCTTCGTTGGGATTGACGGGGTACATATGAAAAACAGTGAAGTCAATCCTCTAAGACATTTGAACCATTTGAACATGTCGAACTGCCAACGAGAAGAAGCTGTGGGTTCTTCTTATCTTTCTAGAGAGGAAGCACTCCCCCCTTCCTGTTATTCCCTATTCCCTATCAAGGATAAATGAATATATTGCACTTGTTTATTGGTGCGTATTAACGCACATTCATGTTCACATTGTACGTTTTTTTCTCAAATCCTGTATATATTCGTCATGTAACTGCGCATGGGGTATAATTCAACGATGGAAACTGCTGAGATATAGAATACTTGAGAGAAAATCTAAAGTAAGTAGACCAAACAATCAAAGTCGGATGTGTCTGATGACGCCACAGCACATCCCCTTTCTTATATCTTGCTGGAAATCTTGTATGAACATTGCGCTGCTACAAAAGATTCAGCGAAAGTTTAAGAGCGATGGCTAAAAAAAGACAGACTGAAAACTTCGGAGAAAACAGTAAATCAGGAACTGAACGAAATAAAACACAGTTAGCGCCCGTGTGTTGCCGGGGTCCGAAAGGGGAGCAAAGAATAGCAATACTGTTTACCTTCCACGCATGTCGTAAAAGGCGACTAAGGAGGTTATGGGATGGAGTTGGCTGTCCCATCCCATATAGGGTCAGTGACCCAAAGCCATGCTGAAGTCGAATGTGTCAGGCCGAAAAGCGCATATATCGCAGCAATGCTGTAAACCATGACACAACGCATTCCGTTCTCCGGACTACATCCTGCTAATCTGCAGGAGTTTGAGAACGAACGCAGAAGAAGAAGAAAAAACACAGATAGGACTTGACGCTGGAGGAGATCAGAGAAGAAACTATCGTTACTGCATGTTTTTCTGTGAAGGGGAGTGCAAGGAGGCTTTCTATGGGCTGTGGAAATAAAGGCAACTTTGCTATAAGAAAGCAACTGAACGGAATAAAACACAGTTAGGTCTTGACGCATGAGTTACCTAAAAAATAGAGGAATGTCGTATTTATATTACTGTTGTAAGCTCCAGGTGGTGACAAGTTAATGGTTGTTTAATGACCAGATGATCCTGTGCGCTGATCACTGTGTCACTCATCATGGCTGATCCGTGATTTTCATTGGTCACTTGTGTCTGATATGTATCGCCTGCTATGGAGAAGTAGGAACATCAAAGGTCAGTGATACATCGTGTGACCAGAGCATCGGCTTTATCTAATGTGCTTATTCATATTTTTTTTTGGCTTTCGCTCCATTGTAACCAGCACGTATATTCGTGCGATTTCCGCCGGGAGCGTGATTACGTTGTGCCACCGTTATACGCCTTGTAGGCCTACCACTTCCGATTTCGGCACGCCTTGTCAATTCGGGTGGGCTACCCTAGCCTGTGACAGCCTCCATATCTGTCTCCAGGCACACGTGTATGTGGTGACTCTTCGCCCAGACGATTTTTGCTCTCGTCTTTCTCGCACGAGGTGTTCCACTGTCTATGAACTTGCCTCGTGTAATTGGACGTACTGTGCCTGTGCCCATCGGGTACTGAACCGTTTCTCATCCTAAGAGCCTGGTTCCTTAAGGGGAAGACTCAACAGAAGAGTTGGACCATGGCTATTTCGCCCTCTTAGCCGAGGTGTCATTCACCAACTTCGTGTATCCCTTGTCCAAGTTCGAGTCTCACACCACGCGTTTGAGAGCAAGGCGTTCTCGAGCTGAGCGACCTTGTCCCAATAGCGCCTGAGCCCATCAGGTACTGAACCCTTTCTCTTCGCGAGCATATTTCCGGATTAGGAAGGCTCGACATTAGAGTTGGGTCTTCTTGCTTCTCCGAACGCCAATGATTCGGTCTCGATCTCTGTCTGTAGGAAGCACAGGTAACTAGAAGCTCGCCTCGAGCTGACGGAGCTTGTAGTTCCCCTTTCCTAGGAACTTTTAACTTTCTATTTGCAGTTCTCGCTGCCCTCTAGCGCTGTTCTGCCCTTTCATTGTTTCATTGTACTCAGTATAAAATCTATTTGTCTCTCGCCATGCATCTACATTTATGTGCATTTTACATTGGCCGCCCCTCCAATTTTCGGACTGGATTGACTAGCTTCACTGTATGTCGACAGTGTCGCTGTATGTGGTGGTGCTGATGGTGTCGGAGATATTGTCTGTCTCTTATGCAGTCAAATCTCTTTCCATCTGCTACCTTCACATTCTCGGACACGATCCCCAAATGATTTGGCCAGAATCAGCTCGAACTGCTGTATTTCTGTTTCCAGGGTGCACCGCGAGGAGGTACATTTGGGATCTTGGTTATCTGCTAACCCTGGGTCCGCCTAGAGCAATCCGTTCCCATTGCACCCCGTTCTTCATATTCATATTACACATCGTTGAGGTGTAGGCCTGCCTATACGATGTTAGGACCGTATGCTTTTTTAAAAATTGAGTAACGACGTACTTAGAGATGGTGTAATATACAACCACCTTCCAATCATGCCCGTCTGCAGGTTATAGAAGACCTCTGCGTATAATTAATTAGAACTTCATTCCTTAAATTTTTGATTATTGTCGTGATTTCGTTGGTCACTATTTATATACGTGGAGTCGCGTGTCAAAAATAGCCAAGTCCTACTCCAATTATATAAATAGTGACCAACTACAAAGCGCGACAATAATCACAAACGTAACGAATGAAGTCATATTTATTTTTGTGCGGAAGTCTTCTATAACTGCAGATGACCATACTCCAATGGTGATCCTGTAGTCTGGCTAAAAGATCGCGGTCACAAAAATGTCGTACTTAAAAAAAACACCATAATTTAATTGAACGTATATTTGTAGGTTATAACTCCACCCACCCCATGCCATAGTAGTCTTGTTAAGACCCTAGATGAATACACATATGTCCTATAAACTAAAACCATAGATGAGGGAGCGGGGGGGTGGTATTACCAAACGTTGCAGTGATGTCATTTGCACAAATAAAAGTAGACTAACAGTTACCGGAATGAGAATAGTAAAGAAGGGACTAAAGATCCATGACTAACCCCACTGACATAATTAAAAAAAATTTGGTAGAGTATTATATTCAGGAAGTAGCCATAAACCCAGCATTTTTTTGGTTGTAGGGATTTTCTAGGCAATATAAATACGTGTAGTAGTGTGCCATTGCTTTCTTAACGGCCCGGATGATCAAATGCCTGTGGCTGGGATCGAACTCGGTATCTTGGGCGTGTCTGTGACATAATAAACAGGGACATAATAGACAATGCGAATATCACGCACTGTATCTCCGAGCATAGATAATTCACACAAATATCATGCACATAAAACACAAGATCGCACACCACACTTGACTCAGTAATTGTAGTGTACACCCACATCTTACCCATATCGCTACATCGTCCTCTCTCTCTCTCGATCTCACTATCTGAAGATCATCTCAGCGGCATGAACCTACGAGATTCTTAAACTCCTAGATTCATAAAGTACAGTGTTCATATCACGGTCATGAGTTTCGTTTAATGTCAGTAACATGGCCACCGAATCTATTGTGTAAATGTTCTGAAACTAACACTTTCATCTGACGTGCAGGCACAGAGCACCTATTGGGAAATCAGTGCACATAAATTAATCTGTTAAAAATAGTGCAGAGACAGTTAAATACGTCAGCCTCCCCTCCCATCTACACATCGTCCTTCGTCCACTTCCCGATGTAACTTATCTCGGGCAACGTTTTGGTAGTCATTAGTCACGAAAAGGCAAACCCGGAAATGAAACTCTCCAAAGCAGACAGGATTAACACAATCTAACGACATGAAGTGTCAATAGTCACACAACAGATGCAGCGACTTTAAACTTCTTACAACATGGGGGGTTCCTTGTAACATATAGGTCTCTGGACATGTTTTACAGCAGATCACAGCTCCTGTCGGATTTGTGTGCATGGTCATCATAAAATTAGATTGTCTTTGCCTATTGAGAGTTGAATAGGAAACTATTATACATTTCGAAACGAAAGATGACAAACAAATACGAGCACCCATAAGTTTCTAATCCATGTTCCTGGTTTAACCATATCACGATTGTTAGTGTTTTTAAAACAAATAATAATACACTTTTACTGATCTTAGGTCCGTTTTCTACTTCATCCTCTGTTCTACTTCATCCTCTGTTCTACTTCATCCTCTGTTCTACTTCAACCTCTTTTCTACTTCATCCTCTGTTCTACTTCAACCTCTTTTCTACTTCATCATCTGTTCTACTTCATCCTCTGTTCTACCTCAACCTCTGTTCTACTTCATCCTCTGTTCTACTTCAACCTCTGTTCTACTTCATCCTCTGTTCTACTTCATCCTCTGTTCTACTTCATCCTCTGTTCTCCTTCATCCTCTGTTCTACTTCATCCTCTGTTCTACTTCATCCTCTGTTCTACTTCATCCTCTGTTCTACTTCAACCTCTGTTCTACTTCATCCTCTGTTCTACTTCATCCTCTGTTCTACTTCATCCTCTGTTCTACTTCATCCTCTGTTCTACTTCATCCTCTGTTCTACTTCATCCTCTGTTCTACTTCAACCTCTGTTCTACTTCATCCTCTGTTCTACTTCATCCTCTGTTCTACTTCATCCTCTGTTCTACTTCATCCTCTGTTCTCCTTCATCCTCTGTTCTACTTCATCATCTGTTCTACTTCATCCTCTGTTATACTTCATCCTCTGTTCTACTTCATCCTCTGTTATACTTCATCCTCTGTTCTACTTCAACCTCTGTTCTACTTCAACCTCTGTTCTACTTCAACCTCTGTTCTACTTCATCCTCTGTTCTACTTCATCATCTGTTCTACTTCATCATCTGTTCTACTTCATCCTCTGTTCTACTTCATCATCTGTTCTACTTCATCATCTGTTCTACTTCATCCTCTGTTCTACTTCAACCTCTGTTCTACTTCATCCTCTGTTCTACTTCAACCTCTGTTCTACTTCAACCTCTGTTCTACTTCAACCTCTGTTCTACTTCAACCTCTGTTCTACTTCAACCTCTGTTCTACTTCAACCTCTGTTCTACTTCAACCTCTGTTCTACTTCATCCTCTGTTCTACTTCAACCTCTGTTCTACTTCAACCTCTGTTCTACTTCAACCTCTGTTCTACTTCAACCTCTGTTCTACTTCAACCTCTGTTCTACTTCAACCTCTGTTCTACTTCATCCTCTGTTCTCCTTCATCCTCTGTTCTACTTCATCATCTGTTCTACTTCATCCTCTGTTATACTTCATCCTCTGTTCTACTTCATCCTCTGTTCTACTTCAACCTCTGTTCTACTTCAACCTCTGTTCTACTTCAACCTCTGTTCTACTTCATCATCTGTTCTACTTCAACCTCTGTTCTACTTCAACCTCTGTTCTACTTCATCATCTGTTCTACTTCAACCTCTGTTCTACTTCAACCTCTGTTATACTTCATCCTCTGTTCTACTTCATCATCTGTTCTACTTCATCATCTGTTCTACTTCATCCTCTGTTCTACTTCATCCTCTGTTATACTTCATCCTCTGTTCTACTTCAACCTCTGTTCTACTTCAACCTCTGTTCTACTTCATCCTCTGTTCTACTTCAACCTCTGTTCTACTTCATCATCTGTTCTACATCATCTGTTCTACTTCAACCTCTGTTCTACTTCATCATCTGTTCTACTACTTCATCATCTGTTCTACTTCATCCTCTGTTCTACTTCAACCTCTGTTCTACTTCATCCTCTGTTCTACTTCATCCTCTGTTCTACTTCAACCTCTGTTCTACTTCATCCTCTGTTCTACTTCAACCTCTGTTCTACTTCATCATCTGTTCTACTTCATCCTCTGTTCTACTTCATCCTCTGTTCTACTTCATCATCTGTTCTACTTCAACCTCTGTTCTACTTCATCCTCTGTTCTACTTCATTCTCTGTTCTACTTCAACCTCTGTTCTTCTTCATCCTCTGTTCTACTTCAACCTCTCTTCTACTTCATCATCTGTTCTACTTCATTATCTGTTCTACTTCATCCTCTGTTCTACTTCAACCTCTGTTCTACTTCATCCTCTTTTCTACTTCAACCTCTGTTCTACTTCATCCTCTGTTCTACTTCATCCTCTGTTCTACTTCAATCTCTGTTCTACTTCATCCTCTGTTCTACTTCATTCTCTGTTCTACTTCAACCTCTGTTCAACTTCATGATCTGTTCTACTACTTCATCCTCTGTTCTACTTCATCCTCTGTTCTACTTCATCATCTGTTCTACTTCATCCTATGTTCTACTTCAACCTCTGTTCTACTTCATCCTCTGTTCTACTTCATCATATGTTCTACTTCATCCTCTGTTCTACTTCATCCTCTGTTCTACTTCATCCTCTGTTCTACTTCAACCTCTGTTCTACTTCATCATCTGTTCTACTTCATCATCTGTTCTACTTCATCCTCTGTTCTACTTCATCCTCTGTTCTACTTCAACCTCTGTTCTACTTCATCATCTGTTCTACTTCATCATCTGTTCTACTTCATCCTCTGTTCTACTTCAACCTCTGTTCTACTTCATCCTCTTTTCTACTTCAACCTCTGTTCTACTTCAACCTCTGTTCTACTTCAACCTCTGTTCTACTTCATCCTCTGTTCTACTTCAACCTCTGTTCTACTTCAACCTCTGTTCTACTTCAACCTCTGTTCTACTTCAACCTCTGTTCTACTTCATCCTCTGTTCTTCTTCATACTCTGTTCTACTTCATAATCTGTTCTACTTCATCCTCTGTTATACTTCATCCTCTGTTCTACTTCATCCTCTGTTCTACTTCAACCTCTGTTCTACTTCAACCTCTGTTCTACTTCATCATCTGTTCTACTTCAACCTCTGTTCTACTTCAACCTCTGTTCTACTTCATCATCTGTTCTACTTCAACCTCTGTTCTACTTCAACCTCTGTTATACTTCATCCTCTGTTCTACTTCATCATCTGTTCTACTTCATCATCTGTTCTACTTCATCCTCTGTTCTACTTCATCCTCTGTTATACTTCATCCTCTGTTCTACTTCAACCTCTGTTCTACTTCAACCTCTGTTCTACTTCATCCTCTGTTCTACTTCAACCTCTGTTCTACTTCATCATCTGTTCTACTTCATCATCTGTTCTACTTCATCATCTGTTCTACTTCAACCTCTGTTCTACTTCATCCTCTGTTCTACTTCATCATCTGTTCTACTACTTCATCATCTGTTCTACTTCATCCTCTGTTCTACTTCAACCTCTGTTCTACTTCATCCTCTGTTCTACTTCATCCTCTGTTATACTTCAACCTCTGTTCTACTTCATCCTCTGTTCTACTTCAACCTCTGTTCTACTACATCATCTGTTCTACTTCATCCTCTGTTCTACTTCATCCTCTGTTCTACTTCATCATCTGTTCTACTTCAACCTCTGTTCTACTTCATCCTCTGTTCTACTTCATTCTCTGTTCTACTTCAACCTCTGTTCAACTTCATCATCTGTTCTACTACTTCATCCTCTGTTCTACTTCATCCTCTGTTCTACTTCATCCTCTGTTCTACTTCAACCTCTGTTCTACTTCATCCTCTGTTCTACTTCAACCTCTGTTCTACTTCATCATCTGTTCTACTTCATCATCTGTTCTACTTCATCCTCTGTTCTACTTCAACCTCTGTTCTACTTCATCCTCTTTTCTACTTCAACCTCTGTTCTACTTCATGCTCTGTTCTACTTCATCCTCTGTTCTACTTCAATCTCTGTTCTACTTCATCCTCTGTTCTACTTCATTCTCTGTTCTACTTCAACCTCTGTTCAACTTCATGATCTGTTCTACTACTTCATCCTCTGTTCTACTTCATCCTCTGTTCTACTTCATCATCTGTTCTACTTCATCCTATGTTCTACTTCAACCTCTGTTCTACTTCATCCTCTGTTCTACTTCATCATATGTTCTACTTCATCCTCTGTTCTACTTCATCCTCTGTTCTACTTCATCCTCTGTTCTACTTCAACCTCTGTTCTACTTCATCATCTGTTCTACTTCATCATCTGTTCTACTTCATCCTCTGTTCTACTTCAACCTCTGTTCTACTTCATCCTCTGTTCTACTTCATCCTCTGTTCTACTTCAACCTCTGTTCTACTTCATCCTCTGTTCTACTTCAACCTCTGTTCTACTTCATCCTCTGTTCTACTTCAACCTCTGTTCTACTTCATCCTCTGTTCTACTTCAACCTCTGTTCTACTTCATCATCTGTTCTACTTCAACCTCTGTTCTACTTCATCCTCTGTTCTACTTCATCCTCTGTTCTACTTCAACCTCTGTTCTTCTTCATCCTCTGTTCTACTTCAACCTCTCTTCTACTTCATCATCTGTTCTACTTCATCATCTGTTCTACTTCATCCTCTGTTCTACTTCAACCTCTGTTCTACTTCATCCTCTGTTCTACTTCAATCTCTGTTCTACTTCAATCTCTGTTCTACTTCATCCTCTGTTCTACTTCAACCTCTGTTCAACTTCATGATCTGTTCTACTACTTCATCCTCTGTTCTACTTCATCCTCTGTTCTACTTCATCATCTGTTCTACTTCATCCTATGTTCTACTTCAACCTCTGTTCTACTTCATCCTCTGTTCTACTTCATCATATGTTCTACTTCATCCTCTGTTCTACTTCATCCTCTGTTCTACTTCATCCTCTGTTCTACTTCAACCTCTGTTCTACTTCATCATCTGTTCTACTTCATCATCTGTTCTTCTTCATCCTCTGTTCTACTTCATCCTCTGTTCTACTTCAACCTCTGTTCTACTTCATCATCTGTTCTACTTCATCATCTGTTCTACTTCATCCTCTGTTCTACTTCAACCTCTGTTCTACTTCATCCTCTTTTCTACTTCAACCTCTGTTCTACTTCAACCTCTGTTCTACTTCAACCTCTGTTCTACTTCAACCTCTGTTCTACTTCATCCTCTGTTCTACTTCAACCTCTGTTCTACTTCAACCTCTGTTCTACTTCAACCTCTGTTCTACTTCAACCTCTGTTCTACTTCAACCTCTGTTCTACTTCATCCTCTGTTCTCCTTCATCCTCTGTTCTACTTCATCATCTGTTCTACTTCATCCTCTGTTATACTTCATCCTCTGTTCTACTTCATCCTCTGTTCTACTTCAACCTCTGTTCTACTTCAACCTCTGTTCTACTTCATCATCTGTTCTACTTCAACCTCTGTTCTACTTCAACCTCTGTTATACTTCATCCTCTGTTCTACTTCATCATCTGTTCTACTTCATCATCTGTTCTATTTCATCCTCTGTTCTACTTCATCCTCTGTTATACTTCATCCTCTGTTCTACTTCAACCTCTGTTCTACTTCAACCTCTGTTCTACTTCATCCTCTGTTCTACTTCAACCGCTGTTCTACTTCATCATCTGTTCTACTTCATCATCTGTTCTACTACTTCATCCTCTGTTCTACTTCATCCTCTGTTCTACTTCATCATCTGTTCTACTTCATCCTATGTTCTACTTCAACCTCTGTTCTACTTCATCCTCTGTTCTACTTCATCATATGTTCTACTTCATCCTCTGTTCTACTTCATCCTCTGTTCTACTTCAACCTCTGTTCTACTTCATCATCTGTTCTACTTCATCATCTGTTCTACTTCATCCTCTGTTCTACTTCAACCTCTGTTCTACTTCATCCTCTGTTCTACTTCATCCTCTGTTCTACTTCAACCTCTGTTCTACTTCATCCTCTGTTCTACTTCAACCTCTGTTCTACTTCATCCTCTGTTCTACTTCAACCTCTGTTCTACTTCATCCTCTGTTCTACTTCAACCTCTGTTCTACTTCATCATCTGTTCTACTTCAACCTCTGTTCTACTTCATCCTCTGTTCTACTTCATTCTCTGTTCTACTTCATCCTCTGTTCTACTTCATCCTCTGTTCTACTTCATCCTCTGTTCTACTTCATCCTCTGTTCTACTTCATCATCTGTTCTACTTCATCCTCTGTTCTACTTCATCCTCTTCTATATTATTTCTCAAACTCATGTAGATCACCTGGATACATAACAAGTAACAGAATATGTTGTATTGACGTTTAACGATTAACTAATACATAATAGATGTCAACTAGTGCGGGTTTTCAGTATTGATTCGGATTTTGGTCCAAAAAAAACCAAACCACCCCCCCCACAAAAATATTCTAATTTATTGGTAATTTTTTGGGGTTACGTCTTGAGTAATTATCTCTAATGCGCAATGCGGACGTTTTGTACGTAATAAACATATTGGTGCCCCCCCCCCAATTGGTTTGATGGGTGCTAAATACGGATGGACGTTTTTATTAAAAATTGAAATACGGCAATAAATATGATTAAAATACGAATTTATGTAAAAATCAGTTGACTGCTATGCTGATTCTTCTTTTCCTGTCAGACTCATGACGTTGACCCGGATCTGCTCAGCAGTTCAGAGAACGAAATGCGATATGTTGCAGTTTATAGTATGGCTGCTATATGTACACATTTACACCCGAAATATTCAACTATAATGTCATTTTGAATCACCTATGTGAGGTGGGGCAGCCAACATCACGCCGACCTTTTCGTAGTTATTTTCTAAGAAATGCAAGGCTGCTTCAAGTTTGACATGCATAAGTGAATTTATAACATACGCAGGAAGCCTACAGCCAAGTCAAGACAGAAAATACTACCAGATTTATATACACTTCCGCTTCCTTCTCTGCTTAATCTGCTTCCCGTGACCATTTCTTTAAACCTATCACTTAGTTTTCCGTTCTTCCCGTTGTTGAACATTTTCCGTTCTCTTCCGTTACATTTTCCCGTCATTCCAGTTATTTTTCTACCTCCATTTCTTCACCATTTTACTTTCTTATTTTTTACATTCTTTTATTTGTCCTAAATATAATTTAATTTTATAAGTTTTTATTTATCTGATTTCCGAAATTATAATGATGAGAATATGCCTAGTTTTATTTTTGTTTATTTTTGTTTTGTTTTTTGTAAATAGATAATCTATGTTATCACCACCACGAACAACAATCTCATTACCATAACCATATTCTCATTGGTATAGTCATTATTCCCACATCCATGGCCATTACCATTGGCATGATCAGTTATATAACTGTCGTCAATACAGCTATTACTATCATGATTAGTGTAACTACATAATAACAGTAAGTATAACCAGTACTGCCCTAAACATCAACATGGGCATAATTCTTATAAGCTGGGGGAATGTAGATCTGTGTGTTCATAGATTCTCAGACCTTCTTTAGAGTAGTAATAATACTCAATAGAGAGGTAAAAATTAATATCATGTGCTGCTGAGTGAGGTGTGGGATATGTGCTGCTGAGTAAGGTGCAGGATGTCATATGCTGATGAGTGAGGTGCAGGATGTCATATGCTGATAAGTGAGGTGCAGGATATGCTGCTGAGTTGAATATGCAGGATATCATGCTGATGAGTGAGGTGCAGGATATACTGCTGAGTTGAATATGCAGGATATCATATGCTGATGAGTGAGGTGCAGGCTATGCTGCTGAGTCGGATATGCAGGATATCATATGCTGATGAGTGAGGTGCAGGGTATCATGTGCTGATGAGTGAGGTGCAGGCTATGCTGCTGAGTCGGATATGCAGGATATCATATGCTGATGAGTGAGGTGCAGGGTATCATGTGCTGATGAGTGAGGTGCAGGCTATGCTGCTGAGTTGGATATGCAGGATATCATATGCTGATGAGTGAGGTGCAGGCTATGCTGCTGAGTTGGATATGCAGTATATCATATGCTGATGAGTGAGGTGCAGGATATGCTGCTGAGTTGGATATGCAGTATATCATATGCTGATGAGTGAGGTGCAGGATATCATATGCTGATGAGTGAGGTGCAGGCTATGCTGCTGAGTTGGATATGCAGGATATCATATGCTGATGAGTGAGGTGCAGGCTATGCTGCTGAGTTGGATATGCAGTATATCATATGCTGATGAGTGAGGTGCAGGATATCATATGCTGATGAGTGAGGTGCAGGCTATGCTGCTGAGTTGGATATGCAGGATATCATATGCTGATGAGTGTTTGTTTGTTTGATTTGCGTTCGCTTCTTTATAACCAGCACGGATATCCGTGCGATTTCCGTTGGGAGAGTGATTACGTTGTGCCACCGTTATGCGCCTTGTAGGCCTAGCCCATCCAATTTCAGCATGCCGTGACATCTGATGAGTGAGGTGCAGGATATGCGGCTGAGTCATATATGCAGGATATCATATGCTGATGAGTGAGGTGCAGGATATGCTGCTGAGTAGGATATGCAGAATATCATATGCTCCAGAGTGAGGTGCAGGATGTCATATGCTGCTGAATGAGGTGCAGGATGTCTTATGCTGCTGAATGAGGTGCAGGATATTATATGCTGAGGAGTCTGATGTGCAGGTTATCGACGTCTGCTGTTTGGGGTGCAGGATATCAAATGTTGCTGAGTCTGTGGTGCTTGCATTGGTCAGCAAGACTTGTAGGAAAGATGACATAAGTATAGATGATTTGGGTTTATAACAGTGTGTAGTGCTTGGATCTTCAGAGCGCTGTGTGCAGGGTATACAGTTGGGAGAGGAAAATGGGCACTTGCTGTGACCTCAAGCAACACGAATATGGAGATATGGCAGTGACCAGACCATGAACTGAAGTTTGTTTCTTCATAATTGTATTTCATAAACAGAAGACAACAACTAGCAGTAGTATGTTATGTTTTGAGAATAAGCCTTCTATTTAGAGGGACTCTATATGTGCATGTGGAAGGCATGTTCCAGCATCATGTATTCAGTTATCCAAACACATCATAGGTTGCAACCAGTTGTAGGTATTTATGTTGATCTGTGTTTGACTAAACAGCTCTTAGAACTGCAAGCCTCCCATTAGGGTCAATCATTATTGTTATAACCATTATGGTTTTTGTTTGGAACCCGTCTGTCCCTGTTTATTTTAGGATTAATTCACCTAAATATTATATAAATAATTAACCAATAATTAATTTAAATATTCATATTTTAGTGTTAGGATTAGTTATATTTGTCACCCTGTGGCAGAGAGGTACAGGGCACGTCTCAGACATTAGTGATGTCAGGTTCAGTCTCTACTGCAGTTAAATTTGCATCCGGACAATTAAAAAGCAATGGCACACTACTGAATGTATCTATATTTCCTAGAAAATCACTGCAACCAAAAATGCTGGATTGATTGCTCTCTCCTGAATTATAATTATATGCTACCACAATCTTGACAAGTGGTTGTGAAGCGGGTAGAACTAGTGGCTTATACAATGATATCCTTAATTACCAATGATATCCTTAATCACCAGTGATATCCTCAATTACCAATGATATCCTTAATTACCAGTGATATCCTCAATTACCAGGGCTATTGTGAATTACCAATGATACCCTTAATTACCAGTGATATCCTCAATTATTACCTCCCCTCAACCCTCATGGTCATTATCCCATCAATTACCATCATCATTTGTGTCCTGACTATTAAATCTGATAATATTGTTTACTTCAACCATAGGCCAGAGCTGGTGAACTGGAATCTCCCCAGTCCTTTGTTCAGGAACTCATGAACTCTG
The DNA here is from genome assembly GCA_034231615.1 of Meghimatium bilineatum. NCBI lineage: Eukaryota > Metazoa > Mollusca > Gastropoda > Stylommatophora > Philomycidae > Meghimatium > Meghimatium bilineatum. The sequence continues at coordinate 15,221,618 of CM067312.1, read as the reverse complement.
ATCTGAAAGGACAGAAGAGAACCCAGGTGCTTGAGAGCCTCAGAGTGTCATTGACCAGTAAGACAGTCAGGTAAAACTTACCTGTGTTTAAAATATTATATTGTGCTAAGATTTCACAAATACATTTCTTAGTTAGTTAGTTAGTTAGTCATTGGATCATCGTCACTGCACTCTGGACAAGTCCATAGGTGCTCAGATCTCTCCTTAAGTGTAAAACAATGGCAAACTTTTGAACATATATATTGCCTAGAAAATCGTTACAGTTAAAAATGACGAGCTGATGGCTACATCCTAAATACGACACCGCTACCAAAAATACTGTGGACTTTTATCAGCTTCCATGGAATGCAACAGTTTACTATAAATATAGAACTGAATAATTGTTCATAATAAATCTAACATTGTTATTTTTTCTTTAATTCACAGCTGGGTTATGGAATTTGGTGAGAAGGGACTGAATGCCATATTGAAGAATTTGACATACTGCTGTGATAAGTAAGAACAATTTTTGAGTCTTTGTGTATCTGCCAGAGCTGAAAGTTAAGTAGGCATGGGAAGTGGGTATTTAGAGGATTTAGAATTAAGAAAATATGGAAGGTAACATCTGGTTGGTTGGGGTAAGAAAAACATGGAATGTAGCATCTGATTGGTTGGGGTAAGTAAAATATGGAATGTAGCATCTGGTTGGTTGGGGTAAGAAAAACATGGAAGGTAGCATCTGGTTGGTTGGGATAAGTAAAGCATGGAAGGTAGCATCTGGTTGGTTGGGGTAAGAAAAACATGGAAGGTAGCATCTGGTTGGTTGGCGTAAGAAAAACATGGAAGGTAGCATCTGGTTGGTTGGCGTAAGAAAAACATGGAAAGTAATATCTGGTTGGTTATCTAATTATATAGTCATACACGTTATAGAGATTGACAGGTTTCAGTCTAGCAGAGTGCACCACCAAAACAAAAGACAGGGGATGTTGGAGATCTGTTGCAGCCGACCTTCATTGTGGATATGGAACTTGATGATATATTATAGATGAATTGTATTAGTATCTTCTGTGGAGTACATAGACAGTCAAAGCTAATACTTCATTGTTTGGGACCATGATGCATACTGACCAAAATCTTGCTCCTGCCCCATGGATTACTATACATAGTCTAACTAATGAAGCAAGAATCGATAAAGTTAGCTATGATGAAGTCTACTGCAGACCCATGCCTGGACTGTTTAGAGGGAATAAACCCATTTGTCTGCAACATGCCTCGAAGTTGCAAGAAAGTTACAGAAACGTCTCTTATAGAGTTGAAAGTTTCTCAGCTTGTGGCATTATGAACTTTAACCTGGAACTTGCAAATGCTTTGTAAAACTTGTCCATAAAACATAATACAAGGAGAAACATCAATCTTGAACCAAAGGTAAAATTCATTGACTGCTGTTATAGGAAACAAGCTAACAAATAATTGCTTGGGATATTCAGTCAATCACTCAATCAAGATTTTTGAACAATACTGCTGATTTTTCTGGCCAATGTTTTTAGTGCTCCAGTTGGTAGATATGTCCTTATCTTGACAACTTATTTTCTTAACTGTTGTTTACCATGCATTGTTCCCAGTATCCAAGAGAGAAAGAGCACATATGAGTGTGTGAGGTGTCTGAAGGCTTTCATGAACAACAAAGTAAGTAATGATTTGTCTGGAGCACAACTGTTTGTATGTGTTCTTTCAGTTGATTGTGCACATAATGCTTATGTTGGTGGTAGTTAGGGGATGCTGCCTGTTTTTGGTGAGGCATGTTATTTTCAATCGTGGATGCAAGTCCACACTGGTCAAAAATGAGGTAATTTTATCCTAAAGACTTATATGGATTCATATAATGTTTATTAGTTTAGTTGTATCTTTGTACATCCAACTTGTATTTTTGTTGTTTCTTTGTATATCCAATTCTTATTTTTATTGTTTCTTTATATATATTCTACTTTTTTCAACTTTTGTTATTTTTGTTGTTTCTTTATATATATTCTACTTTTTTCAACTTTTGTTATTTTTGTTGTTTCTTTGTATATCCAACTTTTATTTTTGTCTAATTTTATGTCTAAATTTTACTGTTTTTTGTGTGTACATCCAACTTTGTTATTTTTATTGTTTCTTTGTACATAATTTAAAGAACATTTTTTGTGTGCATTTGTTCCCAATCTCCCACTGAATCTCTAGTAGCAATGTCCCTACTAGACAAAAACTTTTATGGCTTCTGAAAAATAATATGTAACTGCAAGAGAAATCCCAATAGTAACCAGGGTCTTGAAGCGTTATCATCAATCTGACCAATGTCGCTATAATAAACAAGATTTAATGAGGTTGCAAGGGTTTTATCAACGAAGATGGAGAGCCACCTTTTAACAGCGACGTTTACATTTACCCATTGAAACCAGAGAATCCAACAAAACAGTTCATTAATATCAATATACTTAGCTGGAATATGGATCCAATGGCAAGCACATTGGCAATGTGAGGCATATCAGAGTAAGCAACCCAATGAATTTCATCCCAACGGGATCCGAACAAATATAGTTTTAATATATTTATCTATAGCCTTTGTACCAGTTCATATTTAATATTTGTTGCAATATGATTTCAGTTTGGCCTGAAACGAATCTTGGAGCATGAAGAAGCCTTGACTATAATGTCCAGAACAGTGGATCCATCAGACCCACCAACAATGCTTGAAACTGTCCGATTGTTAGCAGCCATTTGTTTGGTGCCTCCTAATGGGTATAATTATGTGTTCTGTTCTAATTAGTGAAAAGTGAACTAGCAAGAAGTGAGAAGGTTAATACAGTTTTTAAAAGTTATTGAAAAAAGAAATTGATGTTTTGAGAAAAGGCTTTATTAAGCATAGATCATAAAACTCAGTAGTTAGAAAAGTATACAACACTGAATCTCCAAGGAATGCTGGGTGAAAGTTTTTATGGTAGTGGTTAGTAAAAATTTATTACTGTGTGTCTATTTGTAACCATGCAGTGGATACCATAAAGTGGATACCACTGTGGAATACCAGGAAATGAAAAAGCAGACCAACTGGCTAAGGAAGGTGCTGCCGAAGACCAACCAGATATACCAATCACCTATCATCAGAAAAAACAGATGATCAACTCAATAAGACAGCCACAAACACCAACACAAGATGACTATCATATTATGAATAGACCAGAACAAGTTATAATTCTACGTCTCAGAACAGGACACAACCGACTCCGCAGTCACATGTATACAAAGTTCAAGATTGGCAACACAGCCATGTGTACATGTGGACAGGCAGCACAGAGTGCCAAACATATACTTCAAGAGTGTTCTGAGCATGAAACGCTGAGGCAGACATATTGGCCAGAGGAAACAACACTGGAATCAAAACTCTATGGGACACTGTATGAACTACAAAAGACAGTGAGTTTTATTAAGGAGACAGAATTACAGATATAGACATGTTTCAAGTGAACGAAAGAAGAAGAAGAAGATCACAGTTTTACTGCAGTTACACCTACTTTTTATTTGTTCTATCCTAATTGTTATTTGTTAGAAATATATGAGGAAGTATGACAGTGGTTTTTTTTTTTCTGTGCCAAGATTTTTCTTCTGTTTGTTGATGCTCATTAACCTGGGTAGGTTTCCAGAATTTTATTCAAATTTCAGCAAGCTTCATCATTCAAAATTGATAATGGGTGTACCGCTCACCAAAACACTTTGAATTTGTAGACTTTACAGTGAATCTTCTTCGAAATTTTATGGTGAATTGAAGATGAAAGAATTAATTTTATTCTTGCATACAAGCATGGGTCTTATGCAGAGTTCACCACAGCGGAATTATGCTGTATTCAATATTGAGTTCTCAGATGTCTTAATAACGCTACGCAGGTTTGCTCTTTATATCTGCTGTCAGCTTTTCCAATTTATCAGAAGTGATTGATGATTTGCATTCATCATTGTATCACAACTTTGATTTACCTCTTCTTCTAGCACCCTGTATCATGCCCTAAAAACTTTTGTTACTGTATGTTTTCCTGTTAAGAAATGCAGGGAGGCTCTTTATAGGCAGTGAAAATAAAGACCTCATTGCCATAGCAGCCATCACGATATGTACAGGAAGAATTTTTGTTATTTTCCTAATATATAATCAAGATATTGACTAGTTTTCTTGCTTGAATATAAACGCAGACAAAGCAATCATATCTTATGACTTCCTTATCTTTCTAATGAGACATATGAGAAATTTATATATATGTAAGTCAGAAGATGGTTTACTACACCAATATCTGGTCTTATCTTGCCATTAGAGGTAGACCAAGACTACAATGGACACATGAGATCAAAGACATTCTGAATATGACACTAGAAGAAGCTGGGCATCTTGCACATGGTGGCAGTGACAGGATGTTCTGTGACATCACATAGATAGATCTTGCCAATTAATTTATTAAAATCTTTCTCAATTAGTTGTTCGCAAAATTGAGTTGCTGTTCGTCATCATCCATGTTTCTAATCCAATTTATATGTTTATATTAAATTGTCTGCATTTCAGTCATGACAGAGCTGTGGAAGGAATCACAGTGTGTGGAGAAATAAGAGGTCAAGAACGGTTTCTGCCTATCATTGGTGGATTGAGCATGAGGGATAACCCTTCCATGCAGGTAAACCTTAGTTAAGCAAGTGTATTTCTAAACCTTGGTTAAGCAAGTGTATTTCTAAGCCTTAGTTAAGCAAGTGTATTTCTAAACCTTAGTTAAGCAAGTGTATTTCTAAACCTTAGTTAAGCAAGTGTATTTCTAAACCTTAGTTAAGCAAGTGTATTTCTAAGATATAGTAGAAGTAACTCATATGACCAATGATTAATACATCAAGTAAAACAGAACTAGAAGTTCTGGTCATGAGATTGAAATATTAGTAAATAAACCAACCTGGTATCTTGTAGTCACCAAATGGAAAATATGGAAGAATATGATAATCTAGTGAGCCTGTCCACATTGTTACAAGGTGCATTAATGTATAGATAGATCCAGATTTTGAAACGTTTGTACATGGGATTTCTGTAGAATAAGCTGTTCGTAAAACGCACATGACAATATTTTCCTTATGTTTCGTTTTTGTGTGGAATGCATATTTATCCATATTCTTCTTCTTCTTTCGTTCACTTGAAACATGTCTATATCTGTAATTATGTCTCCTTAATAAAACTCACTGTCTTTTGTAGTTTCCCTTTCCTCCTGGCTCCTCGGGGCAATTGAGAAGGACTTCCAGTAACTGAGGTTGGGCCCTTTCGAGGTATAGGGCCCGGCACCATCCCTGCCTGAACGTCCACCACAGGGCAGGCACCATAACTGTTATTAGATGCAGACATGTTTCCATTGTGTTTTGTGCGTGGCAACCTGATTATCTGTGCGTCTTTTGGCTGGTTGCCTCCGTCTTCAGCACTCTGCTTACTTGGGCCGGACTATGGTCCTGCTCGAGTGGGAGTGCCCGACCAGTCTTAGTTTCCAGCCCCTGATGGCTGAACTAAGCCCCACCACCACTACTTTTTTTCTTTGGGGATTATGTTGAAAGTTTATCAAAATAATTTGTAAACATAAATATGATTAAAATTTAGTTGTTTTCTTGATTATTGATTTCTTTTATTTTTCCACTCATAGGTGGCGTGTATTCAGTTGGTAAATGCGATTATCAGCACACCAGATGATTTAGATTACCGAATGCATCTAAGAAATGAATTCATGCGTACAGGCTTGATTGATCTCATTGGGGTAAACTTGTTCTTTCAGATTAGTTTGTTGATATTTGGTATTTGAATTTTTATTTAAATAAAGCTTTTAAAAAAATGTGTAATGTTCTTATTTGAATTTCTATATGTGAAAAATTATGTGTTTCAGCAATAATACTTACATAGTTTTATTGGAGTTTTACAGTGATTAACAGACTATCGTACTATGTGGTATTGGTACGAAAACATACAACTAACAGTATACAAGACTTTTTCAACGTTTTTCTACGTAAAACTTAAGGTCTTTCTGAATGTGTTTCAGCAGTAATTTTCAGGAGAGTTGCTTCAATATTTTGCTGTTTATTTTAATAAGAAAAGTTTTATTTGTCACTGATGTTTTCATATGGAAGTCTAACAATTCTTGAAACTTTATTCTTACTATTTACTTGCTAAAATAATTTATCGCAAATGAAAATGTTGCAGGAAATAATGTATTGAAATGATCTTCAGAAATTCATTTAGGATACATAAGGGAAATAATAGTTAAATTGTTTGCTTTATGGAAAAGTATGAATCCTAATCAATTTGCAGGCAATGCATAAAGCTTGAATTGACCTTTTTACCAAAAGCATCACATGAAGGTGCTTTAAGGTCTTGGTTAGTGGTTTCATTATGGGACTCTCATAAGATCAATTTAAATCCATTAAAATCTTAAATATTAAGGAGAAATATTCACTATAGAGAAGATGTGGGTAACATTATTGTGGGTTTGTACATTAGACAAGGATGGGGGCTACAACAGAATGCTGGAATGTTTTAAGAGTTGTGTGTTTTAATCCCTGAGTCACCATGAGATCAAAGGGTGATTAGTAGACTAATGCTGCAATACCACAATAATATGAGAATATTATTCTTCATTATCTATACACATACATGCACATTTGTAGATACATGCTGTAATACCACAATAATATGAGAATATTATTCTTCATTATCTATACACATACATGCACATTTGTAGATACATGCTGCAATACCACAATAATATGAGAATATTATTCTTCATTATCTATACACATACATGTACATTTGTAGATACATGCTGTAATACCACAATAATATGAGAATATTATTCTTCATTATCTATACACATACATGTACATTTGTAGATACATGCTGTAATACCACAATAATATGAGAATATTATTCTTCATTATCTATACACATACATGCACATTTGTAGATACATGCTGTAATACCACAATAATATGAGAATATTATTCTTCATTATCTATACACATACATGTACATTTGTAGATACATGCTGTAATACCACAATAATATGAGAATATTATTCTTCATTATCTATACACATACATGTACATTTGTAGATACATGCTGTAATACCACAATAATATGAGAATATTATTCTTCATTATCTATACACATACATGTACATTTGTAGATACATGCTGTAATACCACAATAATATGAGAATATTATTCTTCATTATCTATACACATACATGCACATTTGTAGATACATGCTGTAATACCACAATAATATGAGAATATTATTCTTCATTATCTATACACATACATGCACATTTGTAGATACATGCTGTAATACATAATATTTGTGAACTTGTTTCATCAGTGGTTGGATACACAAGATGACAAAGAGTTGATGACACATGTGAATATTTTCCATGAGCACAAAGAAGAAGACCTGGAGGAGTTTTCTCATCGCTATGACAACATTCGCTTGGAGATGGAGTATCCTTTTTATATTTTGCTTCAATAAAATATTATTGGACTCTGCATTTCTGCACTTAGGTTCTTAGCCATTTTCATGTAACTTAAGCATTAGCTCAGTAGCTTTGACTATTTCAAATTACTTAATATAATCACATTATTTCGCAGACTCGTAGAAACTTTGGATACTCACAGTTCAAATTTGTAGACTATACTATAAAATAAACTGTAATAGCAATTGAACCCTTATAATTAAGGATTCTTCTTCTGCGTTCATTTCCAAACTGCTAAACTTTAAAAGGTTTAGTCCAGAGAAGGAAATGCATCGTGTCCTGGTTTAAGCATGGCTGTGATATCTGCATCTTTTGGCCTGACACATACAATCTCAGCATATCTTTTGGGTCACTTTGACTCTCTATGAGATGGGACAGCTTGAACCTCTTCCATTCCAGAAACTAATAAATAACTTAGACCATTGAAAAAGAAGACAAAAATAAAACTAAGGAAGTATTTATAATGACAGGTAACAGTGTTGATATTCTTTGCTTTCCTTTTGGGTGTGGCAACACACAAACGATTAGATCTAGTTGAAGACAGCGCCACGCACATTACCAAACTATGTTTCTACTGAAACTGTAGACCTAGATAAGAGGAGTTGGCATACTGTCTTCACTAGTACATAGAGCAGAGGAATGTAGATATTCGAGAATACCAAAGAATAAAAATAATAATGACACTACCATTGCCGTGCATGTCATAAGAGGCAACTAAGGAGGTGTGAGTGGGGCTTTTTCCCCATCTTAAGACCTGTACTGTGATGAAGTCTGCTGAAAATCCATGCCTGGACTGCTGTGATGGATTTAACCCTTTTATTTGCAGCATGCCTCAATTTTGCAAGAGTCGTGCTAAAGTCCCATTCAAATTTCAAGTCTTCAGCCCCGAAGATTAAAGCACTCACCTGAGATTTGTGGGAAACTTCCCTATAACAAAATGCCATATAAATACTAATCTGGATCAAAAAATACAAATTCACAAACCGACTTAGGGATCAAGAGGGACAGGCTTGTACTCTTTTGGGGTTCTATCATCATTCAGCACCAACAACTTATTGAGTTCTCATCTGCCAAGAGTTAGCTATATATATATATATATGGAATGAGAATTGACTGAAAAAAGCAAGCAATATTTCTTGTATGCCAACGCATCCAGTGCACTGTTGACACACGGCAATGCTGCTCTATCAGCCAAAATGTAGATGCATTGGAAGGGCAGCCAATATTGAAGTCCTTATGGATAGTTGTCATTACAATATGGTGATGCTTAGAGGTACACAATTTATCTGGAGAAGACAACATAAATAAATATATATAGATGCCTGATATATATATATTTATATACGGTAGATTAGAGGGGGAGAGGTGGGAGCAAGATGTAGGCAGAGATGCAAATGAGAGGGAAACCTGAGATACCTCCATAAGTTTTGGTGGTCAAATGAGAGGGAAACCTGAGATACCTCCATAAGTTTTGGTGGTCAAATGAGAGGGAAACCTGAGATACCTCCATAAGTTTTGGTGGTCAAATGAGAGGGAAACCTGAGATACCTCCATAAGTTTTGGTGGTCAAATGAGAGGGAAACCTGAGATACCTCCATAAGTTTTGGTGGTCAAATGAGAGGGAAACCTGAGATACCTCCATAAGTTTTGGTGGTCAAAAAGCTCTGATATAACCAAATTTTATTCAGTCTGCATTTGAAAGAGGTATACCTCACCACAAGATGTACAAAATATCTGTTCAGTCCAATCCAAAGTGCCCAGTCTAGTCTATGTGATGGACAGGATACAGCCTAACAGAGTGCACAACCAAAGAGACAGCAGATGTTGAAGGTTCGTTGAAGTAACTTTCGATCCAGAGACAGCACTTTAATTAGACATATATTTACGTGCAAGCATATCTGTCTATATGTGCGTGTGTGTATATTTCAACTATATAATTCAACAAAAAGAACAATTTATTTTTACAATTTTTATAGTCCTCAGAATATTGGTTGTGTAGTATTACATACAATTGTGTGAAAAAAATAAGTTCCGTAACTATTTCCAGCGATCCAAAGGCATGCTTTAACCTTCTCCTCAACACAGTTACCAACACAATTGCTGAACCATATTTCCTTTCCATATTGCAGCATCTATTGTCAATTAGGGATGATATGTATGCCAGGTAAATATTTCCTTTGTTTTCTTATTCAACGGTCTAAATTATTTATTTTCTTTGCTGTAAGTGTAATCCTAAACTATTCCTAAATGTAAAAGTAAGGGTATATCACATGGTAGCAAATTACAGTTGGTAATGAAGATAGCTCTTCATGTACTAAGCCGCAGCAACTAATAGGTGAAGTGGCCAGTTCCCTTCCTTGATGTGTTTACCTTCCTGGAGAAATTGTTGTGTCAGGAATTATGACCCTGAAGCAAGCTCACTATCAACTAGGCTACCATGCTCCTAAATGTAATTGATCGCCTAAAAATATTAAAAGTCAAATTTTTAGCAAAATTGTGAAAGCAAACACATCCAATTACAGAGTATACGGACCATCTAAAGTATAGGTGGGTAGCCTTTTTGGGTCGGCTGGCCAGCCGATATAGCTTTTTCGTGTGATATGGGCCAAATAGCTATTTTAGTAATTTATAGCCCGAAGTAGTGTTTTCTGAGCTCTGGTCAGCATATATAGTACTTTTAGATTAGCTTGACTGGCCAGAAAAAGTGCTTTGACAGACTGGGTTGGCCAGCAGACCGTAGTATGCCTGCTACTGAACTAATATTATGCAAAGAATTTTTAAATCACCTATCATCTTTAGAAAAAAAAAGGTTCATGTTTGCTTGCGATTCCAACTTTTTCTAAAATTTGTGCTGATCTGAAATTTTGTGATGTCACTGACTGCAGGCTCAGTTTGAGATACAAAATGGCTAGTATAAGTTTGTTGGAGATGTATTAAGTCTGTTGCAGTTGTGAAGACTGCTGCCAGATGTGAAAATGTGAGCACCACACACTGACAGGTCCCCCCCCCCCCAACCACCATGAGCATGTCACCCACTGAGAGCTCCACTGAGTCACCATACACCCTCAAATTAAATATCTCAAATTCTGACCACTTATGTGTAGTTATAGTTAAGGGAAATAATTAATGAAAAGACGAAGAACACAGATTTGCCTGCCCCTTATAATTTATTTTCTCTTTCTGCAAAAATGGCGGTCTCGCATAAAAATCTAAGAAATAATATGTACAAAAAGCTAGAACTGAAAAGTTAGAAACATGTTCTGTTCAAATATAAGAGCTGTCAATCAATAAATAAGTTAATCAGTTATTATACTGCAGACTACTAAATGCTAATCTGCTAAATCTTGAGAATGAACTCAGAAGATATAGAAGAAGAAGAAAGTCAGGAAGAATTGTAGAACATTTGTTTTTTAAAAAAGTGACATACTTGTGGATCAATCAATCAAGTGCCATGTTGAGTGGCATGTGGTGACTTCTTTTTGTGTTACAGTGACAACACATTCAGAAATTTCTCTCTTTATCTTCCTCTGTCTCTTCTGCCCTTGATCTTTCCTGTGGTTACTAAATGTTCAAGTTTTACTTTTCTCATCACATGCCCTAAAAATCATGATTGTCTGTTTCTAATTTTCGCTATAATTTGTCATTTTACTCTAGCATTGTTTTATTTGCAGATATCTCACTCATAATCTAGTACTGCACCGTGTTCAAATATCATTGTGTGCTAATAGTTATGAAAATATGCTTGTCAGCTTTCTAGGGAGATACAGAACAATTTATTTGATATGCTGTATATTTTTATTTATAGACCTCAGTACTACAAGTTGATAGAGGAATGTATCACACAAATTGTCCTTCATCGGAGCGGCTGTGATCCAGATTTTAGGGCAACAAAATTTGAGATTGATGTTGAACCTCTGCTTAGTAAGTTTGTGTTTAACACTAAGTGAAGTGAAAGTTATCATCCCTGGTAGCATATCCCATTCTCTGCTGAAGACAGATGTGTTGGACTATTGTAGCAAATAAAACAGCAACACAATGCATTTCCATTCTCTTGACTACATCCTGCTGGAAATTTAGTTAGGACCATTGTCCTGCTACAAGAGAAATCCAGTGGGAGTTTGAGAATGAATGCTGAAGAAAAAAAAGATATTCCATTTGGGACATAGTTATCAACCCATACGTTTGTAACTATAATGATTTTCTTTGTCCCTTTGTGATTTTTATTGTGTTTAACCCTATTTGACCAGCTCTTGGCGGCATGGTACAGAGCGTGTCCATGATGATTAAGGTATTGGGTTTGAATCCCACCACATACAGTTGCGCATCCGGTCCTTTCAAAAAGCAATGTCGGACTACGAAACAAATTTATTTTGTCTAGAAAATGCTGTGTTGATGGCTACATCCTGAATAGGATATGCTACCAATGTTTTTAACCCTATAAAGTCTGTGCTGTCATGAATGAGGATAGCAACTAAGCTGTCTATGACACACAAAAAACTCCAACTCTTGATGAATGTGTTTGTGAGTATGGAAGAAAATCTGGTACTTCTGTTCAATCCCAACAATGCAATAAATGTATTTATCTCCCTTTCATATCATAAAACATTGGTTCTCAAAGGATTACGGTTAGAGTTAGTGGTTTAACCCTCTGACCGCGTATTTATTTCCAGAAGTTCTGTCCAATAAAATGTATTGGCAGGCACGTAAAGCATTGGCAGGCACGTAATGTCAGGCACGTAATCGCTATCATCATCAGATTCCCCTTCAATTTCATTAGTCCTTCAAATACATATATAGCAACTCTGTTCTTACCTCAAAGCAAAATTCTGAATATTATCAGTATTTTAAATTGCGGGATAGGAATGCAAAGAAACATAAATAATTGCGAGCATGCGGAAATTGTGGGATGCATAAAATTAAGCCAGTTGGTGGAGCACACGCGCGGAAATCACGGATACTCGATTGGAGGGTTAACCCTTCTAGACATGAAAGGGAGATAATTACAATTTTGAAGTTTGCAAGTGAATTGAGCAGAAGTGCTGAAAATCTCCTACATATCATAATGCTAAATTAAAACAGATCAATAAACTGTGTTGTTCATTCCTTGTTGTGTTCTTGATAAATACCTTTAGGTATACTATTTCTTATTCCTCTTCTTTATCCATTCTCAAATTCCTGCAGATTAGGATGTATTCCAGAGAATGGCATGTTTTCTCTTGTGCTTCCTGTGATTTGCAAAACTTTATTACCAGGTATTTTCAGTTTTCACATGCTCATTTATATAGAAACATATAAACACACACACTCAGTCACACACGCACTCTTTCATCTCTCGCTATTTCACTCCCTTATTTTTTCTCTCACTAAGTCTTTCTCACATTCAAACTCTCTTACTTGCACTCTCACTTTCCTTCCTTCATTTAAGTATATAAGATTATCCGAAATTTAATTTCTTTACAACTTTTCTTTGTAAAAATAGCAAGTCTTACAGGAAGTTCCAAATTTGAAGATTCAGGAGCAGACATAAGTTCAGGAGATATTAGCATCAAACTAGACAATGCCTTAACAGCCAAGCAGGAAGCTGAGGCTAAAGCAGCGAGCCTGGAGAGTAAAGTCCAACAATATGAACTGGAGCTGGCCCAGCTAAAGGATGGGGTCAGTGAGTTAATTGTAGTATGAAAGGTGTTTAATTTAAATGAAGTTTATTATATTCAGTTCCCCTCTGTGACAGAGTGGTGCAGAGCATGTCTGTGATGGACAATGTACCAGGTTCAAATCCTGTCACAGGAAATTGTGCATCCAGACTATTCAGAGACCAATGGCAATCTACTGAACATGTTTATATTGCTTAGAAAATAACTACAGCTAGAAAGTGCTGTGTTGTCCTGAACACGATATGCTACCAACAAATGTTAGTTAATCCCACCAAGTTGTTGCTGATACCAGAAAGATAAACAAAGAATAATAATGTGGCTTGCCCGAATGTCTTAAGAGTGGACTAAGGAGGTTTTGGATGTGGAATTTATTGTCCTGCCCATAAGTAAAAGTTAAACAGCCACTTAAATAGACTAAGGCTGGTTCCATTACCTATGTGTTCATGTGGGCAGGCAGTAAAACTGCATAACATATCATACAAGACTGCATTACATTAAGCCAGTTAAGGGAGGAACACTGGCCCACAGAAATAGTACATATGGGAAAACTTGAGTATAATAAAGTCAGTTCTCTATGCCTTTTGAAGTCTTTTTTAAAAATGGATGATAGATTGCTAAACTGAACAATCTAAAACTTTACTTAGCTTACAAATTACAAGTCTTTCCTAGCAAAGTACCAACAAGATGCTTCCAGCAGCAAATAAACAAACGTGCAGGTTATCAAGAATCACTTTTGACAGTGGTGAAATAGTGTGAACTTGTTTGATTTGAAAGCAATGTAATAGACATGACTCTGTCTCTAAAGTTATTTTACAAGAAACAAGTTGATGTTGGAAGGATGAGAGGACAGAGAAAATCCTGGATTGATAACATCAAAGAATGGTCTGAGTATGTTTTTCTACACTTCTCTAAATGGCTGAGGACAGAGCTGTTTGAAGAGCATTTTGTGCTGGTGTATCCAGTATGGCACCCCTATGAACTTGATGGTTTATGGGTCTTTTTTATTATCATTATTACCAACAAGAAGATATAAATACAATCATGTAAAAAATGGTTTTGGATTGACATATATTACACATGTCATGAAAACTGTTCAACGATGAACGCTTAAAGGAACACAAATATCATCTTTAGTGATCAATTATTACGCATATAGTCCAACTCAGATATAACTCTCTGCCGAAGTTGGGCCATTGGCACAAATAAAAAAGCGACACAACTCATTTCCATTTTCTGGATTACATCTTGCTGGAAATTGAGTTGGACCATTATCCTGCTATAAGGGAGATCCAGTGGGAGTTTAAGAATGAATACTGAAGAAGAAGAAGGTATAACTCCAATATACTCAGATATTATAAACACATTGAAGATACCAGAGTGTTCGTTATTAAACACAATAGCAAAACAAAAACTACACCTGTTTGGTCATATAAAGAGACACAACTGTTTAGAAAGACAAATAATGGAGGGAGGAAGGAGAAAGGGCATACCAAGGAGACGATGGGCTGATGATATTAAAGTCAACATGAATAAGTTGTTGAAAAATGTGAGCCGCATTGCAGAAGACAGAGGTTCAAGAAGTTCATTGGGAAGACAACGTTCTGAAGAGAATACGTCACACGACAAGTCCACATTGGACAAGTATAGCAGTGGTTCTACATTTTTTTGTTATGTCCATAGCTCCTTTTGATGCAATTTCTTCTCTCCGGCCACCCTAGGAACTAAAACAAAAGTTGTTAGCTTTCCTCAAAGGTTTTTGTAAGTCCCAGTCAGTCAGTCAGTTCCTTTATTGCTAAGTTTGGCACATAGGGCGGATGTCATAGTTCTCCATGCTTGTCGGTCAGTTGCTAGGGATTGCAGGTCTTGTGCATTTATGCCTGTTGATTTTAATTCATTCATAAAAGTTCTTCTGAGCGTTGTATTTGTCTTTTCTGTTTTCTTTTTCCGTCTGGTGTTCACATGAAGGCTTGTTGTGGAATTCTGTCTTCCTTCATTCTAAGTATGTGACTGATGTATGTCCAGCGGGGTTTCCTGATGGTGTTCATCACATACTCTTGGTTTGTCTCCTCTCTTAGTATGTCATTTGATTTGAAGTCTTTCCAATTAGTATTTGTGATTTTTCTGAGGCATCTATTCTTGAAGGCAACTAACTTCTTAATCATTATTTCAGTAGATTTCCAACTTTCACATCCGTCAATAATGGAATCACACTTGCATTGAATAGTCATAGTTTGATGTGTTTACTTGCGATCTTCGATCTTTGAATTCTTAGTCCCACGAGATATTATATTTTTAAAATCACCTGTGAACCTACCCTCTCCTTCCAAAACTTCCTAGACACCCCCCCCCCTTCACGAAAAAGGTTTGTGACCCCAAAGTTTCCTTTCTACCCTCACCCACCTTATAAGGGCTGTGGCAGCTGGGGGCCATATACCTCAAGCTGAGAACTACCGATGTAGACGGTTCGTTTGAGGTAGACATAAATAGTAAAGACTGAGATCAGCTTGGATAACTGTAAATCAGGAGCTTTGTTGCATGAAATATTGTGGAATTACAGTTTCAGTTTAAAAAAAAAATATGTCCAGATAAGTGCCTGACAAGCTAGTGATGAAATTGTTGAAAGAAATATGGAGTAGACTAAAGATGGTGATTGACACAAGTTATGAGAGATATCATTGGGGTTCTGCGTTCATTCTCAAACTCCTGCAGATTAGCAAGATATAGTCTGAACGGAATGCTGTGTGTCGTTGTTTACAGTTTAGCTGTGATACCAGCTTTTTTATTGGACACATCTGACTTCAGCATAGATTCTGTGTCACTTTGACCCAATATTAGTTGGGATGGCCAACTCCACCACAAAAACTCCTTAGTCACCTCTTATGACATGCATGGAAGGTAAACATTGTTACTATTCTTTACTTTCCTGCCCGTTGCTCTTATATACCCTCCTTATGTAACCTAGAGTCTGACTCTGTGACTGAGTTGTATAGACCACGTCTGTGATGGCCAAGGTACCAAGTTCGATTCCCACCACAGGCAGTTGTGCATCTTCACTGTTGAGAAAGCAATGACAAACTACTGAACTTATTTATATTGCCTATAAAATCACTATAGCCAAAAAATGCTGGGTTGATGGCTACGTCCTGAATAGGATACTCTACCATATATAACCCTTAGCTCAATCATGGTATTCACAGAATGTAAACAGTGTTGCTATTCTTTACTCTTTTTCCGGACCCCAGCAACATATGGACAATACTTGAACTGAAAATGAGATAACTGAGAGTCTTTTAGGCAGGATAAGATAAGAGTGTAGTTCTGTAAATATGTGTTGCGTAATGTGATTATATGACATTCCTGCAATGCCGATGTGTGGTTTCCATCCTTAGATAAAACAAGGAATTGGTGACAATATCAGTAAAGTCCTGAACAAGACTGGTGATGGGCCTCCGCCACCTCCACCTCTACCAGGTGGAGGACCTCCACCACCACCACCTCCTCCACCTCCACCTGGTTTTGGTCCACCACCTCCTCCACCTCCCCCACCTGGTTTTGGTCCACCACCCCCTCCACCTCCTCCACCTGGTTTTGGTCCACCACCTCCTCCACCTCCACCTGGAGGTGGACCTCCTCCTCCACCACCACCTCCTGGAATGGGTCCCCCACCTCCACCAGGAGGGGGGCCACCACCACCTCCTGGCTTCTTACTTGCACCTGCAGCACCATCCAATCAACTGCCCTTTGGAATGACACAGAAGAAGAAGTACACAACCAGTGCCCAGATGAAGAGATTGAACTGGAACAAGGTAAGTTGGAACTTTTGTGTAGACATCATTGATGGCATACTCTCTCTGTATTCTTTAAGACTTGTTCAAGAGTTCCATTATAAATGACCAAGGTAGTAGCTTTTGTGTAGTTTTTCTCTGTGTTCGTTCTCTGATAACCAACTCGAAAGATTGTGTCATTTCTGCCAGGTAGCTTGAAGTTTGTTGTGCTGCTAGTTCCACAGCAGAGCTATGTTATTTGCACCCCGGAAGGCTCAGCACTTCCGAGCAGGAATGCCCAGCACTTCCAAGGTCCAGCACATTAGTTTTCATCATATTTTTATTTCAGGTAGTTGGCTTCCCTAGTCTTTGACATCCTTTCTATGTCTCCGGGCAATGGTTGCGTGTCGGCTCCATGCCGTGATGGTTTTCCAACTACTGTGCCCTATCTTGCAGAAGGTGTTCTGCTGCCAATGAACTATTCTAGCATAATTGGACGTATTGTACCTGTGCCCATCTGGTACTGAACCCTATCTCTCCGCATTGATGGTACAGTTCGGCCCTGGTTCGTTCACCCTCTTAGCTGAGGTATCATTCACCCACATGTGAACCCTTCTTCAAAGTCTGAGTCTCTACACATAATTAGGAGCGCGGATAACTAGAAGCTTGTCTTGAGCTAACAAAACCTTATTTATTATTTTCTTGAAACATTTTCCCAATCTATTTGCATGCGGCGCTGTGCTAACCAACTGTTATTTTTTCATAACATCTACCCATTTCATGATATCTTCATTGGCCACCCCTTCAATGCTTCTGCCGGACTTACTATAGTCACTGTGTCCCTGGACTCTTGGTTATCTGCTACCCTGGGTCTGCTGAGAGCAATGCAGCACAATTTGCACCCCGTTTTTGTGTAGAAATCATTGATAGTATGCCCTGTTTGTACATTAGTATTATCTGTCATGCTGTATGGATGTGAGAGTTCGACACTGCAGATTTCAAGAGGATACAGTACTTTGAACATAAATGCTAGATAGATACTATACAATAGATCATACAAGAAAATAATTGCTGTTATTGCTAATTATTTATTTTTTACATTGATAGTTAGTCTTTGATACTAACCTTTGTAGTTTATGTAGTATTTACAAGAAAAGAATATGTCAGAAGTCAAATAAACATATACACAGGATTTTAGGATCCACTTATAAACATATACGCAGGATTTCAGGAGTCACTTATAAACATATACGCAGGATTTTAGGATCCACTTATAAACATATATGCAGGATTTCAGGAGTCACTTATAAACATATACACAGGATTTCAGGTGTCACTTATAAACATATACACAGGATTTCAGGTGTCACTTATAAACATATACGCAGGATTTTAGGATCCACTTATAAACATATACACAGGATTTCAGGAGTCACTTATAAACATATACACAGGATTTCAGGAGTCACTTATAAACATATACACAGGATTTCAGGTGTCACTTATAAACATATACGCAGGATTTTAGGATCCACTTATAAACATATATGCAGGATTTCAGGAGTCACTTATAAACATATACTCAAGATTTCAGGAGTCACTTATAAACATATACACAGGATTTCAGGAGTCACTTATAAACATATACGCAGGATTTTAGGATCCACTTATAAACATATATGCAGGATTTCAGGAGTCACTTATAAACATATACTCAAGATTTCAGGAGTCACTTATAAACATATACACAGGATTTCAGGTGTCACTTATAAACATATACGCAGGATTTCAGGAGTCACGTATAAACATATACACAGGATTTTAGGATCCACTTATAAACATATACACAGGATTTTAGGATCCACTAATAACATATACGCAGGATTTCTGGAGCCACTTATAAACATATACGCAGGATTTCAGGAGTCACTTATAAACATATACGCAAGATTTCAGTAGCCACTCATATTGGTTAGTTAATTTGTCAGATTATCATCATGAAACTCCGGACACTTCCAGTCATATTCAGTATGCCCTTCTGCATGTGGTAACTGATTGTTCTCATTCTGTGTTGGTTGATAACTCTCTTTTTGATTCCTATATATGCTTCTTGTTTCTTGCAACACCATGCCTCACTCCCAAGTCCTGCATTCTAGTCATAGACATGGATGAAGAAACACACCCCACATCACCCATTTGGTCTAACTCCTTGATTGCATTCAAAATATCAACATGGTCCATTGAACTACCACTAGTCACTGGCCATCCTCACAAGTTTGTCTGCTCTTTCATTTTCCCTAACACCCATGTGTCAAGGTAAAAAATGAAGGTAACTTAACCACAGACTTTATCTAGGACTCCAGCCACTGACAGCTTAAATAACTTGAATGAATCTTTCGCATACTCTTAGAATAGTCAGAAAACAGACACTTGAAGCAGTGTCTTGTGCCAGACGAAAAATCGCAGCTTACATTTATTTTTTGTCCAAACACAAACTTGGCGCACTGTAACTCTGTGATAGTAATCAACTAGGCTATTGTTAACCTGTGAGAATGCAATGTAAACCGCACATTTAGATTCTACAAATTTAGCATTGATCTTTTTGGGACCAGTTTGCTTTTTCTATTTGTCCACCCCTGCTAGAGAAGCTAAGCTGTTGCTGGATGATTTGGGCCGAAAGGCACAGAACTCACAGCCAAGCTGTAAACAATGGTTATAATGCATTCTATTCTCCAGAATCCATTCTGCTAATCTATAGGCATTCGAGAACAAAGTAAAATAAAAAGACTAATGTACACTGTCAAAGTTGGATGTGTCAGACCATTGGCACAAATTGAAACTGACAATGCATAATGTTACTGCACTGCTTCCTGCTGGGTATAAAGTAATACCATTGTCCCACTACAAAAGAGATCTAGAAGGAGTGTGACAACAAACACTAAAATAATGAGAACCATTGTTTTATTCATTTAAATAAAAGATATTGTTAATTTTCACACATTTTTTCAGCTAAACCCAAAAAACCTTGAGAAAGATTCAATATGGGTGAACCTGCATGAAGAACAGTTCGAGAGCCCTGATATTTTAAGTGACCTGGAGGTGATGTTTTCCACAAAAGCCCCTCGTAAGTTGAGATATCTTTGATTATTATTCATTGTTTTTTTTCTTTAGGATGGTGTAGGCTAAAATAGAAAACACAAAGTACTATAGTTGAGCAGATCACAAAAAATGGAATCAATATTTGTAAACCACCATAGCCAGATGTGTCAGACCATTGGATCAAATAAAACTGACATGGCATGTTTCTGTTCTCTGGACACTGAAATCTACTGGAAATCTAGGATGACCACTTTCCTGCTATAAGAGAAATCTGGATGGAGTTTGAGAATAAACACAAAAACAAAGTATATTTTAAAAACATGTTTTTATAAAACATTTTTGTCCAGTAAAGTACTTACTGAGTGTTGCCAGGGCCCAAAAAGTGGAGCAAAGAATAGCAATACTGTTACCAATTAAGCATGTTTTAGGGGATGACTAAGGACGTTTTTGGGTGGAGTTAGCTGTCTCATCTCCATAATATAGGGTCAAAGTGACCCCCAAACCATGCTAAAGTCAGATATGTCAAGCTGCAGATAGCACAGCTTAGCTGTAAATCTTAATGCAATGCGCTCTGTTTTCCTGACTACATTCTGCTGATCTGCAGGAGTTTAAGAATGAACACAGAAGATGAAGTAAAGAATAATAGACAGAAGAATTGAACTATTGGTGCATAAAATACAAGATCATCAAACATTATGGTTTACACAAAAACAATGACATATGTTTATATTATAGGCTACAAGGTACCATATAATGGTATATATTAATTCTGTAGAGCATATAAACTCTTTGATCTTAGACTATGCTCATATCTACATCATCCATTCAGCAACGATATCTGCATATATCAATTTAGAGTTGCAGTGATGCTCTCAGGTATGCTCTCAATGTTCACACAAAGTTACTACAATCTTTGTGAATTAGAACCAACTATGAACAGGACATAATAGATGCGTCACCACTCTATCACAAATACAAGATTGACACTACAGACTTATGTACATGTGTCACCACAGCACTATGGCAGCAAAACACTTTTTGCAGACCTGCCCAATGCATGATATAGAAAGGAGAAGCACTTGATCATGCCCTGTCTCTATTTACGAAAAACCCTACCACACTGCATGGAGCATGAAGTTGAGTGCTGCCTTTGCCAGAGTCATCAATGTGAAAGTCTGAAAGTGAACAAAGGAGAAGAGAAACCAATAACATTGCTGCAGATAACTTTCTTCATTACAATGTAACAGTGTATACATATGCACAGTGGTGTTATTGCTTTTCTTTCTGTTTCAGCCAAGAAAGAAGTCTCTGAAACAGCAGAGAAGAAGCCAGCAAAGAAAGGGAAAGAATTGAAGGTTTTGGACATGAAATCAGGCCAGAATTTATGTAAGTTGTGTAGTGTTTTTTAATGTGACATCCTATTTCATGCCATAGAAACATTGGTATTAGACATGGTATACTGACCCTTCCGTTTGTGAAAATAGAATACTAGGCATCTTTCAAATTGCTCTACCTCATTAAGTTCAGGATTGACAATAGAGCCATTTGTCATTTGTGCTTGAGTTTTGTTTTTTTACATACAATTTTTAACACCTGTATCAATTTGACACTTTACTTTTTTTTAAATATTTAACAAATTCTCAGTACCTTGAGCCCCAGACTAGGCACAACATTTTTTTGTCAATAGATTTGGTGGAAAACTGATGAACTAATTAGCCCAGAAGTGTATGCTGCACTTTGGCAGGACATGACAATCCTTGGATGCTGCCACACACTGGAATGATTCCCTTTGGGAACTAAACATGCATCCATAACATACACACACCCCCCTCCCTACAATCAACCATGCCTTTGAGGCGACAACCTTGTACAAATCAGGGTGTCATCTTGGTTGCTCAACTGAGGACATATTTGTCTGAAAGGCTATTGGCTGTGAGCTACATGCTCATATCTACAACAGATTGCTTCATATTATCATCATTGTTAATGTGTACTATTTATTTATCGAAAACAAAAAAACAAATTCTTAATTAGGAACCAGCAGCACAGTACTTGGGACATTCCCATAATTGCTTATCTATCTGATCCATCAACTAACTAAGCGTGCATAACCACATTGTACCAGTCAGTTTTTGGTTGTGTGTTTTTTTTTGATATTTCCAGATAGGAGGTACTTTATTTTCTCTCCCTTGGTCACTCACATTTCTATCATTCTCTGAACGTGAACATTGTCTCTTTCAGCCTTCTCTTCATGACTTTGTTGTGAATGAACATTGTCTCTTTCAGCCTTCTCTTCATGACTTTGTTGTGTATCTATGTCTCTTTCAGCATTCTCTTCATGACCTTGTTGTGTATCTATGTCTCTTTCAGCCTTCTCTTCATGACTTTGTTGTGTATCTATGTCTCTTTCAGCCTTCTCTTCATGACTTTGTTGTGTATGAACATTGTCTCTTTCAGCCTTCTCTTCATGACTTTGTTGTGTATCTATGTCTCTTTCAGCCTTCTTTTCATGACTTTGTTGTGTATCTGTCTCTTTCAGCTTTCTCTTCATGACTTTCATGACTTTGTTGTGTATGAACATTGTCTCTTTCAGCCTTCTCTTCATGACTTTGTTGTGTATCTATGTCTCTTTCAGCAATCTCTTCATGACTTTGTTGTGTATCTGTCTCTTTCAGCCTTCTCTTCATGACTTTGTTGTGTATCTATGTCTCTTTCAGCAATCTCTTCATGACTTTGTTGTGTATCTGTCTCTTTCAGCTTTCTCTTCATGACTTTCATGACTTTGTTGTGTATGAACATTGTCTCTTTCAGCCTTCTCTTCATGACTTTGTTGTGTATCTATGTCTCTTTCAGCCTTCTCTTCATGACTTTGTTGTGTATCTATGTCTCTTTCAGCCTTCTCTTCATGACTTTGTTGTGTATGAACATTGTCTCTTTCAGCCTTCTCTTCATGACTTTGTTGTGTATCTATGTCTCTTTCAGCCTTCTCTTCATGACTTTGTTGTGTATCTATGTCTCTTTCAGCCTTCTCTTCATGACTTTGTTGTGTATGAACATTGTCTCTTTCAGCCTTCTCTTCATGACTTTGTTGTGTATCTATGTCTCTTTCAGCCTTCTCTTCATGACTTTGTTGTGTATCTATGTCTCTTTCAGCCTTCTTTTCATGACTTTGTTGTGTATCTGTCTCTTTCAGCTTTCTCTTCATGACTTTCATGACTTTGTTGTGTATGAACATTGTCTCTTTCAGCCTTCTCTTCATGACTTTGTTGTGTATCTATGTCTCTTTCAGCAATCTCTTCATGACTTTGTTGTGTATCTGTCTCTTTCAGCCTTCTCTTCATGACTTTGTTGTGTATCTATGTCTCTTTCAGCAATCTCTTCATGACTTTGTTGTGTATCTGTCTCTTTCAGCTTTCTCTTCATGACTTTCATGACTTTGTTGTGTATGAACATTGTCTCTTTCAGCCTTCTCTTCATGACTTTGTTGTGTATCTATGTCTCTTTCAGCCTTCTCTTCATGACTTTGTTGTGTATCTATGTCTCTTTCAGCCTTCTCTTCATGACTTTGTTGTGTATGAACATTGTCTCTTTCAGCCTTCTCTTCATGACTTTGTTGTGTATCTATGTCTCTTTCAGCCTTCTCTTCATGACTTTGTTGTGTATGAACATTGTCTCTTTCAGCCTTCTCTTCATGACTTTGTAGTTTATGAACATTGGCTCTTTCAGCCTTCTCTTCATGACTCTATTGTGTATCTATAACTGCTCTAATTAACTCAACTCTGCCTCTTATCACTGATACATCAAAAGAATCTTATCTTGAACTTTTCTATTTTGTGTAGCATTCTCTGAGTGTCTGATACAATCACTGTGTGTGTTAGTGGTTGTATTATCAGCCAGGTGAGAGCTTTTGCCACAGTCTCCATCTCCATGCTCATACTTGATGTTGTTATTACATAGGCAGTAGTTCTCTCTGCAACTTTCCTACCATTTTTGTAAGTTATGAAACTCCATCCATATGTTTGTATTTCTTTTTACTGAACCATCTGTGTAGATGACTGTATCTTGTGGTGTTTTGAGTTCTGCTGGATGAAATCTTGTATCATTCCTTCAGTTCTGATGATGTCTTAGTCACAGTACTCTCTTCCTAACTGCATAACAACATTTATCAAGAACTTTCAAGGACCCATTCATTGCCTCTTCCTTCCTCTAGATCAGGTTTGATGAAAGGTATCTTCCATTTCTGCCATCCAAGACTTTCTCATTTAAGGCATCTTCCTTTTATGTTGTCTAGTGGTTGATACTAACCAACCTCTACAAAATGAATGTCATGCATAAAACTTTGTAAATAAGTAAGAACACACATGTGCATTTTCATGAAAACCTTCAGAATGAAAATCAGACAAAATCAGTTCCGTGGTTTCTTTTGATTCTGTAGTAACTATTGAACGTATTTATATTGCATAGAAAAATCACAACAGCCAAAAAAATGCTGGGTTTATGGCTACGTCCTGAATAGGATATACTACCAATTTTTTTTTAAATACCGTAAGCTGACAGCAATATCTTTTACTACCAAACTCCAGTAAATTTTTGTTGTTGCAGAATTTACCCTAAAGGTTATTCTTGTGAATTTTTATGATACAAATTTGTTCTTTATTTTTCACAGCTATCCTGCTGAGCTCAATAAAACTTCCATTCGATGAAATCCGGCGTAGAATTTTAACTGTTGATGAAGAAAAGCTGACAGCTGGAATGGTCGAGCAGTTGATTAAGGGCATTCCAGAAGCAGATGACATGAAGAAGCTGGCAGAGATGAAGAATATTTATGATGAATTAGCTGAACCAGAACAGTTTGCCGTCACAGTATGTTTATTTTCAGTTTTTGAAAGTAAATTGTTTGGGGATGTGAGTGCATTGCAGAAAAAAGTGCAGTTTTTTTAATGATAACAAATGTCATCTGTTGATGAGGTTTTGTTACTGTAATGTTATGTCTTGTGACACTTCTGTCAGATTTGCATTGCTTAAATTTTAACTGCATTTAAATTTTTCTGTGAGGCAGCTAGAGTTGTTTCTCTTAATAGAATTGTCTTTATTATCTATTTCCTTCCCAGGTTTTATTGTCTATTTCCTTCCAAGGTTTGTATGAAACATTTCTTCTTTGTTTTTACATTTTTTTTCCATTGTAATAATCTTCTACTTCCACTTCTTCTTTCTTATTTTATTAACCTTTAGAGCCCTGGATTAAAATTACAAAACACAAAAAACAACAATTAGAACATGTAGTCACGATAACTTACCCATGCCACGCGGTACTCAATTTGATAGTAAAATACGGCCGAAAATGGCTAAAGTTGCTCTAGAAATGCGTTGACAAATTCAACTGGCTTTCTCTCTCATACAATCGTAATGTTAAAGGAATTTGACCTTTAAACTGTGACGTATTCCTAGCTTCATGTAGCGGGAATTCTACGTCATATAAACTTCAACTTTTTGAAGTTATGTACTCGGGAATGGAGCGATATCGTATGGCACATGATTGCGACCACAGGCAAGGTGGGATGCACACACAAGGTGCAATGTTGCGACCATAGGGTCCTAAAGGTTAACCCTTATTTTTCTTCTCCTTTTTGTTTCTTCTTCCTTCTTTTTGTTGTTCATCCTTCATTTTTCTTGTGCTTTCTTCTTGCTCTTTTTTCTTATTTTCTTGTTCTTCTTGTCTTTTCATCATCTTCATTTTCTTCATCTTCACTCTTCCTTTTCTTCATCTTCTCTATCTTTCATCCTAATTTTTCCTTCTTTTTCATTAATTCTCTTCTTTGTTTTTCATTCTTCATTTTCATGGTGCTCATTATTCTTCCTTTGTGTTTCCTTTGTGGACTATCAGTAGAAATCAGTTTTCTACAGACCCGTGCCTGGACTGCCAATAGGAATCAACACTTTCATCTTCAGCTTGTTGGTTAAAAAATGTTGTTAGAGATTCATGGCAAACTTTCTCTTAGAGTTGAAGACTACCTACATAACACATAGAATTGCACTTTCCATTCATTTTCAGTCAAGGAACATTTAGGATTTGAAAGAAAGTTTTAGAAAAGCTACAATCAAACTCAGTTTCAGGATTAATCACTGCTTTGAATTGAAATATAAACTCTGCTGCCAGACACATGCAACAAGACTGACAAATAGGTTAATAAATGTTATCTTAGAGAAAAAAATCCAGGCATTTGAAAACAAATGCTATAGACATGTGTTACAGAGAACATTTCTTCTTCTTCTTTCGTTCACTTGAAACATGTCTATATCTGTAATTCTGTCTCCTTAATAAAACTCACTGTCTTTTGTAGTTCATACAGTGTCCCATAGAGTTTTGATTCCAGTGTTGTTTCCTCTGGCCAATATGTCTGCCTCAGCGTTTCATGCTCAGAACACTCTTGAAGTATATGTTTGGCACTCTGTGCTGCCTGTCCACATGTACACATGTTTCCATTGTGTTTTGTGCGTGGCATCCTGATTATCTGTGCGCCTTTTGGCTGGATGCCTCCGTCTTCAGCACTCTGCTTACTTGGGCAGGACTATGGTCCTGCTCGAATGGGACTGCCCGACCAGTCTTAGTTTCCAGCCCCTGATGGCTGAACTAAGCCCCATCACCACGGCACGGTGCTGGCCTTGATGGGGACAGAGAAAATAAGACCAATGTGTTTGTGCATGATATAATTAATGTATTAGCAGATCAACAAGAACCACTGTTAACAATTGTGAGACTTCGTAAATTTTGGTGGTACAGGCACATGATGTGACATTCCTCAATGATAAATACATTCTTAAAGATGCAGTGGAGGGTGGAAGAAGATGAGACGGAAAGAAGAGATAGCTGAATAATATCAAGGACTGGATGTATGGAAGTTTCCAAACTCGTCAGTACGGCAGAGGATAGAGATGCGTGATCTTTCTGCACCAAATGTCTCAATGTTACACCCCTATCGGTTATGGTTTCTTTTATTATTATTAAATATTTGTTTTTGTTTCTATTCTGAAACAGATGTCCAGTGTCAAGCGCCTTGTACCACGTCTGAACTCTATATTATTTAAAATGAAGTTTGGAGAACTAGTCTCGGACATCAAACCAGTAA
The DNA here is from genome assembly GCA_034231615.1 of Meghimatium bilineatum. Classification (NCBI taxonomy): domain Eukaryota; kingdom Metazoa; phylum Mollusca; class Gastropoda; order Stylommatophora; family Philomycidae; genus Meghimatium; species Meghimatium bilineatum. Next base: position 15,194,433 of record CM067312.1, on the reverse strand, counting down.
GTTTTTTGTGAGCAAGTTTTTTTGGGAAAGTTTTTTGCAAGCTCTTGTGCTTTTAAACTTAGTCATAATAACCACAACATTAATAATAGCAATAATAATGATTCTTTTTTCATTTCCTTGTAATGTATATATTTGCAGTGTTATTTCATGTATAAATTGGGCAGTATTTTTCATTTTTTGTTATGTACTATTGTTTAACATTCATAAGTGAATCAGAAGACCTTAAAATGTCTTAATTTACTCACTCTTGAAGTATATGCTCTGCAATTTTAATTGGTCTGGCAACTTTTACAATGATAGTAATAATAACAATAACAAATATTAATGATAACATAGCACATAACTTCGTAGCTTCAAGTGATAATCACCAGGGATCTCAGAAATAGATTCGTTTGGTAAACAATGTAAACACGGAGATCCCAGATAAAGCCCATGACCTATCAGGATCATAGGTGTGCCACAATGGAGATATTAGCACAAAAATGCATTATAGAATATTATACTGACACTCCAATGGTAGCATATCAGTAGGCAGAGTTTTACTGAAGGGCGTCCATCTCCTCTCTGAAACTTTCCTTATCTGCAAACATAACTGCCATCTCATGCTATTATACTGTCTATGTGTCTATAGCACTAAATATACTGCATAGCATAGAAAACAGTCCTCACCGGTTTGAGCAATGTGATACTATTGTGTGTAGTTTTTGCATGTTGTTGAGACCCATAGTCATACACATTTTGATGGTTGTTCTGCGAAGAGTTTCTTTTTAAAAATTGTTTTCTATTTTTTCTTGCCATCTGGTAATCATTTTAATGCTAGTAGTAGCAATCTTTTATTCTATTTTTATTTTATTCTAGGTACATGTCCAATTATAAGTCCATTGTTTTCTTCTTATTGTTATAGAAAAATATTATTCTATGTTGTCTTCTCTAATTTGTTTTTGTTCATTCTCAAACTTCCACTGGATCTCTCTTATAACATGACAATAGCCCTAAATAATTTCCAGTAGGATGTAGTCCAGAGAATGAAACTGAATTGTGTCGCCATTTCATTTTGTGCTAATTGTCCGACTTTGGTGTTGGTAACTAATATACTCAGTGTTTTTAACTTAAACTCCCTTCCCATATAATATTTAAGAGTTTTTGAAGACATTTATGTTCAAATGAATTTAATTGCTTCTCCAGTGCTTTTGTTATTTTCTAGCTTTTGCAACCATATGTTAATACAGAGATTACATTGGTGTTAAAATAATCATAGCTTTATATATTTACTTACTTATTATTGTTTATCTCCAGTTATGTGTTAGGTGGTTTAATTCACAGGATGTCAACGCAATTCAGATAGGAATCTCTTTTGTTGTATCTCCATCTTGTGTCATTTTTCTGCCTAAGTAAGAAAAGTTATCAACTGTATGAATTTTTTTCTCTGTTGAGAGTAATATTAAAATGTATAGTTGGTAAAATTTTACTGTAAGACTTTAATTACAGAGTTCAAGAAAAATAACAAATATAAGCATAATCATCTTACCTTCAATACTGAGGTCTAGTATTGCGATGTCTCAAACACTTCATATCTTTGCAAAACTAAATACAATGAAATTACTTATATGTAAATGTTTACAGTAGAACTTTGAGTGTTGATACTTCTTTCCAGGATTTGGTGTCTGCCACAGAAGCTCTTGATGAAGTTAAAAACAGTCGGAAGTTTGCCAGACTTTTGGAACTGTTGCTTCTTATGGGCAATTATCTTAATGCTGGTTCCCGAAACGCTCAATCCATTGGTTTTGATATCAGCTTTTTGACTAAGGTATAATTTTATTTTGACCGTGTACTGATTTTTCTCCATACCTGTTTGCTGTGTTTAAGACATTTCAACTTTGGTAAGCAAGCAACTAAAAGGCTAGACAGTGTCAATTCTGAAAGGCTGGAAGTCTCATACGCTGACTCATTGTTGGTTTCATATCTTATTTACTAGTGATTTCTTATAATATATAAATATTTTAAGTAGGTTACCATTGTTTTCTGAGTGGTCCAGATGCACTGTGCGCCATTCTGTCACAGATTGACACACTGATTCATGGGTGACCATAATGTTGAGTCAGCTTCCAAATTGTATGCATTAGATCTGTAAGTAATTCTGAAAATTATAATGACTTCATCAATTTCCACATTTGCAACAAATTCTCATCATGTCCAGCAAGTAAATACTGGGGTAGCACTTCATTATAAAGAGATCTGCAAATTAGATTTCAAAGTGTTTGAATATGAAGAAGAGCTGAGAGGAGACTGCTGAAGTATAAGTTCAGCCAAAATCAGGATTTGAACATTTGTCCAAGAACTGATGAGCCAGATTCAGTCAACCAGCTGTTATATAGCCCTACCAGTGGAAGTAACAACTCATTAAAAAAAATCTCTATAGTATGAATTCATTGTCTCTTCAGATCAAGAGAATGACACAGTTTCTCTTGGTTGCTTATCCAGCAGTCCATCGGTTCATGCCATTTGACCCAACAATTCTCTTCAGATCAACAGGATGTCACATTGTCTCTTCAGATCAGCAGGATGTCACATTGTCTCTTCAGATCAACAGGATGTCACATTGTCTCTTCAGATCAACAGGATGTCACATTGTCTCTTCAGATCAACAGGATGTCACATTGTCTCTTCAGATCAACAGGATGTCACATTGTCTCTTCAGATCAACAGGATGTCACATTGTCTCTTCAGATCAACAGGATGTCACATTGTCTCTTCAGATCAACAGGATGTCACATTGTCTCTTCAGATCAACAGGATGTCACATTGTCTCTTCAGATCAACAGGATGTCACATTGTCTCTTCAGATCAACAGGATGTCACATTGTCTCTTCAGATCAACAGGATGTCACATTGTCTCTTCAGATCAACAGGATGTCACATTGTCTCTTCAGATCAACAGGATGTCACATTGTCTCTTCAGATCAACAGGATGTCACATTGTCTCTAAAGTTTGTCAGAACCTCTTTGTTCGTTCTCTTCTCTTTCCATTATATTCTCCCTATTCTTCTATATATCCACACCTAAAAGGCATCAATTCTGTATTTTAGCTGTTTGTTCATTATGCATGTTTCTGAACATGCATAATAAATGTAAACATACATAAATGTAGAATAGATGTTGTATTTTATAATTCACATTTTTAGTTTTTTATGATTTGTTTAGATGTTAATATTTTCCTCATGTCATTGAAAGTGTTTTTAACCATTCCTATTCTTCGTTTACATGTGTGGTTGTGTCTGTGGGTCTCACCAATGGCCCACTAGACAAACTACCCATGCAACAGAAAACTTTAGTGGATGATGTGCCGTTATATTGAAGTTATCTTTTTAGAGAAGCTTCATGGCACGTCATCTATACAATTATGCTTTTATATTGTTGTTGAAATGTGTTTCATGTTTACCTGAATATATATATGTATGCACCCTCTGTGTGGAGCCAGAGATGTACTGTGTAGCACTGGGGAGGAGGAAACTGACATCACTGTTTTTCCTGTGGCAGAAGCCCATCATAGAGGCACAGTGACTCAGGACGTGACAATCCTTTTGACATGAACATTTGGTTGCATGCCTGGAGCAATAGAGAAGTTCGGCATAACCAGTAGTCAATTGGTGGCGGGGAATGAACACAGTGAACCCTATCTTGGATACAGTGGCTAGGAGCAGTGCATAGGTTGAAACCTACCTTCCTGGGGGTGTGATAGTTATTCTCTGGCTCTGTCCCGGGGTGGGCAGAAATCCACAGACTTCCCAGCAATATAATGCCATTTAATGGCATTAGGTCAAAAGGCATGAGCCCATAGACCGCTGGATCAGCAACCAACCAACCAACCAACCATTCTTCTTTTAACTTCTGTTTAAACGGGCACATAATCATATTAAATCAGTCTGATTGTAGACTCTCGCAGAGAATTGTGACGTCCTGCATTAGCTACACAATGGCAGTTAGGACCATGGTCAGGGATGGAATTTATCTGGTTCCCTCATCATGATGTGCAATTCTGGGTTCTCTATACATTGCACCATCTTTTTATTCTTCTACATTCATAATTTACAGTCATGTTATATTGTCAGGCCTGTCATCAGGGGGTCTGCTGTCTTCTCAAGGTCAAAGCGGCTGCCTCATAGCTTTAGCCTCAAATCTGTATCCTCTGGCCATGTATGCTGTCTCTGCTCTTTGTATGTTGGGCAGTCTGTTGAAGAGTCTTGGTTCTGGATCCACATGGATATTCATCTGTGTATGAGGTCCTCATTTGGTAAAGCTGACCCAACAGTCTTCAGTGGTCTGTTCTAAAGCAAAATAGTGTGGTCTGTTGCTATCTTTGGAGATGATATATTGCATCGGGTAGTCATTTACTTCCAATTGTTACCATGAAGGGAAGTATAATCTTTTATTGTAATTTTTAATAAATATAAAATTAAGAGAATGCTGTGAAGTTTCCACAAGAGGAAAACCTCAGTATATTGGCATGTCTTTTACTTCGGGTTACTGTTGAATAATTGGTGGTATGATAGTTTGTAAGACTTTCTGCATGTAGCTAAAGAATGATAGTTCAACCCTAAAATAGTGAAAATTTAAATTCCTTGTTCATTTGTTTCACTTTTTCCACTGTATAATTTATCATCTTTTTAGCTTGAAGGCACTAAAAGTCAAGATGGTACTATAACCATGCTCCATTACCTTGCACAAGTTCTAGAAGACAAATATCCAGATGTTCTTGGGTTTTTAGATGAGATATCACATGTGGATAAGGCAGCACGAGGTATGGCTGATTTTATGTAAAATATAGTCCAAAATTGATTTCATCGTTTATTTCATGCAATCATCATCATTAAGTGCCGTCTCCACAACGAAGGTTGGCTGCAACGTATCTCCAACATCTCCTGTCTCTTGTCTTGTTGGTGCACTCTGCTAGACTCTAACCTGTCCATCGTGTGATGTTACTCTCCCACTTGTATCTCTGCCTACCTCTTGCTCGCTTCCCTTTGACTTTACCCTCAAGTAAGGTCTTCAATAAGGTGTCATGTCTTTTAATGTGTCCAAAGTATTTTATTTGCCTGATTTTTATTTCTCTTAGTAGTTCTTTCTTCTTATTAAGTGTCTTTAGCACCTCTTTATTATGTTTTTTTCTCTTTCCATGGTGTTCTCCCTATTCTTCTATATACCCACATCTCAAAGGCATCAATTTTGTCTTCTAATTGTTTATTTAGTGTCCATGTTTCTGAGCCATACATTAATATGGAATAGATATAGCATTTTATAATTCTCATTTTTAACTTGTTTGTAATTTGTTTAGATATTAATAATTTCCTCATGTCTCTGAAGGTAATTTCATGCAATAGGTGAAGCATTTAGACTTTGATTGGGGGGGGGGGGGGATTCAGTATAGTGTGGCATGAGTAGGACAGTACACCTGTGGGGCCGAACAAGAAGTAGATTTAACCAGTGAGTCACAGGAATTAATAGCATACATGCTCTTCAGAACATTGGCTGTAGAAGACTGAGAGCATATGAGTTTCTCCAAAGTGCATTAATGTTGGTTCATAACCAATAACCTTTCTGGTTAGTTGTCAGATCATTTTCATGGCACTCTGGACATGTCAGTATGTGCTCCCCCCTCAGCATGTGATGACTGTTCTGTTTCTGTGTTTGTTTGATAACTTTCATGTTGATACCTAAATACTGTTTGTTTCTGTAATCTCCAAGCCCTTCCCAAAAAATGTAGATGTTAACCGGTTTTGATTATACAATGTCACAAAGAAAATGGTTTGAGAAAAATGTTCTTGAGATCCCTGGTAAATTAACAAACGTATTAACATTGTAATATACTCACTTACCAATCTGATTGAAGTTGTCTTATATGGTATAAGCTGAACAGCTTGCACAGAACCGAGAGGTTACAGAGTGGCAGTGAGGACAGCATTCTGTAAAGGACACATCACATATATAGATAGAAATATGGTAGAAAGTATTGCCTTGTATATTTTCTTCCTTTTTGTCTTTCTTTTTCAAACTTCTATTGGATCTCTCTTGTAGCAGGACAATGGTCTTATTAGATTTCCAGCAGAATGTTGTCCAGAGAACGGAAATGTGTTCTGTCATCATTTTATTTGTGTCAATGATTAGACACATCCAGCTTCAGCTGTGGTAACTAATACAACCAATGTTTTTACCACTTCTACTGAACGGTGGAAGTCTGTACGCATATCGCTATTAGGCCAGAAGTATGACAGAAATGGTTCCCATACTACAAGCTCATGACCAACTTCAACAATCAAACTTGTTTGACCTTTCTGCCACTGTGTATGCATCGCTATCGGTATAGCCACAGACGTTATGTATGGTGTTTGCTTGTTTGTTTATTAACGTTCGCTCTCTGATAACCAGCACGAAAATTTTTATGATTTCCTCTGGGGAGCATAAAGTGCTGCCGCTTGCAGTGAAGCTTTCTGACCCAGCCCATCTGTTTTCGCCTTGTACAGTATAAAATATACCTGCCATATATCAAATGAAAAATATTATAGTATATTGCATTAATCTCATGACCACAATACAGAATCTTTTCAAATAATTATTTATATTTTTGTGTGTGCCTCTAGTGTCTTCCGAAACAATACAGAAGAACATTAACTCCATGGGCAAGCAGCTGAAAGATTTGGAACTGGATGTGAAGAATCTGGGCAAATCAAATGATCCTGATGACAAGTTTGCTGACATTATGAAAATATCCTTTTTTTTTAAAATTTTGCAAGAAATTTTGTATAACTCTTGTTCACTCTGTCATGGAGAATGGTTATGTTGTTTAAGATGACATACTTGCAGAATAAGATCTATATTTTTTCATGCTGGTATTTTTTATGTGAGTAAAGTAAAGTTAACCCATAGCATTTATTAACGCTGTAGGGGTGTGAGATGTTAACAATCTCACATTTCAGTGGCTTTGCTATATGAGGGCGGTGCCATCTTTTCTCCCTCGCAGTCTTTACTTCTCGGATTAATCCGGTACCCAATAAAGACTGGGTTGACCCAGAAGCCATTGTGATCTTAAATCATTTCCTCCATAACTGGGGAATGAACCCAGGACCACTCACTATGCGGAAGCCAGTCTGCTAACCACTGAGCTATGCTGACCCCCTTTTATATTTATTGTTCATGTAACAGAAGACATATAACATGTTCCAAGTCATGATCCACTATTTGTTTATGTAACAAAAGACATAGAATATTTTCCAAGTCATGCTCGCCTATTTATTTATGTAACAAAAGACATAGAACATTTTCCAAGTCATGATCCACTATTTGTTTATGTAATAATATAAGACACTAATTTATTAAGTCTTATATTTCTGCTAGGTCTTAACTCTCAGCTTGGAATTTTCCTTAACTGGTTTTCAGAGTTTCTTGAAAGAAGCACAGCAACAACATGAACTGTTGAGTGCTATGTATAAAAAGTTGGAAACTCTTTATGACAGTACATCCAAATACTTTGCCTTTGATTCTAAGAAGTACACCATGGAGGAGTTCTTCGGTGATATGAAAACATTCAAGGATGGTTTGCAAGTGAGTTTCAAGTGTGTTTCTATCTTAATCTTTTGGTTGAGACTTCAATGTATTTTCTATATTTGCACAGTTTTCCATTCTATTTTCTATTCATCTGAGAAAATGTCACATACAATGATTACTTTGTATTTCGTCTTTGTCTTTAGACTTTGTTTGCACATGTTGCCAGAGCCCAAAAGGAGAACACTGAATAGTAATTCTGTGACGCTAAACAAACAAACAGAAGACACAATCAATGCCTTTGTTATGTTGATATATAGAAGAATTGAGAGAGCATCATGAAAAGAAGAAAACAAAGAGGTTCTAGCAACACTTAATATGAAGAAAGAATTATTAAGAGAAGTAAAGATCAGGCAAATAAAATATTTTGGATACATTAACCTTTAGCATGCCGTGTTTACAAACCGGGTGGTGCATACTGCTGGAATTGTGTCATGTCTTGACCCCGATGGTGGAATCCACCGCCAGATTCGGTAAACCCGAAAAGAAACTTTTTGACAGAATGTTTTTGCAACATTGAGAAGAGAATTTATCTAACTTCCTGTTTCTATTGTCAAAATGATGAAAGATGATTGTGTTTGATTATGGAATGGAAATCCAAGCATTCTTTAAGCATTGGCTTTGCGGCGAAGCGACATGACAGTGAATCGAGTTTATTATACTTTTCTATCATTGATTTATTCAGTGAAATCATTATTTATTCCGAATTCCATGTGGAAATCTTGAGAGGTAAGTATTTCAATTTGTTTAATTAAAATAGACCACGAGGTTATCACTATGTAAAATATATAATATTTAACAGCTTTCGATCGATCAAAAATACGGTAGGCCTAGATCTAGATAGGTCTAAATCTGCCTTTATCACTTTCTCACATGTCTCGTATCACACGCATACAAACAAAACTAACACCAATATATGCAGAATTTAATTCTTTATTTATATGTGCAAATATTATTTAAATATCTGTAACAAAAAAGTTATCGCTATTTCAAAACAGCCACTAACATTTGCATAACATTTCTGAAAACTGATTCCGCGGCAGAAGAGAAATTGCGTAATTGTAAATACAGCATGCCTAAGGTTACAAGACATGACACCTGTTTACAGACCATACTTGAGGGTAAAATCGAAGGGAAGAAAGCAAGAGGTAGACAAAGATACAAGTGGGAGAGTAAGATCACAAGATGGACTAGCAGAGTGCACCACCAAAACAAGAGACAGGATGTTGGAGGTCTGTTGCAGCCAACTTTTGTTGTGGAGATGGCACTTGATGATGATGAAGGTGGTTTTATCATAGGGTTGAATATGCCAACCCACAGAAGGCCAAAATGGCCCCAAAATGTCTTGCTGAAGACTCAGAAGATGTGTCAGGTCCAAAGGGAGAAATATATGCAGCCAATAAGTAAACTGTTACATTACTCATTTGGCCTCCAGGCTACATTGTGCTAACCAGAAAGTGTATGCATATGAACATAGAAGAAGCCTATTGATAGCATGTGTATTATTCATACCATCATGCAGTTAGTACTCTAGTTCTCTGTATGTTTGAACTGATTGTTCTGTCCTCTACAATGTGCACAACAGCATAGTATTGCTTCATCTTCTGCATTCGTTCTCAAGTTCCTACAGATTAGCTGGATGTAGTCTGAAGAACAGATTGTGTTGTGTCATCATTTACAGCTTGTCAGCTTGGATGTAATATCTGTACCTTTTGCCCTGACATATCCAACTGCAGCATAGCTTCTGGGTCATTTTGACCCCTATGAGATATGACAGCCAAGCCCATAAAGTTGTTTTTCCCAAACAAAATTATTAAGAGATACTAAAAAATGAAGTGATTAATTTTTGTTTAATATGAAAAAACTATGCTTCTTACCAAGTTATATCTACCTTCATAATAGTGTTGTTGTTAATATGAAAAACTATGCTCCTTACCAAAGTTATATCTGCCTTCATAATAGTGTTGTTGTTAATATGAAAAACTATGCTTCTTACCAAGTTATATCTACCTTCATAATAGTGTTGTTGTTAATATGAAAAACTATGCTCCTTACCAAAGTTATATCTACCTTCATAATAGTGTTGTTGTTAATATGAAAAACTATGCTTCTTACCAAGTTATATCTACCTTCATAATAGTGTTGTTGTTAATATGAAAAACTATGCTCCTTACCAAAGTTATATCTACCTTCATAATAGTGTTGTTGTTAATATGAAAAACTATGCTCCTTACCAAAGTTATATCTACCTTCATAATAGTGTTGTTTTTAATATGAAAAACTATGCTCCTTACCAAAGTTATATCTACCTGCATAATAGTGTTGTTGTTAATATGAAAAACTATGCTCCTTACCAAGTTATATCTGCCTTCATAATAGTGTTGTTGTTAATATGAAAAACTATGCTCCTTACCAAGTTATATCTGCCTTCATAATAGTGTTGTTGTTAATATGAAAAACTATGCTCCTTACCAAAGTTATATCTACCTTCATAATAGTGTTGTTTTTAATATGAAAAACTATGCTCCTTACCAAAGTTATATCTACCTTCATAATAGTGTTGTTGTTAATATGAAAAACTATGCTCCTTACCAAGTTATATCTACCTTCATAATAGTGTTGTTGTTAATATGAAAAACTATGCTCCTTACCAAGTTATATCTACCTTCATAATAGTGTTGTTTTTAATATGAAAAACTATGCTCCTTACCAAAGTTATATCTACCTTCATAATAGTGTTGTTGTTAATATGAAAAACTATGCTCCTTACCAAGTTATATCTACCTTCATAATAGTGTTGTTGTTAATATGAAAAACTATGCTCCTCACCAAAGTTGCCACCATGATAATTTTGTTGTTTACCATCACTCTCGAACTCCCATGGAACTCTCTTGAACAATGATCCTACTAGACTTGCAGCAGGATGTAGCCCAGGGAACTGAGACACATTGTCACCATTTAATTTGTGCTTAACAGCCTGAAACTTCGATGATAAAGGCTCTCCTGATGGTGATTAACCCTTAGACACCTCGCATAAGCTTACCCATTCCTCTATCTTACTGTCATTGACGATATAACCCTTTGTTTTTTTTATTTCCCTTATTGCTAAAAACAATTTCATTCTAAAATTGCAGATCATCATTACGCATCAATCATTCCATCCATACGGTATATATTTTTTTCTGGTGATGATGAAAAGCAAGTACAGTGGAAACTCTCTTATTTTTGTAAATCGAAAAGGAATCAGCTCAGGAAGAAAGTCAATGTGGAAAACATTTAGTACAGCTGGGTTCAGTTATTGATAACAGTGTAGCAGCTACAGGGTTAAATAACATTTTCACTATGAAGTTCTTAGATATTTGTTCTTAGTTGAGAATTATTAATCTTGTAGAAAATATTGTTCCTAATATGTTGTTTTTTTTTAAAATTACCAACTATGTTGCATGTATGACCCAATGGAAGTGACACAAATTTGTGCATGAAAATAGATACTCAAAAATGTATGAGTTCGGGGAAAATATAAATCATAGTCATATCTACTGTTAAGTTTTCAACTGCAAACGTTTTCATAGATGAAAGGATTGAGCACATATGGGAGAGACCTCAGTGTTGATACATCGATTCTTAAATAGTTTTGCAGATTGTCTGCTGTTTAGTATCATATTTGCAATTGTTCTAACACTCATTCTCATGGTATACAATTTTAATATAGAAAGCTCTCAAGGAAAATGCTAAAATGAGGGAGACACAAGAGAAAATTAGGAGAGCCAAAGAAGCCAAAGAAAAAGCTGAGAGGGAGAAGAAAGAGAAGAAACTCAGACAGGCAGCAATATTGGATATGACAACAGGTATTTACTAAGTTATTGAACCAAAATTATTGTAATGCTGCTTTCATTTAGGATCAAAATCATAGCAAGACTGTTTTCATTTGAATCAAAATTATTGAAAGACTGTTTTCATTTAGGATCAAAGTCATTACAAGACTTTTTTCCATTCAGGATCAAAATCAATTCAAGACTGTTTTAATTTAGGATCAATATCATTATAGGGCTGTTTTAAATTTAGGTACAATCGTTGCAATGATGTTTTAATTTATAATCACAGGTGTTGCAAGACTTTTAGTTTAGGGTCAAAATCATTGCCGGGCTTTTAATTTAGGATCAAAATCGTTACAGGGCAGTTTTCATTTAGGATAAATAACATTGCAGGGCTCTTTTAATTCAGGATCCAAATAATTCAATGATGTTTTAATTTACGATCACAAGTTTTGCAAGACTTTTCTTTTTTAGTCAAAATCATTGCAGGGCTGTTTTCATTTAGGATCAAAATCATTGCAGGGCTGTTGTGATTTAAGAGCACATTCATTGCAGGCTGTTTTCATTTAGGAGCAAAATAATTATGGTGATCCAGAAGAAAAGAGTGTGATGTCATCCTGATAAGAATGATAGTTTGGCATGACAGACATGAAGGCAAAAGAAGAATTATTATTACACATCTGCTTTTTTTAAAGATAAAAATCATTATAATGCTGTTTGCTTTTTGGAGTAAAATCATTATAGGGCCTCTCGTCGTTTGCTTTTTGGAGCATAATAACTACTGTATATAGTCCTTTGCTTTTTGGAGAAAAATCATACTACTGTTTTCTGTTTAATTAAAATCAATGTCAAAGTTGGCTGTGTCAATTATCACAAATGAAATGGCAACACAGCGCAATTTCATCCTTTGGGCTACATCTGTTGGAAATTTAGTAGTAATAATAATTTAGTTCTGCCATATGTCTTGTCTCAATTTCTTACTTTTGTCTTACTTATACACCCGCTGCCTAACAGGAATCCCTTAGGCTCAGGGAATAAACTCCCTACAGAAATTAATATTGGTGGTGTTTTAAACTTCTTTTGGTATCACCTGTAATTCTGCTTATTTCCAAATGTATTGGAATTGCTTTTCCCTTGAAACTAATCAGCAGAGCCTAGCGCAAATGGGCAAGGCACTTTCTCCATAAAATCTGCCCAGGTAAGAACTCATGTGTGAAACGTAGAGACTGTGTCTCTGCAGTCTACACTGACCTGCTTCCTGACCATCTGTAGAAGGCTGTTATCATCATCTGTCATGTAGTCGGGTACAGAGGTGTTCTTACTCATCACATTTTGTTGTGAATGTGTTCTTGATAAAGGTTTTTTGGTTGAAACCTCAATTTTTTTGTGTTATCGTGTATTTCCAGAGATTAGCAAAACTTCATCACCTTCATCATTGTTTTCTAGTTTCATCTGAAGTATTTAAAATACTTCATATATATAGTATATATAAAATATTTTAAATACTATAAAATACTAAGTATTAAAGTACATTTCCGCTGGTTTCAGATGACAACCAAGAAGGAGTTATGGATAACCTGTTGGAGGCTCTGAAAACTGGTTCTGCCTTTAACATGAACAGAGAGAAGAGAGACGGAAAGAAAAGAACACCACGAGCTGCTGGAGGTATGTCAATCATACGTTTAAGATTTAAGAGATTCATTAATTCTCCAATCTTTGTTAAGCTGACAGTTATTGGAGAAGTATTGATTCATCCATTATTCATTTTGAGATGCACTGATTCATTATTATTAGTTCAGAGATAACATCTCTAATTTTTTTTAAATTCTGTATTAAAGGTTATCTTGACTTCCTGTTTACTTATATGTACATCTGGGTCAACAAATATAATCAATGTTTTTTGTAACACCTGAAAACTTAATTATTTTATGTAAAGGTTTTATTGAATGGAAACAAATTTCTAGTTGTAAGATATGTACTTGAGGTTTCAGTGAGGGATGGTTATTTAGTTCTTCTTCGGCGATCATTACTCAGTCAGGTTGAGACTCCGGATTCTATGATATAGGCTGCTGTCTGTTTTAGAGTGTCCACTGTGCCATACAGTTTCTCTTCAACACTGATTGGGGTGAGCCATGTCTTGTTTCTCAGGTCTGCATACTGGGGACATTCTTGTAGGATATGTTCTGCTGTCATATTCACAAGGCTGCAATGGCAGAGCCCAGTTGTACCTATTTTGAATTTGGTGTACAAATGATGTCTCATTTTGTTGTGACTAGTTCTGAGGTGCATCAGGATAACCTGGTCTCTTCGTGAGTGGTGTAGTCAGGATCCAATTAGTTCCTATCTCTCTAGTTGGCCTACATGCAAAACATACTGTCTTTGGGGGTGGGGGGGTTAAACTTAGTGAGAGTCAAGGACTATGGGAAAATGATCTGAAATAAAATCTCCGTTGTCTTGCGGGTTAATATGGAATATGGTATCATACTTAATATGGTTCAATCACATATCATGTGCCTACCTACTTTTGATTTTTTCCCTTGGTTCTATAAAATTATTATTTTATATAGAATTTTCTATATAATCTTAATTTATTTAGAATGGTTGTATGAGTGGGTTAGGAGAATTGTGTCAGTGGAAACAGAATGGGTTAGGAAGAGTTACTATGAAAAACAAAATGTATTACTGTTGTCTGATAAATAGAACCTGGAAAAAAGAAGAAAACAGTTTATGTTATATTTCATATCACATCCCTCAATTAGTTTTGAGAGATACTGGAGAAAATAAACATGTGCACCCCCCCCATAACCTCAGTGTGTTCCCACCCATACAACCCTTCTAACCCACTCATACAACCATCCTAAATAAGTAAATTATTAATTATTAATTAATGAAATAAGAATTTTATAGAACAAAGGGAAATAAAAATAATCAAAAGTAGGTAAACATATGATATGTGATTGTACCCTTAATACATTACTATACTTTTCTATTTAAAATTCTTAAGGAAGGATCCAAACACATTTTTAGCTAGTAGTTCTTAGACATCTGGCATCTATCACAGACTTAGGACCTTGACTTAGGAGCATGGTAGTGTAATGTCTGAGTCACTCACTTGCTGACCAAGTGACCAAGATTTCGATTTCACTTGTCACATGTTTCTCATATATTAAATAACTGCTGTGGACCACCCAGCCACCAGAAAATTGGTACAAGGGTTGATACTCTGGGAAAGTCAAGGAATGTCACCATCTCCAGTGCTGAAGCCAACACTAGTCAAGCAGTTGTGGATCAACCATTTATTGTAAAAATTGTGTACAGCTATGATACTGGTTATACTCAACTTATTTTTATCATTATCATCTGCAAGCATAGGAATTTGACAATTCTTTGTAGTAAACAGTAGGTTTAGAGGGAATTTGTGCAAATTGTACAAGGTACATTTCACATACTAACTGCCTAAGCACAGCAGAAAACAAGAACCTGTTAGCTTCAGAACATGGAATGCCAGAACTATGTGCCTCAGACTTTATAACATAAGCCTGATGGAAATGAATGATATAAAGAAAACAACTCCTATTGACAAAAAATTCATGGTGATGCATGTGGATGTTGATAGATGGTTAAAAAATGACTTTATATTACTATCTTTGATGATCGCTGAAGATATTGCTATCTTTGGACAACAAGCACTCCCACCATAGACTTGGTTGTACTTAGACATCCTGAAATGACAGAAATTGAAGTTCAATCCAAAGAGGTAGAATTTGTGAAACCATCCATAGACTCCCATGAGAAGGTACTATGAAAAGACAAAATTACTGCTGAGGTCCTTCTGGAGAACAAAGATATTGATGATTTTAAAATATTGGATCACCCGACTAGAAAGCCAGTACACTAAACACTGAAATATTGCTGCCCCATTATTATATTAGTTGTCATCACATTTCATACTTGGGTCATATTTGGCAGAGTTTTTACAATTATTTCATAGCATGGATTTCATGTTCCTTAAAGACAAATATCATATAATTTTACATGCAAGACACAGGTAAGTTGTAGAGCAAGAGGGGTAAGAGAAAACCAAGAGAGAAGATGCTAGACAACCTGGTATTGTGGCATGGAGAGAGCATCAGTATTGGAAATTAGTGACTGCACATCAAACAGAAGTCTCTGGAAAGACATGATATGTCACATGGCATGAACTATAAGAAGAAGAACTTTATATCCTAAGATTTATTCTCTTTTGTTCATTCTCTAATGTGTTGGTTAGCGGGATGTGGACTAGGAACAGAATACATTACACAACTTGGCTGCGATATCTACATTTTGTCTTAGCAAATCTTCAGCACACCATTATATGATACAGAGTTGTCTTTCCTTTCGATCCCTACTCCTTGACCAGCTTGTATTTTTGTCTATCTATCTATTCGCTAAACCCTTTGTTGCCTTTCAGCGTCAAGGATATAAGAGTTTTTTGGAGATGGCCCTCATATGTACTTTTGTATATTTTGGAATTTGTCACCCCTTTTATTTCGGGGGCATGTTTTTGTCGTTAGCCTCTAGGTCTGCCTTCACTGTATCTGTGTAGCATAGCTTGCTGTGGTATGCTGTCTGATGGTAGTCTGCTGATGTGTGAAAACGATTTGATCTGTTGTCTCTTAATATATTCCAAGATTGGGGCAGTGCCGGTTTTTTGTATACTTTCCTCATTCTGTCTCTTAGCGATATTCTCAGGATTCTGCATAAGCATGCTATTTCAGCTGTCATAAGTTTATGTTTGTCTTGTGTTGTTGTCCATGTTTGGCATTGGTAGCACAGCATTGACATAATAATAGTTTTTAATAGTGTGTTTAAATCTACATTTTGTTTCTGAAGATTGGTGTCATTTGCCCTTTGGTTTGCTTTACTACATCTGTTGTATATTTCTTTGCTGCTCTTGCTGTCTGTTGTTATATTACTTCCTAGGTATGTGAATTCTGTCACTTGTTTTAAGTCATTTCCAATATATATAGGTGTTTCTTTCTGTTCTTCCTATCCTAATTACTTCAGTCTTTTCTATATTTATCTTCATGTTAAAGGTTTGGCATGTTTGATGTAATCTGTCTATTTGTCTTTGTAGTTTCTCTTCTGATGTTACTAGTGCTTGTTCATCTGCAAATAGCAATTCGTTTAAGTTATCCTTCAAATTGTTTCCTTCCGTTGTCTTTGCTACTTTGCAGATGTGGTCTATGTATGTTATGAACAATAGAGGGGATAGTACACATCCCTGTCTCACTACCGAGTGAATTTGGAAATTACCGGATGTACCTGTGCTAATTCTTACTGCGCATTATCCCTATTGGCATATATGCTCTGATATAGGCTTCTCAGATGTTGGGGAACTCCATATGTCTGTAGTATTAGCCACAGTTATGCTCTATCCACTCTGTCAAAAGCTTTCTCTTGATCTATGGAAGCCAAATATAAGTCTTGGTTATGTTCTGTCTCTCTTTCTAAAATTTGTTTGTGGTCTGTATTGATTCTGTACAGCTTTTATTTTTCTGAAAGCCCAATTATGTGTTGCATGAACTGTTGTTGAGCTGTGGTTCTATATATTCATGCATCCTTCTCTCTAGTATCTTGCTATAGATTTTTCATATGTGGCTTAAGAGTGATATGCCTCTATACTTACTGCCTTTTTTTTCTTCCAGATGGGAACAATCACCGCTGTATTCCACTCCTGTGGTGGCTTTTGTGTCTTCCATATCACATTGATTTAGGATTTCAGAATGTATGGTTCTAGGTCTTCTTCATTTTTTTGTGTCCATCATGTAAAGATCAAATAGGATCATAGCATCTCTGATTAGTTGACTCAGTACTAGCAATCCGGTACAGGTTATTGACCACTACCTGATGTGCTACTCAGATTATTGAACCCACTTACACATTTGTCATTAGTTTCATACAAGAAAATATTGACATAATATTTGCCTACTAAGAGTTATATTAAATAAATGCAGCAGTTCAACAGTGGAGAGTATCTAGAAAGTCACAGGTAAATCAAACACCATCTACCGTGGTCAGCATAGGGCATATCATCTACAAACTCATAATAAAGGGCATAACTCAAACTGAATTTCATAAAGTCAATACAACACATGGCCATCATCACTTGTGATGAATAAACAACATATGTATGTTTTTAAACCAACATTGTTACATGTCATATAGTGGTATTGTTTTTGTGTTATTTTGAGAAAGAAAAAAATGTTCTTTCACTTGCGTTCAGCAAGATATAAAACTATTTGACATAGTATACTGTATTCATATCTTTATCAAGTAGTTGACATGGTTTAATGTACTCATCTCTTTATCATGTATTGTGGACACTTTTAAAAATATTAATCCATATATAATACCTGAATGTTCTCCCCTAAAATAGCTGACCGACTTTTGACTCGCTCTCGAGTGTGGAAAACAAACAAAATGGATGATGAGGTGACCTTTAGAAATAGCATGGTTACATGACAAATCATTAGAAAACATGTCATGTGATTCTTACTGTACCCCTGCTTGATTGTACATGTTTTTTTAAAGCATGGTCGTAACTCACTCTGCGATCATTTATTGTGATGTAGTCAGCACCGTATATTATTGCCTGAAGAATGCTTTGTTGTAGTATCATGTATTATATATTCTTCTTCATTGATCCCGTTATTTATTATATATAACTTGGTTATCTTTACAAGTGGTTCTCAACCTTCGTGGCCAGGGATAGTTCTGGGAAGAAGTTTCTTCCATGTTTCCCCCTGATACTAAAAATAAAGTTGTTGACTTTCTCACAAGTCACCAACGCTTTTTAATTTTATTTTGGATATTTAGTGTTCAAGTAGTTACCTATCTGTGGCGTGCAAATTGCAAAATTTTTATCTGTGTCCCCCTGCAAGTCTCTATGGTCCCCAGTGTGGGCTCTATGACCCATGTTGAGTGAGAATCATTGATCTATACAATATTTTATATGTTTCTAATGATCTCAAGAGTGGACCAATGTTGAGAACCACTGATCAATATAATGTTTTATGTTTCTATCACTGTACATGATTTTCTTTGGGTTAAAGGGCATGAGACCAATGACTTCTGGGTCAGCAACCAGCACTGTACATTATTTCCTGAAGAATGTTATGTTGTTGTATCATTTATATTATACTACTGGAACATTACCATCTTTAAGATGATATTATTTAGTGGTGCTTAAGAAGGGGTATAAACTATACTCCATGTTGATGGGTGTAGCTAACAAGTGCAAAACGTCTTCTTTATGGGGAGTCTTAGTCTTCTACATGGGGAATCTTAGTCTTCTACATGGGGAATCTTAGTCTTCTACATGGGGAATCTTAGTCTTCTACATGGGGAATCTTAGTCTTCTACATGGGGAATCTTAGTCTTCTACATGGGGAATCTTAGTCTTCTACATGGGGAATCTTAATTTTTTACAGTGGGAATCTTAGCCTTCTACCTGGGGAATTTTAGTTTTTTACAGTGGGAATCTTAGTCTTCTACCTGGGGAATTTTAGTTTTTTACAATGGGAATCTTAGTATTCTACCTGGGGAATTTTAGTTTTTTACAGTGGGAATCTTAGTGTTCTACCTGGGGAATTTTAGTTTTTTACAATGGGAATCTTAGTATTCTACCTGGGGAATTTTAGTTTTTTACAGTGGGAATCTTAGTATTCTACCTGGGGAATTTTAGTTTTTTACAGTGGGAATCTTAGTGTTCTACCTGGGGAATTTTAGTTTTTTACAATGGGAATCTTAGTCTTCTACCTGGGGAATTTTAGTTTTTTACAGTGGGAATCTTAGTCTTCTACCTGGGGAATTTTAGTTTTTTACAATGGGAATCTTAGTCTTCTACCTGGGGAATTTTAGTTTTTTACAATGGGAATCTTAGTCTTCTACATGGGGAATCTTAATTTTTTACAGTGGGAATCTTAGTTTTTTACAGTGGGAATCTTAGTATTCTACCTGGGGAACTTTAGTTTTTTACAGTGGGAATCTTAGTCTTCTACATGGGGAATTTTAGTTTTTTACAGTGGGAATCTTAGTCTTCTACCTGGGGAATTTTATTTTTTTACAGTGGGAATCTTAGTCTTCTACCTGGGGAATTTTAGTTTTTTACAATGGGAATCTTAGTATTCTACATGGGGAATCTTAATTTTTTACAGTGGGAATCTTAGTTTTTTACAATGGGAATCTTAGTATTCTACGTGGGGAATTTTAGTTTTTTACAGTGGGAATCTTAGTCTTCTACATGGGGAATCTTAATTTTTTACAGTGGGAATCTTAGTTTTTTACAGTGGGAATCTTAGTATTCTACCTGGGGAATTTTAGTTTTTTACAGTGGGAATCTTAGTCTTCTACCTGGGGAATTTTAGTTTTTTACAATGGGAATCTTAGTCTTCTACATGGAGAATCTTAGTTTTTTACAGTGGGAATCTTAGTATTCTACATGGGGAATCTTAGTTTTTTTCACAGTGGGAATCTTAGTATTCTACATGGGGAATCTTAGGAGCACTTGTGCAACTAGATGTTGCTCTGTGTTATCAAACATATGGTCCTTGATATTTCTGCTATCACTTTCTCTTTTATTTGTGTTATATATTTGATCTTTTTCCGTAGTTCAGTGCGATCCATGGCATATTGTTCCCATGATTCCATATTATTTCCTGTATCATTTATTTCTCACTTACATATATTAAGTATATGTTGATCCCTAGATATTTTCCCCCAAACATAATTTCCCATAGAGGAAACTCTTAAGTTTTCTGCCATATCCCATCCTATTAACTAGTGTGTCTCTCCCATTTCAATCTTTGTGTACCAATCATGAAAAATACTATGATGGTACTTGTTCTTCACAATTTCTCATTTATGTTATGCAACTCATTTATCCATATAATAATCTTTTAAATCTTTGCAGTATAAATGAATCTAAACTTCTAATTATCTTGGGCCTTGACCTTTGATGGGTTGAAAAAATAGTTACCTGAACTATAAATTGGATATACAAATATTATCATTATATTATCTGTCATTGCATGATAAATATACATTATTTTGTATTGTATTATTACATAATATCCATGCATGATTCTAAATGTATGATACAAGTCTCATGGCAAACACCAGTAAATTCAAGGTTGATTTTAAAAGAAGTTCTTATATTATGTAGTAATTATAATAAGTAATTGAAGCACATCATGTACAGGATAATTGTTTTCAACTGTCTGTGATTTTTTAAAACTCATATGTTCAGTAGCAAGACCAGTGCAATTTGAATGGCATGATTTCTACTCTGCTCGAACCTCTACTATGTTTGCATGAGTTTATATTTATGATTCTCTCAAATGTCTTGAATAAAAGAATCTATCGCTGAGCAGATGTCAAAGTATACACATTCTGAGCAGATGTCAAAGTATATATATTCTGAGCAGATGTCAAAGTATATACATTCTGAGCAGATGTCAAAGTATACACATTCTGAGCAGATGTCAAAGTATATATATTCTGAGCAGATGTCAAAGTATATACATTCTGAGCAGATGTCAAAGTATATACATTCTGAGCAGATGTCAAAGTATATACATTCTGAGCAGATGTCAAAGTATATATATTCTGAGCAGATGTCAAAGTATATACATTCTGAGCAGATGTCAAAGTATATATATTCTGAGCAGATGTCAAAGTATACACATTCTGAGCAGATGTCAAAGTATATACATTCTGAGCAGATGTCAAAGTATATACATTCTGAGCAGATGTCAAAGTATATATATTCTGAGCAGATGTCAAAGTATATACATTCTGAGCAGATGTCAAAGTATACACATTCTGAGCAGATGTCAAAGTATACACATTCTGAGCAGATGTCAAAGTATATACATTCTGAGCAGATGTCAAAGTATACACATTCTGAGCAGATGTCAAAGTATATACATTCTGAGCAGATGTCAAAGTATATACAGTTTGATAGTTCTCATGAATCGTTTTTTTAAAAATCTGCGCATTAATCGCACATGTTCCACAATGTATTCAAAATTCTTTCAGAGAGTATCCGGTATTGATGCATCAGGTGCTCTATTATCACTCTACAGCTGATTACCTAGCAATTGCAGTGCATTCTTTGGTCCAATCCCAGTTGTCTGGCCAACATTTTAAACGAAACAAAATTGACTTGAAACAAACTAAATGTCAGCAAAAAGGGAGACAACACAGTTCGTCTTATTTATTTTCTGATTATTTCCATGATATTAAAAACTAAACACTAACCTGGTATTTTATTCTTAACCTGCCAATATGCTTTTTAACTGTCACTACGCTATCATGATAAAAGATAAAATATACTTTCGGTAGCTATCTGTGACTATAGCTGCCTCTATACCTCTTTGAGCAAAAATGTTGTGATTGCAAACAAACACTATTCACCCGGTTAACCAAGGAAATGAAAGAGACCTAATTAGCATCAGTTTCTGCTAGTGTTCACAAATAATTAGAACACATTATAGAACAGTTGTGATTGTGTACAACCACCGAAATTACAACCATTACTGATGATTTTTTTCTCTATATTCCAATTTCTTTTGTGTAGCTGATAGTATTTAGCGAAAAAGTAATCTAGACCTAGTAAGCTGCATTCTGTCCCGGATTTAAAATATCGGAAATTTCCACCAAAATTCTAGACCTAGTCAATAATGTTAGTTATCAATTTATTTCAGATATCACACATAGCACCAATAAAACTTACATTATTTCATTCAGTAACCATTTTTTTTTTCCACACACAAAAATTATACACACAGCTGTAAAAAATAAACAAGTTGTTGTATTTTCTAAATACTCTCTATAAATAATGCATATGGGCAAAAAGAGAATGCAGGGGCAGGCAGAAATTACTCAGTTTTAATTACTCAGAAATTGCTCAGTTTTAATTACTCAGAAATTACTCAGTTTTAATTACTCAGAAATTACTCAGTTTTAATTACTCAGAAATTAATCCGTTTTAATTACCAGGGTACTCAGAAATTACTCAGCTTTAATGAAGATTGGTGAAGGTTTAGAGTCATGTCCTTACCATGATCATAAGTCATATGTTCCCCATGTCTCTTTGCTTCTGAGAACACTCATTGCAATGGTAATAACGAGATTATCAATTATCAACGGTATACAGGAATACAGCAGTAGAAATTATTTTAAAATATGGATCGGCTCTGAGTTCTTAAAAAGTGTGAAATATAGGCCCGAAAACTGGGATTAGACTAATTCTATATTTTTTCTGAAATACCAGTCAATTAGCAGTGTTGAATCCAGAGAACAGAATGCATTGCATCATTGTTTATAGAATGGTTTCAGTATCTGTCTTTTTTTGACAAGACACATACTTTTTCATATACACATACATGTTATTCAACTTGATTATGGGATTGTTGAGTCATCTATATGGTGGGGTAGCCATCCTCACATCCCACCTTGTTAATCATCACCTACAATGATCGTGGCAGGTGTCAGTGCTGCCCTTTCAAGCCATGTAGGACACACAGTACTCTACTGTACATTACACTACTGAATGATTTCCTAGAATCTAAAAATAGAATCGTCACAGAGTTGAATAATGACAAGCAATGTCGAATGTCATACAATCGTGCATAGAATTTATTGTGCACCTGTTGTAATATTAACAGGTTAGAGGCCTATCTAGTGTGATCATCAAATATGTTGTGAACTGGTTTTATTATTCTGTATTTAATGCTCTTCATGACACACAATAAATTTTGCCTGTAGTTTGTTTTATCATTTATGTTTACCTGATATTTCAGTAATAAACCGTATAAGAATACATGGGGGTTTTCCTGTGGCTAAACATACACATAAATTTACTTGTAAAATGCGGAGTCATTGTTCAATGAAATAACTGGTATTTTGTAAGGAAATATTTAGTAAATATCACATGACCTACTAGTAAAATGTGCATGTGTATTCTTTCTCTTTCTCCTATTCTTCTACTTCTTAATCGCCCTTCTTCTCCTAATCTTCTTCATCCTCTTTCTCCTATTCTTCATCTTTTTCTTTCTCCTAATCTTCTTCATCTTCCTTTTTTTTATTCTTCTGCTTCTTAATCTTCCTATTTCTCTTAGTATTCTTCCCCTTCTCCTAATCTTCTTCTCCCTCTTTCTCCAATTCTTCTGCTTCGTAATCTTCCTCTTTCTCCTAATCGTTATCTTTCTCCTATTCTTCTCCTTTCTAATCTTCCTCTTTCTCCTAATCATCTTCCTCTTTCTCCTAATCTTTATCTTTCTCCTATTCTTCTCCTTTCTAATCTTCCTCTTTCTCCTAATCATCTTCCTCTTTCTCCTAATCTTCTTCCTCTTTCTCCTAATCTTCCTCTTTCTCCTAATCATCTTCCTCTTTCTCCTAATCTTCTTCATCTTCCTTTTTCCTAATTATCTTCTTCATCTTTCTCCTAATCTTCTTCCTCTTTCTCCTAATCATCTTCCTCTTTCTCCTAATCTTCTTCATCTTCCTTTTTCCTAATTATCTTCTTCATCTTTCTCCTAATTGTCTTCTTCATCTGTCTTGTATTCTTCTGCTTCATCTTCCTCTTTATTCTATTCTTCCTCTTCTCCCTAAATTTATTCTTCCTTCAGCTTTTTCTTCCTCCTATTCTTTCTCTTTATTGTCTTCTTCTTTTCATCTTCTTTCTCCTGTTCTTCTTCTTAATTTGTTCTAGTCAAACTACTAAGATCTTTGTGATATGTACATACATTGTGATGCCAGTTTACAGCAAAGCTGCAATGTTTCTTCTTTTTGACCTAGCATATTCAATTTATTCTTTTAAATTTTAGCTGTGATGGCATAGAAAACCACCAAACCAAAAACTCCCTTAAGTTGCTTCTTATGATATGTATGACCTTTCATAAAATTATTGTTCTTTGAACCTATTTTGGCCCAGTAGTTCACCTGCATTCATTTGCAATAAAGGGACAATTCTCCTGTGTTTAGTCTCTTCCAAATAAATGTCAGAACTGTTCTGTTGGATTGTTCGGAGACATGAGTGTTGGTAAAGAAAACTAAACATATTTCAAACATTTGATAACATTTTTGAATATTAAATAGGATAAGATCTGGAGTGAACAGGGATGTGGATGAGGACAGGATCTTGTTGAACTGCAAATTATGTCTAGGAAATAGAGGTAGATTGGGCATGCTCTGAGGAGATTGGGCATGCTCTGAGGAAGGTACAGTATTGCAGGACTGGCACAAGAGAAGATAGGGAGATGGCTTAGAATAACTTGGAGAAGAGATATTAGTTTATTGGTTGAAGCTGTGGAGTTACTTGCTATGAGTGGTACTCTCAGCAGGTGGCATCATATTGACCATGATGCTTCAGTGCTTGGTTTGCTTTCCCTAGGTTTTGACTGTCCCCAACCATCCTGCAAGGCAGTAGGTGGTATGTGAGTGGAGAGGTACCAATTTCATCCAAGGCAGTAGGTGGTATGTGCATGGAACGATACCAATTTCATCCAAAGCAGTAAGTGGTATGTGCATGGAATGGTACCAATTTCATCCAAGGCAGTAGGTGGTATGTGAGTGGAGAGGTACCAATTTCATCCAAGGCAGTAGGTGGTATGTACATGGAACGGTACCAATTTCATCCAACGCAGTAGGTGGTATGTACATGGAAAGGTACCAATTTCATCCAAGGCAGCAGGTGGTATGTACAGGGAAAGATACCAATTTCTTCCAAGGCAGCAGGTGGTATGTACATGGAAAGGTACCAATTTCATCAAGGCAGTAGGTGGTATGTGCATGGAGATATACCAGTCACATTCAAAGTGGCCAGTCTCAATTTATTGACATGTCCTGAATGTGTTTTATGTGTCACACACTTTGCTGTTTCATTTTATTAGACATTGATCTGGTTTAGATTCATCATCCTCTTTCACCTTCTCAGTCTTTGTGTACTAGGGATGGACATTACCTAGTGTAGGATTTATTCTGCTCCAATCATGCAGTTTAACCAGTCAGTCATGACCTGTTTCCCAAATATGGCCAACATCAGACACAAGACAGTTTTGTAGAGTCATGCAGGAGCTAGGCTCTCTTATGGAAGCTTTATAGCATGTCATCTATACAATTATAGGCTCCTTCAATAGGCAATGCACTACGCCGAAAGCTGAAGTCTCCTATGTATGAAAGAATGCTCAGAAAAACCACCCCACTGCACATAGGAAGTAAGAGCTAATTGCTCACAATTCCTGGGATTCTCAAACAAACAAAAAAAAAACAAGGTAAAGATATGGGAACCATTATCTTGATTATTCATTAGGATAGCATCACTCTCCATGAGGTAAAAAATCTCTCTCTCATTACCACTTGAGTTGTTTCTACTATGACTATATTTTTTACTTACTGCCTCTTAATGATTTTTGAAAGGGTTTTGTCTTGCATGCATCTCTTCTGTTCTATATTTTGTTATTGGTTTTGTTGTCTGGATGTCATAGTGCCTGTCACAGACTCATATATTCTCAGTATCTCTCTCTCTCTGCAAATTCAACAAAGGATAATTTCCTGTTATACATCATGGAACCAGTACATGTTGCCCTTGTTCAGGAAGCATGCACCAACTACATGTGCTGTTATAGTAATTGTTTATATGGTTATCATTTCTTAAAATTTAAAAGTATCTAAGCCCACTTCTCCAATTGTTTATGTACCAGTAGTTATCATATTTTAAATGAAGAAAAATCATTTTTCTCAGCTCATTTCTCTGATTATTAATGTGGTAATAATTTGTATTAATGAAGAGGTATCTAACTAAGCCCATTTCTCCATTTATTTTTGTGGTTGTCATGTTTTTTTTAATGAAGAGATGTCCTTGATAAGCCCATTTCTCCTTAGTAGCAGTATTATTTACTTCTCAATTTTGTAATCATTTAATCAGTTGACTAAAGTGGTTTATTGTTTATCCAGTTGACTTCAGTGGTTTATTGTTTATCCAGTTGACTACAGTGGTTTATTGTTTATCCAGTTGACTTCAGTGGTTTATTGTTTATCCAGTTGACCTCAGTGGTTTATTGTTTATCCAGTTGACCTCAGTGGTTTATTGTTTATCCAGTTGACCTCAGTGGTTTATTGTTTATCCAGTTGACTTCAGTGGTTTATTGTTTAACTCTGTCATTTTGATCTTTCTTCCTATGCTTATCTATTGTTTTATTTTTTGGAGAGAGAGGAAGGCATTCTGGAAATGCATCATATGAAAGCGTAACACCATAAGGCTAGCAGATTTGCTAGTTGGGGTAGGGGAAATTAGTCAAGATTGGAAAGAATGTGTGATGCCAAACAGTGCCTAACTGTATAGCCAGTAAACAAATTTGTCAGCTTCACCTTATACAAGCTCCTGTAAAACAATTGAATAAACATATAGACCCATATGTATACAAATGTACACGTGTGCATGAATCATGCCATTGTTCAAGTATGTAATAATATAATAAGACCACTGCTCATCTGTGTCGTAGGAGTGCCATGTAGGAGACAGCAACACAAAACACCATCCAAACAACTCTGATCTCAGTTATTCAGATGAGTACAGAAAAAGCATGCCAGTGAACCATTCCTTGATATTGTCAGTTCAAGTATTTTTGTGCCATCTTATCTCCTTCCATCCACAACTTTTCCTGGCAAAATAGTTTTATTATCTGAACTGTGTCTTGTTTCATGTTTTAACCAAACAGTCTTACACTGTTTCACTATCACCAAAAGTAGTTCTTGGCAACTTGCAAGTCTGTCTATTGTTTCATGAAGATGTATTTCTATATTTCAATTCATTTATAATTGTGTAATTTCATGTAAATTCAAGTAGGAAGCTTGAGGATAAATGAAAAAATTCTTAAGGCTGTTGGAAATTGAACCAGGTCTGTTCTAGCAGCATCGAATCACCTTGCAATTCCAGTAAACATGTTTTCTTTGTTTGGGGATCACATCCTGTTTGGGGGAATGTAGTTGTTCAAGTACGAAAAACCTGTTTATTTGAGTTAAATCCAGAAACAGGATAATGAAGTTGTGCTAATCACTCAATACACACGTCATAACACACACACATCGATGTTTCGACCAAAAGGCCTTTATCAAGACAAAAATTAAAACAAAATTGAATCATACAACAGAAAATGGACAGTAAGAATTATAGACATTCACATAGTCATGTGTACTGTAGATTGACCGAAAGAGGTGAAATGACACAGGACAAGGAATATAAAAAATTACTACATACATGTGACACAGAACAGAGAAATTATGGAATATCTAGAATCATACATGAGACAGATGTAGGGTTTAAGAGTACCATATTGGTAAATGTAGCAGTTCTCAAGTGGTTTACTTGAGTTGCAAGGCGATTCGGTGCCACTAGAATGGACCTGGTTTAATTCCCGTCAGCCGTAAGAATAATTTCATGTAAGCAAAGTAAGCATTTACATGTAGAGCCAGTACTTGAGAAGTACTTATTTTTGCAATATGATTATCTTGAATTATATGTTGTCCTTTCATTTATTTTCTCTCATCCCTAACAAATGCCAACTGCAGAACAGGGAAGTGCTGACAGATCCTGGACAAATTCTCGCTATTGACATGTAAAAGTTAATCTCTGATTACACTTATGTTCCGGCCAGTAGAGGGGTTCTGGACAGTTTTCTGCCTTCTTGTTTTGTTTTGTTTTAGTGCACTCGTGCATGTGCATTTTAAATTCTTTTGTAAAATTTAACGGAAGCTCAAAATGAAAACACAATTAATGACATTTTAAAAATGAAGTTTTATTTGCTAATGTAAAAATTTGATAATGAGATTTTTTATATTAATTTCTTACATTAATTTCATATTATTTTTGGGGGCTGAAAATTCTGGTGATGGTGTCATGATCTTTACTTAAGACAAGGTCAATCTGCTTCCATCAACTGTTATTTCTGTATGGTTTGTTTTCCTGTTTGCTCTAAGGGAGCAATTTTTGGTTAAATTTCAGCACAGAATGGGCACAAAAATTTATTTAAGTATTTTAATTTAATTGTCAGTGTGGTCATAGTGCCCCGGACATTGGTGTAAAAGAAATGGAGGTTAAATATTTTAGTGGTTCTTGTTTGCAATTAGGGCCTACCTATGTATTTTATGGTTAATTAATCAATAAGTAGTCTAAATATTCATTTTTAGAGTTATTCTTAGGGGTTAGGGTTAGTTATGTTTTACATATATATATTTAATATATTTAGAAATATATTTATGTTTAAATTAATAAATGATCAACTCGGGTGCAAATAATCACAGTTCTACTGTGGAACTTGCAGCACAACATACTTCACGCTCCCTGGCGGAAATCACACAAAATATTCGTTGTGGTTATTTGAGAGCGTACGCAGAAGAAGAAGAAGAAGAATAAATGATAAACATAAGCTGATAAACATAGACAAGGGAAATAATCAAATAGGTAGGCACTAAGGAACTGGTTTCAAATTAGTGCCTACCTTTGTGATTATTAATTTAAATATAAATATATTTAGGGTTAGGGTTAGGATTAGATATGTAAAACATAACTAGCTCCTAACCATAAAAAATGAATATTGAAAGTAATTATCGATTAATTATTGATATACTATTTAGATTAGTTAATCATAAAATAAGTAGGTAGGCACTAACTGCAAACAAGAACCAGCACTAATTCTAAAATAATTAAAAAAACTTTAGGGGTTTTTATGTTGTTGTATGCTTTTCCAACAATCAACAGTCGAAAGTGTTACATATAAGTAGAATTCATACAAAGTGTAAATTAAAGCTTTTATTTTGTGTCTGTGTGGGGGGGGGGGGGGAGGGGGGGAAGAGATATAGGGATCTATGTTTTCAGGTCAACAAATAACAGGCAAAATATTTCCACAATACGACTCAATGGAAAAAAGCCAAACATTCCACAATATGACTCAATGGTGTGGAAAATGAGCATTACTTTTATTAACTTTTACAAATAACATCTGGTGTTTTTCCATGCACACTTTTATTTACATGAATTTTCTCATAGAAATAAATTTTTTTTAAAAGGCATATTGTATGTGCCAAGTTTGGTTTGCTTTAAGGAAGTTCTTAATTTATAATGAGTAAAAAAAAATAATATTGCAGATGGGAAAGTATGATTGTGGGAAACTCCAGGTCAATGACTTGTTAGCATGACAGCAAAGTAAAATCAATAATCAAGTTTTTTGAAGTATCGTAAGAAACTGGCATACAATAATAGAACAAATAGGTAATTTAGCAGTAAGAAGATACAATCCTTTGGATATTTTCTCAGGAATGGGAACTTTTCAAGTGATCATATCACAGCAACAGAAGATTTTAGTTTGCAAAATAAAGAAGAAATAGAGGGGTCAGATGAAAGTATTATATAGGCGTAATCATTCACATTTATTTTTAGAATTGTATTAATTCAAAATGTTAAATTATATATATATATATATATATATATATATATTTTAAATGTTTTTCTGATTCGATGTTGATACACTCTGATCCATAGGTGATCAGTCTCTTCCAGCACATGACGGAAGAGTGTGCATGCTGATGGTTCCTGTAGTTCACTGGTTACACACACCTTGAATCCCAAATTCATTAAGTCATAATTAGTCTAGTGTCCTCATTTTAGAAAATGTTTTTATAGAGATCTTAACTATGTCATTCTTGTCCATAACTAATTCACCTAGTATTGGTGCTTTTGAAGACAGAGTGCTGGCTCTTTCATTACTGCAGACTCCTCCCACCTTCCCAGGACAGTCAATAAATATTATAAATAGGTGTGTGTGTGTATATATATATATATTGATAGATACATACACACATGCATAGAGAGAGAAAGGTACAGTGGAAAAGGGGGCTTAGTCCAGCAAATAGAGGCTTTTTGCCAAGTTTTTTGGAAACTTGTTGGCCCATCCCTGAGCAGGACGCAGTTCTTCCCAAACAATCACTGGTGCTGAAATTAGAGATACCAGGTAGACAGGAACACCATCAACCATGATATCATGTAACATGACTAGATAGCATGTCTTCACAACTACCTCTCTATATTGTCCACCTCCTGAAGTTGGCCACATTATTGTGAGAACCAGATGTTCACAATTAAAGTTACTCATCCCATATGTTGCCCACCTTCTGTGACAGGCTTGATATAGTCTAAAATGAGCAATAAATACGAGTACTATATAAAGTACTAAGGTTTTATCAAGTAGCTTTAATATTAAAGTGAGATTTTTATTGATTCAGAAATGTTAAATTATATATATAGGATTATAATACAATTTTAATGGCATTGGATCAGAGGGTATGAGCCCATGGATTGCTGGATCAGTGACAAACCAACCATATATATATATATATATATATATATAGTTTATTTTTCTGAATCGATTGATGCACTCTGGGCTGACCAATAGGTGATCTCTCAGCACTTAATGGAAGAGTACGCATCCAAAAGTCTTGCTACTTTAAGACGAACTATCAATGTAAAAATAAAATAAATAGCAATAAACAAAAGAACAACGACTTTGTTGACTTAAACAGTAATCGTAGTACTTTATATAGTATTTATTGCTTATTTGTTTGGTTACTATGATACTCTCCACTTTGTCTGTCATCCTATGACATCTCGGTTATTTATATTTGCCATAGTCTCTTTGGTGATTGCCTTGTAAAGATTCTACTGTATTTGTTTGCCTGGTTTACTGGGTGACTTAGAAATTATATACCTGTACTAGTTATTGCTTCCAATATGCTGTGTACTCTTTATTGTTCAGCAATAAGAATCCATATTTCTGTTCAGAATTTTGTTGCATACTTTATTTGTTTTGCATGATCATTCACTTTTTATTTTATCTGGAATATTGCACACTGTACACAGCCTCATATCAATTTTTGTTGCATTTTGGTGATATGTACCTCATTTTATTGGTTTAATATCAATTGAAGCATGAAGTTCTGGCAAAAGTATTGGTTGTGTCTGTTTTAAGATAGTTTTTAATCTTTCATGCATATTAGAGTTGCTAAGATGGCAGTTACACACTAACAGATGAAATAATGTTACACACTAGAACTATGTGGGATTATTCACACTGTGTGTTAACACAGGACTTCTCAAAGTGGATGATATCTCGTGATATCAGAGAGAGAAGATAGGACATTTAAAAGTGGGAATAGGGGGAGAAGTGGGGAAGTTTTAGGAAACCTTTAATCAATCAAGAGATATACACATACACACAAATGAAAATTACTTACTACTTTGTAAGTAAAAAAACATTGAAAATACTTAATACTTTGTAAGTACAAAAAAATTGAAAGTACATACTACTTTGTAAGTACAATAAAAATTGAAATTACTTTGTAAGTAAAAAAAAAGTTAACAATATTGTACAATTCCATTAATGGAATTGTTCTTGAGCAGAAGCATAGGCCTTACTATTTTTATTCAAAGGAATAGTGAGCTTTGGCTGGAAGTGAAAAACACATCTCATTACAAAGTGTTGCCAGGAGAACTACCAAACTACTGTAGAAAGTTGCACAGCATTGCTTAGTACAGAGAAAACAGTTTACAACCTATGCTTCATTTTGGATTGAAACAGATATTGTGTGAAAGTATTGTGTAACTGACACTTTACACCAATATAGAGAATATAATATTAAACAACGCAATACAATGCAATGCTATATTTTCTTAATAGTTTCCTATGACCCATACTCTTGTTTCAGCCGAAGCTGTAAATTTATTCTGTTTATTTGTTATTTATATTGTCACTTAGCAGCATCAATCCCTGTTGGCCTGTGTTGTGCTCAGTGTTTGTGTTGACCAAGGTATTTCCATACTTATGCAATTTATTTCTGTGCTTCAACTCAGTCTATATGCAAAAGTGCCAAGAAAAAAAAGATGTGTTAAAATGATTTAGTTCAAGTGACATATTTTGGGGGAGGATGCCATTGACTGAGTTAGTAAACACTGTCTTTTACTGCTGGTGATGCTGCTGACTTAAATAACCAGATTCAAATGTTATTTGCCACCAAAGAAATGTAATACAGTACAGTATTTTTCATAAATGGTTATGTCAAATATATTATGTTTAGTACAGTGGAATCCCTCTATAGTGAAATCTTACATAAGAAATTTCCCTAATTAACAATACTTTTCAAAATCCTCCATTATATTTATTGTGTATACTGTATATAGCAAATTTCAGTTATTTACAAAAATATTTTATTGTTTTGTCTGTCTGGACCAAGTTGTTATAATGGGATTTGACTATATTAATGTCCATCGAAATGTAGATGGGGCGTAGTCCAGCCAACAGAGGCTGGAAACTAAGATTAGTTGGGGGATCATCCCCAATATCGAGCAGGACCACAGTCCTGCCCAAGCAAGCACAGCTGCTGAAGACAGAGATGTTACACAGAGTTGTGTACCAGCAACCATGATATGCAACCCGCTCATTTAGCATGTTGGCACGACAAAACTAATTTAATCCCAGTTTTTTGTAATTGTGTTATTTGTTGTGCCTATATTGCTTTTTATTGATAATTAGCTAAAAATATTCTGCATTGGACATTGCTATTCAATTAACCTTGAATTTTCAAGCACTACTAATACATCCAATCATATCACAATATAATTTGGATGATAAACTTTGAAACCACAAGCTAATTTGACAGAGTTGAGTTTGTTGAAGTGGGTCCACTATCTACTCTACCACTGAGTCGACTACCATGTTATTATCACAATCATATAACTTTGTTGACAGACTTTAACTCAAATTCCTTCAATCATTATGTAACACTATTTGTGCTAAAATTTGTCTCTGGTATAAAAGAAAAAAATCTCAGTTTGTGAGATGCTTGAGAAAAGATATCAATGCTACCAGCAGATGCTGATTCAAAAATGATGACACCAGGATGGATATGTGAATGAATAACACCTTGCATCACATATGTGAAGGAGCCACACAAAAATTGGGTTTGGATAGATCCTAATAGTATATCATTTACCATATGAAGTGGTCTTAAGTATGAGGAGGACAAAGAGGCAGATGATTAGGAAACACAAAAATTATTGCAGCATACATTTGTCTAAGAGTCAAAAGTTCATAACCAATGGTGCCACATATATTTTTTTTTATTGAGCATTCTTCTATGTGACAGGTCCTTTGCAGAACATTTAGTCCCTGAAAGGAGGCATTCTAGTGTGCCAATATCCCAGAATTGCCATGTCCTGCCAGAAGCACATCACACACATCTGGGCCAAGTATCTCATCATTTATGTGTCAGATTTGTTGACCCATCTGAATTGATGGCAGATTTACCATTCCACGTCATCTTGGAGTCTGCCACAAAAGAACAGATGCAATGTTCTCTGGCCCACATCTCTTTGGCAATCATGGGGATCATTTTATAGAAGACAAAAGTAAGAAATTGGGACAAGATGTGACAATGATTTTTTACAGGTTACAGATTGTCTGCCCATTCACTAACTTTCTTTAGTCGCCTCCTACAACATTCCTGGAAAGAAAACAGTAGCCCTATTATTTGTACCCTGAACCAGAAGTCCTGGTCCCCATTACCAAACAGGCGTCCGAGGGTATTAGAGGTTTATGCTGTTTCTTTAGTTCCTTTAACTTTAAAAATACAATGGTTCCCATTTGTAAAATTGTTATTTTCTGGTATTATGTGTATGTTGCCTAATGTTTCTGATCACAACACTGATGTTATTATCTTCTGTTCTGTTCATTGTCAGGATAGTCTGTATTTGATTACAGCTGATTATTTATCTTTGAATGTTTTGTATAATATATTTATATTTCATCTGCAGCTGAAAGGAGAGCCCAGCTAGCGAGGTCCCGTTCCAGACAGAATCTGCTTGAGGGCTCTACTGTGCGAGAGATTGATTTTGATGATACACAGGCTAACAACTTGAGCGTCAGTTTAGAGAATGCAAAGAACAAGGAGAATGAGATATCTTCACAAGATGAGCAGTTAGATAAGCTGTTGGAAAGATTGAATGCTGTATGATTGATAGAGAATTGTATGCGTTTGAATGGTTGATGATTGATGCAGTGTGTGTTACATATTTGTAGAATATTTAGTGTCCTTTAGTTATGACACTGTCTCTGTGCTGAACTGTGAAGGAATTGCCACTGCATGGTTGATATGCAAGATATATATATATATATATACACACACACATCAAAGAGATTCATTATTCAATCAAGAATTTGTAACATTTATACCAGTGTATCCATGATAGGCCATTTTTATTTGGTCATAAGCTACAATGTGCATGTTATACCTTATTGTATGATTGTGGCTTGCAGTTGTATCTTGGTATCTTAGGAAAATAAGATATTTTTTGTTTTGATTTGTTCA
The DNA here is from genome assembly GCA_034231615.1 of Meghimatium bilineatum. Taxonomy (NCBI): domain Eukaryota; kingdom Metazoa; phylum Mollusca; class Gastropoda; order Stylommatophora; family Philomycidae; genus Meghimatium; species Meghimatium bilineatum. The sequence goes on along the minus strand of CM067312.1, from coordinate 15,159,559 downwards.
CAAATTCATCCTGATCTCTTCTGTAGCAGGACAATGGTTCTACTAGATTTCCAGCAGGATGTAGTCCAGGGAATGAAAATGTGTTGTGTCACAGTTTTACTAGTGCCAATAGTCCCGACTGCTACATATCTAATACATTCAGTGTTTTTACCATTTCTACTCTACGGTGGATGTTTGTAGCCATATCACTAGTAGGTCAGCCATACAAGAGAACTAGTTTCTGTACTATACACTGAACATTAATACACAGCTAATCCACAGTCAAGCATGCATGACCTGTTTGTCACTTTAGGTATCCCTATAGACTTAGCCACAGACACCCATACAAGACATTTGACAGTAATAGTTTAATTTTCAGGTGACATATTCTTCCCAGATTATAGTCTGCTTTATTGACTCTCTGAACAGCTCTCGGTTCTGGATGAATAGATCACTCTGATTAAAAAGAAGAGATATGAGAAGCATCACAGTATTATGATGTTAACGATTGTGAAAATGAGTGGTGTCAAATGAGTGTAGTGTACGAAGAGAATTGGATTAAAGTGTGGGAGAATTGTACAATGTCGTCAACCTCACTATATCGCTTCTTCTCACTTGATTTCAGCGGAAAGATGAGGTCAAGACAACTGAGTTGTGTGGAGTGCATTAGATTGCTGGGTGTCTTTCTTGTCTCACTGTTAACGCTGGCTGTGTGACACCTGTCTGCACATTAACCCAATTTACTTGGGTTCCTTGGCACAGGAGGTTTTGATGGTGGGATTGGTTGTCCCATACCATAGATGATCAAAATGACCCAGAAGCTATGCTGAAGTTGAATGTGTCAGTCCACAAGATGACACCATGACACAACACATTCCATTCTCTGGACTAAAGTCTGCTCATCTGGAGTTTTAGAAAAAACAAAGAAGAAGGACTCATTATGTGAATTCCCAGCATCCTGGGTATGAAAGAAAGCTCGGAGAAACCTCCCACTGCACATAGGAAGTAAGAGCTAATCACTCACAATTTCTGAGGTTCGAGAAGAAGAAAATGCTAATTCTCATACAGCTATCCCCGACCTCACAAGAATTGTCTCAACAGTAACCCCCAAAGATGAAATAAAGAAAGGATAACCAAGAATTACATTGTGAAGAGCATCAAAGGTGAAGATGATGAAGCTGGTGTGTGTGTTTTGAAGGATGGCTATTGACCAAGCAGAAGGACGATAGTTTATTGATGCTTTTAGAACCCATCAAGGCATCATGTTCAGAGTGTGCTTAGACAGACAAGTTAAAGAAACAGGAAGAGCACACTGCAATGTGGAATAAAGTGAGTTTTAATTAATTTCATAATAGAGCACAAGAAATCATCACCTTTAGATATGGTAATTTGAGTGATTAAACATTTGAATTTAATGATGGAAGAAAAAAGTGCACCCAATTATAGAACATAAAAATTTGTACTCTTAGATAGCTGACGGAATGACAAACATAGCATTTCTGGAAACTTTCCCAGTGTTGTGATGCTGGTTCCTAATCAAGAATTTTACGATCAAATGTCACTAAACAATGGCCATTTTTAGATTTCAAACAGGACACAATAGACCAGAGAAGTCACATGTACAGAAAGTTTAAAATTGGTGAGACAGACCAATGCGCTTGTGGGTTGAGTTCAGAAACTGGTTCTCGAGGTGGGTGGAAATAATGACACAGAGACCATGGAATATCTTAAGTTAAGGGCTGCACAGATGATCTGAAGCAAATCACAAAGCTCATAGAAGCTTTGACTTGATGAATGACAGAAGAGGAAAGAACAAAAATGTGCAAAGACTCTAGACATACACTCAAAAGTAGCCTATCCAACTGGCTGAAAAACAAAAGCATGAGAATCTCTCTCATGTCATTATTAATGATATTGATTGAAGTGTTATTTATAAATTGGTATTCTGAACTTATAATTGTTCAGACTTCATAAAGTGGGTCAAACAAAAAACTGTCAAAGAATGCATGTTTCAAGTTTGGAAGTTGAAGGGAGGGATTTTGTAGCTTGTTATAAAGTTCACATGCTCTTGCTGTCGCCACGTCATAAACAGGGTAAGTTTTTTCATTTGCTCCCATAAAGTGGGTAATGAGCACTATTTGAAACATGGATATAAAAGATTACCTGGAGACATCCCTCAAGTACCTCAACATTGACCTAATCTTTTGAGAAACCCTAGCTCTTGACTGCCTAACACGGCATGGCCAGATCAGTGCAGGTATTAAAGGCTGAAGAAATAGAACAGTACATTCAACATAGAAGTGGTAAAGATGAAAGAAGACAGTTAGCCTTTTCCCTTGTCTCAACAGGATCATCTTAATTTTTCTTGCTCATACTACAACAGGGTTTTCTGAGCTCAAGACTTTTCATCCATCTGCAGACTCACAAACACACAACCTAATGAACTCATGATCATATTCGCTTGCAAAGAAAAGACATCACCCTCATCTTGACTTCCAATTGATCTCATGAAATATGTATTATAATTTCCTGAAGTTGTTGGCCAGATATGAAAATACACAAACTACCTGCAGTTTCTGGGGAATTGCTTTCTACTCGAGACTGCTTTGTTAATTTTCCATGATATTCCATCTGACTGAAACTCTAACGTATCTTTACATTTTGTGTGTGTTTCATATGTCTCATGAGCTTCCATCTAGAATAAAACTGTATAATTAACTTCCAACACATTATCAAGAGTTGTTACAACATATAAATGAAGATGGTCTCTTATGAGAAGACTGCTTTTGTCAGAAAGGTTCATGGACTGTCAAGAGTTAGCCACTCACATCTAAAGGGACTACTTCATCTTTCCTTGTGACCAATTATTTAAATTGTTTTTGTTGGTGTTATTTAATATACTATTGCTGTTGTTTTTTTGTCTATTGTCTTACTCCAGGTGGTTTGTTATCCACTCTTGCCATTAAGCATAGGGGTGATTGGAGCTCGTGCTTGCGTTCTGAAGCCAGATGTGTGGCCTCGGTTGTGCTATGACCGTGTCTGTTCAGGATGTCCCTGACATTTTCTATCCATCTTTTCTATGGTCTTTGTACCCTGATCTCATTTGGTTATATGCCTGTATGGGTAACTTGTGATGCATTCTCATAATGTGGCCTAACCACTTGATCTGCCATCTTTCTATGTAATCTGTACAAGATATTATACCTACAAAATTCTTTCTCTTCATGTCACTATGTTGTTGTTGGTGTTATTTAATGTACCATTGTTGTTGGTGTTATTTAATGTACCATTGTTGTTGTTGGTGTTATTTAATGTACCATTGTTGTTGTTGGTGTTATTTAATGTACCATTGTTGTTGTTGGTGTTATTTTAAAAAGGCTCAAAAAGCATTGATGATTAACTTGTGTACTTGGGTTTCTCCATATGTACTCTATTCCTCTCAACAAAATGGCACACCATCTATCAAGAGTACCACTCATAGCATGTAAATGCATAGCTTCAATCGATAGTCTCTATGGATCACAGAAAAAATCCACTTTGTAAATAATACATCACAAGTTGGATTCGAACCCGTGACCTAGCTGTTGAGCACAAGGCAAACAGCTTAACCACTATACTACGAAGATCCCTATCCCCTAAGATGTTATTTAAGAAATACTATTCTCAATCTTCAGGAAAATATATACTGCTATCAACAACTATACAAGTTAAGATTTGGTTATGGATAGGTACCGGTATATGCAAAAACTTTTTATTACTCACATGGCAGATGTGAGGACACGTAAATCACATATAAAGTTCCTCGGACCAAATGTCAGAATGCATGTCAACTATTGTACATCAGGGCCACCTGTGTTTTTGTGGCCTGACCTGAAAGGGAAGCAGAGAATAATAACACGGTGACTTGCAATGCATGTCATAAAAGATAACTACTGGTATGGAGGTTTTAGGAGTAAGATTGACTGTCCCATACCATAGGACAAAGTGACCCAAAAGCCATACTGAAGCAGACCGAAAGGTGCAGATATAGCAGCTAATGTATAATCCATGATGTTCTATGGATTACATTCTCCTAATCTGCATGAGTTTAAGAACGAACACAAGAAGACAGAGAAGGAAATTTGGGTCAAATATTAGAATGCATAGGTCAGACATCATGACATATGGATCAGACATCATGACATATGGATCAGACATCAAAACACTAGTATTAAAAGACACAAGTGAGTTAAACATTACATATTTATATTAAGTTCAAAGATCAAAATGGGATTTTGATTACTTTATGAACATATTCCTTTTGTTAGTATTGTAGAACTTAACAGTAAGATATTAATACTAACATACTGTGTGACATTGACATCTGTTATATTAGGTTACATCAATAACTAGTCTGTATCAAGCTGTAAAATACATTTAGATTGAACTAATGACAAGTATTAATTCAGAGACAATAAAATCTAAGGAATATTATGCAAGAGGCACTGTTTTTTTGTCACTATCAAGACAAGTCTGTAAATGTGTCATAGTTCCAATTTTAAAAAAAAACAACCAGATACAAAAGTGAAACCATTTATTGTTACACTTACAAATTTATTGATGTAAAGATAGACATTTGCCTGTCATTAATAGACTATTTTATAGATGTTCTGTTTTGAGTACATGGGTGAACCTGGGTACAATTAAGTCAATGCTTTGCACCTTATAAGTACTGTATGAGGCATGGTCGAAAAGTTGTGCCCTTTAGTGGGTAGTAATCAAGACACTTACCTGATAATTGATGTGAACTTTAGTGGGTAGTAATCAAGACACTTACCTGATAATTGATGTGAACTTTAATCATTCTCTATGTATTCACCTCTCAAGATGATGCACTTCCACCATCTCTTCTTCACCTTCCTAATGCCTTGATTGTAGAACACCTCCTCCTGGACCTTATCACAGATTTCGCTAATATGTGGTTGCATCAAAAGAATGCTGAGAATCCAATGGATGGCTGGAAAAACTAATGGCACCTTCAAAACTATAGTTAGCAGAAATTTTATATCAGTTTGTGACCTGTTTACTGAATTTCTCTCATAATGTTTGTTACAATTTTATAGGATCATTTTGTCAGTGGTATGAATCATGAATTTTTACAGCGTGTTTATATAGATAGTGCGGTTGTGTTTCACAGAGTGTTTATATAGATAGTGCGGTTGTGTTTCACAGAGTGTTTATATGGATAGTTAAGTTGTGTGTTTCACAGAGTAATACTCATATTTTATCATAATGAGAGCAAGTAAAAGATTGAATGACTTAGCCATGATTTGGTAAAAGATATTGGGCACTATGATCACAGTCCAACTCCCATTTGAGTTCTTATTTCTCATTAGTGCCTACCTATATATTTTCTGGTTAATTGATCTAAATATTGTATCAACAATTAATTTAATTTATTGTTATTAATGTATTATTTAATAATTTATTTATTGTTAATAATTTATAATTCATTTATTATATTAATTGAAATATTCATTTTTTAGGGTTAGGGTTAGTCATATTTTACATAACTAATCCTAACCATAACTCTATATATAATTATATTTAAATTAATAAATGATAAGCATAGACTGATAAACATAGGCAAGGGAAATAATTACACAGGTAAGCACTAATTGGTGCAGCAAGGTTTGAATTGTGATCATAGTACCAGATATTGGAACAACTATAATTCTGCATGGTTGCTTGTTTTCATGGGTTCCTTATTTTTCTTTTGTATTAAATCTCAAACTTCTGCTGGTTAACATGATGTGGTCTGGAGAGTGGAATGCGCTGCATCATCGTTTACTGCTTGGGAATGAGCCTTTTGGCTCTGACACATCCAACTTATGCATGACGTTTGGATCGCTTTGACTTCGTGTAGGCCAGTCAACTCCACTCCCTTACCTCCATAATAACCCTCATATGACATTGTAGGTAGCAGTGATGCTATTATTACCTCCATTTAAGGTCTTACAATGACATTTTTGTTACCTGCCATGCTTTTCATATGAGATAATTAAATTGCTTCGGAGATGGAAATGGCTGTCAATTTTGTTAATGGACTGTTTATGAGAGCCGTCTGCAGCTTTAATTTTAAGTGTGATGTGCTACATTTTTGTTAAGGTTTTTAAAATTTGTAAGAAATTTTCTGCATGTGAATATTATATTTGCTGTTAGCTTTGCGTCTTTCCATATAAAATGTTCCTTCCATGTTAATAAAACCTTATTGCAATTTCTGTGTGTACAAATTATCTATATTTCTTGCTTGATAATAGCAAATGTTTAATATATACATAAAGTATGCCATTGTTGATTTTCAATTATATTATATACACGGGACCAATGTTATGTGTCTAAACATGTTATTAAAGTAACGAGTTATATCGTTGTAACAGTTTGATAGGTGTGTAGTTTATGTCAGTGGTTCTCAACTTTGTTGAATATGATGACCTATTATAATAATTGATTCGTTGGTGGTGGTTAAGAATTCAGGAAGATTTAGCATGACCTTGTGGACAGAGGATTTTGTTTTGCATTCGCTCTATTGTAATCAGCACGGATATTCGTGTGATCTCTGCCGGGAGCGTAGTTACATTGTGCCACTGTTATGCACCTTGTAGGCCCAGCACATCAGATTTTGGCATGCCTTGAAATTTCGGGTGGGCTACCCTAGCCTACGACAGCCTTCCTATCTGTCGCCAGGCAGAAAATGTGTACTGACTCTACGCCGAGACGGTTGGTCCTTCAATCTATCTTGCACGAGGTGTCCCGCCACCAGTGAACTTGTCTCGTGTAATTAGACATATTGTGCCCGTGTCCATCGGGTACTGAACCTTTTCTCATCCTTGAGCCTGGTTCCGGGACAGGATGATGATGAAGTAATCCGTTTTTCTGTGAGCATTTAGCACTTGACAGCCCATAACCTTTCTGACAAAAGCACAGGTCTTTCTCAGTAGAGTAACCGAGGTGATGCCCAGACTCACATAAGGTTGTCTCAAAGGCATGATTGTATTAAAGTGGTTTATGGATGCATGTTTAGTTCCTAAAGGGAGGCATTCCTGTGCTGCAGTATTCCAGGGTCATCATGTCCTGCCAGAAGTGGAGCATATACTTCTGGGCCAACTGGTTGATAATTTTTCTGTCAAATTTATGGACCCGTCTCTGTACCTACAAGTCTGCCACAAAGTTGCATTGTCCGCTTGTCTTCATCTCTTCAACATTCATGGGCTCCATTTGACAGAAGACAAAAAATGTAAGAAATCGAGATAAGACATGCAGTGACTGATGATTTTTTTTCCACAGGTGACAGGTTGTTAGCTTATGATATACCTCAATATAAAACAATGACCCTATTCTTTGCACACTGCGTTAGCAGTCCAGGTCATGGTTTCACACTTGTGGGCATAAGGATATCTAAGATATCTTTAATATAACACTAGAAGAAGCAGGACAGCTTGCACAGAACCGAGAAGCTTACAGAGTGAGAGTGAAGGCAACGTTCTATAAAGGATATATCACATAGAGGAAGATGTGTACAAACTGCTGTTTATTTATTTCTGTTGAAATTAGCTGGATGCTCTTGAATTTCTTTTGCATTTGCTCTCATATTCCAACTTCTTCTGCGTTCGTTCTCAACCTCCTGCAGATTAACAGGAGAACAGAATGTGTTATGTCATGGTTTACAGCTTCGCTGCATTATCTGCACCATCATCTACACCTGACACATGCAACTTGATAATGATGTCAGGATCACTATGACCATATATGGTATGGCCCAGCCAACTCCACCAAAAAACCACCTTAGTCGCCTCTTACAACATGTGTGAACAGTGTTGTTATCTTTGCTCTCATTTCAGACCCCCACATGTGGGTACCAGAACAAATTGAAAGACCTGAGCTGTCCAGTAAGTAGTTGACCAGAATCCAATTAGCTTGTATCACTTTCGGGTCCCACTCAGTAACGATGCTTACATTCCTCGATCTTTCCAAAGCATGAGCCGGTACCTATTTCCTGTTGACAAGGGGGAACCATAGAGGGTTGTTTTTTTTTTGCAAAAAGGAATGAGGCATTTGAAACTAGTGTCAATTGTTCGGCAGGTGAATGACTTAAATATTACATTATCACAGTTCCCCTTGATGAGAATTTGAGTTGTTTGTTTGAGAATCCTGGGAATTGCGATCGATTAGTTCTTACTTCCTGTATACAGTGGGATGGTTTTTCTGAGTTTTCATTCATACCCAGGAGACTTCAGCTTTTGGCTTAGTGCAATGCCTATTGAAGAAACCTTCTCCTTCTACTCAGAGGTTGTCTATAATTGTATAGATGACATGCTACAAATTTTCCATAAGAGAGCCTGAATATATTCAATATAATGGCATATTTACTAAGGTTTTCAGTTTTATGGGTGATTTGTCTAGTGGGCCATTGGTGAGACCCATAGACCCACCTGCATGCATGAGAATATGTTAAAACCCAATGTTTCTCATTTGCTCTTTCCTCTGTCTCAATTCTTTCATTTTATGGGAATCCTCTCTGTTTAAAATTACTGTAAAAATAGGTCCCATGGAAGCAACCTGCCATTGAGGATAAAGATAACTCTTCATGTACTAAACTGCAGCAACTATTAGGGGGGCTGGCCAGTTGCCTTCCTTGCTATGTTCACCTTCCCTAACTCAAGTGCCAGGTACCCATTTATAGCTGTGTTGACTGAGAATTGGTCGTGTCGGGCACGAAATCATGACCTGGATTTTGTTTGTCCGGATGTGGTTTCGTACCTGGCATGCAGTAAGTAACGCAGTGATAGTAAGCGAACTCACTATTAACTAGGTTCCTGTACTCTCCACATTATCACTCATACTGCATGTACGTGGCCTTTTATAGGGGTGTTGAGTAAAGCGAAATGTAAGCCACTATTTCTTAGATTGTGGCAGATTATCACCACATAAATTTGTACATATATGACTGGTAATGTGTTTATATGAGTACCATTCTGTCAGATCAGTAACATTAGTTTAACACTTTACTGACCAGCAATTGAGAGCGTACTTATCTCCTATTACCAAGTGTGCTCACAAATTTTTGAGACCTCAACAATGTTTGCATTCTCTGAATGAATTTGAAAGCTCCAGAGTTAATTCAAGAGTGAAATCCTACTTATCATAATGCCGGGAGTGGGTGTACATTATTTTATACATAAAATAAAATTTTATCTTACAGAAATTTGGTTGCTTAATGATTAATACTCATAAATGACATCAATAGACTGTATTTTATGTGTGCAGCCATTTTGGAATAACATACTATCCTGGATGAGATATTTTTAGTAACACTATCTTAAGAATTGGGAGTGATGATGGGTGTTGCCTGAAGAGGACCCCTCACAAAGATTTCAAAAAGAGTAGTGAACCAACAAAGAACCAGAAAAATCAGCCATTATACCCTGAGAGACTTATTGAAGCGGAGATCGGAGCACCTATGGACGTGTCCGGTATGCGAAAATGATAATCAACATACCTAATACCTACCGGTAATAGTAACACTATCTTACATTTGCTGTATTTCTAAAGTATAACGGTTTCAACGATTGTCGAAGTTCTTCACCAATGTTCTATAACAGAATTTCATCATCAAATTTGGTCATTAAAGTGTTAAAAACCTTAGTGTTAAATATAAACACTTAACATCCCTCTAAAAGTGTTAAAAATCTTAGTGTTGCATATAAAAACTTGAGATCCCTCTAAAAGGACATGTCTATGCCATGCGGATGTTAACATGAAAAGCACCAAAAATACTACTATATCTTTGTAATGCTAAAATTTTTGAAGGGTCTTTCTCCAACAAGTTGAGAACCACTGATATAAACTCAACTAAAATAAAGTTGGTAAGAATTATAATGAAACTGTACAGTTCTGTGAGCTGATACCGCCTGCTTATATTTACCATAGTTCTTGTATAGTACTTTACAGTGAAAAGCTTGTTGCTAAGGATGCCATCTGATAACTGTATGTTACAGAAACATGTAATGTCAGAATATTTTATTACATATTTTCTTTAGACTACAACATGGCTTGACCTCTTTCATTTGCATGTTATGTTTATATTCACAGCTAAATTGTTGTCTTCATTGTAATTAGATCCTTGTTATATAAACTCATTCCTACTTCTTTTTGTGTGTGTGTTTTTTAATAGTGTAAGCTTTAGCAGGTTTTAAAAAAGTGGGAATGATTTCAAAAATAAAAATATGAATCCTTTAAACCATAGATATTAGTCCAATGTGGTTATGTTAGAGCTGTTGAGTATTAAAAAATGATGTACGGGGGGTAGTCATGGTCCCAGTAGCCTTGCCACCATGAGCTTTGAAGTATTAGCTATACAGGATTACAAATAAAAGTTTGTTTGATACCATACCTCTTAACTTTTAGATGGATGATTCTGGACCATAGCAGAAAAATAACCTTAAAATGTATGTATTAAACCCAAAATATCATCCTGTTCCAATGTGTTGTTTCTCAAACTCTTATAGATTCACAGGATTTAATCCAGATAGCGGAATGTGTTGTATCATGATGTACAGCCAGAGTGCAGTATATATGCCTTGCATCCTATTACAACCAATTTCAGCATGGCTTTAGCACAGAGTGCCAAACATATACTTCAAGAGTGTTCTGAGCATGAAGTGCTGAGGCAGACATATTGGCCAGAGGAAACAACACTGAAATCAAAACTCTATGGGACACTGTATGAACTACAAAAGACAGTGAGTTTTATTAAGGAGACAGAATTACAGATATAGACATGTTTCAAGTGAACGAAAGAAGAAGAAGAAGCATGGCTTTTAGGTCACTTTGATCTTATGGGATGAAACAGCCAACTTTACCTCCAAAAACCTCCTTAGTCACCTCTTACAACATGCATGACAGGTCATAGTTATTATTCTTTGTTCCCATTTTATGGCCTGGCAACGCACTGGTGAAAAATTATGTCCATATTCTGTATAAAGTGTGCTTGATCAAAGGTAAATACTAAAGACCAATATGGTCATATTCAATGAAACCTGAATATTGTCTCTACTTCTTCTTTCCTGTTCTCCAGTTGAAATCAGATGCCGATATGGATTTTTATCAGAGAATTAGACTGTGGTCACCAGCTCTGAGACAAGTCAATGAGAACTTGTCTGTTAGAACTGTTGCAGATGGCCATAGTTTTCTTCTTGTTGGGTGTTACAGTGTGCAGCTCTGTAAAATGTGCTCTGTGTTTTCTGGTGATTGTCCACATAAGCACATATCGTGTCACTCCAAACTTCCTGTACAATTTTCCTTACAAAATACAGGAAACCTGTACTAGTTGACAGGTATGTAAAAATCTTGTCATAACAACTTGGTTCAGACTGACATTGTATGTATGTAATAACAGAAAGTCGCTATATACAGTAAAAATAATATAGAATAAATATATTTGGGGATTTTTGAAAAGTGTTGTTATATAGGAAATTTGTTATAACAGAATATGCTATAAAGTGATTGCACTGTATATGCACGATGAAAATCTAAAGCAAATTGCAATGAAATGAGAGACACGGAAATCTATGGCATCTGCCCTATGTGCCGTCTTTGGCCCTAGAGGAATAACTAACTAATTAACTGTATACACACAAATACATGCATGCATAGTCACACACAAACCAACACAAATATAGAACAATGTGAGTGGATGTATGTTCATCTGCACACATGCATGAGTGGATGTGTGTTCATGTGCCCACATGCATGTAAATTAATATATCTGGTAAATGAATATCAACTGTAGCAAAGACATACCAGGAGTTTTCAACCTTTCAGGTGGCAAGCATCACACACATGTAATACTGTGTGAGCATCATAACATATAATAGAAAATATATATATATATTTTTGGCTATATAATCTTCTTTTTTGCACTGTACACCCACTTCCTGTTTCCTTTCTCCAATAATCTTAGATACTAACGATTTGTTTCAGTCTGTACAACAACGTTTGAATTGTGAAGGGAACTAATGATCGCTAGTTGATTTTAAAATCGGTTATTAAAATATGGAAATAAATTGTGAAAAATATGGATTTATAAAATAAAAAAGTTGACAGCTATGCATCTGTAGCTCTCTGGGACTCCAGACATATCACTGCCTTCACCTTCATTATCATACTACTAGTGGATGTATAGAAAGCACCGCTTTCTTCCCTAATACACTTCCTTCTGCATTGAGCTGTGAATGTCCAAACTTCCCTCTGCATTGTGCTGTGAATGCCCAAACGTCCCTCTGCATTGTGCTGTGAATGCCCAAACTTCCCTCTGCGTTGAGCTGTGAATGCCCGAACTTCCCTCTGCATTGAGCTGTAAATGTCCAAGTATTTTACAAATACTGAACCACAGACCCATCACTGTAGACATTCCCCATCTGATGAATTCTTACTGATTAGAGGACTTCTGAATCTATATACACTGGAATATCATTCACACTTCCTGAAAGTGTGATTACCACTTCAGTGGAAGTTGTCAACTTGATATGCTTACTTTCCCACTCTTCTCCAGGTTCTATGTTCTTTAATGTGCTTATCCGTTTATTAACCTACTCTGCCCTGCCAAGCCATGACTTTCCCCTCTTTAATCTGTTGCTTTTCATCTTTTCATTATCATCATGTAGTGGATGGTTCATGTCAGCACTGATGCCTGCAGGTATCAATGACCACAGCAAATACCCACTCTTTGTATCATGGTAGGATAATCCTGCAAGAAGTGCATTGCCACTATTTCTGTATCTGGGGCATCCAAGAGTGATTTGCATAGCTTCATTCTTTATCATGTCAAGTCTGTCAGTCTATGTTGAGCTACGGTCAGGATAGCCAAATCATACTATACTCTACCAGAGAGAACTAGCCCTTGATATAGTAGTGCTAGAAGTCGTTGTTCAAGAAAAACAGTAGCCAAATATCATCAATGATGGCTGTCAAACTCCTTTGAACTCTGAAGATTGTGTAATTTACATGCTCATTGAAATACAAAAAGCACTCCCAAATTTGTAAAGTTGATGATCTCTGTACTATCTCTCCACATAGATTGTTGATCTCTGTACTATCTCTCCACATAGATTGTTGGTCTCTGTACTATCTCTCCACATAGATTGTTGGAATCTGTACTATCTCTCCACATAGATTGTTGGTCTCTGTACTATCTCTCCACATAGATTGTTGGTCTCTGTACTATCTCTCCACATAGATTGTTGGTCTCTGTAATATCTCTCCACATAGATTGTTTATCTCTGTACTATCTCTCCACATAGATTGTTGGTCTCTGTACTATCTCTCCACATAGATTGTTGGTCTCTGTACTATCTCTCCACATAGATTGTTGGTCTCTGTAATATCTCTCCACATAGATTGTTGGTCTCTGTACTATCTCTCCACATAGATTGTTGGTCTCTGTAATATCTCTCCACATAGATTGTTGGTCTCTGTAATATCTCTCCACATAGATTATTGGTCTCTGTACTATCTCTCCACATAGATTGTTGGTCTCTGTAATATCTCTCCACATAGATTGTTGGTCTCTGTACTATCTCTCCACATAGATTGTTTATCTCTGTACTATCTCTCCACATAGATTATTGGTCTCTGTACTATCTCTCCACATAGATTGTTGATCTCTGTACTATCTCTCCACATAGATTGTTGGTCTCTGTACTATCTCTCCACATAGATTGTTGGTCTCTGTACTATCTCTCCACATAGATTGTTGGTCTCTGTACTATCTCTCCACATAGATTGTTGGTCTCTGTACTATCTCTCCACATAGATTGTTGGTCTCTGTACTATCTCTCCACATAGATTGTTGGTCTCTGTAATATCTCTCCACATAGATTGTTGGTCTCTGTACTATCTCTCCACATAGATTGTTGGTCTCTGTACTATCTCTCCACATAGATTATTGATCTCTGTACTATCTCTCCACATAGATTGTTGATCTCTGTACTATCTCTCCACATAGATTATTGATCTCTGTACTATCTCTCCACATAGATTGTTGATCTCTGTACTATCTCTCCACATAGATTGTTGATCTCTGTACTATCTCTCCACATAGATTATTGATCTCTGTAATATCTCTCCACATAGATTGTTGATCTCTGTATTATCTCTCCACATAGATCGGAGACATCAGCACAAAAAAGTTATTTAAACAACTCTATCCTCAGCCATTTTGAGGCATATATAAAAACCATTTCCAGACCATTCCTTGGTAATATCAATCCAGGATTTTTAGATCTCCTCTCCTCCTGCCACCCTCGACTGTTCCTTGTAAAACAATTTTAGGAGAAGTCATGTCTTGTTACATTTCTAAATCAAACACGTTTACGCCGTTTCACTATTGCCAAATGTGGTTCCTGATATTCTACAAGTTTGTTAATTTGCTGCTTGACATATACATTTGTCTTGTGTTCTATACAGCTAATTCTTAACAAATATCTGTAGTGCTTGTTTTCAAAAGTGTAAATCCTTCTTTCTGTGTCTGCATTCAGTGTCCAATTTTCACATCTGTATAAAAGTATATTTAGCACTAGTGATCTGAATAGATTGATCTTTACTGTAATATTGATCTTACTTTTCCATATATTCAAACTTGCCATGGCAGTCATCACCATCTCGAGTCTTAGCTTAATCTTATTCTGAGTTGCCAACATCACAAAGATAACAAAATATATTGGTAAAAGATAACAAAATATATTGGTAAAAGATAACAAAATATATTGATAAAAGATAACAAAACGTGACTATCCATACTGATGAATAATTGGAACATATCCTATATAGGGCATTGCTTTTCAAATATTGTTGTATTACATCCTTTATACAACCAATTGCTTTGCCAGTACAACAGACCGAGGGCCACTTAGTGTGGCGGTTAACACTGGATTTGCATATGTTTGGTCTAGGGTTCATTCCCCAGTTGAGGCGGAAAAGTTTTTTAGATCTTGACGGCTCCGGGTCGACCCAGCCTTGAGTATCGGATCAGTCTGGGAAGTAGAGACTGTGAGGGAGGGGAGATGACACAGCCACTGAGGTGTGAGATCGCAAACATCTCACACCCTCCTATGGCATTAATAAATGCTATGTGTTAACTTTACTTACTTATAATATGGATGGCCTACTAGCAAGTTTGAGTGAATTGTGGTGTTGTGACTAATCACTCTCTATTACTGAGCTAACTATACAGTTATCACATTTTGTCTCTTTTGGTGGAAACGGGAAAGCAGACCAGATAACTCTATCTGGTCTAAGTAAGGTGCTGTTGATGATCAAGATGTGCTAGTAACTTATCATAAGAAACAGATGATGAAATCAACCAGGAAGCCACCAACATAATATGGCTGCTATATTATTAACAGGTCAGAATAATTTGTCATTCTATGACTCAGAACAAGACATAACTAACTTTGCAGCCATATTTATGCAACATTCAATATTGTCAACACAGCCATATGAACAGGTACCTCAGGCTGCAGAGCACATATTTTATGATGAATATTATGAATATGAAATGCTGAGTCAAACACACTGGGTCCAGAGAAACAAAACTGGAAGAAAAACTTAATGTACCTTCATATGAGTTACAAAACACGGTCAAGTTTACAGAAAAGATCAATCTGCAGATTCCAGGCAAACAACAAAGAAGTCTCCTCTGGTTATCTACCAGGGGTTGAAAACCACTGTTTGCATGCTCCAAGCTAATTGTGCTCCTGTCTTGCTCCATGCTAATTTTGCTCCTATTGTGCTGCAAGCTACTTTTCCCATGTCTTGCTCCATGCTTTGTTCCTTTTCTGCTCCCAGCTACTTTTGCTCCTTTTGTGTTCCAAGCTACCTTTTCCCTGTCTCGCTCCATGCTAATTTTGTTCCCGAAAGACTTTAGTGTCAAATTAATACCAAAAAAACGATCATATTAAAACAAAAAGCTATAAAAAATGTTGGATGTGGGGCTATTTAAGCAAAGTTAAAGAATGTTTTCCATGTTACTACAATTTATTTAGGTTATGTATTTATTGTACTCTCAGAAATAAATTCTGGCTACACCAAAATTTTAAAACATATAATCAGGGCACGACCATCTTCAGTAAGACCTGTTATCTAGAATTGTCATGTGACAGGACAGGAGTCCTTGTTGAGCTTTCGGTTGGTCACTATTTATACTTGGCTATTTTTAGCATGCGATTCCAAGTATGTAAATAATGACCAACCAAGATCCCCACAATAATCAAAAACTTAACGAATGGCATCCTAATTAATTCAATTGAAAGGACTTTATAGAGATGGTCATGATCAGGGCAACCTCATTAAATTGTCAAATCAATGCAACCAAAGGATATACTAAACAGTTTACACATTCCACTCATCAGTGCCTTTTATCTACCTCTTTGCTGTGTAGACATGTTAAACTGCAAACAAGAAGATCTACCTCAAAGTTGGATCTACCTCACTTTTATTACATTCATTCTCAAACTCCCACTTGGATTGGATCTCTCTTGTAGCACATGGATTTACTAGATTTCCTGCAGCATTAGTCTAGAGATATATGTTGTGTCATCGTTTTATTTGTGGCAATAGCCTGACACATCCAAGCTTGTCCATCATACTAGCAACTTTATTTGCTTTTATTGTACATGTATGTCTGTAACTTTGTTTACCAATGTTTTCCTATATTTGTGTAACTTTATGCTTGCCTGGTATGTTTATTCTACAGTAGAATCTTACATACCGGTATATAATCTTGTATAAATCTTTTGAGTTTCACAAAACAATGTAGGGAGATGGTACCTATATATATCTTAATGAATGACTTTTCTATTGGCCTCAATTGCTGAGAAAATGTAGCAGAAGACCAAGGTGCATGTAGATCGGCATTTCACAAAGGTGCAGACGTTTTTGAAATACTTTTGATGGACATGCTAAACAACACGTAAAGCAAATGTCAGTGCAAAACAATATAGTGACTGATTCATTCTATGACTAGACTACCTAAACATGAACCTGATAAATAAATATCTAAAAAACAAAAAAAGGCCTCTATATGAGAGAAAAACAACAATAAAGATTACATGAGTATGGAAGGAAATTCCAGACATGCACAGGCTCATTATAATAAATAATAAGACCTCTGACCCATCAGGATCCTAGGAGTGCTACTCTGGAGACAGCACAAAAAGCCTTTCAAAAGCCTCTATCCTCTGCTATTCAGAGGAGTGTAGAAAAATAATACCCAGACCATTCCTTGATGTTATCAATCCAGGATTTTCTTTTTTTTTTTACCTCTTATGCTTCCACCATTGACTGTTCCTTGCAAAATAGTTTTAGAAAGTGAGTTGTGTCTCATTACATGTCCAAACCAAACAAGTTTACGCCATTTCACCAATGCCAAAGGCGGCTCTTGATAACCTGCAAGTTTATTTATTTGCTGCTGATGAATATATTTGTTTTGTGTTCTATATAGCTAATTCTTAACAAACATCTGTAACACTTGTTTTCAAAAGACTGAATCCTTTCCTTGTCTGCATCGAGTGTTCAGATTTTACTTCCATATAAAAGTATACTTAGCACTCATCTTTCCAAAATGTGATCTTTCTTATGGATTCTCTGAATACTTCCCGATTTTGGGCAAGTTGACCTGCTGCTGCTAGAGACATGTTTAAGCAATCTGATATATCACTGCACCACCGTTGTCTTTGGCGCTCACTTTCCTGTTGCCGTTAACTCTACCGTCAGCTATTAATCTTCCCATGCTGTTATGTCCACTTTATATGACTACTATCACAGCTTTCTTGTTAATATGTTGTTAAGGACTTAGTACTTAGCACTAACAATCTGAATACATTGATCTTTACTGTAAAAGTGATCATATTTTTTTCAAATTACATTGAACAGTACCAATGCAGCGATCACTGGCCGAGGCAACACATGTACACTGTATACAAAACCAATGATGGACAAAGCAGATGAGTCTTTACAGATTAATTACTTATGTAACAGAGAAGTTGAGTATTTCATACATGATTATTTCAAAAAATAATCTATAGGTATAAATAACCAAATGGTCAGAGGGTGTCCGACAAAGTGGATGGTGCCGCAGTAACCTAATGAACAAATAGTAACGCAAAATGAGGTAAACAGGTTACTAAAACACTTACCTAGCCTATTAATAAAAATATATTTTAAAAAAACATACAATAAAACTAAACAGGACAATTCTCCACGTATCGGCTCAAATTGAACCTTTTTCAAGAGACAAACAACAGATTATGGAGACGGGGCTTGATGAAATATAGACATCTATTTTGTTTTTTATTTTGTCGTTATCTGTTGTTTGTCTCTTGAAAAAGGTTCAATTTGAGCCGATACGTGGAGAATTGTCCTGTTTAGTTTTATTGTATGTTTTTTTTAAATATATTTTTATTAATAGGCTAGGTAAGTGTTTTAGTAACCTGTTTACCTCATTTTGCATTACTAATCTATAGGTAATGGGTTATGCTACCAGTAACAGCATGTATAGTTCTAGTGGGACAAAGTGTTTGGTAGACACAACAAATGGCCTATAAAGTATTTGCTGATTATCATTCCATTGAACTACAGCTGCACATTTTCCACATTGCAGATCACCTATGACACCGAGGGATATTTTAATCAGTGGAGGTTTCATGAGGAAGTCTTTATATTCTTCTTCTTCTTCTGCGTTCATTCTCAAACTTCTGCAGATTAGCAGGATGT
This sequence comes from Meghimatium bilineatum, assembly GCA_034231615.1. Taxonomy (NCBI): domain Eukaryota; kingdom Metazoa; phylum Mollusca; class Gastropoda; order Stylommatophora; family Philomycidae; genus Meghimatium; species Meghimatium bilineatum. Next base: position 15,140,770 of record CM067312.1, on the reverse strand, counting down.
AGCCAGGAGAACGGAATGCGTTGTGTTATGGTTTACAGCATTGCTGCGATATCTGCGCCTTTCCGCCTGACACATCCGACTTCAGCATGGCTTTGGGTCACTGACCATATATGGGATGGGACAGCCAACTCCATCCCATAACCTCCTTAGTTGCCTTTTATGACATGCGTGGGAGGTAAACAGTGTTGCTATTCTTTGCTCCCCTTTTGGGCCCCGGCAACACACGGGCGAAGTCTTGATATAATTTTTAAGATATGGTAAACTATTGTGGAAGAGATTTTTTGTTTCATCATAAATATAGAACAAATAATGGAAGATTCAATGCAGAAAATATTCTGATCTAATATACTTTACCTCACTTAATTATCATCTTTAGACTGATACCACAGCCAGATGTGTCAGGCCATTGATGCAAATAAAATGGTGACACAAAGCATTTCTATTCTCTGGACAACATCGTACTGAAAATCTGGTGGGACCACGATTCTGCTACAAGAGATATCCATTAGAATTTTTTTATGTGGCTGCTCGTGCCATGACTGGGCTGCCAACAGAACAGAGGGAATGATCCAAGAACTCATACTGCTTCACTCGAAGTCACATGATACAATAATTTATACAGACGGCTCAGTAACACAAGAATTCTAGCTTGCCACAAACAGGTGTAGTTGGGGTTTTGTGGCATACCAAAATGGCAAGAAATTAGCTGAGAAGTCAGCTGCGTATGCCACTACAATATCGAGTATGAGAATGGAATTAGAAGCGGTGACAGCAGCTCTCACTTGGCTCTGCGTCGACGCAACCACCAACAGACTCAGTGATTCTATCGAACTCTCAAAGTATGCTGCGCAAGATAGAAAAGTGTATGATCAGAACTGAATGCGTCACTCTGCTCAACATATGGATCTGCTATATGATATGATACGTCATGCAGGGGTCAAGAGAAATGAAGAGCTGATGTGTTGGCTGGTAAAGTCTTGATGAATGGCACAGAGATAAGAAAAGACAGGATTGAATTGATTAGAGCAGTCATGGATACCCTACAAGAAGATAAGTGGAGGTCGAATGAGACAATGTACATATTCAGAGAATGGTAGAAATGGGAGTGACTAGAGGTAATGGGAGAAAGTGCTCTCTCCGGAAAGATCAGAAGAACATGTAATCAGCAACTGACTGGGACACTGAGCTTATAAACTTTTAGATGGCTGACGGAACAGCAAGCAGAGCATATATGGGAATGCCCCCAGTGATGTGATGCTTGTTCCTAATCAAGATGTGGCCTATTTTTTTTTACGGAACTTAATATAGTCTCAAAAAATATACCGTAACCTGCGTTTATGAAACTCAGTAGGAGGAGATAAGCAGTGTTAACAAAAACATTACACATTGTGTCCCTTTATTCGAGTGCAGTTGAGGAATATATCTTGTATAGGAGCCAGCATATTTTAGTTTTTTGGGAAGGGTTAATTAATTGTTGGAGGAGGGGGATCATGGGGGAGTTTAAGGTTTGTATTAGATTTTTACTTTTTGTGGGAAGATGTTTAGTTGTTGGGAAGAATAGGGTGTTAGGAGGATTGGTGTTAGATGTGTAGTATTCCATGTGTCTTTGTGGCAACTGTGTCATGATGTAGAAACAAACTTCATGCATAAATGCGTTCCATTCTACAACTGTGGGCTTGCTTATCTGAACTTATGAGAGCACCATTTGAGCTTATCTGCAACTTATGAGAGCACCATTTGAGAGATGTCATTTCGAAAGCCCATGAATAGATGAAATGACATATTTTCACTTGAGAATTTTTCACATATGCTGATCTTTACATATGTGTGCTGGTAACTTCTATTGCATTTCCACTGGACGTTTCCATCATTATAATAGTAATATAAGGTCATTGGGTGGCCGCATATTTTTCTCGATTTAGTAGTCCTCGAGTCTGTAACAAATGTACAGCATCTTTCTCTGTAGCTGGTAAGCTCAGTAAACAGAACTCTGCGATTGCATTTGTCATTATGGTTTAGTGTCCTTTCGTTGGTTAATGACATGAGATTTCTGTGACGACACAAAAGATGCGCAAACTATAACAGAAATTGCATGGTTGTGCGCATAACATTTCAAAAGTTAGACTGTTATCACATGATGAGGCCAAATTCGCCTAACATGTACCTGTCTATGTTCATTTTTTTGCCAATGGCCCGACAAACCAGTTTTCGGCTGAGGATTTGCATAAAGATAAAGTACAGTATATTGAATACTTTTTTTTAATAACCTTATAATATTGTTGCCCAGACTTTTTATATACTCTTTGTGATTAAATGGTTTAGTCTGAAGTATACATTAGCATTATATATATATATATAAAAATATGCCAAGTTTTATGCTTTGCAATTGTTTTCAAAATAATCTGGCTATAGTGGACTTAATTTGTATATTATTAAAAGAAAATAATGAAATTTATTGGAAATCTTTTTTGTTAAATTGTGAATAATTTTTTTTTAATGCGTTGTTGCCGTTTTATTTTTGTGCAATGGTAAAACACATCCGACTTTGGTGGTGGTAACTAATACATTCAGTGTTTATACCACTTCCACTGAATGTCTATAACCATATCACTAGTAGGTCTCTGTATACTATCTACCCTGTTCCATAAATACCCAACTCTACTAGTACCATACTTCGCCTGTGTGTTTTTGGGGCCTGAAAGGGAAGCAAAAAAATTTGGGGCACTTATCTGCCATACATGTCGTAGGAGTCGGCTAAGGGGGTTTTGGAATTGGCCGTCCCATCCAACAGACGAGAGTCAAAGAGACCCACATGCCATACCGAAGTCAGATGAGTCAGGCCGAAAGGCATCAGGTATTGCAACTAAGCTGTAAACCATGACAGAAAGCCTTCTGTTCTTTGGACTACATCTGTCTAATCTACAGGAGTTTGAGAAAAAACACAAGCAGTACCAAATTCCTTCAATTGCAATCTGATATGTCAGTAGTTGTGCATGAGAGTTATCATTCTTCTCTTTCCTTTCTCTGTATGTTCCAGAAAAATGCCCATCTTGCATTCACTGGTCATCTTAAAGTATGTAATTATATTTACTTTTATTTGTAAATATGATGCTTCACTTGCTGACTACATCAAACAGTAGCTAACAATATAGTTGTATTATATAAAAACACGGCAGCCATGCTGATAGCATTACTTCTTCTTCTTCTTCTGTCGTTCACTTGAAACATGTCTATATCTGTAATTCTGTCTCCTTAATAAAACTCACTGTCTTTTGTAGTTCATACAGTGTCCCATAGAGCTTTGATTCCAGTGTTGTTTCCTCTGGCCAATATGTCTGCCTCAGCGTTTCATGCTCAGAACACTCTTAAAGTATATGTTTGGCACTCTGTGCTGCCTGTCCACATGTACACATGGCTGTGTTGCCAATCTTGAACTTTGTATACATGTGACTGCGGAGTCGGTTGTGTCCTGTTCTGAGACGTAGAATTATAACTTGTTCTGATCTGTTCATATTGTGATAGTCATCTTGTGTTGGTGTTTGTGGCTTTCTTATTGATAGCATTACTAAATTACCTTAAAAAAACAAAATATATTTTCAAAATCCCAAAATATTTCAGTGTTGTCTGTTATATTTCCAATATTTTTCAGTACATTTTCAAATACAAATAATTGTATTGAATACTGACAGAATAAGAGTGAGCTCACCCACCACTTGTTATTTACCTAGAAGCTGTAAGTTTGTAACAATAATTTATCATGACCCCATGCTGGACAGCCTAGGCAGTCATTGATCTCCACAAAACCTCTATCTGCCGTACTGTGTATCTATTCAACAGCTGACTCTCTACCATTCCATGATGTCAAGCTATCCAGTATTTTCTCCCTTTGGTGCAGTGTCTGTTTTTCTCTTAATTTTACCTGTTCCTGCATTGTGTTGTAAACCTCCTCATGACATGGCCAATAAAGGTGAACTGTTTTTTTATGATTTTAAGAAACTTTCTTTGGGTCTCAATATTTCTTAGTACCACCTCATTAGTTGTTCTGTCAATGTAACTCTTAGCATTCTTCTGAAGAACCACATCTCTATGGCTTTGTTTCCTACACTTGTTTGTTCATTAACAATATTTAACTGCAGTCACTATTAACAAATGAAAACAGAAAAATGAAATACAATGGAAGTTTCAGAAAGTACTCTATGTTTTATTTCTTTCATCACTAAATTTCAAACAATAAAACCATCCATACTTCTATAACAAAGCCCACTGTTATTGCATTGTCTGACAAAAGATATCATCTTCTCTTATATATGCAAGGTTTTAGTTTGATCTCAGGAAGAGAAGCTGATTTTTTCACAGACTTGACCTTCTTGAAGTCCATCAAGTAGAACATCTGGTTCAAGTCACGCTGGAGAATTAGAACACAAAAATATGTTGAGATTTAACAATTGCAAATTCAGATAGAACAATAAATCATGAATGGTAATATAAACTGGAGACATCATAAGCAGCCTGTGGGTCCAATTAAGGGCCATGTCCTAAAAGTTTCCTTGGCTGGTCATGTCATGAATTGAACTGGCTCAAATCCCATCTACTACCTTCTAATTGTTATCTTTTACAACACCACAGGAAGTCTCCCATCTTCCTCAATATGTGCACCCTGATATAAGCACCTACAAGTTTAATTTCATATGACAATTAATTAATCTGACATCACCTTCATTTTGTGCTTCATAAAAATACAATTTATTGTCTATCAAGTATTAACAAATGTAACAGGTCATAAATTCCATAGCATATTATATTGCAGAGAAATAAAAACTAGAAGAACCATGATTTGTTTCTACTATAACAGAATCACTTGAATTGTCTGTTTTTCAGAATTCATTATCCATCAACTCCAGATAGTTCTCTCTTGTAAAACATGATCTTACTAGATTTCCAGCAGGATGTAGCCAAGAATGGAAATGTGCAGCGACACCATGTTATTGTGTCATCATGCCTGACACATCCGTCTTTGGCAGTACTTGAATCATGATTTGTTTGTATTATAACAAAATCCCATGAATCATTTTTTTCTACTACAAAAAAAATTATCACATGAATCATTTCTTTCTCTTATAAAAAATTCACAAGAATGATGTGTTTCTACTATAACAAAATCACAGCTGTATTTTCCAATGTTCCTACCTTGTTTAGTAACTGAAATCCATAACTGCAAACACCATCTGTAAATCTACTTAAGGCACTGAAGCGGCTAACAACTTCTGCTACTTTCAACAATCCACTGAAATAGTACATGAATTGATTGTTGGTATTGATCACCACATAAATTGTAATAATGCAAAGTATCACATTAAACTGTACAAGCTAATATATCTATCAAGCAGTTGCTCTATGGTGCAGAAATGTGTTCAAATAAGTTATGACTTTTCTATCTTATCATATCATATCTATCTACTGTCAAAGTCAGATGTGTTAGGCCATTGTCACAAATACAAAAAGTGACACAATGTATTTCAGTTCTATGGGCTACATCTTGCTTAAATATTGTAAGACCATTGTCCTGCTACAAAAGAGATCCAGCAGGAGTTTAAAAATGAATAAAAACAAATATCCTAATCTAAGCAATCTATCTACCTAAGTACATATCTATCTACCTACGTACAGATCTATCTACCTACATACAGATCTATCTATACATAATTTTGTTTCCTGAGAAGAATAGGTCCTCCACATACCTCTTCCATCTTGGACTATCTTTAGTTAATGCTTTCTGCTCTTTTCATGTCCTACCAGCCGCTTTGCCTCTGCTTTCAATTCTTTTCTCTAGGTATTTCTCGTTCTTCCCCTTTTTTATTTTAAGGTGGATTCCATAACAATGTCTGTCTTATAATGCCACTATTGGTCTTATTTAGCAACGTTTCTTTAGTTCTTCCTCCAATGGTGTTTCTATCTCTTACTCATAGCTAAATTAAAGTTTGTTCAAAATACAAGACCAGTATTAAAATTCTATAAATTCACCTTGTTGAAGACCTTACTTGAAAGTAGAGTTGAGGATAGGAGAGCAGGAGGTACAAGTGGGAGATAAACATCATGAGATGGACAGGTTACAGTCTAGCAGAGTGCATCACTAAGACAAGAGATGGGATATTGGAGGTCTGTTGCAGGCAACTTTTGTTGCAGAGACGGTACTTGATGATGATGAAAATTCTATATCAGCTGTGAAGGATTATAACAGCACACAAGATATTTGTACATAGTACATAACACCACACAAGATATTTGTACATAACAGCACACAAAATACATAACAGCACACAAGATATTTGTACATAGTACATAACATCACACAAGCTATTTGTACATAGTACATAACACCACACATATTTGTACATAGTACATAACACCACACAATATATTTGTACATAGTACATAACAGCACACAAGATATGTGTACATAACAGCACACAAGATATTTGTACATAACAGCACACAAGATATTTGTACATAACAGCACACAGGGTATTTGTACATAACAGCACACAAGTTATTTGTACATAGTACATAACACCACACAAGATATTTGTACATAACAGCACACAAAATACATAACAGCACACAAGATATTTGTACATAGTACATAACACCACACAAGATATGTGTACATAGTACATAACACCAGACAAGATATTTGTACATAACAGCACACAAGATATTTGTACATAACAGCACACAAGGTATTTGTACATAACAATACACAAGATATTTGTACATAGTACAAAATCAACTAAGTTGATTAGTCATGATCAAGTTCAGGGAAATGACAGAGCTGACATTTTCCTTTCATGAGTTAATTTTCAAATGCCCACAGATTAGCAGGATGTAATCAGGAGAACCAAGTGCGTTGTCATGGTTTCCAGCTTTACTGCAATATCTGCATCTTTCGGCCTCACACATCCAACTTCGGCATGGTGTCTGGATCTTTTTGACACTCTAAAGGCAGTCAACCCTACCACCACAACTTCCTTAGTCATCTCTTATTATATGCATAGCATGTAACAGTGTAGCTATTGAAATAAATGAGATAATGTTTCATATTACTTGCATATTTCTAATAAAAAGTAAATCAGAAATTTTATATGTGAATAAATGTCATATTTTTATTATACCTACCCAGTTTTAAGCACTCTATTTGCTTCTTGTATATAGTCACCAATGTTGGTCCCCATGAGGGATAGACAGAAAACAGCAATATCCACTTTTTCACTGGGCAATGGAGTCTGTATAGTTCATATTTGAAACAAACATTGAAATCACAAATAAAAATAATCTTTAGCTTGTTAATGACTAACACAGAAATAGGAGAAAAGTGTATGCAACCAACAGTTTCATCAACAACAAGAAAAATAGAAGATATGTAGTGGGGATTTATCATGAGATGCATCGAACATCTGATGCTGATCCTCAAGAACTGAGTTCTTCTCGTTAGGAGACTTGATGTAGTCGCTGCATTGTTAACCAGCTGATTCATGTCCACTTCTTTTCAACTGATCCGTGAAGAAATCACTTTTGACAGAGCTCATTTTCCATAGCTACCGTTCAGAATCTATTTCCTTCACAATTGCGATAGATTAACCTTGTGATCAAAGATATATGTAATCAAATAACTTCAGACAACGGTAGAGTTCATCTAGAGTAGTGCTTCTCAAACTATTTGTTGCAGCACACCGCCAATTTGTTTCCCAATCTGCCTGGAGCCTGCATGAGTATTGACAGATGAAGTTCTTATATGATGCATGAGTTTATAGGAAAATAAATAATTTTTATTTTTAAAAAAAGATGTCATTACATTCAGTTTAACTTCTAATGTCACAGATGTGCCTGTTTCTTCTTTACAAGATTCTCAATCTGTGGCTCAAATGAAGGTATTGCAGGCACAATGAAACAGGAATATCCATACTATTTCTATACTTAGTCTAAATAACACACTTAGTTGAAAATCCAGTCTCACACATGTATGTCGAGGGAAATGGAAGCAGAGTAAACAACAATGTGCCCATCTGATTTTTGTTTCATTAGTTTTAAACGATAGCTCTAAGTCAACAAAGGTTTTGTTGACCGGTCACTGATAGCAGACCAACACAAGTCCACTAATTTGAGAAGAACTGATCTAGAGGACTTGTCTGATGTGCAGACTACCAACAACTTACAGTGAAAAAAGTCAGAAATTTCCTTCACATAATTTTCTATTTACAGTGAACAGGTTGACGCTGTGACTGTTAGCTAAAGGTAGGTCCCATGGTAGCAACCTACCGTCAGGGATAAAGATAACCTCTTCATGTACTAAGCTGCAGCAACTGTACAGCAAGTGACTGTACACTGCTATAATTAATATATTTCTATGTTGTCAGCTTTTTACAAACACTGATGGCTATCCTTTAATATCTTAACAAACATATCTGTATTCTCAGCAACTTTGTGATCATAGTCAGATAAATACAAATAATCTGTATTCATGAACAGAGGTTTGAGGCTGTGGGACAGTCAAAGTTCAAAGGACTTGAATTTGTTTCACACCTAGTATTCGGGTGTTTGAGGTAATGAGAGAGCAGATAGGCTGACAAGTTCTGACACTTTACTGAGTGTCTAGGCAATGGACTAGCCTGATATATCAAACTCTTTATGAGAAACTGCATGGACTAGCCTGATATATCAAACTCTTTATGAGAAACTGCATGGACAAATAAAATTAATGAGGGCAATGATTTCTTTTCCCATGTCCAGAATAAGGGAGTAAGGCTTGAAATGCAGTGTTGCCAGAAATGAATATTCTTTATGGATTGAAAAAAAAATGTTTGCCAACAGAGAACTACAACTGTCAGTCATCATGTAATTGTGATATACACTGGGAGATCGGTGCACCTATGCATGTAACGTGGGTGCACCTATGCATGTAACGTTGGTGCACCTATGCATGTAACCTATGTGCAACTGTTCATCATCATGTAATTGTAATATACACAGGGATATCGGTGCACCTATGCATGTAACGTGGGTGCACCTATGCATGTAAAATGGGTGCACCTATGCATGTAACTTGGGTGCAATGATGACTAACCAAACAATCACACTGATATTCTCCTTTAACATCTTTAACAACACTCTCGTCATTGGCTGTATCTGAGACACGACCAATAATACAGTACATGTTCATACCTTGGACATGTCACATGCTGTAACTCTGTCATTAAGAGCCACTAGGTCAAAGGAGTAAATTTTCTGTGGGACATTCTGGGCGAGCTTGGCATCACCACAGCCAAAATCAGCCAGGATAAGATTCTTTGGCCTAGAAAAACAAATGTATGTCGAAATATTAAGCTGTATTTAAGTTGAATACTTATGTTACTTTTATTAAGTCTCCTTTGTAGTAGTTGGATTTATTATCTGGGACATGCAAATGTATACAGCAATGAAAGAGCAGACAGACATATATACAATACAAGTATAGACGAGAAATTGACAATGTATAAGGGGAAGTGCTGAAGCTACATTTAGAGTGAATGCTGAAGGCAGACACGTCTAGACTGTGATTGAAGGAAATTCTATATTAAATATGATATAAATAGAGCTTGATATATTTGGGGCTTGTTAGTTTTGATGCACAAGAGTTGCAAGCGATGGATAACTTTGTATTTCTTATGTGCAATTAGGGGGGTGTTCCATCCAGAGCTTTCATACCCAAATAACTCATACCTTTAGTGGTATACATAAAAATGAAATGATTTGAGAAAAAAAACCTCCTAGTCAGAGAGTTCTATGTGTGTATATAGAAAGCATGTTTCATCATTTTTATGCATATATCCAATCACAGTTAAAGTCTATAACCTGTTGGCGGTATTTGACCTTGCAGTCACAGATGCATGACTTATTCCGGCCAGCACAGATTCTGTAGAATGAAATGCATGTTGAACTGGCATGAAGCAGGAACAAACAGCATGCATACCCTTTTACATGATGTTTGGGAAAGACTTCTTTTTCTGCATTCAGCAGTCATATATTGTTATGTTCCTCCAGGGCCATAGGCGGCGCATAGGGCAGAAACCATAGCTTTCCATTTCTGTCTTTGTGTTGCCAGGTCTTTCAATTGTTGCGTGTTGTTTAGGTTCATTGACATGCCTTCTCTATTAATGGTTCTTCGTAGAGTTTCTCTAGGTCTCCCTCTTCTTCTTACTCCAGGTGGCACCCAATATAGTGATTGCTGGGGAATTCTTAGGCTGTTCATTCTAAGAACATGGCCGATGTAAGTCCAACGTCTTTGTCTAATGAAGGAAGATATATAGGTTTGTTTGCTTTCCTCTCTTATAGTAGTGTTAGATTTAAAGTCACTCCACTTAACGTTCAGAATGGTACGTAGGCATTTGTTTTCAAAGGAGTCGAGTCTTTTATCTGTGGCTTTCCAACTTTCGCACCCATATGATAGAATAGGGATGATGTTGGAGTTAAATAACTTGAGTTTTGTGGTGTTTCTTAGTGTGTTTGACGTCCATATGTTGCGTAGTTTATTGAAAGCACCCGCTGCAAGGGCAATACGGTGTAAAATTTCTTTTGATGAGTCTCCATCCAATGCTAGATTGGTGCCTAAATATGTAAAATTGTTGACTTTTAATAATGGAACATTTTGAATTTCTATGTTGTCGTTGGATCTCGTAAAATCTAGTATATGAGTTTTTGATGTGTTGATTTTCAACCCTATCTGATTTGAGTAGTGTTGGAGATTGTCAAGCTTAGATTGAGCATCTGTGTGGTTTGCGCTCAGTCATATATTGTCAGATAAAAATCTACTGTCTTCTTCAGGTCAGAATGGCTGCCCCATGGCTTTTGCCTCAAATCTGTATCCTCTGGCCATGTCAGCTGTCTCTGATCTTTGCCATGTTGAGCAGTCCTAAGTGTGTGTTCAAGAGTCTGGGTTCTGGATCCACAATGACATTTATCTGTGTATGAGATTCTCAGTTGGTAAAGGTGACCCAACAGTCTGTGGCCTGTTCTAAAGCGAAATAATGTTGTATGTTGGTATTTGTGAAGGTGATATATTGCATCAGGTTTGTCTTTCACTTCCCTTTGTTTCTTCCACTTTGCTGTGTATGTGTTTTTGATTATTATTTTTGCTTTTCTGCAGGACAGTGTGTGTCTGTGTTGTCCATTTCGTTTCCTGTTTTTGACAGAGAATCCACAGAGTGATGGTATCCATTGAAGGGTAATAGTTTATGATTTTTTGATATGTCTTAGCTCATGTCTGATGTGCAGAAGGTTTTCATTTCTGTTACTCTGGATTGATCCCTACTGCAACCTGTGAATATAGCTATCTTCTTTGGTCTTGGCAGTCCTGGTTCGGTGGGGACTTTCAGCGCATGATGGAGTACAGCTGCTTCTGCTCTAAAGTTGGATGAGAAAAACGGAACATCTACTAGTGCAATGAGTTGCACATAACCAATAGCCAAAAATATTTTTTTATGTATAATCGCAACACCAAAACCAATGCAAATGCTATTAATACATAAGAAATGTAACCCAAATCAGCACTGTCTTACTACTGTATGTTGAAGTAGAATGATTACAATTTGTTATATTATTTTTCGCCTGTGTCTTACCTAGGTCTGAAAGAGGAGCAACACTATTCATTCTCAAATTCCTGCAGATTATCAGGATGTAGTCAGAAAATGGAATGTGTTGTGTGATGGTTTACAGCATTGTTGTGACATCTGTGCCTTTCTACCTGACACATCAGACTTCAGCATGGTTTCTGGGTCACTTTGGCCCTATATGGGATGGGACAACCAACTCCACCCCACGTTCTTCTTAGTTGCCTCTTATGACATGCATGGAAGGTAGATAGTGCCACTATAATTTTTGTGTGCTCCCCATTAGGGCCTGCCAATACATGGGCACATCTTGTGATGTTTCTCTGACTACAGCTTGCTCACTGTTTCTCCTAAACACTCCCATCAAGTAAAGCCTTCAAAAAATTATGTCTTTTAATATGTTCAAAATATTTTATTCGTTTGATTTCTATTTTGATTCCTTTAATATTTTCTTTTTTCATATGCAACAATGTCAGAATCTATTTGTTTTCTTCTCTTTCAATGAAATTCTCTCTATTCTTCAAATTCATCCACATATCAAAGGCAACAATTCTTTCTTCTAGCTGTTTGTTATCCATGTTTCTTAGCCACATATTAACATATAAGAGAAGTATAATTTTACAATTTTCATTATTAGTTTATAATTTGTTTGGATGTTAATAGTTTCTTATGTCATTGAAAGTTCTTTTAGCCATTCCTGTTCTTAATTAACTTTTAGTTGATCTAGGGCCTGATTTTTCTTGTACATGCACTATATTTCCTACATTCAATATTGCTTATTAGCCAACTATTCTCAGTGTTAGACACTTTGTGTTCCCAGAGATAGTGGAGGATCATAAGGCATATTTCTTCAAAGCCTCTTAAGTAGCTATGATAACCTGCATACTTAATCCCAAATTCATAATGAAAAATTATGAGAACTATGAAAAAAATCATTTCACTCACTTGTCTTTGAATTGTTTTATGAAGACATCAAGAGGATTAACTGGCCATTTGCTGGTCTGATTCTCAAAGCCCTTGTGATAGACAGAAAAAGAATCCTGGTCCTCTCGAAACAGCTTGAGGGCATCATTGCCACTACAAGAATACAGCTGTTCATTTATGAATCTGAACCTAGCAGAGTTCAGCTTTTCTTTCGCTTGCTGGCCTAGTACTGCTGCCTTTCCCCATATAGACTGAAACACTGGAGATGATGTGCTTGCAGAATTTACTGTATCATTTTCCTTCTTGTCTTCTTTATCTGTTTTATTTTTATGTTCTGTTTCTGGTGTTAATTTTTTTGAAGACAAATTAAAATTGTTAATGGTAGGACCATTAGGTACGGAAGACACTCCTTTCTTTGACTTTTTATCTAAAGTTAAACCCATTTTTCCATTTACAACTGTTGTATTTGGTTTATTTTTTGGGGTTGTTCCATTCAGCATTTTCAGTAGTACTTGTTGTTTCTTTTTATTCTTTGTTGATGTTTTTGAAATCACTGAACTCAAGTTTTGCAAGTCTGATGCTTCTATAACTAGTTGTGACTGTGAACTATTTGCTAATGTAATATTTCGTGAATTAGCTTTGTTTTTCTTACTCTTCTTTGCAGGAGGCTGATCATTTTGTGAAATTTTACTGAGAGATATATTTGCCTGAGACTTCTGCCTTTTTTTGCTTGTATTTTCACTCAAAGATTGCACAAAGACACTGTCAGAATTATCACCCTTTACAGCATTTTTTTTAATAGCTGAAATATGAGTGATATTCTTGACAGAAGATATAACTTTATTGTTGTCAACAGAATTTGATAATATATTTAAACTTGATCCCGAGGACATCAGACTAGTGTTACTAGTTATAAGCTCTGTCTTTATACTTGTGTCCATGGGTGTACTATCTTGAGAAATACCTAAATTTCCAGTTTTGTTTTTAGAATTTAGAGCAAGGTGTTTGTACTTATTTTTCTTGCTATTGTTTTTCTTTTTTCTAATTCTTTTTCTTTTTTTCTTAGCTTCTATAGATATGACATCATTTGTTGATGATGCTGGTGAACTCTTCGCTCCTTCATGCTTGTCCGTTTTGGTCTTTTTGGCAGCGATGTCTACACTTTCTGGCCTTTTTCTCTTTCTATTCTTTTGCTCGAGCTTATTAGCTGATTCTATTGTATTATTTTCCTCAGATTTACTTTGTTTCAATTTTTTATTTTTAACATTATTCTTATTTAAACTTGACTTAACAAGGGGTATCTTCACTTTCAGCTTCTGTTCAGTAACTCTTTTATCACTAGTTATTGTATTTCTATTTTTTTCTGTCTCCTGTACATGATAATCTTGTAGCAATCCTATTGAATCATTCTCACTTGTTTTCCCATCAAGATTTTTCTTATTTCTCCTTTTTTTCAATCTTTTCTTGTCTTTCTTAGAGTACTGTTCATCATCACTGTCTGGTATAACATTGGCAGATGCTTTACTTCCATTATGTTCATGTAGAAGAGTGTTATGTCCCTGATATGAAAAAACAGATACACCTATGTTTGTAAACTTGTAAGTAATTGTAAACATGAACACACATAAAATCAACACATTAACAAATATCAAATACTAATCACAAATAGTTATTGATAATTTTCAAATAATTATATGGGGTGTTATTAATGAATATGTTGTGAAAATATAGCTGTTCAAACTTTTGTATTCCCCACCTGCAACATATACTGCTATTGTGTGTCTTATTTTGGGTAGTTTTTCACATTACAGTTCTATTCACAAAAGGCGTTGGAAATATCCACCACAGTTTAATTAGAAGGAGATCTATCTATATATCTATAGATCTATACGCAGACGACACAGTACTTCTTTCAAACGATATAAAGGGATTGGAACAACTAATCAAGAACACAAAGAAATATAGCGAAGCACAAAATTTGTATTTAAACACGCAGAAAACAAAAATCATGTCAACAGATATAACACAACAACCAAAAATCAGAATAGACAATACCGAGATAGAATGTGTGGATAAATTTGAATACTTAGGAGCAAACATCAATGGTGCAGGAGACTGCATGGCAGAAATAAGGAAGAGATTGGCAATGGCATATTGCAAAATAACACGGCTGAAAAACATATGGAAAAACAACAAAATAGAAACGAAAGTGCTGATGTTACGAACTTTTATTTTTCCGGTTGCAACATATGGCTGTGAAACATGGACTCTAAGTAAAACAGCGGCAAAGAAGATCAACGCCTTCGAGCTGAAATGCTACAGAAAGATACTTAGAATATCATGGAAGGATAAAATCAGAAACTCAGATATTATAAACACACTGAATATTCCAGAGTGTTGGTTACTAAACACAATAACAAAAAGAAAACTACGCCTGTTTGGTCATATAAAGAGACAAAACTGTTTAGAAAGACAAATAATGGAGGGAAGAGTACCTGGGAAGAGGAGAAGGGGCAGACCAAGAAGACGATGGACTGACGACATTAAAGATAATATGAATACATCGCTAGAAAATGCAAGCCACATCGCCCAAGACAGAGAGAGGTTCAGAGAGTTCATTGGGAAGACAACGTTCTGGAAGGAATACGTCACATGACACCTATCTATATGCTGTGGCCCCTGTGGCGTCAGAGGTAGAAGAGTTCTCTGGAGATGGCCTTCTTGCGTGCTGTTTGTAAGCTTGTTCCTGTGGCTTCTTTGATTTCTGTGATCCATCTTACATGGGCTGCCTCTGGCTTTATAGCCATGATGTCTATGTCTCAAGAACATAGAGATCAAATACTGAAATATCTGCATATAGAAGTGATATTGTGAAGTACAGTTCAATGGAGCTCGAACCAAGATGTAAAGATGTTGCATTTTACTTCAATTCAAATCAGTCCCATATCACTAATGGACACCCTGTATATGAGCATAAGAGTCTATGAAATATCTGCAGAAACATCTTCGATGGAATCCTGTGATTCTACAACACTGCATTAGTGGTTCTCAATATTAATCATATGGCTCCATGGGAGCCAGTATTTTATTGGGGTGAGGCAAAATTCAAATTGGGAGAAATGAGGAGAGGCATGGACCCATACAGGGGAATAACAGAAACATAATAGCAATCCTATAGATAGTTGACAAATTTTTTCTTGGGTCCTTGGGGGAAGGGGGGTGTCCACAGAAGGAAATTTAATTACAAAAACAGACCATGAACAAACGATTTTGAGAACCACTGCATTACACCATACACAAGATGTCAATTTATGAGATAAATGAAGATTTTCCTAATGCATGTAGGTAATTTAAAATTGATATACATGTGGACTTGAGGCAATCCTTCTACTTCCTATTTGTTTATGCCCCATCAATCATCATCAGCACAGAAACCTTAGTCTTCTCCAGGTTCAGAATGCAACTTTGTCAAGTATTTGTTTTCTTCCTGGTTGTACTTGTTAAGAGAGATGCCGTGATGATAGACCAGATTGCTGCATGTCCAAAATGGTGTATTTGCATGTGTGTTTTGATTCATTCAGCACACATTCTTTTGAAAGTTTTATGTTTTATGACTCTCTCTCTCTCTAGTGGACCCACTTGAGATTAGACTCTTGCCATCTTGATACAGCCTTTCATTGGACACATGATGTGTTTCATTAGTAACACCAGTGATATACCCAATCCTGGAAAGCATTGTTGAGTTAGTGAGTACTGAATCATCCAGTCTGAAATTGAAATAGGTTGCAGTGTATCAATGTAACCTCACTACCGGATACCTACCACCCACGAATTTGTCCTGTTGAAAACATTGTTAATTAGAGCCTTTGAAGTGCCTTTCAAGAATATTGAACATGAAGCAGACATATTTTAAAAGAAGCAATTCACTGAGGGAAGTAACAAACCAAGAATTTGTGTCAAGTTTTATAAGAATTGAAATTACATTGGCCATGTACTTAAAATGGATGAAACAACAAACTATCATATAGAAGGCAGAGAGCGAAATTAAAGTAGGTAGCACAAAATAAACTGTATATACAACCATTAGCAGAGAAAGCTCAATATTAGGCGTTAGCAATACACAAGAACTAAGCAATACACAAGAACTACATCAACTTGTAAATAGGCGCTCAACACAAGCAATACACAAGAACTAAGCAATACACAAGAACTAAGCAATACAGAACTACATCAACTTCTAAAAAGGTGTTCAACACAAGCAACACACAAAAATGACATCAACTTGCAATGAGGCTCTCAACATGGAAAGAAATGACTAATTTCCTATGTGCCATCTTTGGTCCACAAGGAACTAACACTACCAAGGATAACATGACAATGAATTCAGCTTGATTTACTCCTTCGATACAGAACACTAGATCACAATCATGTGAAAATTACATTATGACTAAGATAGTTCACTTCTCCTTGCATGTTTAAGAAACTTTATCACAATTTCCCTGGAACAATAAACATTTATGCTCACATTTTTCTCCTTCTGTGTTTGTTCTTAAACTCTTGCAGATTAGCAGGATATAGTTCGGAGAATGGAATGCATTATGTCATGGTTCACAGCAATGTTGCAATATCTGTGTCATTTGGCTTGACACATCAGACTTCAGCATGGCTTTGGGTCACTTTTACCCTATATGGCATGGGACAGCCATAACCTCTTACACGAAAGGTAAACAGCATTGTTATTCTTTATTTCCCTCTTGGGGCCCCGGCAACACACTGGCGTATGCTCACATACTTTTCTAGTCTCAAATGGAGACTAAACGCTGCAACAGTATCTCTAAACAAAATAATTCATATAATCATTAGACCCAAAACAACGGCATATTTCTTTTCAAACTTCACAACTCAGGGACAATCTCTATGTGGTAGCAAAAATCAACCCTGTTCATTAATCTTAAAAAACTTAATACTGCATGGAGGTTGCTTGTGTGATAAAGGCGACATGCCTTTGCTGTCATCAAATCATGAACAGGATAAGCTTTCTCATTTACTCTCCAACAAAAAAACTCAGTCCTTACCAGGAGTTGAAATCCTGGACCTCACAGTTGTGAGACCAACGCTCTAGTCCCTTGGCCATGTGCCACACATTTAATTATAATAATTCCCAATATGAAGAGACACAAAAGTTTAGAAATAGTAATCATGGGGGAAAGAGAACAGGCAAACCAAGACTACAATGGACACATGACACTAGCAGAAGCTGGGCAGCTTGCACAGAATCGAGAGGCTTACAGAGTGACAGTGAGGACAACATTCTGTAATGGACACATCACATAGATAGGATAGGTAATTCCTATACCTACTCATCTAAGATGGCAAAAAAATAAAAACACAGAAGCATCGCAAGTTCACAGAAGATGGATGCGTCGGGCCATTGGCGCAAATAAAATGGCGACACAACGCATCTCCATGCTCTAGACTACATCCTACTGGAAATCTAGTATGACAATTGTCCTGCTACAAGAGAGATCCAGCAGGAGTTTTAGAATGAACGCTGAAGAAGATGGGTATTACAATCTACAACTGATTAAAATTAAGTTTAAACTAAAGAACATAAATGCAATTACATTTGTCAATCTTCAATTAATACAATGTGCTGTACATAATCACTTTGAACTGTGAAGTGTTTATATAAATAATTTTTATTAAAGTTACCTTTGAGCTGCCAAATAAAGATGCATTCAATGACTCTGCAGCTTTGTCAACATCCCAATTATCTTCAAATTTAAACATTCTGAATTGTTATCTATCCTCTGGTAAATGCCCTGATAGAAAGATATACCAAAAAGAATATTACTCACATTGTTGTGACATGTCTTATAAAAGAAAAAACTTCAATGTACTCAGGTTATGCAGTCTGGCCTTTTCAACGGAGTGGCACACCACCTACATAAAGTACTAGACATAGTACATAACTCTAGCTTCAAGAGATAATCCACAGGGATTGCTGAAAAAAGTTCACTTTGTAAACTTCTTCAGCGTTCATTCTCAAACTTCCACTGGATCTGTCTTGTAGCAGGACAATAATCCTACTAGATTTTCAGCAGAATGTAGTCCATAGAATGGAAATGCATTGTGTCTCCATTTTATTTGTGCCATTGACCCGACACATCCGCCTTCAGAAGGACTTTGTAAACAATACATTGCAAGCAGGATTCAAACCCACACTATCTTGAGCACAAAGTGAACAGCTTAACTACTTTACAGGGTAATCACTATGACTTTTGGAAAAAAAAGTAAACATCACCAGAAAAATCTGTGTAAAATGCAAAAAGTGTAAGATTGATATAGCTAGCATAAAGATTATAATGATGATGGAATCCTGCAGAAGTATGAGTTTGTTTATCACTCTTGCTCCTTATGCCAGGTGGTGGAATTTTCTATTCCAAATATCTTTTTTAAATTTCATTTTATGGGGAGGTATTCAAGAACTTTTGCTAGTCCCAGCTAAATTTTTTTAATCAATCTTTTACTTCAGAAAGGATATTGCTTAACTTTTCTGTAATCCAGAAAAATGCTACTGACTTACTTCCCTCCCAGAAGTCCAGGAATAAATCTTCAGCGGGCTTAACAATGAAGATCATGTTCGTTCTTGCTGATCTGACCATGCTCCACGAAGAGGTAAATGTGTAGCCAACCAATTAACACATAAAGTTTAAACTCAACATATGCCTGTCTACTCTGGACTCATTCCCTAAACATGATGATATGTGACTACCATCCACATTGTTGTTATGTTATGTTCCTCCAGGGCCATAGGCGGCGCATAGAGCAGAAACCATAGCCTTCCATTTCTGTCTTTGTGTTGCCAGGTCTTTCAATTGTTGCGTGTTGTTTAGGTTCATTGACATGCCTTCTCTATTAATGGTTCTTCGTAGAGTTTCTCTAGGTCTCCCTCTTCTTCGTACTCCAGGTGGCACCCAATATAGTGACTGCTGTGGAATTCTTAGGCTGTTCATTCTGAGAACATGGCCGATGTAAGTCCAACGCCTTTGTCTAATGAAGGAAGATATATAGGTTTGTTTGCTTTCCTCTCTTATAGTAGTGTTAGATTATCCACATTGATAATGTTTATTATTGCATGTATCTCGTACAAGGTCATACATCAGCATGGCTACTGATTCTTCCTCGCTACTATCCTTTCTGCTATCGTCTACTACCAGTAATACACATGTACTGCACATGCCTAGTCAACTATCTCTTAGCCAAATGGAAACGGTTACCTAATTTATAATTATAATTAATTAATTTATAACAAATTCTAACCCCTATCCCTAATCTAAACACTAATGCCAAATTAATATTTCTTTTTAATTAACATACCTTAATTTTAATTACAAATTATATTAATCACACGTATATTTAATTAGTTTTAATTTAAATAATATGTGAAACCATGTCTAACATATTCAGCAACCATTTCTCTCTTTATATACCAAATTTTAACATTTCTAGAAGTACCTTGTAATTATTATTAAATTTTAAAAATGCTATGGTGATCGACCGACCACATTACTAACTTTAGAGGTCGTTTTCGGCTGTTCAATGTTGCTGCGCCGTTAATTATCGATATTCGTGTATAATGTTAAAAATTTAAGTTACTGTTTAATGAATTTCTACATCTTATCATTCTTTAGTTAATTTAATGTGACACTATGTACTAGTGTTTATTGAAAAATCTTCAAACAGTATTATATTAAATTATTCAAGGGTACAGATAAAAAAACATGTCAGTGCGTCAGAATGCTTGTAGCCCATGTTACCATTACGATGAAGTGTTTGTGTCTCACTGAAGTCACTGTAATCAAACTCAGATAGCTTCTATTCAAACATTATTAGTAGGTCTAGGTATAAATTAGAATTACCGAAAAGATAATTTTTTTTTTAAATTATGTTTATAATGACATTCATATTGTAAAATCTTAGTAAGAAGCATATTCAATACAATAATAGTGCTGAAACAAATATTCTGTAATTTAGTTTGTGATGTCATTGTGAGTTCACAAAGTTGAGAAGTCACCTATGTAAGTTTCTTATAGTTTCAATATCCATAATTTTATTTGGAATGTATGAACTAACAGAGTGTACATGCATTTTTGGTTATTCTATTTAATTCTGGTAGTGACAGTGATGGCATATAAGGTCAAGAAATCTATGGAGGATTTTAGGAGACATCTTGCCAATTTTGTACCAGAGTATCCTGTCAAGAAAGGATACATTGCGCAGCTGCTATTGACCCTGGTCAAGACTTAGCCTAAAACTAATAAAATTTTGGAGGTGATACGAAAGATTAAGACTATAGTGCTTGCTCAGGGACAAGATAAGTATATTAGAGAAGATTATCTTAGAGTAACTATAAAAAATTTGAACTAGAATTAAGAACACAAAGTAAAAATTTACATATTGACTTATATTGGTCCAATCTTATCTGTATTTTTCAAGAACCTTATTCTATACCTTTTAGGGTTGCTGATAATGCTTTGCAGCAACTACCTGCACCAATTTATAGGACACCTTTTCCAGATGTATCTGCTATGGCACCTTCTCTAGCAGATGTTTCTGACATGGCATCTTCTTCTTCAGGTGTTTCTGATATTGTACCTTCATTTTCAGGTGCATCTGATATGGCACCTTATTGTTCAGGTGTATCCCTAGCACCTTCTTTTTCAGATGTGTCCCTGGCACCCATGACTGAAGTCAATTATTTGCAGTCTGTTTCTATTCCAACTGAGTCACCATTCCTTTCCAGTGCATCTGATATTGCAGCGCTGTTTTCAAGTACATTGATTACATCACCATCACCTATGAAGATGAGATACAACTGTGATGCCTGTGCAAAAAAGAAGTGCACAGTTGCAAATATGATAAAGAAGTGGCGTATCTCCGTCTCGGGGCTTTCGTCTATCAACCACGTATTTTCTTCTTTTCTTTTTTCCTCTTGTATTCTCCACCTCTGCATTTTTTCATCCTCTGTTCCAAACCACCCCCCTCCCTCTTAGTTATTCACCATACGGTCCCTATACTCTAGTCAGTTGGCGTTCGCTATGTCCTACCTTACCTCCAGACTTTTGTCTTATCAATTGGCCCCAATTACGCCTGGCAATTAGTACAGTATATTCAACAGATGTGTCTTGCCTTCCCGAACACAAAACTGTATAATTTGTATGGTGTTTTATCATAAATAAGTGAAATAGTTAATAATTAGACAATTCAATTATAAGTAAATTATGCAAATTAGCCACTATTTTGAATATTAATTAGCTCAAATTACGCCTGGCAATTGGTACAGTATATTCAACAGATGCGTCTTGCCTTCCCGAACACAAAAATGTATAATTTGTATGGTGTTTTATCATAAATAAGTGAAATAGGTAATAATTAGACAATTCAATTATAAGTAAATTATGCAAATTAGCCACCATTTTGAATATTAATCAGCTCCAATTACGCCTGGCAATTGGTACAGTATATTCAACAGATGCGTCTTGCCTTCCCGAACACAAAAATGTATAGTTTTATGCATATTTTATCATAAATAACTGAAATATTTCATAAAATGCAAGTTCGGCTTCAATTCTTGGTCACAACTTTCATCATCAGTCCGTTCATATTTTATTATGTTCTCATGTAATTATCTTTTCCTTAAATTTCGACAAAAAAATGCATAACTTTTCACATAATCGACCTACAGACATGGTTGAGGTATCGTTGAAATGAAAATTTCAAGGGCTATCTAACTGTGGTGTTTATAATGCTATAACCCCAATTTGAAAATTTAGTGCTAGTGCCTACTGTAAACCTAGGCATTAGGAAATCGTAAGGGGACGTGAAAGTCAATGTGGCTTAAATTACTTCCCTTGTTTTGGTAGCGTCCAAGAATCCATTTTTTGCATTACGTGAAACACTGACCACAGCAATTGTCTTTAGACAACGCGACGCAACTTTATTGTTTATAAAAGACAACTGTTTAATTTTTCTCATTCATTTGTGCATCGAATTACATAACTAGAAGTTGGAAATACGCTGTGTACATTTTTCACCAAGCAATTAAATAAGCCTAGGTAAGTGATTTTTCTCTTTGCACACGTATATGCATTAATTTGAATAAAATAGGATGTTGTAACCATGTCTAACAAATGAAACAACCATTTTTCTCTTTATATACAAAATTTCATTAATTTTGGAAGTTGCCTGTAATTATTATCGAATTTTAAACAAACGCACTGCAGATCGGTCACGCATTCCTCAGCCGCCATCTTGTCTAACTCTATTCTTTACTGTGCGTCGATAATTCTGAAATGTCTCTTATTTAAAGAAATTGACGTTTAACAACTACAATTCCTGCCTCTTTTAATTTCTTTAATTCATTTTTAAATGCTACTAGTAAAAAATCTAAGATTTATATGTAAAATAATTGAAATTATTGGTACAAGACCATGCCGAGTGCGCGTACTTATGTACTATCATGCGTCCGTTGCCATGACGACTGAAGTGTTTTCTTAGTCACATCGGTCTGTTTCATGTTGATAATTTTACAAGAAACACATTTCAAATTAAATATATATTATTTATATTGTTTATGAAGTCCAATTTCTTATAATTCTCTCATGAATATTTCGTAAAATTCACTTTTTATTGAGACATGCTTTCTCCTTTCAGTAGGCCTAATAAATCAAATCATCAATGCAGACAACGTAAACTGCAGCATCTTCCAAACGTTCTCACTCTTTTTGATATCTTTGTCTCTTGTTGTTTATTATCAATTTTGCTCAATGTTCTACATAAGCCTATCTACTGAATAATGTAATAAAGTATTTAATTATATAGGGCTAATTAGGTATCACTAAAATAGGAAAAACAAAAAGGAAATTTTGAAAATTTGGTGCACATACCTACCTGGTAATTTATTCATACCTTTGACATAGAATTGTTTATGTACATGTGTACCAAATGCCAATAATAATAATAATCAAATATTATATTTCAGATACAAAGAGGGCTGAGGTTACAGATTGCCAGCCACATGCATGTTGCCATAAAGGGAAGCATAGAAGAGATTTTAATTATGCTAATTAGACACTATTATTAATTATTAATTGGCTCTGGTTGCATCGGAAAATTAATACAATGTAATAAACAGGTGCGTCTTGTCTTACCGAACAAGAAAATGTATAATTTGTTATATTTTTTATCCTAAATAATTAAAAAATGTATATGATACATTCAATTTCAATTATGCTAATTAGACGTCATTTTTAATTATTAATTAATTCTGGCTGCGTCAGAAAATTAGCATAATGTAATCAACAGGTGTGTCTTGTCTTCCCGAACAAGAAAATGTATAATTTGTCATATTTTTTAATGCAAATAACTATGATATTCATAAATTAGTGGCTCGGTTCTAAGGCAGGGCCGCAACTTTTTGACAACTGTCATTTTATATTTCCTTATATGTTCCATTCCATGTTCATGTAATTATCTTGAGGCAAAAATTAATACGAAAAAAATTCGTAACATTTTTCAGAATTGACGTAGAGACTTGGTTGAGGTATCGTTGGATTGCAATTTTCAAGGGCTATCTAACTGTATATTTAAAATGTTGTACACCCATTTTGAAAATTTTGTCCTAATGCCTAGTAAACCCATTTTGAAAATTTTGTGCTAATATTCCGAGGGTACGCCAGTTCTAGAATAAGTTAGGCTTTTGAGTCCGCTGAAGACAAGGAGTCCAATTTGAGTTCAGCAATAGTTTGAGAATGAACGTCAACAAACAAGTATAGATAATGTTCGATCTACTCACATGTGTAATTTTCATGAATTATAGTGAATATTCAGAATTCACAGATGCATGGTTTATTTGGAAGGAACTTTTCTACACTCTTCGTCTTTAGAAATTCAGAAAGTTACTTGAGCAAAAGGGCAATCACTCTAACGCAGTGGTTCTTCGTCTGTGGTCCGCAGGCCATTCAGGCTAGAAAAAATGTTGTTTTTTTTACAATGGAAAGATAATTCGCAGCTATAAAAATAGAAATGCAGAAACAATGACACGTACTTTACAAATGAATGTTGTGTTTACAATTATATAAATGACGTGCTCCAAGAAAGTCATCTTCTTTTATAAAGTAAAATTTACTTTTTATTGTGAGGTGAGCATCTTTCAACCACGGATGTCATTGTACTTTTGTTTCAACTATAACAACAGTGATGAGTACAGTAAGTAAAGTTATATCAGAGCATTTAATTATAAAAATAGGAGATTGCGGTTCATATTTCTGCAACAGAAAAAAAATGTATACTATGTATATGAGGCCCGTGGTAACGAAACGTAAGAACCACTGATCAAATAGTAATAAAAGTATCATTTTATTCTTAGCACCCACACAAAAATATTCATAAGTGTTATGAATATTGTGAATAGCAATTGTTACTAACACTGCCAGGAAATAGAGATACAATCAGCCACTTGATATGCAAGTAGCCTTAGTGAAGTGGCTATATAAAACGTAGTTTCTTTCTGTGAGGATAAAACAGACATGGAGAACTTAGATCACAAACTCGTTGTTGTTGTGTACTTTTTGTGCATCCATAGTGAGTAAATTCCTATTTGTTGGATAATAGAGTACAATAACATAATGACATACCTGAGTATTACTAAAGACTGAGTTTTAAAGACATCATAGGACTAAAGGGTTGTGACCACAAATTATATCAACAATCTGAAGTGCAAATTTTTTAAATTAGTTGTGGGGTGGGGGGATTGACAACAGTTGATATATTATATCAAAAGGTTTTTTATACACCAAATAAATTGTTTGAATTTGAACCTTTTTTGTCTTTTAAAATTTAACTTTTTTGTAGGTTTTTTTTTTTTTGTGGGGGGGGGGGGGGGGGGGGTACTCTTTCTACTAAAACGTTTTTTGGGGGAGGGGGGTGTTAATGCATAGGTCTAAGTAAACAAGGGTCCCTGAATTCATGACATTTGTTGACAGGGGGGGGGGGGGGGAATAGGAGGGTTAAAAAATGTGGTTCTTGTCTGCAATTAATAAATACCTACCTACATATTTTATGGATAATTATTCTAAATATTATATTAATAATTAATGTAAATATTCATTTGTTAGGATTAGCTATATTTTACAGTTCAAAATGTTTTACAAAATTGTGTAACATACTTTATGGACAACCTCTAGGTCAGTCTATAGTCCTACCTATAGATAGCATAATAGGTAGGTTAACATATGGAATTTATCATAGACTAATTTATGTTTTATTGTAATAAGTGTAAGTTCTACTTCTGGTAGATAGACCTATTTGTGACATGAGGATTGTCTGAACATCTTGTCATATTTTTTAGGGTTATAGGCCCTAATATAACAGATATGAACTCATAATCTTGGTTTAAAGAGGATAACCTCATATCACCATAAGAGGTTAGGCCATATAGGGCCTAAGCATAATAATATTCTATTCACTAGTTCCTCATTGTCATTAGGTCTATTGTTGCCATTGGTTATGAATAGAAGTTATTGTAAACCCATATGGGTCAGTTTTCTACAACATATGTCAAAGTGTATGCTTGTAGTTGGTATCTGTGGCTTGCTGGTTAAAGATAGGCCCCCCTATTTCTTATTGTTAATTAGTCAAGACTGTCATCATTGCACACATGATAGGGCCTACATCCATAGGTGCTCCACTCTCCCACTGAGTATATCCACAATTACATGATGACTGATAGTTCCAGGTCTCTTATTTATATTTCTCATTGTGCCTTGCAGGTTCTCACTTCTCCTTTTGACACCCTTAATAACAAATTCATTGGTCTCAGCCTAAATAAGTTATCTATTGCTGTGTCCACATCCTGAGCAATTTCAGCACGTCAGCCTTATCGATGTTCAATTCAAAAATAGAAGTAAGTCTGATATCTTGAATATCAGAGTAGTAGATCAGTGTGAAGGCTGGAGATTTATTCATTACTAAGATTATTATACTGGTTGTTTTCTTCTATATTCGTTCTCAAACTCCTACAGATTAGCATGATGTAATCTAGAGAACGGAATGTGTTGTGCCATGGTTTACAGCTTAGCTGTGATAATGCCTTGTGATCTGACCAGCATGGTTTTTGGTCACTTTGATTAGCCATGGTATGGGACAGTCAACTCCATCCCAAACCATTGTTGGTCACCGCCGATGACATAAATGGTGGTTAATCATGTTGCAATGCGTTGCTCCATTTCAGACCTGACAATACACCTGTGATACTGTTATTGGTTACTAAAGATGACCAAACTTCACTTGAGGAGCCATGGTAGTGTAATATTAAATAATACGCTCACTGGCAAGCAAATTTGGGTTTTCAGTCTAGACATTATTCATGGTTTGAAATACAAAATTATTCCTACGGTTCACCTACAAAGTAGGGTACCAGTGCTCATGTTCTGAGAAGGTCAAGAAATTGTATCCTTGCTACTGAGCAAGTGCTGTAAGTGACATTAGTGAGGTAGTTTATCTACTAACTAGACAGCTGAGCACTTAAGGGAAAAGGGTACTATGAAGCTGGTTCATAACTTCACTTACTTTTACCTGTTTACCCTCACTGCAATTATAGGTATGCTATATTTGAACTTCTTCAGCATATCATGAAGTTGAAGGCTGCATAGTTCCCTTGTCTCACTGATACACTTTATCTAGCCGCATAAGTTCAAGAATTAACTATGGTGTCCGAGAAAGACCTAAAAATGCTCAAACAGTAGAAAAAATATTTTGATAATTATTTTGTTCAGGATAGAAGAGGAATGACTTAGTCATTACGTAATTTATGGTAGAATTTATTACAATTATAAATATAATGCATTGTTTTTGTCAATCGCACAGTGAGACATCAGATACATAATGGTGTTTCAGGACTCTGAACATACATATGAAGATTTTCTGAAGTTCAAGATGGCATATAGTGTGTATGTGTAGGGGAAAATTCCTAGAGATAATTTGTGTAGAAGCACTAAAATTCAGTTTTTCTTCTTCTTCTTCAGCGTTCATTCTCAAACTCCTACTGGATCTCTAGATTTCCAACAGGATATAGTCCAGAGAATGGAAATGCGTTGTGTCACCATTTTATTTGCGCCAATGGTCCGACACATCTGTCTCGGCTGGATTCAGTTTTTCAAATGGTTAGAACAAGGAATTCCTCTTCCGGTTGTCGTAATGTGATGATGTGTTTCTAAGTTTACATCTGTGTTTTCTAGATTACGTGGTTTCGATGATGTGGTTAGAATATTACTGGAGACAGTGTGATACCAAATTTAGTTCAATCCTGTAGGATCTTTGATTTTTTTCTTACTTGATTGATTATTTGATTATAGTTGATTATAGAAGGAGTGTAAATCATTGAAGTTTGTTCTGACTTGCGAACTACCTATCTTCAATACAGACCAAAATAAAACCATCTCAACTATTCCTTCTACTGACTAATTTTACAGCGTAGAATGTCATTGAAAAGAGACATCTAAATGGCAACATCAGGGAATGTCCATCCCTAGAAAAAAATTATGTGACAGAGAACGAGGCAGAGAAATCCAAATGGATCAATGGCTTAAGCGGCGAAACAGCAAAGTGTGTGTGGCACACAAAAGACACGTTTATGGCATAACAATGAATGTTGACTGGCCACCGTGGAAAAGACTGGGATCTTACCATATATACCACAAAGCCAAGCAATGGACAAACGACATCTGAAGATTACAAAAAAAGGCCAAAAGAGAAAGACTTATACAGTTCTGTGAAGAGAACAACATGACCATATGTAATACATTCTTTGAACATGAAAATAAAAGATTATATACATGGAAAAGTCCTGGAGACAGAAAGAGTAACCAAATAGACTATATTATGATCAACAACAAATTTAGAAATAGTGTCAAGAACACTAAATCTTATCTGGGAGCTGATATCAACTCTGACCATAATCCAATGCTGTGCAAAATACATGTTAAACTTAATTGTTTATTTAATGTCCATGTTAGCCACTTAGTTTGTTTGAGCTGTCCAGTGTCATGTTCAGAAGGACTTTTATATCATGTGTCCACACAGTCATGTTCTATTTTCTGGAATCTTTCCTTCCATGATTAATCTTTCGAAATCATTGTGTCTTTTTATGTTCAAAATATTGCCCGTGTGATGCCGGGCCCAAAAGGGGAGCAAAGAATAGCAACACTGTTTACCTTCCATCCATGTCGTAAGAGGCGACTAAGGAGGTTATGGGATGGAGCTGGCTATCCCATCCCATATAGGTTCAGTGACCCAAAGCCATGCTGAAGTCGGATGGGTCAGGCTGAAAGGCGCAGATATCGCAGCAATGCTGTAAACCATAACACAACGCATTCCGGACTACATCCTGCTAATCTGCAGGAGTTTGAGAATGAACGCAGAAGAAGAAGATGTTCAAAATATGCCCGTTTGCATTTTTTGATAGTTTTGAGGAATCAGTCTTCTTCTATGTTCAGATCTTTGTGAATGTCTGCTTTGAAATTCTTGCTGTCCATGATACTTTTAGGACCTTTTTATGCCATTTCATTTAAAATGCGAATATTTTTTTCAAAGTCCACATCTCAAAACCATATGTTTCCACTGGAAAAATATAGCTTCTTAATAGTTGTAACTGTGTTTTTCTGTTTTCCCGTGCAATAGATTTTTCATCAGTTATGTTTTTTGTAGGACCATTGCTCATCTCTTTCTGATCTCTGCTGAGAAATCTAATGTGGTGTTGGTGGTTGACACAAGATTTTCAAAGACAATATTTTGTAGTTTTTTTTGGTTAATAACTTTTGTAGGTGTGTGTCTACTTTCGTTAAAGGTTGGTTGCTGATCCAGCGGTCCATGGGCTCATGCCCTTTGACCCAATGCCATTGTGTGATATATGCATGTGTTTGTGAGCTGTCACTTTGCCCCATATAACGTGTTCCATTTATCTGGCCCTGGAGGGAACTTTCGTTAAACATTAGTTTTATTTCTATTTGCATTAAAGAAAATATTTTGAACCTTGCTATGATGTTTAATTGACATAATCATGTGTAATAAACCTGTGGGGATTCTTGATATTTAACGTCACTAAAAATCCCCAATTATAATTTGTATTCTTTATTATTTATACTGTATAGACCTATAGTGAATTTCTGTTTTTACATAAACATTTTGTTGGTCCGGACTAAGTTGTTATAAACCAAGTTGTTATAATAGGTATTGATTGTATTAAAGACTTATACAAACATTATACGCAAAATAAACTCCCAAAAATATAAACATTTCAGTTGTGAAGATTGTAATATGTGTCGTTAAACTAAATAACAAATAAGAGATGGAAGGAACATTTAAACAAATTTTTTAATCATTCAAGCCACAATCCTCACCAGATATAAAGCCAGCAGATGAGAAATAACAGGTAATCTGAAAAACCAATAACAGGTGTGATATTAGTAAATAAATGACGAAAGCTATAGGGGTAATTAATTTTTATGAATCATTAAAAGCTCTAGAAAACACCTGATATTGACTTTTTCACACGAAGACTTTTATCATTAATAAGATATAACAATAAATAAAAGACAACTACCTATGAACACATCACCACATGATTAGTATAAACAGCGGAATGCTGGGAGGAAATGAATGACAAATAGAGTTATACAAAACTTAAGAAATGGTAATGAATCAATACACAATAGAGATACACAGCGAACATAACATAATATTACATTGCGAAAAGAAGAGTGTTAGGCGAGAGTTGTAGGGTCCCATATTTCTATAGCAAAGAAGAAGGAGTGCCACCTGCCATGTATATCATAAAAAATGACTAAGGACATTGAATAATGGGATTGTCTAACCCACTTCATTATCTCCACTGTGATAAAGCCTGCTAAGGGTTAATTCCTTTGACATGCATGGAGAGATTCAACCCTTAGAGAATCAGCCCTTAGAGAATCAGCCCTTCTATCTGCAGTATGCCTCAAGAAAGCAAAAAAAGTCACAGCAAAGTCTTTTCCAGAGTAATAAACTGTCCAGCTTGTTACATTACACTACATCCACACTGATGATCTTTCTGGTGTAGTGGTTATGGCGTTTGTTTTGTGTTCAGGAGAAAGTGGATTGAAGCTCACTCATGACATCTTGTTTATAAAATTAATATTTTTAGAAATCCCTGGGAATTTTTGTTGTTGTTGTGAAGACATGTTATCTAGTTGTTTTATGTGATACCCTCATTGCTCGTGTGCCTTTGGTCTGGTATCTCCGACTTCAGGACAAGTGATTGCTTGGGTAGGACTGTAGTCCTGCTCGATGTCAGGGATGATCTGAATAATTTTAGTTTCCAGCCTCTGTTGTCTGATGTTGGACTAAGTCCCCATCCCCACTTCAAGGAATTAGCCTCACTGAGGATCCCAGGGGATGATTATTGTAAGTTTAAATCCATAAGTGTAAATAACTATTGAAGTGTAGCCTGTAAAGTTTAAATAACTATTGAAGTGTAGCCTGTAAAGTTTAAATAACTATTGAAGTGTAGCCTGTAAAGTTTAAATAACTATTGAAGTGTAGCCTGTAATGTTTAAATAACTATTGAAATGTAGCCTGTAAAGGACGTTGCTTTTCAAGTCTTGTTTAATTTGTAGAGACAACTAACACATCTATTTATATTGCTAGTCATTATCAACTCTATCAATAAACTGACTTAAATAATATAGACAAATTCATTTTGTTGTTTCATCAATTGTAGTTTTGTTGAGAAACCAAAGAAGACAAAACACACAAATAACATAGTAAGATATTACTTGAGCAGAGTCAAACAAAACATTGTATAAAGATGAAAATTAAGCTAGCTGTGGCATCTGAGTTCAATACTGCTGAATGTTTGTGTGTGTGTGAATATATATGTATGTATGTATGTACGTACGTATGTATGTACGCACGCACGCACACACACACACACACACATATCTACAGTCTTGGTAACTTGGTAAATATAGATAAATTAGAGGACTATTTGAATTCATTGACGAACATACTTTATTAAAGGTAACTCAAAACAAAGTTGTTGCCATGTGATATTTCTTTGAATGTCTGCAATTTCTTTGATGAAAGAGAAAACACTTTTTTGCAAGGAAAGCAGCAGAATGATTCCAAATAAAACATTACTAAAGAAGTGGGAAAATCATTTTCCTATTATCGCTACTAAAATTATAGAAAGCATGCTGTTTTTCAGATGTTAACACTGGCAAAGTACAAGAAGGTGTCTGAAAAACAACATTCTCTGGTACCCACAATTATCTAGTTGCATAGCACTAAGTTGGCATATCTATCAAGAGCAACTGAAATGATAAATTTAAAATGATGTATCCTGGTAAGCTACTGAAACTACCAGCAAACATACTCTTCATCATCTGAGATCACAGCACTTGTGGCTCCATCTAGATTGAAATAAATGAGGGAGATTGCAGTACAACAGTGTAGCATACAGTAAATAAAGAAAATGGTTTAAATAGCAGTTTTACATTGAACAAATTAACAGATTCTACATTTTAACCAAGAGAATTTTATCAAGTTAGGAACATACACACACAAAAGGTAATATTGCAATAGCTAGATAGCAGCATTAAATTATGTGATGGAACCTAATAGATATCAGAATAAGAGAGAAAGCAAAACATGCCAAGTTATGTGGCACGAAAATGCATTCTACAAGGAAAATGCTACATTAAGAATTAAAAAAATTATAATAATTGTAGTGAGTCCTCTTAGTGGAGGATAAGCAAGTACACAATACTACATTGAATATAGAATAGAGATGGTATCAAAAGTGATGTAAGCAACAACAAATTATATTTTAAAAATCAGAGGTTCTAAAACAGGATAAAATGGGGACTGAATACAAGATTAAGGGGAGAAACAAAATTATAAGAAAAGTAACTTGTTATAATCATTTATTTATCTGAACAGGTCTTTTGAAAATTTCTGTAGTACAAGGCAATACAAATGGTAATCCTAAACCAAATGTGTTGTTTATTGTTGTTGATGATCTCCGACCAACTCTTGGATGTTATGGAGAACCCCTTCTTAAAACACCAAATATTGACAACCTCGCCAGTAAATCTGTTCTGTTTGAGCAGACGTTTGTTCAGGTGAGAATATTATTACATGTGTTGATCATATTAATTAATATTTGTACACATTGGGCATTTCCATTTATAAGTGCATAATAGTAGTTATTATTTCAAAATTGTGAATGGCGTTTGGAGGTGGGGAGTTTGAGATGGTTTAAATATCCTCCCTAAAGTAAAATACTATATCTAACACTTCATACTAATAGTAACCTCTCCTCCTCTCCACACATTTTATTGTGTGTGTCTTCAGTTATTAGCAAAACTTCATCACCCTATTCCTGGATGTATCTGTTGGATTTCAGTTTTGCGCAGTAAGTACATATTATGGAAATATAATGGTTTTCCTAAAGTAAAGTCCACCAAAATGAAAAGTAAAACTTTTGTAGAAACCCACCCCACCCTTTAGCAAAATCATCATATCGCTAAACCTGATAATTTCCATTTATAAGGGTAAATTAAAATCAATCATTTCCATCTATAAGTGCATTTAAATATAAATATTTCCTATTTATAAGTACCCTGTATGTACTGCCCATATTGGCTCCCATTGGGAGCCGCGAAACACAGTGGTTAGCACACTAGCTTCGCATATGAGTGGTCCTGGGTTCATTCCCCAGTTGAGGTGGAAATGTTTTTCAGATCACAACGGCTCCCAGGTCAACCCAGCCTTAAATGGATACCAGATTAACCCGAGAAGTATGGACTGCAAGGGAGAGGAGATGGCTACTGACCTCATTTGCAGAGCTCTACAATGTGAGATCGCTAACATCTCAAACCCCTAATAAATGCTATGTGTTACTTTTCTTTCTTTTTTAACTGCCCATATGTTGATGAACTGCACAGAATAGCTTTGAACAGACAGAATTGGAGAGATCTGACCTCTGCCCTATGCGCTAACTTCAGCGTTAAAGGAAAATGAATAAATGAATATGTTGATGAGGTCTAAAGGGGGAGTAAAGAATAGCAACACTGTTTACCTTCCATGCATGTAGTAAGAAGCTAATATAAATAACCCAAATATCGGAGGATGTCCGACAAAAAGGAAGTGCCGCAGTAACCAGACAAATATAGGTAAATGCAAATAAGATAAATAGGTTACTAGAAAACTGTCAATATAAAATAATAAAATATATGATGTAATAGGATGAGGATTCTCATGGATGTGTTGCGCTGGATTTGTCACTGGGTGATGATTTTCTGGTGAGAGAAATCATTCTCCCAGCCATTTTGGTTAAATTCGTTATGGTTTTGTTTTCTTAACTGTTTTTGTTGTCTTGATAAATGTCCCAATTGGACCGACACGTTGACAATTGTATTTGTCCTTTGTTTTATTGTTATTTTCTATATTTTATTATTTTATATTGACAGTTTTCTAGTAACCTATTTATCTTATTTGCATTTACCTCTAGTAAGAAGCTACTAAGGGGAGTATGGGTTGTCTTATTTCACATAGGGACAGTGACCTAGAAGCTATGCTATAGTTGGATGTGTCAG
Source organism: Meghimatium bilineatum (assembly GCA_034231615.1). Lineage (NCBI taxonomy): Eukaryota > Metazoa > Mollusca > Gastropoda > Stylommatophora > Philomycidae > Meghimatium > Meghimatium bilineatum. The sequence continues at coordinate 15,106,512 of CM067312.1, read as the reverse complement.
GTCAAAAGGCACATATATCACAGTAAAGTTGTGAACTATGGCACTATGAATTCTGTTCTCCAGACTACATTCTGCTCATCTGCAGGAGTTTGAGAACGAACACAGAAGTAGAAGATAAGTGCATATTAATATAGAGCATTTCCATCTATAAGTACATAGTGAATAGAAATCATAATCATGAATAAATATACACACTCAGAAATTATTATTGTTGTTTGTAGATATTTTGGAATGATTAGTGAGTAATTAACAGAACTGACATAACACTCCTACCCATCGAGGCCAACTCCTTGAAGTTGAGATGGGGCTTAGTCCAGCCAACAGAGTCTGGAAACTAAGATTGTTCGTGCCATCCCTGACATCCAGCAGGTCAATAGTTCTGCCAAAACAATCACTAGTGCTGGTTGGAGATACCAGGCCGAGAGGTGCACCGGCAAACAATCTTATTAATGGTCTGTATCACCTTTTTGCCCACGGATCTATGCCATCCGCATTTACTTAAGTTCATAAACTCTCATTTTATTGTCTACATGTAAGACTTATGCTTTCAATACCTTCACTAAAGTAAGATGGACAGATAAGCTATACACTTATGACAGTTTTTTGTCCTGTAGTTAAGTCTAGGTGGTCAGAATACACTAAAGTGTGCAAAGTGTGAATCTTTGCCCCCACTTAACCTATATATATATATATATATATATATCAGAGAAGGAAAAATTGGCATAATTAAGTAGGGAATTCATACAAAGTTGGTGACAAGAAGGAGGGGATCAGGAATTGCCAAAAATAGGTTGATATAATTTATAGACAGCCCCTGTGAGGACGAGAGTTCTCCAGAGCTACATAACATCAATTCTAACATATGGATGCTATTCAACAATAAATAAAAGGATAATGGAACATTAGAGGCAATGGAGATATGTTTTTGTAGAAGAATTTTAAGAGTAATATGAACAGCTCAAAAAATTAACGAGGAAGTGCTGCTGAAAAAAATACAGAATGTGGGTTACTTAATAATCTTCTTCTTCTTCTTCTTCTTTCGTTCACTTGAAACATGTCTATATCTGTAATTCTGTCTCCTTAATAAAACTCACTGTCTTTTGTAGTTCATACAGTGTCCCATAGAGCTTTGATTCCAGTGTTGTTTCCTCTGGCCAATATGTCTGCCTCAGCGTTTCATGCTCAGAACACTCTTGAAGTATATGTTTGGCACTCTGTGCTGCCTGTCCACATGTACACATGGCTGTGTTGCCAATCTTGAACTTTGTATACATGTGACTGCGGAGTCGGTTGTGTCCTGTTCTGAGACGTAGAATTATAACTTGTTCTGATCTGTTCATATTGTGATAGTCATCTTGTGTTGGTGTTTGTGGCTTTCTTATTGACTTTATCATCTGTTTTTTCTGATGGTAGGTGATTGGTATATCTGGTTGGTCTTCGGCAGCACCTTCCTTAGCCAGTTGGTCTGCTTTTTCATTTCCTGGTATTCCACAGTGAGAGGGTATCCACTGCATGGTTACCCTATACTGGTAAGACAATTCGCTAAGTAGTTTTTTTAAGTCTGTTAGTTTTCCAGACTGGAGAGCTTGAAGCACTGACCTTGCATCTGTCAGGAATACCACAGGCTGTAGGTCAGAGTTGGAGTTCAGCAGTTTTTTAGCTGCCACACTAATTGCCTGGATTTCTGCATCATAATTATTGCAGAATTTTCCTGTCGGTGTTCTGATTGTATCTCTAGGCTTGTGTGGATATTCTATATATACACCTGCACCTCCATTCCTCACAGCATTCTGTGCTGACCCATCTGTGTACACTCTGACCCATATATCTTGTGGATATTCCTCATCCAGGAAACTGAGGGTGATTGTCATTCGCTGCACACTGTTCTGTTCGTCCTCGCTTAGTATTCCTTTCACATGGGTCTGAATGTATATTGGCATTCCATGGCTTTCACTCCACGGGGTTTGCTCTGGTACAGACCTTAAGGGGCTGCCAACTTCAGGTAGGTCTGTAAGTTGTCTACGGAGTCGTTTAGCTTGATGGATAAAGCTGCTCCTTTTCAGTCGTCCCATTGCTAGATTTTGGAATCTTTCCTTCATTGGATGACTTGGCATACACTGAAACTTTTCTGCTTGAATTAGTACTTTTGTGTCTCTGCGTTCGCCAAGTGTTTGCATTCTTCCCATTTTCTGCATCTCTGCTATGGGTGTTGATTTCATTGCTCCCAACATTATTCTAAGTGCCTGGTTTTGCACTTTATCTAGATCTTGTAATGTGGTGTTTGATGCAGGACACCACGCAGCTGAACCGTATTCCAGGTGTGGTCTTATGCCTTGCTGGTAAACTTTACTGAGTATATTTCCACTGGCTCCCCATGTGGTTCCACTTAGTTTTCTCAGGATAGCTAGCTTCCTCCTGGCTTTTGTTGTTGCTTTGTTTATGTGCTGCTTCCATGTCAGCTTATCATCAAAAGTAACTCCGAGGTATGTGGGTTGTTTGTCTTCTTTCAAGAGCTCTCCATCTATCTTGATATGACCAGCTTTTTGTTTTGGTGAGAGGGTAAAGAGTGTAGTGCTGCACTTATCTGTGTTAATGCTGACGCACCATCTATTAGCCCATAAGGTTAGGGCATCGATAGCTCTTTGTATTTGTTTAGTGGCCACTGTTGCATGTTCTTCCGTGCACCAGATCACCAGGTCGTCAGCATACATTGCCACTTTGATCCCATGTGGTAGTTCAGCAACTAGGTCATTGATGTAAACCAAGAAAAGTGTGGGTGACAGGACTCCTCCTTGGGGGACTCCATGACGCAGTAGAACTTTCTTGCTCTTGCGACCATCTAATTGTACCCTGGCTCTTCTATTATGCAGGTATGCTTTTACCCATTTGTACATTCTTGAGCTAACCCTGCAATTTCGCAATTTCTTTAGGAGCCCTTCTTTCCAGACCTTATCAAATGCTTTCCTGAGGTCTATCCATGCTGCTAGTACCAGTTTCTTTTCTTGGAAGGCATCCTCAATCTCTTGGGAGAGGTAGGTTGCCTGATCTTCAGTAGAGTAGCACTGTCTGAAACCTGCTTGCTGTGATACCAGAAGGTTTTCACTTTCAAGGTACCACTGCATCCTAAGATTGATAATGCGTTCCATTGTTTTACATAGACAGCTTGTGAGGCTGATGGGCCTGTAGTTGGAGACTGTGTTGCCATCTTTTCCTGATTTGAGGAGTGGTATCATTATTGCTTCTCTCCACGCCTGTGGTACATTACCTGTGGACCAGCTTGTGTTAAAGATCTGCAGTAGCTTTGCTCTTGCTGCACTTCCCAGGTTTCTAATCATTTCATTGGACACTCCATCAGCTCCAGGGGACTTTTTCATTTTCAATTTGGATATTGCATGTTCCAGTTCTCTCATTGTGATTGGTGCCTCCATGACTTCAGGTATAGGTTCACCTTGTCCAATGTTTTGCTGGTTCTCTCGAACCTCCTGTTGTTTGTCTGGGCTGACTTTGACGTTATTGTCTTCTGCAAAGGAATCTGCAAAGTAATCAGCTGCATGTTTACCTGTTAAAATGTTTCTATCTTTATAAAGTGTGATCCTGGTATTTCTCCCTGTACCTTCATCATTTAGTTGTTTTACAAGTTTCCATAATTTCCTAGTATCTCTTTCTAGGTTCAGCGACTCTGTTTTTTCTTTCCAGCTGCTCCGTCTGGCTTGTAACTTGGCTCTTTGAAATTTAGCCTTTGTTTGCTGATATTTGTTGTGATGTTCTTGGCTAGGTCTGTTCTCAGCCTGCTTTCTAGATGTTTCCATCTCATTTTGCAGCTTTTCCAGTTCATCATTCCAGTAGGGTTTGTAGTTTTTGCGTGCCCCCCTGGGTATGGTTTTACTAGCAGCATGTAGTATACATCTATTAAATTCACTCACTGCTCTATTGATGTCTTTGTCCAAGTTCATGTCCTTAGCTAGAACACTGGTTAAATGCTGGTACATTTTCCAGTCTGCCCTCTTATAGTTCCACCTAGTGAGCGTGCTGCTGTCCTTGGTATATTCATTGTGAATTTCCAGAAATACTGGTCTGTGGTCACTACCCCCAAGCTGCTTTCCAACGACACTTAATAATCGAAAAAGGCAATCATTATATTTTTGGATAGATGAGCTCTGGAGAGGATAGTTACAATGGGCAAGATTGAGGGTAAGAGAGATCAAGGACGGCAGTAAGAGAAAATGTTAGATAGTCTGACATCGTAGCAAGGCGAAGAGTCAAAAATTATCCTGACAAAAGATACTGAAAATAGAGATTTGTGGAGATTCATGATCGCCTACGTCATTCGGCACGGCACTTGATGCTGATGATTTAATAGAATCTTGAGTAGACAGCTCATCTCATAGCCATCAGAATCTTTAAAAAAAACATATTGTTTAGATGAGCAGATAGAACAGTCTTAAAGACATACAGTGATAGCCTGCATGGTTTTTATGTAATAGCATTTACTCACATGATCAACATTTTCAAGAAACAAGTAAACAACATGCTTGCAATGAATGCCTTATGAATAGAATGAACATGTATTTAAATGAGAGTATTTGTAGAGTATTTAAATGGTGAGAAGGAAGTCTTAAACGGCCAGAAAAAATGTTTACAATGTACATAATCACTAACGTTAACTTTTGTTTCCTTCTCCTGTAGCAAGCTGTTTGTGGACCAAGTCGAATATCATTTCTCACCAGTCGCAGACCAGATACAACCAAGTTATATGACTTTTATTCATTCTGGAGAGTTCATGCAGGAAATTACACTACCCTTCCTCAACATTTCAAAGAAAATGGATACATCACTCAGAATGTTGGCAAAATTTTCCATCCTGGTAAAATAAGATTCTGTTACTTTGTACCTCCATTCTAGATGTATACTATTAACACTTTCATCATCATGTGCTGTCTCCACATTGAAGGTTGGCTGGTACATACCTTCAACATTTACACTTTATTGACCACTACTACAGAGTAATCTTATCTTGCATTTACACTTTATTGACCACCAATCCAGAGTAATCTTATCTTGCATTTACACTTTATTGACCACCAATCCAGAGTAATCGTATCTTGTATTTACACTTTATTGACCACTAAACCATAGTAATCTTATCTGGAAAAGTTTATAAAAAAATTAAATGCAACATCTGCTGGAAAGACTAAGTACTTAGGGTTTGCCTGAACCCCAACCTGGAGGACATTGGGCCTCCTACAATAACCACTAAGATGGTAAGAAAAAGATCACTATCATCAGAAATTATTACCGGTATCTAATCTAGGTCATTATCTAGAATTTCCATTTGTCGTCTTTTAATGTTTTATGAGTATCTTGATAAAGACCTTTTGGTTCAAACGCAGAATATGTTTTGTGTATTGTAATTTGTATGTTTTCGTGTGTGCACATCATTACCCACTAGTTTTAGTGATAGTCCGTCATGTCTGAGTGAAACTATTATATAAACCTGTGTTTTACGTAAGTACAATTGTTGTTACGTTTCACGCTGTTACTATATATTGATTGTCATTATCTAGTACATTGTTTAATCAAACAGAAGGCAACAGTTGGATTTGAACCAAGTCCATTTAACAGTCACCTATTCACCTCACAACTTGAGTCAATACATTATCTGCATTCGAGCAAATTGCATTCCTAAAGTTTTTACTGCCTTCTGATTTTTTCTATAACTCCTTGATGCCTCTTCTTCTGTGTTTGTTCTCAAACTCCAACAGATTAGCAGAATTTAGTTAAGAAAATGAAATGCATTGCTGCGATATCTGTGCCTTTTGTCCTGAGATATCCGACTTCCGCATGGCTCTGGGTCACTGACCCTATATAGGGGTGGGTGAGCCAACTCTATCCCATAACCTCCTTAGTCACCTCTTATGACATGCATGGAAGCTTATCTTTTCTCCCCTCTCAGGCCCTAGCAACACACAAGCGTGATGCTTCTTAATTATATTATTATAATACTTTATATTGTTTTTTTTGGGAGGGGTAACTGAACTGTAGGAGCTGCGTGATAATGCTGTAGCTAACTCACCAGCTTTGTAAGCTTGTGGTCAGGGTTTCATCCTATAGCACAGTGGTCATTTTTTTAAAATATTATAACATTTCCCATGTTCACCAAATCTGTGGGTAATGATGCCTATACATATTTCATCAATCCAGACCAAATTGTTATAACAGAATTTAACTGTATCTTGTTTAGAAATGCATTGTTTCAAAGAATTCTGGGAATTATTATTTGAAGTGACAGAGTTATGTGAGGTGAGTAGCACTCTAGAAGGCCTTCATTTATGCTCTATTGAGAGTGTAGGTGTTTATATATTGAAACCAGAGAGCAACGAAGTCAATTCTCTATGCTGTTTGATCCATATTTTTCATGCTGATGTCGGATATGTGCACCTGAAAGTCCCAGATATAATAACAAAGTCATACACCATGACATAACACACTTCATTCTCTGGACTGCATCCTGTTAATCTACAGGAGTTTGAGAACGATCGCAAAAGAAAAAAAGAGACTTTAAAAAACTAAATGTTTTAAAGAAATAATGAAAGTAGTGTATAATGATATAACAGTCAAGCATACGTTAGTACAACAAAATTTAATAAGGAATGATATATAACACATGAGAGTGTTAAAAAAAAAAGAGTACAAGGGGCAACATTCTATTTTGATGGCCAGCAGTTCTGTGTCATCTAGAATGACATCAAATGGGTTCTGCTCAGCCACAAGTCGTGTCTGCCACATGAATTCAATTAGGTAGCTTTCAAGATGCTTTCAGGCTGTTCCATGATGTTTCTTGTTTCTTAATTTGGGTATGCTCCACAATTGCTTTATTGTCTGTATATGCCTCTCCATAAAGAATAGTGACATTCGCTTTCAGCAGAAAAATCGATTCTGCTTTGCAATTAGTGCCTACCTACATATTTTATGGTTAATTGATCTAAATATTATATCAATTATTAATTTAAATATTCAATTTTTAGGGTTAGGGAGTTCTCAATCATTATCAACAAAAGCGAATTAGAAAGAAGTCACCAATTTTTAATACCTTGGTTCTCTTATCAATCAACAGTAATGGCGATTGCTATGAAGAAGTCAGAAGGAGAATGACTATCGTGTCAAGGGTGCAGATACAAATGAAAAACATATGGCTGACCTGCCCTGAAACAACAAAATTAACATTTCTAAAAGCTTACATATACCAAGTGACAATATATGGGTGTAAATTCTGGACAATCACCAACAAAATGGAAAATAAAATAGAAGCATTTGATTCAAAATGCTACAGTAAAGTCCTCAGAATACTATGGACCAAAAACAGTCACCAATATAGCCATCCTGAGAGAAATGAATGTAAAAGAAAACTGGCTAAACAGCATGGTTCTTTCCAGAAAACTTCAATATTTTAGTCATGTCAAACGCCATGACAGCCTAGAGAAGAACATAATGGAGCGGATGCAGACCATGAACAGGAAGCAGGCCATGAAGAAGATGGACGCAAGACATCAAATAATACCTGATTATGACAGTAACAGAAGCCGTAAGATTAACAGAAGTTTTGAAATGCTGTGATGACTGTTGCATCCTGTTCAAGATATGCTACCTGATGATGAAGATTAGGGTTAGGGTTTTTAAATATATTTATATTTAAATTAATACATGGTAAACATAAACTAATAAACATAGTAATGGGAAATAATCAAATATGTATGTGCTAATTCCAAACCAGTTCTGAAAAATCTATCTTAAAAGTATGAGATTGTAGTTACATAAAAATACAAATTGTACGCCCTCTAAACAAGAAAGTAACTGTATAACTTAAAAGCAAAGCCAGAAAGATAACATATTACAGTGAAATACCCCTAAAGTGTATCATTTTATAGCAAATATTTCTATAACACCTTTCAAATTTCTTATTGCGAATTTATGTTATTGCATACATATTTTGTTGGTCCAAAACAAATTGTTGTTATAGGATTTGACTATATAGGGAATTGCAATTTTCCCTAATATATATATATATATATATATATATATATATATATATATATATATATATATATATATATATATATATATATATATATACACATACGTGTGTGTGTGCGTGCGTGTGTGTATATTTTATTTCTCTCTCTCTGTGTGTGTGTTAATTTTTAAAAAAATAGATTTTCCAATGTTGTACATTCTACAGGTGTGGCTTCAAATCACACTGATGATTCATACTATAGCTGGACAAACACTCCATACCACCCACCAACTCAACAGTACAAGAATGCAAAGGTACATCATTCATTGGTGTCACTTTTTGAAAGCTCAATCTGTATTTCTGCCAAGTTTTATCTGTATTTTCACGTCAATATTCTGTATACATTTTCTTGGTGTCAATGTTTTTGCAGTTGTTCCCCTTTTTCAAATATGCACAGCATATAAAGATCAATAACAACATGGTGGACATACAAATTTGTCTTACTAACGAACACATACACCCTTGAAAAAAATAACAATGATTTCTTCTTCTTCTTTCGTTCACTTGAAACATGTCTATATCTGTAATTCTGTCTCCTTAATAAAACTCACTGTCTTTTGTAGTTCATACAGTGTCCCATAGAGTTTTGATTCCAGTGTTGTTTCCTCTGGCCAATATGTCTGCCTCAGCGTTTCATGCTCAGAACACTCTTGAAGTATATGTTTGGCACTCTGTGCTGCCTGTCCACATGTACACATGGCCGTGTTGCCAATCTTGAACTTTGTATACATGTGACTGCGGAGTCGGTTGTGTCCTGTTCTGAGACGTAGAATTATAACTTGTTCTGATCTGTTCATATTGTGATAGTCATCTTGTGTTGGTGTTTGTGGCTTTCTTATTGACTTTATCATCTGTTTTTTCTGATGGTAGGTGATTGGTATGTCTGGTTGGTCTTCGGCAGCACCTTCCTTAGCCAGTTGGTCTGCTTTTTCATTTCCTGGTATTCCACAGTGAGAGGGTATCCACTGCATGGTTACCCTATACTGGTAAGACAATTCGCTAAGTAGTTTTTTCAAGTCTGTTAGTTTTCCAGACTGGAGAGCTTGAAGCACTGACCTTGCATCTGTCAGGAATACCACAGGCTGTAGGTCAGAGTTGGAGTTCAGCAGTTTTTTAGCTGCCACACTAATTGCCTGGATTTCTGCATCATAATTATTGCAGAATTATCCTGTCGGTGTTCTGATTGTATCTCTAGGCTTGTGTGGATATTCTATATATACACCTGCACCTCCATTCCTCACAGCATTCTGTGCTGACCCATCTGTGTACACTCTGACCCATATATCTTGTGGATATTCCTCATCCAGGAAACTGAGGGTGATTGTCATTCGCTGCACACTGTTCTGTTCGTCCTCGCTTAGTATTCCTTTCACATGGGTCTGAATGTATATTGGCATTCCATGGCTTTCACTCCACGGGGTTTGCTCTGGTACAGACCTTAAGGGGCTGCCAACTTCAGGTAGGTCTGTAAGTTGTCTACGGAGTCGTTTAGCTTGATGGATAAAGCTGCTCCTTTTCAGTCGTCCCATTGCTAGATTTTGGAATCTTTCCTTCATTGGATGACTTGGCATACACTGAAACTTTTCTGCTTGAATTAGTACTTTTGTGTCTCTGCGTTCGCCAAGTGTTTGTATTCTTCCCATTTTCTGCATCTCTGCTATGGGTGTTGATTTCATTGCTCCCAACATTATTCTAAGTGCCTGGTTTTGCACTTTATCTAGATCTTGTAATGTGGTGTTTGATGCAGGACACCACGCAGCTGAACCGTATTCCAGGTGTGGTCTTATGCCTTGCTGGTACACTTTACTGAGTATATTTCCACTGGCTCCCCATGTGGTTCCACTTAGTTTTCTCAGGATAGCTAGCTTCCTCCTGGCTTTTGTTGTTGCTTTGTTTATGTGCTGCTTCCATGTCAGCTTATCATCAAAAGTAACTCCGAGGTATGTGGGTTGTTTGTCTTCTTTCAAGAGCTCTCCATCTATCTTGATATGACCAGCTTTTTGTTTTGGTGAGAGGGTAAAGAGTGTAGTGCTGCACTTATCTGTGTTAATGCTGACGCACCATCTATTAGCCCATAAGGTTAGGGCATCGATAGCTCTTTGTATTTGTTTAGTGGCCACTGTTGCATGTTCTTCCGTGCACCAGATCACCAGGTCGTCAGCATACATTGCCACTTTGATCCCGTGTGGTAGTTCAGCAACTAGGTCATTGATGTAAACCAAGAAAAGTGTGGGTGACAGGACTCCTCCCTGGGGGACTCCATGACGCAGTAGAACTTTCTTGCTCTTGCGACCATCTAATTGTACCCTGGCTCTTCTATTATGCAGGTATGCTTTTACCCATTTGTACATTCTTGAGCTAACTCTGCAATTTCGCAATTTCTTTAGGAGCCCTTCTTTCCAGACCTTATCAAACGCTTTCCTGAGGTCTATCCATGCTGCTAGTACCAGTTTCTTTTCTTGGAAGGCATCCTCAATCTCTTGGGAGAGGTAGGTTGCCTGATCTTCAGTAGAGTAGCACTGTCTGAAACCTGCTTGCTGTGATACCAGAAGGTTTTCACTTTCAAGGTACCACTGCATCCTAAGATTGATAATGCGTTCCATTGTTTTACATAGACAGCTTGTGAGGCTGATGGGCCTGTAGTTGGAGACTGTGTTGCCATCTTTTCCTGATTTGAGGAGTGGTATCATTATTGCTTCTCTCCACGCCTGTGGTACATTACCTGTGGACCAGCTTGTGTTAAAGATCTGCAGTAGCTTTGCTCTTGCTGCACTTCCCAGGTTTCTAATCATTTCATTGGACACTCCATCAGCTCCAGGGGACTTTTTCATTTTCAATTTGGATATTGCATGCTCCAGTTCTCTCATTGTGATTGGTGCCTCCATGACTTCAGGTATAGGTTCACCTTGTCCAATGTTTTGCTGGTTCTCTCGAACCTCCTGTTGTTTGTCTGGGCTGACTTTGACGTTATTGTCTTCTGCAAAGGAATCTGCAAAGTAATCAGCTGCATGTTTACCTGTTAAAATGTTTCTATCTTTATAAAGTGTGATCCTGGTATTTCTCCCTGTACCTTCATCATTTAGTTGTTTTACAAGTTTCCATAATTTCCTAGTATCTCTTTCTAGGTTCAGCGACTCTGTTTTTTCTTTCCAGCTGCTCCGTCTGGCTTGTAACTTGGCTCTTTGAAATTTAGCCTTTGTTTGCTGATATTTGTTGTGATGTTCTTGGCTAGGTCTGTTCTCAGCCTGCTTTCTAGATGTTTCCATCTCATTTTGCAGCTTTTCCAGTTCATCATTCCAGTAGGGTTTGTAGTTTTTGCGTGCCCCCCTGGGTATGGTTTTACTAGCAGCATGTAGTATACATCTATTAAATTCACTCACTGCTCTATTGATGTCTTTGTCCAAGTTCATGTCCTTAGCTAGAACACTGGTTAAATGCTGGTACATTTTCCAGTCTGCCCTCTTATAGTTCCACCTAGTGAGCGTGCTGCTGTCCTTGGTATATTCATTGTGAATTTCCAGAAATACTGGTCTGTGGTCACTACCCCCAAGCTGCTTTCCAACGACACGTGTGATGTTCCATTCCAGGCCTGGTGAGTAGAATGCCAGGTCTGGTGTAGAGGTGGTGTGCCATGCTCTCGAGTAGAAGGTTGGTGAGTCTGCTGGCTGGTTAATAAGAATGAGATTATTTTCATCCTGCCAGCTCTCAAGTTCCTCACCTCTCTTGTCGATATGATCGTAGCCCCAGCTCTGAGAGTGGCTGTTGAAGTCACCACACACCATAAGCCTTTCTTTGTCTGGAATTGTGTCTAGTGCCAATGGTTTATCATTTGGGCAGTAGTAGTTCAGGAGATGGAATTCTGCACTGTCTGTTTTTAGGTGGAGCATCTGGTATTCTGCCCCGTCCATGTATACTTCCAGCTGACATGCGCTGATATTGTTTTTAACTAGTGTCAGAATTCCACCCTTTCGCCTGTCTTTTCGGTCAGATCGGTAGCACTGGTAGCCTCTGATTTTGAAGGCTATGTCGCTGCTGAGGTGTGTTTCTTGGATACAGCATATATTTACTTGTTCTTCACTGAGGACATTTTCAAGTTCCAATTTTTTGCTGTATCCATCTCTTTTACTGTTGACACCCTCAGCATTCCAGTGCATTATTTTTATTGGTCGTTTGTTTGTTTGGCCAGTAGCTCTATTCCCTTGCCTCCTGGCTCCTCGGGGCAATTGAGAAGGACTTCCAGTAACTGAGGTTGGGCCCTTTCGAGGTATAGGGCCCGGCACCGTCCCTGCCTGAACGTCCACCACAGGGCAGGCACCATAACGTTTATTAGATGCAGACATGTTTCCATTGTGTTTTATGCGTGGCAACCTGATTATCTGTGCGCCTTTTGGCTGGTTGCCTCCGTCTTCAGCACTCTGCTTACTTGGGCCGGACTATGGTCCTGCTCGAGTGGGAGTGCCCGACCAGTCTTAGTTTCCAGCCTCTGATGGCTGAACTAAGCCCCATCACCTCTGCACGGTGCTGGTCTCGATGGAGATAACAATGATGAATATATAGAACAATCTTTCTAATAGACTTTCAAAATACACAAATTATATACATGTTATAGTTCTAACGATTTTATTTCAATTCTTTAGACTGAGCTGACATGCCCATCTCTACATTATAAGCAACACATGCACCCTTTGCTCTTTTCAAGAGAATCGGGGGTCTCAAAATTTAGACAACATGTGCCAGTATTAATTTTACACTGTAAAAATGATGTTGCAGTGTCTGAATTGAAGGATTTTCTGCAGTACGTAGGAATATTTTTCATCATAGAAACAGTCAGCATTACTTTGTGGTAATATGAGCAATCTTTGGATCACAAGTGACAGAGTAGGAAATTGAATGTCACCCGTGGCAGTCTTCTGCTTGAGAATGTCAACCCAATAGAAAAACTTCATGTGTGACCAGTACTGTTACAAAAGGAACACAGTCATCAGACAGTAGTCATCATACTCATCTTTGATGGCCTCCTGATCAAGAGATGTGGAACAAAAGTGTTTGCTAATCTGCAGATTTGAGTATATTGCAGACTATTTCTCAAAGTAGGATTCATGACTTTCAGATCTTTGAGAACTTGCTTCTCTGATGGCCGTTTTGCAGAAAATAATTATTTAATGTAACTTTTGCTTGTGAATTTTTGATTTGAAATGAATTTTCAATTTGTATAGACCAGAGGCCACAACTTTAATATCTGTATTACAAATCTTGCAGTAAGCATGCATGGATCCAATATTTGATGCCTCTATAATATCAGGGTAAAGGTGTATCCATTCTGGTTGGAATCTGCTAGTATCGGAAATACATTTTCTTCCTTCAATTTTTTTTCTCTTTAAATGTGGTAATGCCATTGTACAAGTGCCAAAAATCTGGGTTTATAGGAATTTGGATGAGATTGAAATAAATTTGTTTCTATCAATTATAAAGGAAGTATATAAATGAAATCTGATATCTGAATAGTTTAGTTAACTATTAGTTTAGTTAAGCTAAGATCACATGCAAATTAGATCAATCCATTTAGACTTCTATTGTCATCATGTTAATCTGCACGAGACAAAACTGTATGTAATGGAAATAAAATTTAGTTATTACAAACATATTCAATTCTGACAGTCACAATAAATTATTAATAATTGGTTTCCACGGTATCAACATCTAATAAAGTATGGGTATCTCCAATTAAATTAAATTACTAGGCCCATAGATATATTATTTTTCACAATGTCAGGTGTTCAAATGAAAGTAATCTGATAAAAAATGTCTAGACTCGAGACACTTTAGTGTGTAAGTGTAAGCCAATACAAATTATATTTTTTATAGGCCTAGTATATTTATTACATTAAAAAATTGCAAATAAAAAGAATAAATTAGAAATATATTGTTACAGGACCTACATTTGTTCAAACTTCAAGACAAGAGTTCTGAACACTCCATACTCTGTACCACTCCACCACAGAGCCGGACATATATTATATATATAGCAGATGTCACAATCATGTCACAAAAACATTCTATTCTCAGATCTGCATCCTGCTAATCTGCAAGAGTTCAAGAACAAATGCAGAGGAAGAGATATGCCGAAAACTGATGTACTGAGGAGAAAAGCACAAATAAAGCAGCTCTGCTGTAAAACTAGCAGTAACACATACTTCATGGTCTCCTGCTCAAGTTATATGCGTATTCCTGCTGATTATTTCAGAGCAAACACACAAGAAGAAAAAGCAAAGATGTGTAAATACTATGTATGGCCTTTTTTGTCTTGCAGATGGTCAGAAAGAAGTAGCAATCCATTGAACATTTTCTCAGGAATGGAAACTTTTCAAGCGATTATCACAGCAACAGAAGATTTTTGTTTGCATCTTTCTTTTCTTTCTTCCATATCTTTAAACATTGTATTTTTAACAATTTTGCACCGCCGCCGCCGCCCATACCCCTTCTCCAATCGCAGATATTGCCCAAAGACATCTTGAGCTTCAGCAGTATTTTCCAAGATTTTGGGGTCCTTGAAGAAGTCGTTATACCTAAAATTAGTTTACCGCTAGCTCACTGGCCTTCAGCCAGTTCTCCAAATAGAACTTGTTTTGGAATGAGGCAGTTTGCCATTCTGTGGACATGACCCAGCCAATGTAATCTATTTCTATTTAGTGTTTCCATGGCAGATGGTAGTTTAGTGAGGCGTAACACTTCCATGTTGGTGATTTTGTTGTGCCATTTAAGATTCTACAGAGACATCTTAGAAGAAGGGTGTTTAGTCTTCTCTTGTGTTTTGTGTAGGCAGTTCATGTTTCGAATCCATAGTATAGTGTGCTCAGCACACATGTTTGATAAACATGTAGCTTTTTTTCAGTTTTAGCTTTTGGTTCTTCCAAGTTCATTTTGACATTCCAACAAAAATGGTAGTCGCTTTCCCTATGTGTGCATTTATAATGAAATAAACACTTGCATTGGGAAAGCGGCAACCATGTTAGCTACATAGGGATGTTATAGGCTTATTTTATTGATTTTTTCTCCATGTGTGTCCTGTGATATGTCACTCCATCTTCATCAAAACTGTAAAAATATCTGAGCCTGATTAAACAAGAAATGCATAAACAAGCAGAAATATTTTCTGTGTACACTTTTCAGACTAATGTGTGTCAGCTTTTGTTTTTCAGGTATGTCCTTTCAAAAATGGCACACTAGGGATGAATATTGTTTGTCCTATTGATGTAAATCTGATGCCTGGAAAGTCACTTCCAGATCTTGAGAGTGCAGGTTTTGCAGTAGAATTTCTGAATAACATGTCTAATACACAATCAGATAAACCATTTTTCTTGGCTGTTGGATTTCATAAACCTCACATTCCACTGAAGTATCCAGAGATATATAAAAGTGAGTACTTAAAATATAGTAACAATGTTAGTACATTACATATATTCTAGGAAAACCTTGAAATAGATCAACTGATTGCTGATACTACCAGAAATAATTATGTCATTGTGTTTACCAATGTACGTCGAGGAGAGAGGTCTGGCTGGGATTTTATAGCTAGTGCTGGTGGTAGAGTTATAGCTGAACACTGCGGAGCACATGGAACAACTACACCATCTAGTATGAGGATGGAGGTCAAAGTGTTTACTTCAGCCCTTAAATGTCTCTCTGTCATTCTATTTACTAAGGGGGTTGGTTATCTTGTCAAGCCATGGCAACCATCAACATGTATTCCCTTCATCATATGCTGGGAGAGATTGAGCACCTATGGGTGTGATATTGTAAGTGATATCAGATCATCATAATGATAACCATAACCATATATTTAAACATGGATGGAATAAGAAAAATATGTATAACATGATGTAACAATTTAACACCTTCTACAAATTTCTGGTGCTAGTGTACCTGAAGCTCATGATACTGATTCATATTTTCAGGGTTTCCATATAAAATATAGATCATGCAATCAAACACGTGGAATAATGTGATATTCATATCTCTTGCAAGACAAACAATACTGTTATACTGAATGTTCTGATGTCCATCATTACTGATTATGTAATTGATTATTACAAGAGACGTTTCACCATCGGTATCAGAAACAATGAAGATCTAAAGCAAATTGCAATCAAACGAGAGACATGGAAATATGTGACATCCACCCTATGTGCCATCTTTGGCCCTAGAGGAATAACTAACAACACTGAAAAAACACTGATTTTGTCTCTGAGTTTTGTACCATATAAATTTACACGTGTGATCATAACATTTGTTGGTGTGTACTGCACTATTAAACATTATGCTACTTATAAAGTCTTCAATATCTTTTGCATTGATCTATAAGATGTAGTAGATTTGAAGAAAGTTGTGTCCTTGAAGAAATCTTGAACAAGTTGACAGGTATGCTCATATTCACCATTGGATTCTATCCACTGCTAATCTTGTTACACTCAGTCACATGTAATATATTTATTTAACAGCTGTTGCTCTGTACTAGGAACATCCTGCAGTAAAAAGCTGAGGGTCAGCACACAGTTGATTCTATGGTCATGGGTAATGTTCAGTGTTTGAGAAATATTTTCGTGCCAGTGTTTTTATTCCTACTGAGATTTCTCTTCTCATTACCTTTTTATTCCATGAACTTTTTCTTCTTCTTTGTTCATTCTCAACCTCCTGCAGATTAACAGGACATAGTCCAGAGAGTAGAAAGTGTTGTTATGGTTTACAGCATGGCTATGAAATCTGCATCTTTCAGCTTGACACATCTGAATCCAGTATGGCTTCTGGGTCACTTTGACCCTCAATGGGATATAACAGCCAACTTAACCCCCAAACTCCCTTAGTCACCTTGTACAATATGCATGACATGTAACAGTGTTGCTATTCCTTGCTTCCCTTTGAGGCTCTAGCAGCACACTGGCTTATTGCCATAGAATATCATATCTCAATTCAATAAGATATGTTTTCAGTCAGATATATGTATTCTCTGTGTTGTTATAATCTTAATCTTTCGCCCGTGTGTTGCCAGGGATCGAAAGGGGAGCAAAGAATAGCAACACTGTTTACCTTCCATGCATGTTGTAAGAGTCGACTAAGGAGGTTATGAGATGGAGTTGGCTGTCCCATCTCATATAGGGTCAGTGACCCAAAGCCATGCTGAAGTTGGATGTGTCAGGCCGAAAGGCGCAGATATTGCAGCAATGCTGTAAACCACGACACAGTACATTCCGTATCTTCAGGATTTGAGGATGAACGCAGAAGAAGAAGAAGAAGTCTTTGTGTTTATATTCTAAATTTGCTTGTAACATCTGTACATTGATTTTCATCAGAACTTTATCCACGGTCTGAAGTGAAACTTGCCAGAAATAATACTTACCCATGGAGAATGCCTCTTGTAGCATGGAATCCTTGGAAAGATTTGCGAGGTAGAGATGACGTGAGACAAATGGACCTAAATTTTCCATTTGGACCACTGCCAGATTATTATCAGGTACAATCATTGTTTTCTATTGTAATGTGATGAAAAACAATATAATGGAGTTAAAATATGATTTATATATAAATGCAAATGTGCCAAATACCTGGATTCTGCCATAAAATGTATGGTGTTTTGCAAGATTTGACCCTGATGCTTAAATACATTGTATGTATTTTTATGTGGAGTTATGCAGTTCTTTATTTTTTAGGTTTATTTTTTAATTTAGTGGCAACACTGATTTTTTGCTTTCTTATTTATTTTTATTGGAAACATTGAATTTTTCAATACCTGTTTTTTTTAGTGGCAGCACAATGATTTACGTTTAAAAAATTTTTATTTATGACTCCAATTATTGTAAAAGATGGATCATAGAAATCAAAGAAGCCACAGAAACAAGCTTACAAACAGCGCACAAGAAGGCCATCTCCAGAGAACTCTTCCACCCCTATGCCGCAAGGCAAACAAGGGCCACAGCATATAGATAGATACAATTTATTTGCTGGTTCTAATTTTTATTTTAGTGGCTTTAAACGCTGCTTTAAAACTCATTATTTTTATTATTTACTTTTTTATTGTTAACCTTTAGCGCACTGTATTAACCTGTAGCAGCCACGCTAAAAATAACATCTACTTCATCTAACACCTGGCCATTTTTACAACCTTCTCACATCTCATATATCATATGTATACAAACAAAACTGAGACCATTATATGCAGTATCAAATTATTTATTTAGATCTGCAAAAATAATTTTAATATCTCTAATAATTAAAAAGTTATTACATTTTCCAAACACCCATGTGTGGTTTATGAAAATGTCTTCATCACATGCTCACACCTCTGGTACAATGCACATAGAAAAACAAATTACACACATATTTGCAGTATGCAAGTCTTCATTTAAATGTGCAAAATAAAAATTTTAATCTCAAAAAGCAACAAATTTATTGCATTTTCCCTACATTCACCAAAAAAAACTAAAATTTTCAAATAAGAATCCAATGGCAGGAAACAGATAGAGATGTCATTTTAATCTGACTTACTAAATGTTAAACATAATAAAATAAATACCACAGAAACTATACACTTTTGCATTCTCAAAGACAAGACACATCTGTTAATCACATTGCTGTGATTTTAAAACGGTGGCTCATTGGTATAATTAAAGCAAATGATGTTTTTAAAAATTAATTTCTTTTCAGCTATGTCTAGCACTCTTAAATGTTACATATATAATTTTAAAAATTATCAAAGAACTTAATAAACCTAGAGGCAAACCAATGTGTTCACTAAATTTAAAAGATTTATTATGGATTTAAGCTATCTATGAGCACTAAATTCACAATTAGTCAATATGAGATAAAATTTCAGTCAGAATCAATGACCACCATGTGTAACAATGATTCCAGTCCCCATTCATGCAACCTTAATATGGGCATAGACACATTTATTCTCAAAATTTCTTTTAAAAAAACAGCATGGGTTACAGAACCCTGGTCACATGATATTTATATCCTAAAGCAATATTTACTGTACATGTGCAAACCGAATGTCCAGGTACCTAATCTAATGGCTATGTGTAAATAAAAATGTCTGTTAAGGGAGTTGGTGGTGCTTGTGTCATTCAAACTAACTTTACTAAAGGGAGTGGGGGATAAATCATGATATTTACACTGAGCAACAAGTAAGGAATAAACCTTCTCAACCAGCCATCAATTTTCAAAAGAAAAAGTAGAATTATCTCACAATAATGTAATAAAAGTGTGTGTTTTTAAAAAAGACACTTTTTTCCTCAATAACATGCTCCCACCCCCACCGGGGGGGGGGGGGGGGGGGGCAAAAAGGTCAATAAACACTCACCCCCAGCTTTTTTTCACAAAATATCATCAAATAGAGAAATGTGCACATGAAAATACATAAATGGCCTTTTTTAAGGTAAACACCCTCCCTAAGGGAGACATATCTACAGTCCTGGCCTTTGGCATTATGTAAGATTTTTTCTGATTGTGTATGGTTTTATCAAACTTTTTGTACAATTTTTAATCTCGATAGGTTGACCTCTATGCTAAAGTGAATAAGATTTGAACAGAGATAAGGCCAGTGAGGTTAAATTAAGATTTATATACAAAAGTGAATGAAATTTAAATGGAGATAAGACAAGTGAGATTGAGAATGAGATCTGTATATGACAGTCTGACAAAAAAACTATACATTTCTTAACACTTTGCTCACCAGCAATCCAGAGCATACTTGTCCGTCATTACCAAGGATTGCATGCAAAATTTTATACATTGACATCACCGTCTTTAAAAATTCGTATAAAATCGATCTAGCGCGAGAAAGCCTTGAAACTTTCTATGTGTTGTAACAACTGTTTGCACTTTCTGAATGAATTTGAAAGCTTCAGAGTTATTTCAAGTGCAAAATGCTACTTATCATAATGCTAGGCCTAGATTTACATTAATTTCTATATATCATACAATATTTCTTTTGAAATCTCCAATATTTCTTGATAAAAACTCACCGACGATGTCAATATCGTTATTCCCGACGTGCCACCATTTTTAAAGAACATAATTTCCCAGAAACACTATTTTAGCACATTATTGCAATGGGTATTCCCATTTTTCTGATCTGTCTTAGCGCATTCGATTAGCGTCGAACTTGGTTAGCAAGGTTCTGTAACGGAAATTTGACTAGTGTCAGGAAATTGTTAATAGACATGTAAAAGAGGGAGGAAGTAAATGCCAAATTGAAGACATCTCTACATATGAAATGCCAAATTGAAGACATCTCTACATATGAAGTACAGATGCTAATAACACCTTCAGTGAAAAATTATATTGAAAATTATCTGCAATGTGTGTACAACTCACTACCAAGAAGAGACCAGACTACAATCTTTTAACTTAGAACTGATCATTGTAGATTCAACTACCACATGTGAAAAATGCTGAGACTGGTCATACAGAAATGTGCCCATGTGGAGAAGACAAGCAGACAGAAAACAAGTACTCCAAGACTGTAATCTTCATGAAAATAGTAGAGCAGAGATGTGGCTCTCCCTGGCATACTTGAAAGAAAAACTGTATAGCAATGTGACATGTTTGAGACATACCACCTGTTTTCCTATGGCTGGGGCCCAACATGGAGGCACAGAGGCTCAGGATGTGACAAGCCATTTTCCTCGAACATTTGGTTACATGCCTGGAGTCATATAGAAGTTCATCATAACCAGTAGGTAATTGGTGGCAGGGAATTAGCACAGTGAACTTTATCTTGGCTGCGTTGGCTTGAAGTAGTGCACAGTTATAAACCTACTTTCTAGATGGTGTGACATTATTTTCTGACTCTGACCCAGGGTCTGTAAAAAAAATTCACAGACTTCCAAGAAAAATACAATATAATTCCTCTATAGTTGATCTTTTTAAAAATAAATTTCCCTCTTTAATAAATTTCCCTCTTTAAATAAATTTCCCTCTTTAATAAATTTCCCCCTTTAAATAAATTTCCCTCTTTAATAACACTTTACAAAATCCCAAATTATATTTATTCTGTAGTGTTTGTACTATATGTATTGAATTTCTGTTACTACATACATATTTCTTTTGTTCAGACCAAGTTATTATGATGGTATTGAACTCTAATGACATTACAGCAGTTAACTTCTTCTTCGTCTGCGTTCCTTCTCAAACTCCTGCAGATTAGCAGGATGTTGTCCGGAGAACGGAATGTGTTGTGTCATGGTTTACAGCATTGCTGTGATATCTGCGCCTTTTGGGCTAGCACATCCAACTTCAGCATGGCTTTGGGTCACTGACCCTATATGGGATAGGACAACCAACTCCATCCCATAACCTCCTTAGTCGCCTTTTATGACATGTGTGGAAGGTAAACAGTGTTGATATTCTTTGCTAAATTCAGCACCAAAGGAAAATGAATGAATGAAATAGGATGGTAACATATTCAAGGATAGATACAAATGAAAAATCCTTGTCCATGGCTTATGCACTCAAGGATCTGTAAACAGAATAAGAGTCCCAAAGGTTTAATTGATTTCCAATCTGAAGTATGGATCTCTCCACACATATTTCTACTCAAACCTGTCTTGCTGAACTTCTTACCTTTATTTCTTTCAAGTTCAATAGTATGTTCTTCTTCTCCTCCTCCAGAGTTCATTCTCAAACTCCAGCTGGATCTCTCTTGCAGCAGGACAATGGTCCTACTAGACTTCCAGCAGGATGTAGTCCAGAGAATGGAAATCCATTGTGTCACCATTTTATTTGTGCCAATGGTCCGACACATCAGTTTCGGCAGGTATATTCGAAATGAACAGTGTTGCCATGGGTGTCAAAAGGGAATTCATTAACAGTGATACCATGGTTGCTAAAATGAAATACAGTTAAACATGTCTCTTTACAAGTTCCTGATCCACCAGATGGGGACATAATTTTACATCCTCTTTTCTTTGTGTACTTCAGGTACATCAACAACCAGTATGAGAATCACTGACATGTGTGATACATATTTTTTTAATTAGTCTAGCAAAAAAGAGTAGAGATTGAAGTGAAAATGTAACTCAGTCCCAAAAATGTTGCAGGCATATTGATAATGCAGATATTGCCACCTGACTGTTAACACACAATTTAACACTCTTTCAGGATAAATGTAGAATATCTTAATTTTTACTTTGTATGTTTATATTTCCAAATAATCTTTTTACTTTATATGCTAGTTTTGTTATCCCATATCACTGCCTTAGTAAGTCTGTGCAGTAAATTTGTTTCTATATTACCTTCTCTTTGATCACAGCCACACAGGTTTCTATACAGAATATCTCTTACCATTCTTCCTGTATATTATAGTAGGCCTAATAAGTTCTTGTTATTTGACCCTGTTAGTTGCAGATGTAACGCTTGTGCCTATGTAATACTGACCTGTTCCATGACATTTCTTAAAGTATATTAAGTACATTTTTTTGGGTGTTTTTAGTGATTCATACTTCATTACTTTGTGTTTTAGGAATTCACAATACTTCATTACCCTACATTTTCACTTCTTCTGCATTCATTCTCAAACTCCTGCAGATTAGCAGCATGTATTCCAGAGAACAGAATGTGTTGTCATAGTTTACAACTTGGGTATAAAATCTATGCCTTTCAACCTGACACATCTGACTTCATCATGGCTTCTGGGTCACTTGACCCTCTATGGGATTAGACAGCAACACACAGGCGGTGTTTTCACTTATCAGATTCAGTTTTATTGCAGTCCCTCGTGTAAACAATTTTTAGACACTGAGTTCATATATCGAGTTTCAGCCAACCTGTCATTATAAACATAGTAGAACGTACAAGAGTCTACAGAATGACTAAAACCTACTGACACTGAATTCAACGAATCTATCATTTTAACATAGTAGAGTCACATAGAGAATATAGTCACATGGTCTGTGATTGCCACGGTACTGAGTTTGATCCCCACTACAAACAATTGTGCATCCAGATCATTCAGAAAGCAATGACAAATTACTGAATGTATTTATATTGTATAGAAAATCACTACAGCCACTAAATACTGTGTTGATGGTTATGTCCTGCATAGGTTATGGTACCAATTTTTTTTTTCTTAGAACCTACAAGAGCCTACAAAATGACTAGAACCCACAGACACTGAGTTCATAAATCTAGTTTCAGCTAATCTGTCAGTATAAACAGATTCTTGTACGGCTAGGACCTTCAAATGGATAAGAAGATGAGAAACATTAAATTATAACAGAAAACAGTAGAGGAACAAGATCCTCAAGGAAGGTTGAAACTCAGAAAGAAAGTGTAATGTGTATTGAGTTTCCCCTGTGTGGTTGCTACAGACTGAAAATGGATTAGTGTTTTAAGAGGGGGGGGGGGGTAAAGAAATTTTTTATTTGGGGGGCTGCCCCATCCTTAGAGGGTCAAGGTGACTCAAAAGTCATTCAGAAGTAATATGTGTCTGACTGAATTATTTATATATTACAGTCAAGCTATAAATCATGTCACAGCATATTTTATCTTTGAACTACATCGTGCTAATCTTCAAGCGTTTGAGAACAAATGCAGAGGAAGAAGAATTCAGTTGGTAACAATTTCAGCACTATGCTCCTAAAGAATCATCTAAACAACCAGAATGTAAAAGAATATATTTCTAAGAGAAGAGGAAAAACAAAATGAAACAGCCGTCTATTTGCATGTTTTAATATACTGTTGAGATTTTAAAACCAAAATATGCTGATGGTTGTTGTCAATGTTTGCTGATGGTTGTTGTCATTGTTTGCTTATGGTTGTTGTCAATGTTTGCTGATGGTTGTTGTCAATGTTTGATGATGGTTGTTGTCAATGTTTGCTTATGGCTGTTGTCAATGTTTGCTGATGGTTGTTGTCAGTGTTTGCTGATGGTTGTTGTCAATGTTTGCTGATGGTTGTTGTCAATGTTTACTGATGGTTGTTGTCAATGTTTGCTGATGGTTGTTGTCAACGTTCTCTTCAGATTCTCGTGCGACAAAGTTATTATGCTGCTACATCTTATATGGACGCGCAGGTGGGCAGGGTGCTGTCAGCACTAGAGAATAATGGTTTCTCCAACAACACTATAGTTGTATTCATTGGTGACCATGGTGAGTATTCCTGTGTGTTTAATAAGTCCTCATGTTATACCTTTTTAATAGACAATATTCCTTGAATAAGACATAGGTATGTACATAGAAGTTTGACACTCCTGGTAGAGAGATAGTGGTTAAATTACCAGCACATCTTGGGTGATCAAGATAATGGGTTCAATCCCTGCTGCATGTACCTGTGTATCCGGACCGTTTATAAAGCAATGGCAACCTACTGAACATATTTATAGTACCTAGAAAATCACTTGGTATGATAAGACCACCAATGAAGAACTCATGCAAAGAACTAAATCAACTCCAGTGGAGGAAGAATTAAAGAAACAGCATTGGAATGGATATGATATACGTTAAAAAGCCAAACAGAAAGCATTATAATATATGCATTGTTCTGGAACCAACAGGGAAAGAGAAAAAGAGTAAGACCAAAAAATACATGGAAGAAAGAATTAGCTGGAAAGGTTTGGTAGGCCATGGAAATAGTTTGAAGCAATAGCTAAAGATAGGACAAGATGGAGGAGGTTTGTTGAAGACCTGTGCTCTGCAGGGAGCTAAAAGATGTATAGACAGAAAATCTCTACAGCAAAAAAACCAGGGTTGATAGCGATGTCCTAAATATGTTACCAACATATATTCAAGGAATATATTCTTATGTTACCAATTTTCTTTATGTAGTTAAAATGAGTGAAAATAGACTGTCACTACAAGCATTAAAATCAATTTTGTTTTCCTCCTAGGTAGTGTAAGCCTAAAGTTAAATAATAAAATATGTAGGCCTAAATCCGATCTTTAGACTTATCTTTGCATAATACTTTTATAATAATTTGTATAGCATAGAGTGGATAGAGATACATAGCAGTATTTTCCTACTGCTGGAAAATACAGAACAAATACATCATCATTGTTTACATCTTCTGGTCTTCCTCATTTTCTCTTGCCCTTTTGTGACCACATCAAAGCTTGACAGGGGAGTCTTTCAGTATCCATTCGCAACACGTGTCCGATGTAATTCCAGCAACTTTTTCTAATATATATGGATACATATTCTTGTTTTGATTCTTGTCTGACAACTGTGTTTAATTGAAGTCTGACCAACGTATGTTCAGTAGCCTTCTAAGACATTTATTTTTAAAGGTGTTTAGTCTCTGTTATAAGTTTGATGTTGCTTTCCAACTTTCAAATCCATATGTTAACCTTTAGCAAGCCAGATTAAAAAATACGAAACGTCTCCCTTCTTTTTTGACGGATTCTTTTTTGAAAATTTGCATTATTGATGGTGACTGTTTTGAAAATTTGATAATTTTTTGGTTGTTAAAGATATGTAAATAATATTTGCACATATAAATAATTGAATTCTGCATATATTGGTGTAATTTATGTACATGTGTGTGTGATACCAGACGTATGAGTAAGTTGTAAAGATGTTTTTCACAAAAAACATATATTTTATAACAAATAAAGAGGAAAAAAATTAGTAAAAAAATAACTTACCTTACTTATCGAATTCCTTGGCAACACTGTACACTAAATCACACGCAAATCTGTTGTATTTATGTTCTTTCATTGCGAAATTATCAAAATATTGACGGGGGAACTGTATAAAACATGTAGATTTGCAGTAAAATCATTCTTTGAGCTTAGGCCTAGAGTCATTTTTGGTGCCACTTCAACATATTCGATATCAAACATGTACAAGTCCCCAAACCAACATGGCATTCTGTATATTCACTGCTGTGAAACTAAATAATTCATGATTCAAGCCTCGATTCAATGTTATTTTATTCTAAATACAATGAAAGAAAGGTCTATAAAACCGATCCACCATCATGGCATCATACTGGTGTGCAGTTGTGGTCAGATTAATTGCTATAAAACGTGTACCTTCCACCTTCACAACAATCATGTCGGACGTGGGAATTCGATTGTGCATGCCCCGAACTATGTGCTGGCTGTGATTAGGCTGTGGTACACCTATTTAGCATGATATATCATTGGGCCAAATGCATCCGACAACAGTAGACAGCCGCCATTGAAATTTTTGTTGAACCAAAGCGCGGTGAAGGTTAATGTTGGAATTATGCAGAAGTTAAAGATTTTGAGTTTAGTGTTATTTCTTAGTGTTTTTGAATGCCAAATATTTGATAGATTATTGAATGAGTTAACAGCCAGTGCAATATGGTTTGATATTTCTGTTGATGAATCTCCTGTTGTTGATAGCTTGCTGCCAAAGTATGTGAAGTTGTTGACTTTTTCAAGAGTGTTGTCATTTAGCTTGAAGTCAATTGGTTTGTTGGTAAGGTCAAATATTTGTTGTTTTGGATGTGTTGATTTCAAGCCCAAGTTGTGCAGAGAATAGTTGATGGCTGTTTATTTTTTCTTCTGTCATATGATGCTGGTAATAAAGCATCACACTTTATTTACAGCATTTAGAAATATTATATTTATATATTAGATCTGTAATGAGATATATATTATCCTATATTAAATAATAATTTTTGTGGCAGAGTGGTACAGACTGTTTCATGTTTATTTCAGGCTGGGCGTTAGGTGAACATCAGGAATGGTCCAAGTATAGTCTCTTTGAAGTGGCTGTGAGAGTTCCATTCATCATATATATTCCAGGCGTCACTTACACAAAAAATGGAAAAAGTGATAAAATATTTCCATATTTTAATTATTTCAGAAAGAGTGCAGATGGAAATGTACGCAAACGTAGTACAACTTTCCGGAGGAAAGATAATATGTTAGATGATGAAATATCCAGTTCAGTTATACAACATCGTATTCAATCATGGGCGTTTAAACCTCTTTATCAAACTTCAGCTTTGGTAGAACTTGTAGATGTGTTTCCAACTGTAGCTGAAGCAGCAGGTCTTCCCACATTGCCCCTTTGTCCAGAACATCCATTTAATGTATGGTTGTGTACTGAGGGAACAAGCTTAATGCCCCTGATTAGAAATATTACCAAAACTGAAGCAAACACAGTTATAAGTAGTTCACAAAAAGCCTTCCCTGATCAGAATTTTATAAACCATTTAGCTAGAAATTGTTCTAGTGATTTCACTGCAGCGACATCCAATTTTCATTGGAAAAATGCAGTATTCAGTCAATACCCGCGACCATCTGTAAACCCACAAAGAAACACAGAAATACCTCACTTGGTTGATATTCGCATTATGGGCTATAGTATGTGGACACATGATTTTCATTACACAGAATGGGTCGGATTCAATCCTCACACTTACACTATTTCTTGGGAAGAGTTATATGGGCGAGAACTATATTTCCGAACTACTGATCCAGATGAATTAAATAATGTTGCATTGCTTGAACCATGTTTTCCATTAGTGGAGGTATTATCAAAGCATCTTCACTTAGGATGGAGGCATTCATTACCTCAATAATATCCATTCTTCTGGCAACAAACAGAACTGCATAGATAATGAAATACTCATACTGTTATATTCATTTTCTTCTATACTGTTAACTGTTACTGAGGGTTGAATGAATCTATCAAACCAATCTTCTGAAGTAATTCAACCATGTACAATTCTCTCCTTTTGTTCACTCCATATCAATATTTCTTCTCTGTATGTTTATTGGCCTTCTCACTCTTCATTTTCCCTGAGGAGTCAACGATAGTGATTCGTTTCTTTTGTAATGTCTTCTGCATTTGCTCTAATCAACAGACTTTTTTTGTGATTTTGATCAGGAGAGCGGAAAATATCTTGTGCAACTTTCTATTCTTAACCCTCCTTAGTCATCTCCTATGACATTTTTGACATGCAATGATGTTATTATTCTTTACTCCCATCTTGGGCGTCTAACATGCAAGGATGTATATTCACTCTATAACTAATTTTATAGTATTTAACTTGACATTATTATAGAATGTTGCAACAGACTTATTTTGATTTATTTACAAATTACCATAGTGACACCATTTATTGTGCATATACGGTACTATATATATCAACCGTAAACAGATGTTTGACAAATTAGTTGATGAAATATTTTACGTCTAAAAAAACAACAGCAAGTTTTTTTTATGTTAAAGAAGCTATCAGCAGCTAGCAGCAAATGTAACATTCATTGGAACTTTATAGGATTAAACAAAGCTTGTGTGGCTCCATCTCAGATAAATAATACTGATGTTGTCCTGTTTATCAAAAAAGGTTGCCCTGTTCTGTTCTATACATATATCAAATTAGATAAGACAAAGAAATTCATGATAAACTACATCCATTAGGGCCTTATTAAGACTGAAAGAACATAGATAGATATATAAATAGATGTAGAAGTTAGATTGTACCTTAAAGTGACAGAATACAACCACCACCCATTACACCAACATCTAGATGAGTCAAAGGGAAAATGCATCAAGCGTGGCAGATCATCGATGGCAGAGGCCGACGACACACTGCGAAGAGTATGGGAATTGGAAGAAATAGGAAAGGGCAGTGAATGGGTGGAGGTAAACACTGAGAAGAAATCACTGACTAAAGTAATAATATAACTAGATAAAGCGTGTCGAAAATTATCGGAAGTCAGGGCTCAGGATATAGTGCACAAACTCGCCCGACTACACTCGAAACCACAAGACATAATTATATACACAGATGGCTCCATTAACAGAAACACAAATAAAAGTGGTTGGGGTTTTGTTGCCTACAGAAACGGTGTTAAGTTGGTTGAGAAATCTTCAGCATATTCTACTGTCACATCGAGCATTAGGATGGAGATAGAGAGAGTTACAGCAGCAATTAATTGGTTGATTACTGATACATCAACACAGGCGGTAATACTCACAGACTCTCAAAGCATGTTGCACAAGATAGAAAAGTTCATGCTAATAAAAAATGTAGGACTTAATGAACAACTCAGTTGTCCAGAGCATTACATGGATATACTGCCCTGGTCATGCTGGGGTCAGAGGAAACGAGAGAGCCGACTTATTGGCAGGCAATGCGGCGATAGACGGCACATTGCTGAGAAGAGATACAGCAGACTTAATGAAGGCAGTAATAAATTCATTTCAAGATGCAGATGATGTCAATGAGGCTGAGAACGTACACATACAGAGAATGTTATAAATGGGAGCATCTAGAGGTGAGGGAAGGAAAAGTAAATTTTTTGGAAATTTCCGAAGACCACACAATCAACACCTGGCTGAGACTCTTGGTCTACATACACTGGGATGGCTGCTGGAGCGGAGGGTGGAGCACTTATGGGTATGTTCTACATGCTATGAAGCCAGTTTCTAATCAAGAATCAAGAAGAAGAATAGACTTAGAAAAAAAATAACCGAGAGACATATCAGAATTGGACTGACAACCACCAGTATCTTTTCTGGGGTCAGAAAGCCAACAAATTCAGTGGAACCCCTTTATAGCACATTCTTTTATAACAAATTTCCCTATATATTAACCCTTTTATTACAATCCCCAATTATATTTATTCAATATTATATGTACTGTATATAGTGAATTTCTGTTATTACATATTTTGTTGGTCTGTACCTAGTTGTTATATAGGGATTCCACTGTAATAGATACACTGTGACTTGCCATGCATGTCATAAGAAATGACATAGCTGCCCCATCCAATAAGTCAGAAATCCAAAAATCACACTAGTCTAATGAAGTCACGCTGAAGTCAGATGACTAGTCAGATGGTCACACTAAAGTCAGATTCACACTAAAGTCAGATGAAGTCGCACTGAAGTCAGATGAAGTCGCACTGAAGTCAGATGAAGTCGCACTGAAGTCAGATGAAGTCACACTGAAGTCAGATGAATTCACACTGAAGTCAGATGTCAGACCAGAAAATTGCAGCCATCACAATACATTCTGTTTTCTGGACTACATCCTACTAACTAGCAGGAGTTTAAGAACAAACACAGAGGAAGTAAAACAACTGATACAATATTGTTTAAAAAACACACTACAGATGAAAAGTGGAAAATGTGAATTAGTATACAAAAAAATATTGAATCAATGTGCTTAAAATATGCCCAAATAAATAAGCAAATAAATTAGTTCACAAGAAAAGTACACCAATAAACATTAATGCATTAAATTACATAAAGAAGTGGTTATATTGATGATTATTATATATTAGATAGACAAACAAAATATAAAAAGAATCCCCAGAAATTGTACATGCAGATGTTAGGGGAAGACAGAATGCATGAGAGGAATTAGACCAGTTGGGAGATATGGGAGTGTATTTTTTCTTCTGTATCTATGGCTTGAATGAAGGACAGGTAGTGAAGAATGGTATTGCACGAAACGAGCGACACATTGAATCAGAAAAGTTATCAACCAACACGGAGCAGGAACAGTCAGTTACCACATGCTGAAGGAGATACTGAATATGAGATGATAAGAGCACACATTTGGACATGTCCTGACAACTAACTAGCGAAATATGTACCGGTAGACATGCTGTATGATAATGTCAAACTGAAAGAATTACTCAAAACATGTGTAAATGAATACTAATATTTGCTGCAGAAGTTACAGATATTTTACAGGATATGAGAATGACAACGCTCCAGTCCTAGATATTGCAGTTGACCTAGAGGTAATTAAAACTCCAGAAGTTTATAGTTTTTCTATAGAATTAATCCTAAGACTGACATTATGTTGAAAAGGAAGCATAGAGTAGCAAAAGTTACTTGCCAGTTATATCATAAGTGGCAAAAAAGGAGGTTTGGGGGAAGGGGGGGTTTGACTGTCCCATCTGATAGAGGCTTAAAGTGACCCATATGCCGTGCTGAAGTCAGATTTGCCAGGCAGAAATCGCAGCAAAGCTGTAAAACATAACACAACACTTTCTGTTCTCTGAACTATAACCTGCTAATCTGCGGAAATTTGAGAATGAACAAAGAAGAATCCTAAAACTCAAAAGAGTCATTGATTGCAAAGACCATCACATAAAAGAACCATTTAAAAAAAAGGGTTTTTTCTCCCTCACCTAATATCTCTTATAGCAGGACAATAGTCTTCCTAGATTTCCAACATAATGTTGTCCAAAGAGCAGAAAGTGTATTACCGTTAAGTTCCGTGTATAACCCGAGAATTTTTGGACAAAAATCAGAGATGACTTCATACTCTTCGTCTTATATTCGAGTAAAATCAAATTAAAAAAAAAATTACGTCCAAATCACAGTAAAAAAGGAGAAAAACACTGTTTTAAAAAAATGACAGTGACAACTCACATGTCCCGATATATTAAGCCAGGATAAAATGACTAGGGTTCTCCAGCAATCTAGAGCGTACTACCATAATGCTAGGCTTCTAATTACATTAATTTCTATATATCATAAAATATTTCCTTCGAAATCTCCGATATTTCTTGATAAAACTCACTAGGTCTATATCGTTATTTCCGACATGCCCATTTTACAAGTAAAGTTTTAGGGGTGGGATTGTCTGTACCATCTTATAGATGGTCAAAGTGATTCGAAGTCATGCTGAAATCATGCTGAAAGGTGCAAATATCACTACCAAGCTGTAAACCACGATACAGCACATTCCGTTCTCTGGACTACATCCTGCTAATCATCAGGAATTTGAGAATAAATGCAGCAGATTATTTCATTGATAGAAGTTTGTTGATAGGGAGCCCCATTGAAAGAGAAGCAAGAACAGGAAATGTCTGGCCCTGATACAAGAAGCATAAGCTTTGCAGATCTCCATATACTCCCTAAATGTAATGACCAGCTTATTTGCAGGATCGTCTGTGTGTTGCGAGGCTTGAAAGGGAAACAAAGAATAGTTACTTTACCACCTGCAATACGGGAGTGGACATGGGGACAGTACCCAAGCCCACAATCTCTGATGTGATGAAGCCCCTTGATTTCTGGAAAAGAGTCAACCTTTCTATCTTCAGCATGCCTTGCGATTGTTGGAAAGTCATGGAAAAGTTCCCTCATAATTAGAAGACTGTCCAGCTCATAGTGCTGCACCCAACATCGAAATTAAGTAAAACAGATTTCTAGAACTCACAAGAACTCTGGCAAACTTTCCCGTGGAAAAAAATACTAGTGAAAAACAAATCTAGGGTTTAAAGTTAATTTCCCACACCTGACACAAGGAACAAGAGTGTCAAGCTCATACTTCAGCACGGTTCTATCATCATTAACAGGATACGTGAAATAATGGATATTTAGTAATTGAACAACACAATGAATTATGTTTTTAGATGTTTTTAGATAATAGAGGATGTTGATTACTCTGTTAGCTGCCCTATCTAGACTGCCAGTACTTCTCACAAGTTCTGGCTTCAAGACACCTTAATCATGTGTAATGTTTGACTTAAACAGTCGCAGATATTCTTCTTTGTTCGTTCTCAAATTTCTGCAGATTAACAGGATGTAGGCAGAAGAATGCATTGTCATGGTTTACAGTTTAGCTGTGATATTTGCGACTTTCAGCCAGACACATCCAACTTAAGCTTGACTTATGGGTAACTTTGACCCTATATGGGATGGGACAGCCAACTTTACCCCAAAAATCTCTTTAGTTGCTTCTTATGACATGCATGGAAGGTAAACAGTATTGCTATTCTTTGACACCCTTTCAGGGCCTGGCAACACACCAGCTGCTCACAGGTATAAAAAAAATGGGTTAATAATTTGGAAATACAACAGAATTATTGATTGATGCATCAAGAAAAATTCCCCATAGATTTATGGTGTTCCTCTTTAGCAAGCAAAATTTAATTTTATTTAGGAATACACAATTGTTACTGGATGGCAATGTCATTGGCACTTGAAACACACAAATCCTTCGCTGGAGGTATACAGAGTTCATGCCTCACAGTCAAAATTGGTTCTATCATCCATTGGCTCTGACTACACAAGATAGTGAAAATGAGCTTAAAAAACAATTCCATTATGTGTGGTGTTTGTTGGTCCACAGATGGTCAAAAAGTCCATTTTTAGTTTCATGTTGTTTGTTTCTTTGTTGGTCCATGATGGTCAAGACGTCCAATCGGAAAAAGAGTATTCTGTGGTGTTTGTTGATCCACAGATGGTCGAGAAGTGGGTTTTAGAAAACCTGTTGCAGTTTGAACAGGAATCAAGAAGCTGCTCACCTGAAATCCACCTATTTATGTGATGTTTGATTTATACACTACCCGTTTATGTCATTAAAAAAAATTGATAGTGTATCTTATTCAAGACATAGCCATTATGTCAGATAACCCACCTCTATATGATAATATCTAAGATAAAGTAAGTTTTGTATATTTTATATTTTACCAGATAGAAGATGATTGTTGAGAACCTGTTCTTTTCATGGTTCTGATGTACATAGAAAGATATGTTTAATTTTGATGTCATAATTACTATATGTATTTTATACCATGTTATTGCTTTCTCTTGCAATTTTTCATCATTTTATATTGAATGATTTTACTGTACTTGTATAACCGGTATCTTTTTTAAATCACGACATATCCATAAGCTTGTCTCTCCCTGGGGTTTTAGAATATATGTGTAGATTCCAATTACTCTGAGGCCACCTCTTTCACTGATCAAACTGTATACAGAAAGACCCTATGCCCATGTATCTTCTGGTTATGTTTCCTGTCTTTTTAAATATTTTTTAATTCAGTAAGGGTTTTCAGATCTTGTAAAAGTTATAAAAATTGATAATTTAATGGTTTATCTGGGAGGCTGGTTGGACTAAGTGGTGGTTTATCTGTGAAGCTGGAGGGACTAAATGGTGGTTTATCTGTGATGCTGTGGAACTTCTTCTTTCATTTGCTTGGAACATGCTTATATCTAAAGTTTTGTTTCTTCTATAAGCTTGACTGTGTTCTGTAACTCATACTTAACTCTTTCAGGACTTGATTATGTTTAGGTTTGGACCAAATTAATTTTATAAAATTTCCTTATATGTGTTTTTTATTGTATCACTTGACATACTAATATTGATAAATAGTGTATGTGTAATATATCATTGGAAAGGGGAATGGATACAGAATATGAATATATAAGTACATTGATGGTATGTGATTACTTCAGAAGATTAGAGTTAGCCTTGTGAAGTAATCAAATATCAAATCAAAGCCAGTATACTGGCGATTGGTCCTGTAGACCCATAGTATAAAGCCAGTATACTGGCGATTGGTCCGGAAAGAGTTAAGTCCGTAGAGTTTTTCTTCCATTGTTGTTTCTCTAGGCCAATGTACTTGCCTCAGCATTTCATATTCTTGAAGAATATGTTCTGCTGTCTGAGTGCCTGTCCACATTTACACATGGCCATATTGCCAATCTTAGTCTGTCCTTGTTTTGTTTGCTGCTTTTCTTAGACATCTAATTTCAAGATTGGTGAAATTCATAATTTACATACCAGGTAGTTGGCTTTTTGAATATTGTGTAACCAACATAGATAAACTGATGATGTCTTTTTTGTTGATCATGTTTGTTTTGGTGTTTTGATATTGGTAAGAATTTCTGTGAGATTTCATGTTCCAAACCAATGTTCAGTGTTCAGTTTCCTTCTATGTGATGTTTCCTTCACATGCCACAATATACTTGGGTGTTATTTGTAAAACAAATTTAAGAGTTTGAATAGGAACCACCATCACAGTACTGGGTGTATTCCCATAAATATTCAGCTCACCTGTCCATCAGCTATCTATAGGTATATAAGCTCAGTGTCCCAGTCAGTTGTTGGTCCAGATCTTTTCCACACAGAAAGAACTTTGTTTCTTGGTCACTACATTTCAACCATTCTCTGAACATGCTCTTCTTCTTCTTCTTTGTTCATTTTCAAACTCCTGCACATTAGCACGATGTAGTCATGAGAACGGGATATATTGTATATATAGATTCGCTGTGATATCTGCACCTTTTGGCCTGACACATGTCTAACTTCAGCATGGCTTCTGGTTCACTTGACCTTCTAAGAGAAAGCCAATTCCACCCCCAAAACCTTCTTTGTCACCTCTTACAATATGCATGCATGTAACTTTTTTCACTATTCTTTGCTCTCTTCGGGCCCTGCAACACACCGGGTAGCTTCCTCTTGAAAGTTTTATAATGCACTTATAACTTCCCTAATTAATTCTGACTTTTATCAAACACATTTAAGATATCAACTTATGAATGTGGCTGAAGCATAGACAAAATGATTGGAGGGCATCTTTTGGAGTTGTTCAGTATATTAAAAACAGAAGACCCAATAGAATTCTCAATAAGTTCAGTCGATAATATCAGTAAGTTAGACTGCTGTAAAAGTATATAACAATAATAATTACATGGAACACAATTTTGATCAATTTTACATTGAATATTGTGTCACCAAAGTAGATAAACTGGTGATGTCTTTTTTGTTTTGAGAGTTGAAAGAGAGAATGAAAAGTTTATCAGATATAGGAAATAAATTTGGTAACCCATCACCTGTACCAATGGAGTCAAGAGTGTACAGACTTCATTCCAGTTGACAGGGTTGAATTCCTAGTTTTTGGTTTAGTGTAAAGTACTTTGTGGTTCAGTAAATGTAGGGGAAGACCAAGAGAGAAGATACTTGACAACCTAGCATTGTGACATGGGAGAACATTGGTATTGGAAATTATTCTTCTTCTGCGTTCATTCTCAAACTCCTGCAGATTAGCAGGATGTAGTCCGGAGAACGGAATGTGTTGTGTCATAGTTTACAGAATTTCTGCGATATCTGCGCCTTTCGGCCTGACACATCCGACTTCAGCCATATTGGAAATGATTGCCAGCACATGAAATAGCAGACTGTAGAAAGATGTGATAACCAATTGTATAGACCATAAGAAGAAGTAGTACCTCTTGTGGTGAGGCACACTTATTTCAACCCCAGATGCAACTAGTAAGTCAAATTTGATTATATCAGAGCTTTTTACCAACCACAAAATAAAAGAAACCACATTTCTGGTAATCCAGTAATCCCATCCCCGAGTTCTTGGGACATTTTTATGCACATACCACAAATAGCTCTCTGGTCAACCCAACCTTAGGAAAAAGATGCCAGAATAAAATATGGGTAGGATGCTGACCACATTGCCCATAGAATGCTGCTGTTCACATGAAAATATATGTGTTGACTATATTCCCCATATAGCTTAATGGTTTCAACATATCAAAGCTGACACCAGAGAGATAAGAGAACAAGAACAATGTTCTATTGTCACAACTGTTTATTCTTCTTCTTCTGCGTTCATTCTCAAACTCCTGCAGATCAGCAGGGTGTAGTCCGGAAAACGGAATGCGTTGTGTCATGGTTTACAGCATTGCTGCGATATCTGCGCTTTTCGGCCTGACACATCCGACTTCAGCATGGCTTTGGATCATTGACCCTATATGGGATGGGGCAGCCAACTCCATCCCATAACCTCCTCAGTCGCCTTGTACGACATGCATGGAGCGTAAACAGTGTTGCTATTCTTTGCTCCCCTTTCCGGCCCTGACAACACACGGGCGACAACTGTTTATGAATGACTATGGAAAGTGAGGGAACAATTATGTAAATGATGTAGGCATGGATATTTATGACTTGATATTTTATCAATGGAACCTTCATTGAGGTGAGGAAATAGTGAGAATAAATTGACATTACGCAAAGAGATATGTGAGGAATGTTCTAATAAACAAAAGCCAGATATATTTAGTTAATTATCAACTATATTGAATCTTTTCAGTTCTTGGAACACTGGAAAATGACCGGGTTTTTTTATTTCTACACTTTGCATTTATTTTTTGCATATTTCCTATAAATACTGCACTATAACACTCACACACACACACTCATGATTTACTCAGGGAAGCAAAGCTAACTATCATTCCCAAATACATTTTGTAAGCATTCATTCTCAAACTTCTGCTGGATCTCTTTTGTGGCAAGACGATTCTACTAGATTTCCAGGATGATGTGGTCCAGAGAATGGAGATTCTTGATTAGCAACTAGCATCACAGCAAGTGGGGCTCTCCCATAAATGCTCCATTTCAGCAGCATCCCAGTGTATGTAGACTCAGAGTCTCAGTCAGGTGTTGATTGTCTGATCTTCGGGACTTTCCCAAAAATTACTTTTCCTTCCCTCCCCTCTAGAAGGTAAATCCTAAATAAAGTAAACAGGTTAATGTGAATAACTAACTATTGATATAAAACAATAATAAATAACAATAAAACACAGAACAAGGCCAATTATCAACATATCTGTCCAATCTGGACTTTTTGAAGAAACAAATAATGGTCAAGAAAACATAACCATAAAAATATTGATAACTATGTTGACTTTGGCATTGTTTTACTCACCAAAAAAATATTGCCCAGTGTTGAGGAAAATAATATAACAAAACCCGCAGTAACAAAATGTAAGAACCACTGATCTAATAGTAATAACATCTTATTCTTAGCCCCCACACAAAAATATTCATAACACAGCCAGGAAATAGAGATAACAATCAGTCATTTGATATGCAAGTAGCCTTACTGCAGTGGCTATATAAAACAAAGTTTTTTTCTGTGATGATAAAACAGACATGGATAACTTAAATCACAAACTCTATTTTGTTGCTTTGTGCTGTTTGTGCATCCATAGTGAGTAAATTCCTATTTGTTGGATAATAGAGTACAATAATGACATAACAGTGTTACAAAAGACTGAGTTTTAAAGATATAGACCTAAGGGGTTGTGACCATAAATTACATCAACAATTAGAGGGGGGAGAATTTACAGCAGGTTGAGCTATTAAAAGATTTTCTTAATACACCAAATAAATTGTTAGAATTTAAAACATTTGTCTTTTAAAATATAGTTTTTGGTGGGGACTTTATTTTTGGTACTCTTTCTATTAAAAATAAAAAGATATTTTTGGAGGGGGGGGGGGGGGTGGGGGAGATTTACGCATATGTCTACGTAAATGGGGGTTCCTGGTTTTATCCATTATCCATGGTTGGAAATACAAAATTATTCCAATGATTTACCCAGAAAGTAGGGTATCAGGTCTCATGTTCTGGAAAGGTCGAGAAATTGATTAATTGTATCCTTGCTACTGAGCAAGTGCTGTAAGTGACATTAGTGAGGTAGTTTCTCTACTAACTAGACAGCTGAGCACTTAAGGGAAAAGGGTGCTATGAAGCTGATTCATAACTTCACTTACTTTTACCTCACTGCATTTGTAGGTATGCTATATTTGATCTTCTTCAGCATATCATGAAGTTGAATGCTGCATAGTTCCCTTGTTTTACTGATACACTTTATCTAGCCGCATAAGTTAAAGAATTGACTATTGTATCTAAGAAAGATCTAAAAATGCTTAAACAGTAGAAAAAACATTTTGATAATTATTTTGTTCAGGATAGAAGAGGAATGACTCCGTCATTGCATAATTTATGGTAGAATTTATTACAATTATAAATATAATGCATTGTTTCTGTCAATCGCACAGTGAGACATCAGATACATAATGGTGTTTCAGGACTCTGAACATACATATGAAGATTTTCCAAAGTTCAAGATGGCATACAGTGTGTATGTGTAGCGGGGAAATTCCTAGAGATAATTTGTGTAGAAGCATTAAAATTCAGTATTTCAAATAATTATAACAAGGAATTCCTCTTCCGGTTGTCGTAATGTGACAATGTGTTTCCAAGTTTACATTTCTGTTGTCTGGATTACACGATTTCGATGGTGTGGTTAGAATATTGCTGGAGACAGTGTGATGCCAAATTTAGTTTTATCCTGTAGGATCTGTGATTTTTTT
Source organism: Meghimatium bilineatum (assembly GCA_034231615.1). Classification (NCBI taxonomy): domain Eukaryota; kingdom Metazoa; phylum Mollusca; class Gastropoda; order Stylommatophora; family Philomycidae; genus Meghimatium; species Meghimatium bilineatum. The sequence continues at coordinate 15,067,546 of CM067312.1, read as the reverse complement.
TTCTTACCAGTAGTTTACTATAGGCGTGTAAATCATTCAAGTTTGTTCTGACTTTCTATACAGACCAAAAAATGTCATCTTGACTACTCCAGCTAACGGCTAATTTCACAGCATAGAATGTCATTGAAAAGAGACATCCAAAAGGTAACAGCAAGTAATGTCCATCCCAAGACAAAAATTCTGGGATGGCCACAAGGCGGAGGAATCCAAATGGATCAACGACTTAAACGGCGAAACAGCAAAGTGTGTGTGGCACACAAAAGACACATTCAGGCATAACAATGAATGTTGACTGGCCACCGTAGAAAAGACTGGGACCTTACCATATATACCCCAAAGCCAAGCAATGGACAAATGACATCTGAAGATTACAAGAAATGACAGAGGAGAAATACTTATACTTCTGTAAAGAGAAAAACATGATCATACGTAATACATTCTTTGAACATGAAAATAGAAGATTATATACATGGAAAGCTTCTGGAGACAGAAAGAGGAATGAAATAGATTATATTATTATCAACAGCAGATTTAGAAATAGTGTCAAGAACAGTAAAACATATCCAGGAGCTGATATCAGCTCTGACCATAATCCAGTGCTGTGAAAAATACATGTTAAACTTAAAAAGATAGACCATAGAAGAAATCAAGATCCATAGATATACACATCAGCACTAAAACAACCAGACATACAACAAAAATACCTTGTAGATGTAAGGAATAGATTTAAACATCTAATGATAGAATGCATGGAACAATACAGAAGGGAAAATCCAGAAGAGAAAATAGACAATAAATGGGAGAGACTAGGAAAAAGTATTTAAACATTAAATGAAAATTTACCAATAAGATAAACTAAGAACAAACAAACATGCAGGATGACAAATGAAATATTCAAGAAAAATGTCAGAAAGAAAGAAAGCTAAAAATACTCCAAAATATTCAATTATAGACAATGAGATATGTAACATGTGTAGGACTGAAAAATTAATGGTTAGAAACAAAATGCAGTGAAATAGAGGAGATGTTAGTATGACAGAAGACAAAAGTAATGGATAATGAGATACGGCAGATCACAAATAAGAATAATCCTTTTAATTGGGGAAGGCTGCACTAAAGATAAAAACAGAAAAATTATATTTGATAAAACAGAAGTAATTACAAGATGGGCAGACTATATGACAAAACTTGTTCTATACCAACAGAACAAAAAACCTATAATACACAACAATGATGGACCAGCAATACTGAAAGCAGAAGTAGAAAATGCAATAAAATGTGGAAAGGATGCAGGTACTAACAACATAACAGCAAATATAATAAAAACTCTAAATGAATTTGGTGTGGACACTATCACGGAACTTGGCAATGACATATATGAAACATGCTACATACCTAAAGACCTGACATCATCAATATTCATACCACTACCTATGAAGACCAGGGCTGTGTACTGTACAGAATATAGAACAATAAGTTTAATGAGTCATATAACTAAAATACTGCTCAAGATAATACATGAAAGAATTAAAAACAAGATAGACACTCAGGTCAGTGACGAGCAATTCAGTTTTAGGAAAAACAAAGGAACTAGAGAAGCTATACTTAGTATCCAACTAGTGATAGATAAGTACATGGAAGTCTAGAAAATAATATATATTTGCTTCATAGACTACAACAAGGCCTTTGACAGTCCAACATGAAAAAAACATGACTGATTACAAATATACATTGGAAACAGACTAAATCAATAAGGTTTGAAAACAGCTACTCACCATACATAGAAATAAGAAAGCGAAAAAGACTAATAAAGTTAAAAATGTTACTATAATACTAACTACTAACTATTAAAATAAACAACGCAATATAAAAATTGAATAACAATAAATGCAATAACAAGGACTATTTCTTGTATAATTATAGTAAATTATTTATAGAAATAAGAAGAGGGGTAAGACAAGGACGTATTTTATCACCCAGCTTATTTAATATCTACACAGAGAATATCTTTAACTTTTAGTACGCTAGTTTACAATTATGTAATTTCTCTCTTGCAGCCGGATTATTTTTTGAAAATGTTGTGTAATAGTGGGTGACTTTTGAAAATGTGATAATTCTTTTGTTAAGAGATATTTAAATAACATTTGTACATATAAATAAAGAATTGAAGTCTGCATAAAAATTAAAATTTGTGTGCAGTAAATTGTATTAAATTAAAAGTATTGGTGTAAGTTTTGTTTGTGTGTGTGGTACACGGCATGTAAGACAGCCGTAAAGACGTTTTTTCACACACAAAAACAACAAATTATAACACACAAAAAATGTTTGAATTATAAAATAATTTCAGAATTTTTAAAAACATTTCCTGAAGTGGCAACAGTGGATACAGACCTAATTTGATAGTATTTATGGCCAAATTGTCATAATTTTATTGGGGAAAATGAATAAACCTTATAGATTTGTCATAAAATCATTCTCTAAAGCTAGATCTAGTCCAAAACTGAATCGCTCCAAAACAGTTGATGTGTAGCATGAAACTAAGTGGTCTAATGTATTTTTGAGTGTGAAAACCACTTACTTCTCAAGAATTCATCATCCGAATCATAATCCATAAGGATTTACTGAAAATATGATAAAACAATATTCTATAAAGCCTGATTCATTTTCATGGAGCTGCTCTTGTTTGAAATTGTCAACATATTGTCAAAATTTTGATATTTCAATGATATTCTGTCCATGTTGCCACTAAACTTGCAGAACAAATGGAAGTCAATTGAATGACTTGTCAGATTTCAAATAATCTGGTAATCAGAATTTTACAAATGTGGCTTATTTATTGATTACAGGGGACCTATCAACGGGGCCTTTGTGGGTATGTACACTCGACAGCAGCTATCTTATACAGAGTAAACTGTTGTTGAACGCACTCTACATGAGTGTGCTAAAGGTTAACCTTTAGCGCGCGGTCATAGATTACGTTTTACAACAGTTTACGCTATCTAAAATATCTGCAATCGAGTGTACAAGCCCGACAAAGGCCCTGTTGCTATGTCCCCTGAAATAATTTTTTATTAATGTAATATTTTGCTGACCAGATTCTGCTGGCATTTTATTCAATTGACTACCTTTTCCTGCAGTTTTATGCCAAATTTCATTGGAATATCGAAATTTGTGCAATATGTTGAAAATTTCAAACAATAACAGAATAACAGCACCATGACATTGAATTGGGTTTTATAGACTTTGTTTTATCGTATTTTCATTAAAATCATTATGGAATGACATAATTTATGCCTTTGAGATGTGTATATATAGAAGAATTGGGAGAACATCATAGAAGGATAAGAAAATAAACAAAGAGGTTCTAACAACATTTGATATGAATACAGAATTATTAAGGGTAAAAATATCATATAAAATATTTTGAACACATTACTTTACCTTATTATATATTAAATATCATCTTGTTGAAGACCTTACTTGAGGGTAAAGTCGAAGGGAAGTGAGCAAGAGATAGGCAGAGATACAAGTGGGAGAGTAAAATATCACAAGATGGACAGGTTACAGTCTATCAAAGTGCACAGTGAAAACAAGAGACAGGGGATGGAGGTCTGTTTGCAGCCAACCTTCATTGTGGAGACAACACTCTTGATGATGATGATGACAACAAGGAAGGAAATCATCAATTATGTAGTTTAGAACATTTTAGGACAGTGATGTTTAAGAAATAGAAGTGAAAATTCAATTTATATTTTGTGATGTAAGATCAAATCAGTGAAAACCATCGACACAACGACTAGTCTAGCAAACCGGCAGTGTGTAAATATGTGATAAGTATAGAAATGGAGTTAAGAAAACAATGGGTCAACACTGCTACTTTAAATGTGTGTAGTCTCTGTGACAAGATATTAGAACTGACTAGTTTTATGGAGAAAAGTAAAATTGAAATTTTAGAAGTAGAATACCAGGAAAAAGGTAGAAACATCAAGGAAGTGGATAATAGCTACATAATGTTATGGAGAATGTAGATATAAAAGAGAACAATACATGGGGTCGGGTTTTTTAATACACCCAAATAAAGCAAAACATATTGTCAATATAGAGTACACATCAGAGAGAATCCTTTGTATACAGATGATGGACAATGGAAGAACAACCAGTATAATACAGATATATGCGCTTGCAATTATAAGAAGACTAGATAGAGGAATAGAATCAAGGTGTCAGAAAGCAAACACACTGACTTATCAACTTTCACCATTATTTCTTCTCCCAAAGATTAAGATGGAAATAAAAAGACAGATAATATCTATAATTTTTATACCAACACACTCAGCCACCAATACCAGACACGATGTCTAACAGTATCGCAGAAAAAGAAAATATCCTATGTGAAATGAATTGTCTAAGAAAAGTGGCAATTGGTACTAAACTAGGTAAAATCAGAAATGAAGAAATTAGAAAAAGAGTAGTTATAATATCATGTATTGAACACATCAAAAGACAGCTAGTTAAATGGTTTGGTCACCTTATGAGAATGAAGCCAAACCAAATACCAATAATAGCATATAACAAAGGAATATTAGGATATAGATACAAAGGTAGACCAAGAAAACAGTGGATAGAAAACATCAAGATAACATTCAACAAACGTGAATTCAATGCAACCAAGTCGAAACATCTGTCAGTGGAGCAAAAACTGAGGCTCCCACCCCTGCGTTAACAACAAGAAGTGTGGATAATATAAACAATCATCTACCTAGGGAAAGACAATAGACAAAAAAAGGGTTAAAAGGTCGTTGAGGATTGGCTTCACTGTACTTTTTTTCCCATATGTACTCCATCCTCTCAACGAAGCAGCATGCCCCCTGTTGAGAGTACCACTCATAGCATGTAACTACGTAGCGTCAAGCGATATCCACAGGGGTCTCTGAAAAAATCCACCTTGTAAACAAGACAACACGAGCGGGATTTGAAACCATGACCAATAGACAATAGATACATATGGAGACTGAACTCAGTCAATTATGCATCTTAATTTTGTGTTAAAAAGAAAAGAAATCTCATAGTCCATCTAGAAAAGCACAGACCACCATCTCTCGCTATTGATCGGAAGTTCAATAATCTGAATAATCGACAGGTAATCTGAAATATTAACAACAGGTGTGATATCAGTAAATAAATGATGAACGCCATGGGGGTAATTAACTTTTATGAATCATTAAAAGCTCACAGCAAAACACCTGATATTGACCTTTTGACACAAAGACTTTTATTATTAATAAAATATAACAATAAATAAAAGACAACTGCCTATGAACACATAAACAGAGGAATGCTGGGAGGAAATGAATGACAAATAGAGTTATACAAAACTGAAGAAATGGGATTGAATCAATACACAATAGATATAGACAGCGAACATTACATTGCGAAAAGAAGAGTGTTACGCAAGAGTTGTAGGGTCTCATATTTCCATAACAAAGAAGAATGACTGCCACCTGTCATGCATATCATAAAAGATGACTAAGGACATTGAATAATGGGATTATCTAACCCACTTCATTATAATCTCCAGTGTGATAATACCTGCTGAGGGTTAATTCTTTTGATATACATGGACAGATTCAACCCTTAGAGAATCACCCCTTAGAGAATCATACCTTCTATCAGCAGCATGCCTAGAGATAGCAAAAATCACAGCAAAGTCTCTTCCAGAGTAATAAACTTTCCAGCATGTTACATTACATTACATACACACTAATGATCTTCCTGGTGTAGTGGTTAAGGTGTTTGCTTTGTGTTCAGGAGGCAGTGGGTCAAATCCCACTCATGACATCTTGTTTATAAAGTGGATATTTTGGTTGTTGTTGTGAAGACATGTTATCTAGTTGTGTTGCGTGATACCATGGTTGCTCATGTGCATTCAGCCTGGTATCTTTGAATTCAGCACTGGTGATTGCTTGGGCAGGACTATAGCATCCTGCTCAATGTCAGGAATGGCCTGACCAATCTTAGTTTCTAGCCTCTGTTGTCTAATGTTGGACTTACGTAAAACACAGGTTTATATAATCTCTTCAATCAGACATGACAGACTATAACTAAAACTAATGGGCAATGATGTGCACACAAGAAAACATACAAATTACAATACACAAATCGGCGCAAGTAAAGTATGTCTTCACTGTAACCTTTGTTCTAGTTTTGAAGTATTTCCTGACCGTTGTTGTGTGATTTGGCAAGCTTACGGTTAAGTGCTTAGAGTACAGTTAGTATTAGAAATAATATTTCTAATGTGTGTGCGCACCTCACTCCGTGTGTAGTGGGCAGAAATAATGATCACTCAGTACAAATCATAGGAAATGTTTAAAAAATATGTAAATTTGAAAAGAAACAGATTGTGCATAAGTTCGTCTGTGTCTAGATTTTAACTCAGTGATTGTCGGGCTGTGACATCATGGCAGTCATTAATTTCATTGGTGTTACACAGAAATCTGTGATGTTAGGTAGTTGAAAATGTAAACAGTGCACTATTTATAGCACAATGAAGACGTATTCTTTACTTTTACTCACAAATCATATTCAATGTTTCGACCAAAATGTCTTTATCAAAATACACACAAAACATCAAAATGCGACGATTGGAAAAATTATCACAACAAACAAACATAACCAACGAAAATATGGAAATGAGATACCGGAAGGTAAGGACGTATATAAAAAATGTAAATATATGTGGAAACGAAACGAACAAAAAGATGAGTAAATGACAGAACAAAAAGAATAAAGATAAAGATAACACCAACCCAGTACTAGACATAAGAGTGGTCAGAATTGAGTCCAAAAGGCTTGATTGTACCCAATTAAAAAATGAGACGATTTTCTAGAGCGTACTTAGATCTATCATCTGTGGTGCAGGATCTGATGGCGGTGACCTGATATCAAAAGCACCATGATGACCTTAGCCGTTGAAGTGTGTGGCCACAGGAGTGGGTATTCTGTGATTGATGGCATGAAGATGGTTAACAAACAGTAATATTACAAAAGCAAGATAACAACATTAAATTATGTAATGGAACCTAATAGATATCAGAATAAGAAAGTAAGCACAACATGCAACGTTACATGGCAAAAAAATGCAGTCTACAAGGAAAATGTTACATTAAGAATTTAAAAATTATAATAATTGTAGTGAGTCCTCTTAGTGGAGGATAAGCAAGTAGTAGTACACAATACTACATTGAATATATCTTAGAGATGGAATCTAAAATGATGTAAACAACAACAAATTATAACAAAATTCAGAGGTTCTAAAACAGGGGATAAAATGGGGACTGAATACAAGATTAAGGGGAGAAACAAAATTATAAGAAAAGTAACTTGTTATAATCATTTATTTATCTGAACAGGTCTGTTGAAAATTTCTGGAGTACAAGGCAATACAAATGGTAATCCTAAACCAAATGTCTTGTTTATTGTTGTTGATGATCTCCGACCAACTCTTGGATGTTATGGAGAACCCCTTCTTAAAACACCAAATATTGACAACCTAGCCAGTAAATCTGTTCTGTTTGAGCAGACGTTTGTTCAGGTGAGAATATTATTACATGTGTTGATCATATTAATTAATATTTGTACACATTGGACATTTCCATTTATAAATGCATATTAGAAGTTATTATTTTGGAATTGTGAATGCCATTGGGGGGGGGGGGGGGGGCAGAGAGTTTGAGGTGGTTTAAATCTCCTCCCTAAAGTAAAATACTATATCGAGCACTTCATACTTACTTATAGTGACCTCTTCTCTCTCTTCCCCCCCCCTGCACTTCCCAATAAAACCACTGGAAGTATAATGGTTTTCCTAAAGTAAAGTCCACCAAAATAAAAAGAACAACTTTTGTGGAAACCTACCCCACCCATTAGAAAAATCATTATATTGCTAACCCTGATAACTTCCATTTATAAAGGTAAATTAATATCAATAATTTCTATCTATAAGTGCAAATAATTTTTACTTATAAGTACGTTTATGTTGATGGGATCCAAAGGGGTAATAAAGATTAGCAACACTGTTTACCTTCCATGGATGTAGTAAGAAGCTACTAAGGGGAGTATGGGTTGTCTTATTCCACATAGGGACAGTGACCTAGAAGCTATGCTAAAGTCTGTTGTGTTTCTTCAAAAGGCACATATATCACAACAAAGTTGTAAACTATGGCACAATGAATTCTGTTCTCCAGACTACATTCTGTTCATCTGCAGGAGTTTGAGAACGAACACAGAAGTAGAAGATAAGTGCGTATTAATATAGATCATTTCCATCTATAAGTACATAATGAATAGAAATCATAATCATGAATAAATATACACACTCAGAAATTATTATTGTTGTTCATAGATATTTTGGAATGATTAGTGAGTAATTAACTGAACTGACATAACACTCCTCCCCATCGAGACCAACTCCTTGAAGTTCAGATGGGGCTTAGTCTTATGCTTTCAATACCCTCACTAATGTAAGATGGACAGATAAGCTATACACTTATGACAGTTTATTGTCCCATAGTTAAGTCTAGGTGGTCAGAATACACAGTGTACATAATAAAGTGTACAAAGTGCAAATCTTTGCCCCCACTTACCATATATAAATAATCAAAGAAAGAAAAATGGACATAATTAAGCAGTGGATTTGTGCGAAGTTGTTGAAGATAATTAAGCAGTGGATTTGTGCGAAGTTGTTGAAGATAATTAAGCAGTGGATTTGTGCGAAGTTGTTGAAAAGAAGGAGGGGATCAGGAATGACCAAAAATGTGTTGATATAATTTATGGACAGCCCCTGAGTGGTGGGGACAGAGTTCTCCAGAACTACATAACACCAACTCTAATATATGTATGCTAGACTTCCACAATAAATAAACAGGATAATGGAACATAACAGGCAATAGAGATATGATTTTTTAGAAGAATGTTAAGTGTAACATGGACAGCTAGAAAAACTAACGAGGAGGTACTAAAAAAGTCAAATACGAAATGGGGGTCACTTAATGATCGAAAAAAACAATCATTATATTTTTGGATGAGACGGGTTCTGGAAAGCAGTTATAATGGGCAAGATTAAGGGAAAAAGAGATCAAGGGCAACAATAAGAAAAAATGTTAGATAGTCTGACATCGTAGCAAGGCGAAGAGTCAAAAATGATCCTGACAAAAGATACTGGAAATAGAGATTTGTGGAGATTCATGATCGCCTACATCAATTGGCACAACACTTAATGATAATTATTTATTAGAATCTTGAGTAGACAGGTCATCTTATAGCCATCAGGGAGGAATCTTTTAAAAAAATAACTCATCATATTGTTTAGATGAGCAGATAGAACAGTCTTAAAGACATACAGTGATAGCCTGCAGGGTTTTTATGTAATAGCATTTACTCACATGATCAACATTTTCAAGAAACAAGTAAACAACATGCTTGCAATGAATGTCTTATGAATAGAATGAGCATGTATTTAAATGTGAGTTTTTGTAGAGTATTTAAATGGTGAGAAAGAAGTCTTGAGTTGGCAGATGGCAAGAAAAAATGTTTACAATGTACATAATCACTAATTTTCACTTTTGTTTCCTTCTCCTGTAGCAAGCTGTTTGTGGACCAAGTCGAATATCATTTCTCACCAGTCGCAGACCAGATACAACCAAGTTATATGACTTTTTTTCATTCTGGAGAGTTCATGCAGGAAATTTCACTACCCTTCCTCAACATTTCAAAGAAAATGGATACATCACTCAGAATGTTGGCAAAATTTTCCATCCTGGTAAAATAAGATTCTGTTACTTTGTACCTCCATTCTAGATGTATACTATCAACACTTTCATCATGTGCTGTCTCCACATTGAAGGTTGGCTGGTACATACCTTCAACATTTACACTTTATTAACCACCAATCCAGAGTAATCTTATCTTGCATTTACACTTTATTGACCACCAATCCAGAGTAATCTTATCTTGTATTTACACTTTATTGACCACCAATCCAGAGTAATCTTATCTTGCATTTACACTTTATTGATCACCATTCCAGAGTAATCTTATCTTGCATTTACACTTTATTGACCACCAATCCAGAGTAATCTTATCTTGCATTTACACTTTATTGATCACCAATCCAGAGTAATCTTATCTTGCATTTACATTTTATTGACCACCAGTCCAGAGTAATCGTATCTTGTATTTACACTTTATTGACCACTAAACCATAGTAATCTTATCTGGAAAAGTTTACAAAAAAATGTAATGCAACATCTGCTGGAAAGACTAAGTACTTACGGTTTGCCTGAACTCCAACCTGGAGGACATTGGGCCCCCTACAATAACCACTAAGATGGTAAGAAAAAGATCACTATCATCAGAAATTAGTATCTAATCTAGGTCATTACCTAGTACATTATTTAATCACACAGAAGGCAGAAGTTGGATTTGAACCAAGTCCATTCAACAGTCACCTATTCTCCTCGCAACTTGAGTCAATACATTATCTGTATTTGACCAATCCACATTCTTAAAGTTTTTACTGCTTTCTGTTTTTTTCTATAACTCCTTGATGCTTTCTTCTTCTGTGTTTGTTCTCAAACTTCTACAGTTTAGCAGGATGTAGTCCGGAGAACGGAATGCGTTGTGTCATAGTTTACAGCATTGCTGCAATATCTGCACCTTTCGGTCTGATACATCCATTTTCTGCATAGATTTGGGTCACTGACCCTATATGGGATGGGACAGCCAACTCCATCCCATAACTTCCTTGGTCTCCTCTGCTGACATGCATGGAATGTAAACAGTGTTGCTTATTTTATCTCCTCTCTTAGGCCCTGGCATCACACAGGCGTGATGTTTCTTAATTATATTATTGTAATACTTTATAGTTGTTGGGGGAGGGGGGTAACTAAACTGTAGGAGCAGTGCGATAGTGCTGTAACAGTGGGCATTTTTTAAATATTATAATATTTCCCAAGTTCACCAAATTTAAGAGAACTGGTGATAGAACACATTGGGAAATTCCAAGTTCACCAAACCTAAGAGAACTGGTGCCAGAAAACATCTTGGAAATGAAAGCAGCATGCTATTGTTCACATAAAACTACTGGTCTAACATTTTTATCTTCTCTGTTAATTCTCACCTTCTGCTGATTAGCAATATATAGTCTTAAGAACTGAATATGTTGTGTCATAGTTTACAGTTTGGCTGCAATATATGCACCTTTTGGTGAGACAGATCCAACTTTGGCATATATTTTTGGTCACTTTGACCTTATGTATGATGGGACAGATAACCCCAGTCTCCTAAGTCACCTTTTATGATAAGCATGACATGCCCAGCAACACTCAGCAAGGTCTAACACAGAGAATCCTAAACTATTTGCCCGTAGACCTCTTACCAAAATTGTATTGTTGTCTATAGACCCCCTGGCTGCCTAATATTGAATTGTTTTGAATATATTAACTTCAAATGTGTTTTTGGCATGATGTCAACTACAGCTCGAAATCAAGCATTGGGATCCATATAGGCCACCTTGGAAACCTATGTTCTAACACTATATTCTCCACATTCATAAACAGTTTGGAAAAAAGGAATTTAAAAAGGGTAACTAACATTTTTTACTAAATGTTTTAGGAATCTCTGTGACATAGTTGTTAATCCATTTATCTTGTATTCAGAAATTTGTGAGCTATTTACTGAATCATGATGCAGTGGAATCCCTCTATGGTGCTATAAAACTAGCATGGTTCGGACATGTATGCAGGCACGATTCCTTGTCAAAAACAATACTGCAGGGAACTGTCGTGGGTGGAAGAAGCAGAGGAGGACAAATAAAGACATGGACAGACAACATCAAGGAATGGACAGGGCTAGATATTTCCACACTCATCCGCATCGCTGAGGATAGAATTCGCTGGGGGACTGTGTGCTGAAGCATCCAATGTGGTACCCCTACGACCCTGAAGGGTTATGGGTTTATTGATTGATTGATGGTGCTATATCCCTCTATAATATAATATCCTGTTATAACAAATTTCCTTATTTAACAACATTTTTCAAATTCCCCAATTATATTTATTCTGTATTGTTTGTACTGTTTGTAGTTAAATTCAGTTATTACATACATATTTCATACATTCAGACAAAATTGTTATAATGGGATTTAACTGTATCCTGTTTAGAAATCATTGTTTCAAAGAACTCTGGGAATTATTATTTGAAATCACAGAATTATGTGACAGTAGAAGGACTGCATGTATGCTCTATTGAGAGAGGAGTTGTATACATGGTGAAACCAGAGAGAAATGGAGTCAATCCTCTATGCCTTTTTAGCTAATTTTTTAATGCTGATGTCGGATATGTGCACCTGAAAGTCCCAGATATAACAACAAAGCCATAAACCATGACACAACACATTTCATCCTCTGGACTGCTTCCTGCTAATCTATAGGAGTTTGAGATCAGAAGAAAAAGAAGAGACTTTTGTTAAAAACTAAATGTTTTAAAGAAATATATAAGTAGTGCATAATGATATAACAGTCAAGCATACGTTAGTGAAACAAAATTTAATAAGGAATGATATATAACACATGAGAGTGTTAAACAAAAGAGAGTACAAGGGGCAACAATCTATTTTGATGGCCAGGAGTTCTTTGTGTCATCTAGAATGGCATCAAATGGGTTCTGCTCAGCCACAAGTCATGTCTGCCACATTAATTAAATTAGGTAGCTTTCAAGATGCTTTCAGGCCATTCCATGATGTTTCTTGTTTCTTAATTTGGGTCTGCTCCACAATCGCTTTATTTTCAGTATATGCACTCTATAAAGAATAGTGACATTCACTATCAGCAGAAAAATCAGTTCTGGTTTGCAATTAGTGCCTACGTATTTATGGTTAATTAATCTAAATATTATATAAATAATTAATTTAAATTCTGCTGAAGATGGATGTGTTGGGCCATTGGCGCAAATAAAACGGCAACACAACGCATTTCCATTCTCTGGACTATATTCAACTGGAAATCTTGTAGGACCATTGTCCTGTTACAAGAGAAATCCAGCGGAAGTTTGAGAATTAAAGCTGAAGAAGATTAATTTAAATATTCAGTTTTTAGGGTTAGGGAGTTCTCAATCATTATCCACAAAAGTGAATTAGAAAGAGTCACCAGTTTTTAATACCTTGGTTCTCTTATCAATCAACAGTAATGGTGATTGCTATGAAGAAGTCAGAAGGAGATTGACTATCGTGTCAAGGATGCTGATACAAATGAAAAACATATGGCTGAGCTGCCCTGAAACAACAAAATTAACATTCCTAAGAGCTTACATATACCAAGTGACAATATATGGGTGTAAATCCTGGACAATCACCAACAAAATGGAAAAATAAAATGGCAGCGTTTGAAAAAAAATGTTACAGTATAGTCCTCATAATACTATGGACCAAAAAGATCATCAATATAGCCATCCTGAGAGAAATGAATGTAAAAGAAAACTGGCTAAACAGCATGGTTCTTTCCAGAAAACTTCAATATATTGGCAATATCAAATACCATAGCAGCCTAGAAAAAAACATAATGAAGCGGATGATGCCAAGGAGATTAACAGGAAGCAGACCATGAAGAAGATGAATGCAAGACATCAAAAAATACCTGATCATGACAGTAGCAGAAGCCATAAGATTGACTGAAGTTTTGAAATGCTGTGATGACTGTTGCATCCTGTTCAAGATATGCTACCTGATGATGAGGATTATGGTTAGGGTTTTACATAGCTAATCCTAACCCTAAATATATTTATATTTAAATTAATACGTGGTAAACATAAACTAATAAACATAGTAATGGGAAATAATCAAATATGTACGCGCTAATTCCAAACCAGACTTTCTAATATCTGGAAGTCGAAGTTAATCAGCACACGCACGAAAATGTGCTTATTTAATTCCTGCGTTATTCCGGTGCTATCATATGGATGTGAGAGTTGGAAAAGCTCTTCATCTTCAGAAAAGAAATTACTGAGTTTCGAGAACAAATGTCTTGGTAAGATAACTAACACCCATTGGAGTGAATTCAAATCGAATGATAAAATCAGAGAAGAGACAAATCAAAATTCCATCACTGATGTTATCAGAAAACGCTGTTGGTCCTACATTGGGAATGTCCTACACGCAGACACCAACAGAATACACCACCAATCACTTGAATGGATACCTACAGAAAAAAGAATAAGGGGTAGGAATAAGGGGTAGACCAAAAGAAACACTCACAAGAACAATACTTAGAGGAAGTAAAACAACCAATATTCATACTATTCAAGAACTGCACAGAATAGCTTTGAACAGACAGAATTGGAGAGATCTGACCTGTGCCCTATACGCTAACTTCAGCGCAAAAGGAAAATGAATGAATGAATGAATTCCAAACCAGTTCACAAAAATCTACATAAAAAGTATGAGACTGTAGTTACATAAAAATACAAATTGTACGCCCTCTGAACAGGAAAGTAACTGTATAACTTAAAAGCAAAGGCTCACTTTATATTGCCAGAAAGATAACATATTACAGTGGAATACATCTATAGTGTATCATTTTATAACAAATATTTCTATAACACCTTTCAAATTTCTTATTGCAAATTTATGTTATTGCAAACATATTTTGTTGGTCCAAAACAAATCTTTGTTATAGGATTTGACTATATAGGGAATTGCAATTTTCCCTAATATTTATGTGTGTGTGTATATCTCTCTCTCTCTCTCTCTCTCTCTGTGTGTGTGTCCATGCGTGTGTGTTAATTTTTAAAAAAATTGTTCAATGTTGTACATTCTACAGGTGTGGCTTCAAATCACACTGATGATTCATACTATAGCTGGACAAACACTCCATACCATCCACCAACTCAACATTACAAGAATGCAAAGGTACATAATTCATAGGTGTCAACTTTTTGAAGATTCAATCTGTATTTCTGCCAAGTATTATCTATATTTTTACCTCAACATTCTGTATAAATTTTTGTGACATAAATGTTTTTACAGTTGTTCCCCTTTGTATCATCATCAGGTGCCATGCCGGCTGGCATAGGCGGTCATGGCTCTCCACAGCTCTCTGTCCACAGTATTATGTATCAAAGTCGTTGTTGTTTCCTTGCCATGCCAGGTTGTCAACCTGTCTCATATTTTCTCACATTATCGCCCTCTGTCTCTGTTGCCTTCAATTTTGTCTGTTGTAACCATGTTCTCTAAACCTGCCTTTTTCTTATATAAATATATATATATATATATATATTATAAATATATTAACACCAGCTGTAGGCCTACTTCTGTGTGTCGCCATGACTTTCATCTTTTAACTCATTCCAGCCGGGGAGACTTATACAAGTCAGTAAACCTAATGTCTTCTGGCCGAAAAGACTCCTATAAGGCATACTCCAATGACATTCATGTTTTTTTTTTCGGTATTTATATCAACATAAGAATGCTTCCAATCGAAAGTGTAATATGTCCACATTACTTCTTGCATGATTTTTATGTGTATTGATATCAATTTTGTTAAGTTATTGATAAGTTTTGATATTGGGGGTATGTGACGTCATTTTTCCTTATATGTTTTATATATTTTTTCCAATTTACTTATTTTCGTAAAATAATAACTATTTTATTTACTTTGGTCTCATTTATTATGAAATCCAGCCTGGCAAATGCTTCTAGCATCGTGTTTGCAAATTTACGCCATTTTGTTAAAAAAATTAGCCATATTTTCATTTGAGTTTCGTGTAAAGTTAAGTCTACTGTTTTTGATAGATGTCGAAATTCTTTCTAAATAATAAATTTTTACGCACTATGCATATATATTATACATTATTGTGTTCATAATTGGATTATCTAACAGAAATAATACAGTTTGAGTGGAATTTATTGATTCAAAAATGCGGTAAGGTCAAATATCATTTCTAAAATAATATGTATGTGTCCTTTACATATTTTCTTTTCTGTCTAAAATAATTTTTATATATTAACTACATTTTTTTTTCAAAATGATCTTGTGATAATCACATTCTCTGTCCATTTCTGTTTCGAAATATATATATTACATTATAATGTAAATATATTTAGAAGTACTATTTCTTGTTTCCGTGATGCATGTGCACACACAAAAATTGAACAAAATTTAATTACGTTTAAATGCTACAAATATTCTGGCCAGAATCAGTTAAGAATAATGTGGTAGTTTCCTGTTGCTTTCCACATCCATATGGGGGATATCCATTTATATCCACTCCCTTTGACAATATTTTATGTCGGGACAAAAAAGATTTGTATAAAGATCAATAATAACATGGTGGACATAAACATTTGTCTTACTAATCAACACATGTGCCCTTGAAGAAAATAAAAATGACAAATATATAGAACAATCTTTCTAATAGACTTGCAAAATACACAAATTATATACATTATAATTCTAACAATTTTATATCTATTCTCCGAATAGTACTTGTTTTGGAATTAGGCAGTTTGGCATTCTGCGAACATGACCCAGCCAATGTAATCTATTTCTATTTAGTGTTTCCATGGCAGATGGTAGTTTAGTGAGGCGTAACACTTCCATGTTGGTGATTTTGTTGTACCATTTAAGATTCTACAGAAACATCTTAGAAGAAGGGTGTTTAGTCTTCTCTTGTGTTTTGTGTAGGTAGTTCATGTTTCGAATCCATAGTATAGAATGCTCAGCATGCATGTTTGATAAGTCTGTAGTTTTGTTTTCATTTTTAGCTTTTGGTTCTTCCAAGCTTGTTTTGACATTCCACCAAAAATGGTAGTCGCTTTCCATATGTGTGCATTTATAATGAAATAAACACATGTATTGGGAAAGTGACTACCATGTCTGGTGCTATAGGGATGTTATAGGCTTATTGTATTGGTTTGTTTTCCATGTGTGTCCTGTGATATGTCACTACATCTTCATCAAAACTGTAAAAATATGTGAGCCTGATTAAACAAGAAATGCATAAACAAGCAGAAATATTTTCTGTGTAAGCTTTCAGACTAATGTGTGTCAGCTTTTGTTTTTCAGATATGTCCTTTCAAAAATGGCACACTAGGGATGAATATTGTTTGTCCTATTGATGTAAATCTGATGCCGGGAAAATCACTTCCAGATCTTGAGAGTGCAGGTTTTGCAGTAGAATTTCTAAATAACATGTCTAATACACAATCAGATAAACCATTTTTCTTGGCTGTTGGATTTCATAAACCTCACATTCCGCTGAAGTATCCAGAGATATATAAAAGTGAGCACTTAAAATATAGTAACAATGTTAGTACATTGTATATTTTCACGCCCGTGTGTTGTCAAGGCCCGAAAGGGGAGCAAAGAATAGCAACACTGTTTACCTTCGACGCATGTCGTAAAAGGCGACTAAGGAGGTTATGGGATGGAGTTGGCTGTCCCATCCCATATAGGGTCAGTGACCCAAAGCCATACTGAAGTCGGATGTGTCAGGCCAAAAGGCGTATATATCACAGCAATGCTGTAAACCATGACATAACGCATTCCGTTCTCCAGACTACATCCTGCTAATCTGCAGGAATTTGAGAACGATCGCAGAAGTATATATTCTAGGAAAACCTTGAAATAGATCAACTGATTGCTGATACTACCAGAAATAATTATGTCATTGTGTTTACCAATGTACGTCGAGGAGAGAGGTCTGGCTGGGATTTTACAGCTAGTGCTGGTGGTAGAGTTATAGCTGAACACTGCGGAGCACATGGAACAACTACATCATCTAGTATGAAGATGGAGGTCAAAGTGTTTACTGCAGCCCTTAAATGTCTCTCTGTAATTCTATTTACTAAGGGAGTTGGTTATCTTGTCAAGCCATGGTAACCATCGACATGCAATCTCTTCATCATATGCTGGGAGAGACTGAGCACCTATGGGTGTGATATTGTAAGTGATATCGGATCATCATAATGATAACCATAACCATATATTTAAACATGGATGGGATAAGAAAAATATGTATAACATGATGTAACAATTTAACACCTTCTACAAATTTCTGGTGCTAGTGTACCTGAAGCTCATGATACTGATTCATTGTTTCAGGGTTTCCATATAAAATATAGATCATGCAATAAAACACGTGCAATAATGTGATATTCATATTTCTTGCAAGACAAACAATACTATTATACTGAATATTCTTATATCCACTTTTACTGATTATGTAGATGGCCAATAGTGTTCTGAAAAACACTGGATTTTGTCTCTGAGTTTGTGTCATATATATTTATACATGTGTGATCATAACATTTGTTGGTGTGTACTGCACTATTAAACATTATGCTACTTAGAAAGTCTTAAATATCTTTTGCATTTATCTGTAAGATGTAGTAGATTTGAAGACAGTTGTGTCCTTGAAGAAATCTTGAACAAGTTGACAGGTATGCCCATATTCACCATTGGATTCTATCCACTGCTTATCTTGTTACACTCAGTCACAAGTAATATATTTATATATTTATTTAACAACTGTTGCTCTGTACTAGGAACAAATTCCAGCTGAGGGTCAGCACACAGTTGCTTCTATAGTCATGGGTAATGTTCAGTGTTTGAGAAATATTTTTGTGCTAGAGTTTTATTCCTACTGAGATTTCTCTTCTCTTCTTATTACCTTCTTTATTCCATGAATTTTCTTCTTCTTTGTTCATTCTCAACCTCCTGCAGATTAACAGGACATAGTCCAGAGAACAGAATGTGCTGTTATGGTTTACAGCTTAGATATGATATTTGCATCTTTTCAGCTTGACACATCTGAATCCAGTATGGCTTATGGGTCAATTTGACCCTCAATGAGATATAATATCCAACTTGACCCCTAAACTCCCTTAGTCACAGTGTACAATATGCATGACATGTAACAGTGTTACTATTCCTTGCTTCCCTTTTAGGCTCTAGCAGCACACTGGCTTATTGCCATAGAACATCATATCTCAATTCAATAATATGTGTTTTCAGTCAGATATATGTATTCTCTGTGTTGTTATAATCTTAGTCTTGGTGTTTAAATTCTAAATTTGCTTGTAACATCTATACATTGATTTTAATCAGGACTTTATCCACGGTATGAAATGAAACTTGCCAAAAATAATACTTACCCATGGAGAATGCCTCTTGTAGCATGGAATCCTTGGATAGATTTGCGAGATAGAGATGATGTGAGAGCAATGAACCTTAAATTTCCATTTGGACCACTGCCAGATTATTATCAGGTAGAGTCATTGTTTTCTATTGTGATTTGAAGAGAGACAAGCTAATGAGATTAAAATTATAATTTATATACAAAAACATAGATGTCAAATACTTGTATTCTGCTGTAAAATGTATGGTGTTTTTCAAGGTTTGACTCTGATGCCCTTACAATACATTGTACATATTTTTCTGTGGAGTTATGCAGTTCTTTACTTTTGGGGCTTTATTTCGTCAATTTAGTGGCAACACTTATTTTTGGCTGTTTTTATTTCTTTTAGTGACAAAACTGAATATTGCAGTACCTGTTGGTTGTTTCTAGTGGCAACAATGATTTACGTTTTTTCATTTTATTTTTATGACACCAATTATTTTGCATAATTTAATATTTATTTTAGTGGCAACACTGATTTAAAACGCATTACTTTTATTAATTTTTTTAATTGTTAACCTTTAGCACATTGTATTAAGCAGTAGTAGCCAGCTAAAAATAACACATACTTCCTCTGACATCCGGTAATTTGTATAACTTCTTATATTTCTGCATGTGTTTGCTTTTTTGATATAACATTTTTATTTATTGAGTTATTGATTTAAAATTAAGAGACAATAGAGATACATGGATGCTGGATATGATTTGGAGATGGTATTTGCTTGTGTGTGCCCATGTTAGTTGTGTACAACCAAAATTGAGAATGAGTACAAACGCACACAAAGAACTTACAGCATCATGAGTAAACCCAGCTGTAGAAGACATGGCTCCTCAAATTCCTAACCGTAAATGAATGAAATTACATCACTATTAAATATTATGAACATCTTCAAATCACATACATTTATCTACAGTAGCTGCAACACTGAAGCTTTAAAATTTGAATCACAATCCATTAAGAATTCGTGAAAAAAGGCAGCACTGAAGTTAGGCCTACGCAATTCGGATTGCAAACGTGAACAATTTGAATAAATTGCAACTGCATATTTATATCGCTGCTGAAAAGTCAGGAACAATCACTCTAGCATATATTTACTATAAGAGCATGATGGGAAATAAACATGGACGATTGTTGTCTATGAATACAAATGGCTACCTTGATGTCGACATTTGTCAACAGTGGGTTTCTATCACTAGATTACATTTGTCGACATAGACTTCGGATTGTCACAGGTGAAAATTACAAGATTTTTTTCCCCTGCCACTGGATTTTTTTGGGAAAATTTGTGCAATTTTTGGTTCAATATTTGAAAATAAAACATAGATTTTAGAATACTCTTTGTACATTTAAATAAAGAATTTCAAACTGCATATATGTGTGTAATTTTAATTTTTATTTGTCATATGATGTGTGAGAAAGTGCTAAAGATATTTTTTCACAAAATACAAAAAAAAACACACAAAAATGGGTGAGAATTGTGACAACACAATAATATTTTTGTTCTTAGAGATTTTAAAATAAATTGTGTACATGTAAATAAATAATTTAAGATTGTATATATTGGTGTATGGTGAGTTTGTGTATGTGTGATACAAGAGGTGTGAGAAGGTTGGAAAAGGGAGTGAAAACATTTTTTGAATCGAAAAATAATTATTAAAAATTTACTTACCTTTATTTCTGATATGGTAACCCAGATGATATGCATTTAAACATCTAAGTCTATTGTAAATATAAATACCATATACAAAACTAACATAATATATAGGCAGAAATATTCCACAGAAACGGCCCATTATTTCGATCTACATGTTTATTTATTCCCCAATTGTTATGGCCATTTTTGATGAAGCTAAAATCATGCGAATGGTAATTTCATGTGACCAAAATCTGTGAATCATTGTAGCAGTTGTGTTGGACTTCTATTTACCTGAAGATAAAGATATTATGGACTTTTATCATAGTAGAAATTATGAAAATCAGGAAATCCATCGGTGCAGAATCCATCGGTGGGTTTCATTGGCTGGCCGTCAAAATTGATTGCATAACTCAAGTACAATCATTATGGATTGTGAAATAGGCTTAAATATCAGTAGATATATGCGTAGTACAGTAGATCTAGGCCTAGTATCATATTGGTTTCATTATGACATTGAACAAATATGGAACTAACGGACGGATTTTACTGATCGAGACTAGGGCTATGTTTTTGGATACCGTAAGTTACTTTTATATATTTTATTAAAATTATATTTAGTTCCCCAGTGATATTTTATTTTTTTCAAGAAACTATACAAATACAATAGATTTAGGTGTATTACTGTGTGTAAAAACAGATGTTTTCAGGGGTGCCATGTTGGAAAATAAATACAGTCACCTAATTTTCGAAAAACATTTTTATGATTTGATTTTAATTTTTTTTTCATTTTACAACCTTCTCACATCTCTTAAATTATATTATATGTACACAAACATAACTTAGACCAATATATGCAGTAATCAATTCTTTATTTAGATGTGCAAAAAATATTTTAATATCTCTAATAACAAAAAATCCAAACAACCATGAGTGTTTTGGTTTTTTTAATTTTGTAAAAAATTTTCACATGCTCACACCTCTGGTACAACACACACAGAAAAACAAATTACACATATTTGCAGTATACAGGTCTTTGTTTAAATCTAAAATCATTTTTTTACCCTCCGACTGGGTATTCCGCGATTTCCCCGTTCAGCACCTACTGGCTTAATTTTACACATCCCGCGATTTCCGCGTGCTCGCAATTATTTATGTTTCTTTGCATTGCTATCCCACGATTTAAAATACTGATAATATTCAGAATTTTGCTTTGAGGTAAGAACTATCTATCTATCTATTCTATCTATACGCCGTAGCCCTTGTTTGCCTTGTGGCGTCAGGGGTGGAAGAGTTCTCTGGAGATGGCCTTCTTGTGCGCTGTTTGTAAGCTTGTTCCTGTGGCTTCTTTGATTTCTGTGATCCATCTTTTACAAGGTCTGCCTCTGGCTTTATAACCGTTATGTCTATGTGTCATAGCCATTTGTGGCATGCTATCTGTCGGTTGTCTGGAAGCATGTGAAAACCACTTGATCTGTTGTCTTTTGATGTGTTCTAATACTGGTATTGTTTTGGCTATCTGTCTGATGTTATCGTTTCTAATTCTATCTCTTAATGACACTCTGAGTATTCTTCATAGACATGTCATTTCTGTTGTCACTATTTTTCTTTTGTCTTGTGCTGTCATTGTCCAGATTTGGCACTGGTAGCATAGTCATGGAATAATAATAGTCTTGTATAATGCAACTTTAGTGTCTATGTTTACATTTTTGTTCTTTAAAATACATGTCATCTGTCCTAGGATCTGGTATGTTTTGTTGCATCTATTTTGTATCTCTTTACTGGTTTATCCTTCACTCGATATAAGGCTTCCTAAGAAAATGAACTCATTTACCTGTTTAAGGTGTTTATCATTGATGGAGATAGTGATATTTCTTTCTTTCTTTGCTATTGCCATTATTTCGGTCTTTTCAATATTGATCTTCATGTTGAATTTTTGACATGTTGTGTGGAGTCTGTTCATATGGTCTTGCAATTGTTCTTCTGATGTCGCTATTAGTACTTGGTTATCTGCAAAGAGTAGTTAGTTCAATTTGTCTTTTATGTTATCTTCTTCATTGGTACTTGTTAGTTTACAGATGTGGTTGATATATGTTATAAAAAGTAGAGGGGATGATAGGACACACCTCTGGTGAACTCCTGATTTAATTTGGAACTTATTGGACACACCTGCATTTGTTCTTACTGCACATTGGCTATTAGCATAAATGCCCTTGCATATATTGATTAAATGTTCTGGTACTCTGTATGTCTTTAAGAACAGAGTTGCTATATATCTATTTGAAGGACTAATGAAATTGAAAGGGAATCTGATGATGATAGCGATTACGTACCTGACATTATGTACCTGCCAATACATTACGTGCCTGCCAATACATTACGTGCCTGCCAATATATTTTTTTAACAGAACTTCTGGAAATAAATACGCTGTCAGAGGGTTAAATCTAAAAAAAAAAATTTTTTTATTGTTTTCCAAATGCTCACCAAAAAAAATACAATCTTCTAATAAGAATCCGGTGGCTGGAGATAGATAGTGTAATTTTACTCCAGCTTACTACCCGGTAAAGGTTGAGCATTTTTAAAATACCACAGAAACTATACATTTCTGCATTCGCAAAGATAATATGCATCTGTTTATCACATTGCTGTGATTCTCAAATGCATGTAGAACTAATTAATGTTCAAAATAGCAGCTCATTGGCATAATGAAAACAAATTATGTAGTAAAATCGTTATGTAAATCTAATCCTATTGTATTTTTGGTCTCTCTAAATCTGTTGAATATTATATATTTTAAATAACGGAAACCTCGTGGTCTATTTTATTTAATCTATTTGAAGAACTTACCTCTCAAGATTTCCACTTTAGAATCACAATCCATAATGATTTCACTGAATATACAATAAAACAAAAGTATATAAAACCTGATTCACTGTCATATCGCTTCGCCTCAATGCCGATGGCTATAGATTGTTCAGATTTCAATTATTTAATCACACCACATCTCCTATCGTCATTTTAGTAACAGAAACAGGAAGTTAAATAATATATCTACTGAGAGTTGCCATAACATTCTCTCAAAAAAATTACAAATCTGGCTTTTTTTGGATTCTGGTTTCGAGCACTGGGTGAATGAGTTCGCCTTCAGGATTCACGAAATGACACAATTCGGGCTAAATGTTTTGCCCTGCACATTCTAATTGTTAATAAATCTAGAGGCAAACAGTGTTTGCCAGTGTTCACTAAATTTAAAAGAGCTATTATGGATTTGAGTTACCTAAAAGCACTAAATTCACTACTATTCAATATGAAATAAAATTTATGTCAGAATCAATGATGAACATGTGTAGCAAAGATGTGCAGTCCCAATTAATACGCCCTTAATATGGGCATAGACACATTTATTCTCAAAATTTCCAAAAAAACAGCATTGGTTATAGAACCCTGGTCACCTGATATTTATAACCTAAAGTAATATTTATTGTAGATGTGCAAACCGAATGTCCAATTACCTAATTTAATAGATATATATAAATAAAAATGTCTACTAAGGGAGATGGTGGTGCTCGTGTCATTCAAACTAACTTTACTAAATGGGGGGGGGGGAAAGGCTTAAATCATAATATTTACACTGAGCAACAAGTAAGGAATAAACCTTCTCAACCAGCCATCAATTTTCAGATAAAAGATAGAAGTAACCAGAAATATGTAATAAAAAGATGTGTTTTTAAAAAACAAGCTTTCTCCACTCAACAACATGCCACTAACAAGGGGGTCAGTATCTGTCAGTATAAACAGATTCTTGTACGGCTAGGACCTTCAAATGGATAAGAAGATTACAAACATTAAATTATAACAGAAAACAGTAGAGGAACAAGATCCTCAAGAAAGCTAGAAACTTAGAAAGAAAGTGCAATGTGTATTAAGTTTCCCCTGTGTGGTTGCTACAGACTGAAAAAGGATTAGTGTTTTAAGAGGGGGAGTAAAGAAGTTTTTAATGTGGGGTGTCTGTCTCACCCTTAGAAGGTCAGTTACTCAGAAGTCATTTAGAAGCACTATGTGTCTGAGTGAAAAGCTTATATATTGCAGCCAAGCTATAAATCATGTCACATCATATTTTATCTTTGAACTACGTCACACTGATCTTCAAGCGTTTGAGAACAAACACAGAGGAAGAAGAATTCAGTTGGTAACAATTTCAGCACTATGCTCCTAAAGAATCATCTAACAACCAGAATGTAAAAGAATATATTTCTAAGAAAAGAGAAAAAACATAATGAAACAGCCATCTGTTTGCATGTTTTAATATACTGAGATTTTAAAACCAAAAAATGCTGATGGTTGTTGTCAATGTTTGCTGATGGTTGTTGTCAATGTTTGCTGATGGTTGTTGTCAATGTTTGCTGATGGTTGTTGTCAATGTTCTCTTCAGATTCTCGTGCGACAAAGTTATTATGCTGCTACATCTTATATGGACGCGCAGGTGGGCAGGGTGCTGTCAGCGCTAGAGAATAATGGTTTCTCCAACAACACTATAGTTGTATTCATTGGTGACCATGGTGAGTATTCCTGTGTGTTTGAAAAAGTCTTCTTGTTATACCTTTTTAATAGACAATTTTCCTTGAAAAAGACATAGGTGGTAAGACATTGAGGAGCGCGGTAGCCTAGTGGATAGTGAGCTTGCTTTCTATCGTCTGGTTACAGCGTGCCGGGTTCGAAACCACGTCCGGACATAATACCAACAAAAATCTGGGTTGTGATTTCTCACTTGACACGACCACTCCTCCAGTCGACTCAGCTGTAAATGAGTACCTGACGCATGAGTTAGGGAAGGTAAATAGTTGCTGTGGCTTAGTACATGAAGAGTTATCTTCATCCCCGACAGCAGATGCCATGGGACCTACCTTTACCTTTTTAAGACATAGGTATGTACTTAGAAGTTTGTCATTCCTTGTAGAGAGATACAGTGGCTAAAGAACAGGCACATCATGGGTGGTCAAGATAGTGGGTTTAATCCCCACTGCAGGCAACTGTGTATCCAGACCGTATATAAAGCAATGGGAACCTGTCATGTGACGAATTCTTTCCAGAATTTTGTCTTCCCACTGAACTCTCTGAATTCCCTTCTGTCTTGGATGATGTTGCTTGTATTTTTCAATGATGTATTCTTGTTATCTTTAATGTTGTCAGTCTGTGATCATCTGTTTCTTGCCCTTTCTTTGTCTTTCTAAACAGTTGTGTCTCTTTATATGACCAAGCAGGTGTGGTTTTCTTTATGTTTAGTAACCAACACTCTGGAAACTTCAATGTGTTTATAATATCTGAGTTTCTTTTTTTTCCTTCCATGATATTCAAAGTATCTTTCTGTAGCATTTTATCTCAAAGGCGTTGATCTACTTTGCCACTGTCTTACTTAGTGTCCATCAGGCAACCTACTGAACATATTTATGCTACCTAGAAAATCACTTGGTATGATAAGATCACAATGAAAAACTCATGCAAAGAACTCAACTCCAGTGTAGGAAGAATTAAGGAAACAGCATTGGAATGGATATGACATACCGGTACATTAAGAAACCCAACAAAAAGCATTATAATATATACACTGTTCTGGAACAAACAGGGAAAGAAGAAAAGAGTAAGACCAAAAAATACATGGAAGAAAGAATTAGCTGGAAAGGTAAAGGATTGGTAGGACATGGAAAGAACTGGAAGAAATAGCTAAAGAAAGGACAAGATGGAGGTTTGTTATGACCTGTGTTCTGGAGGGAGCTAAAAGATGTATAGACAGAAATAGTTACAGCCAAAAAATCAGGGTTGATAGCTATGTCCTGAATAGGATATATTACCAACTTTCTTTATGTAGTTCAAATGAGTGGAAATAAACTGTCACTACAAGCATTAAAATAAGTACCAAATTTCAAAAGAAAGAGATAAAGGCTAAGAGAAATTCTTCATCGAACAGTCATTAAAGAGGGTAGTTTTTTGTTGTGGGTGTAGTCTTCATAAAGGCTTTTTGGTTGTGTTTCCAGTTATTAGCGAAACTTCATTACCCTGTTCCGAGCTTTGCCTGTTGGATTTCAGTTTTGCACATTAGTACATATTAAAGAGGGTAAGACTATTGGGTCTCAACAATATATAAGAACAATTACAGAAAGCACCAACACATTGCTCAAATTGGAGAACACTGGTTTTTGCCATATGCAAATTATAGAGCGCTGGCTTGTGCCATAGGCGCTGCATTCAGTTCTGATGGAATATATAGATCACCAGTGTGTTTAGCCGGAGCCCATAAGAGGAACAAAGAATAGTGATACTGTTACCTTCCATGCATGTTGTAAGAATTTTCTGATGAGGTTTCAGGATGGAGTTAGTTGTCCCATCCCATAGAGGGTCATGAATATGAAGTGTCAGGCCAAATATCTAAAAGGTGCAGCTATCTCAGCCAAGCTTTAAACCATGATACAGTGTATTTCATTCTCTGGACTACATCCTGCTATTCTGCAAGAGTTTGACAATGAACATAGAAGATAAATAGATAGAGGATGATGAAAAAATCTCTTTAGCTGTGAGCAGGTAGTTCTTGACAGCCCATAGCCTTTCTAACAAAAGTAGGATTGCCAGATACGTGGACACCAGAAGGAGGACATAATAAAACAAAAAATAGTACATTGGAAGACATTTTGAATGTTTCATTTGAGTCGTCCCGGATTAAACTCAGCACAATTTTATTGTAATGGCTGCCAATTAAGTGTATCTTACTGTTAGTGAATCGTCCAAGAACCAGTCACGTAAAAAAAAAACAAATTCAGTGGACGCCTTTTTCAAAATGCCAAAAAACATCATTTAAATATCCAATTGTACAATCATTACCGTATAATCTTTATTAATTACTTGACATATTTCTCAGAGGAGCCAACTTTTCGCAGATTATTTTTATCTTATACTTATATGCATACATATATTTATCGCAGGTTTATTATTGCTTCACTCTTTGTTTTTGCACAAGCAAAATTTTTAGCGATTTCGGAATCTTCAAATAATGTGTGCATCAAACCAGCTGTGCAGGTCATCGAGTTGTAAGATTGATGATGACAAACTGTATGAAAACAGTTAAACTGAAAAAAATACGTCAATTTGTTCGATGACGCGGATACTTTGATTAGGTTTTTAAGTCTCTCACTGTCAACATGGCGCTCCAAGTCAGTAGCTCCTTTTTTGGCAACCAACAAGTAACTATCACAAACCATACACTTTGCCTCATTCTCATTGCGTCCTTCAACGAAGCAAGGAAACTTATTTTTTATAGTGTTCGAGAATTTGCATTTTCTCTTTGTAGAAGCCATTTTCATAAACATAGGTGGCTAAAATAACAAATTTAAAAAAAAAACAATTTAAATTTGCGTCTTTGTTGCCGGATCTGGAAATAACATTAACATTTTGACCATAGATAATAAAGCACATAGCTAGATTGTTAGAATGACTAAAATCGACTGGTTCACAGAAATGCATAGACCTTGTACATTCTAACAAAGTAAATATATGATATAATAGTTGAGTAAAAATTCTATTTCGTCCACCGTTGTGCTATAAATTGCACACTTTTTACATTAATGTCACCATTTTAAAGTGAATTCATTATTAATTCTAAATACTGATTCTAACCCTTGTCCCCCTTCCCAAAAAAATGTATACACTAATTCTAATCCTTTTAATCCTCCTTTACCAAAATCTGTAATTTTAAACAACTTATCTAACACTGCAAGTTTTGTCACAACAGTGGACAGATGCCCCAATAGTTGTAACAACGATACATAAAAATTATAATATAAAATGTAAGAAAAGCCGGACATTTTAAAATATTTTATCTTCGCCTACTGCTGTTGATGCATAGAGAATATTGAGCTAAAAAAAGGAGGACATGTCCTCCTTTTGCTGGACATCTGGCAAACCTAAACAAAAGCACAGGTTCTTCTCATTTGTGCAACTGAGGCAATACATGGACTTGTATAAGGTTAATTTGGGTGCTTGGTTTTGTAAGGGGGGTTAGTTCCGTAGGGCGGCATTCCAATGTGCCAGGATTATTACATTCTGCCAGGAGCACAGAACACACATCTGGACAGACTATTTCATAATTTTTCTATAAGATTTGTTGACCTATCCATTGTGATGGCACATTGTGATAGAGTTTCCTGTCACCTAGGAATCTACAACAAAAATGCAATGGCACAATATCTGCTGACCTGTATTTCTTTGTCATTCATGGGGATGTTTTTTATATAAGACAAAGGTAAGAAATTGAGACAAGACATGCAATGACAATTACAAATTGTTGTGCCAGTGACAGATTGTCAGCTTATTCCTCCACTTTTACTTCCTACGGCATACCTGTAAAAAAACATTGGCTCAATTTTTTGCACCTGAACTATAACCAAAAAAATAATTTCACACTTTCATCATCTAACATATTATCTTTCCACTACAAAGGTGTACTATGTTTGCATTGATTTCTATATGCAATCTTTTTGAAATAATTTTGTTTTCTAATTTGTTTTGCAGTGTTTCATTTGTTTGAAAATTTTTGGGAAGTTTCATGTTCAGCAATTTAAGACAAAATACATAAGCTAAAAAAAACTGTGCCAAATTGGCACTAAAAGTGTTAAATAATATTGTATCGATTGGAAATATCTGAATCTTTTGGAAAGCTATTTCTGCAATATTTCAATAAAAACCGTGAGACCCTGATTTCTTACAGAAAAGTCAAATAAAGCAGACATATAAATAGACCCAAATATAAAATTCAACTGACTCACTATGTTAAACATCTCTCAGACATTAGGTTCAGTATTCTAAGAGTACAATAGCTGATGATGTGTTCTGGCATATAGTCAATATCAAAGCAAAGTTTTTTGTCTCGTGACATGGACATCGCTCTCTGAGTAGAAGCATTGCCAATTGTTTAGAATTTGAATCTTCTTGAGAAAAACCTCTGTTATACATTAGAAACAAGAGCTTAACAGCTTGTAGTTTCTGGATATTGAAACAGACAATCTCATTGTTAAATTTATTTTTAGTGCTCCTATTCTCACTTTCTATTTCACATTTTCATCATTTGTTTTTGTCCAATATATTTCTTTACTTATTCGTCTCATTTGATTCTTGTTCTTGGTCTATTAAGATGTAAATTAAGTCAGTTGTAATGATTATGCCTATTTCATGTTTATTTCAGGCTGGGCGTTAGGTGAACATCAGGAATGGTCCAAGTATAGTCTCTTTGAAGTGGCTGTGAGAGTTCCATTCATCGTATATATCCCAGGTGTCACTTACACAAAAAATGGAGAACATGATAAAATATTTCCATATTTTAATTATTTCAGAAAATTTGCATATAGAAATCAACGCAAATATAGTACAACTTTGCAGTGGAAAGATAATATGTTAGATGATGAAATATCGGATTCAGCTATAAATTATCGTGTTCAATCATGGGCGTTTAAACCTCTTTATCAAACTTCAGCTTTGGTAGAACTTGTAGATGTGTTTCCAACTTTAGCTGAAGCAGCAGGTCTTCCCACATTGCCCCTTTGTCCAGAACATCCATTTAATGTATGGCTGTGTACTGAGGGAACAAGCTTAATGCCCCTGATTAGAAATATTACCAAAACTGAAGCAAACACAGTTATAAGTAGTTCACAAAAAGTCTTCCCTGAACATAATTTTATAAACTATTTAGCTAGTAATTGTTCCAGTGATTTCACTGCAGCAACATCCAATTTTCATTGGAAAAATGCAGTATTCAGTCAATACCCACGACCATCTGTAAACCCACAAAGAAACACAGAAATACCTCACTTGGTTGATATTCGCATTATGGGCTATAGTATGTGGACACATGATTTTCATTACACAGAATGGGTCGGATTCAATCCACAAACTTACACTATTTCTTGGGAAGAGTTATATGGGCGAGAACTATATTTCCGAACTACTGATCCAGATGAATTAAATAATGTTGCATTGCTTGAACCATGTTTTCCATTAGTGCAGGTATTATCAAAGCATCTTCACTTAGGATGGAGGTATTCATTACCTCAATAATATCCATTCTTCTGGCAACAAACAGAATTGCATAGATAATGAAATACTCAAACTTGTATATTCATTTTCTTCTATACTGTTACTGAGGGTTAAATGAATCTATCAAACCAAACTTCTGAAGTAATTCAACCATGTACAATTCTCTCCTTCAATCCAGATCAATGTTTCTTCTCTGTAATGAGTTTGATCTAATCATGTTCCATACAGTGGAATACTTTATAACAAATTTATCTGAAATATATATGTAATACCCAAAATTGGTGACAATTGTATATAATAAAGAATAAACAACTTGGGGATTTTGAAAAGTTTTGTTAAATAGGGAATTTTGTTATGAGATAAAGGTACCGGTAGGTCCTATGGCAGCAGCATGCCATTGGGCATGAAGATAACTCTTCATGTACTAAGCAACAGCAACTATTAGGTTGGTTTAGATGGCTGGTAGAACGGCAAGAAGAGCAGATATGGGAATACCCCCAGTGCTGTGACGCTTGTTCTTAATAAAGAACTATTAGGTGGGGTGACCAGTTCCCTTCCTTTCTGTCTTTACCTTCCCTAACTCATCTGATACCCATTTACAGCTGAGTCAATTGGAGGAAATGGGTCGTGTGAGGCAAGAAATCTCAACCTGTATTTTTTATTTGTCTAGACATTGTTTCAAACCTGGCACCCTGTAACCCAGTGATAGTAAGCAAGTTCACTATCAACTAGACTACAGTGATCCTCAATTTTGTTATAAACCTATTCACTATAAAAGAATTCTACTCTATTTGAAAACTTCTGCTAGTTTGCAGGATGTAGTTTGGAATGACTTGGATCATGGTTAACAGATTGTTTGCGTTATCTGTCAAATACTGCAAACTTCATGACATTTTTTGGTTGTATTGCTTCTCTTCAGGAGATGAGGTAGTTCTATATTTATTGCATTGGCTTTCTAGGTGGATCCAAGGATCCGACTTCATGGAAAGAATATAAAATAAACAAAGAGGTTCTTTTAAAACAAACACTTTTATGGAAAAAAAGAACTATTAAAGGAAATAAAGATTGAAAAAATAAAGTATTTTGAACATATTAAAAGACATGACAGCTTACTGAAGACCTTACTTGATGGTAGAGTTCTTCTTCTTCTGCATTCAGCATCTGTGGTCATGCTATATTATCAGGCCTGTCATCAAGATGAATCCACTGTCTCCTCCAGGTCAGAGCGGCTGCCTCATAGCTTTTGCCTCAAGTCTGTATTCTCTGGCCATGTCTTCTGTCTCTGCTCTTTGTATGTTGGGCAGTCCTGAAGTATGTGTTCCGGGGTCTGGGTTCCGGATCCACATGGACATTCATCTGTGTATGAGATCCTCAATCGGTAAAGGTGACATGGTAAAGTTGAGGGGAGGCAAGTAATAAGTAGACAGGGATATAAGTGGGAGAGAGACATCACAAGAAGGACAAGTTAAACTAGCAGAGCGCACCAGGAAAGCAAGAGTCAGAGGATGTTGGAAGTCCGTTGCAGCCAATCTTTGCAAAGATGGCACTTGATGATGATGGTCAAAGGTAAAAATTTCAGTTTAACTGGAAATATTTTTAAATACCAACAGCCCCTGGGTCAACCAAGCCTAAGGAAATGGATACCAGATCATCTGGAAAAGTAAAAGCAGAAGGCATGATTCTGATCTATTATCTGTTGGTATGCTATTGGTTAATGAAAAAATTCAGACCTTACACCGAATTCCCCGATACACTTTGACATAAATAAGGGAAACTTTACTATTGTTTCTCTTCAGGGTGAAGTAGTCAACTCTATTCCTAACCCTCCTTAGTAATCTCCTATGTCATTTTTGACAAGACGTGATATTATTATTCTTTACCCTCGTATTTGGCCTAGCATAAAGGATGTATATTTACTCTATAACCACTGAAAATATTTTTTAAATCACAGTCTCAAGGTCGACCAAGCTTTAGGAAATGGGCACCAGATCTTCTGGAAAAGTAAAGGCAGTAAGCATGATTCTGATTACATGATCCATTGGTATGCCATTATTCAATGAAAAATATAAGTCTAACACCGTATTCCTGATACACCTCAAAAAAGAAAAAGGTGAAGTAGCCAACTCCATTCCTGACCCTCCTTAGTCATCTCCTGTGACATTTTTGACATGTCACGTTACTATTCTTTACTCCCATATTGGGCCCTAGCATGCAAGGATGTATATTCACTCTATAACTAATTTTATAGTATTGCTAACTTTACATTATTATAGCATGTTACAACAGACATATTTTGATTTATATACAAATTACCATATGCATAGTGATACTATTTGTTGTGCGTATACGGTACTATATATCAACAGTAAACAGATGTTTGACAAATTAGTTGATGAAATATTTTACGTCTAAAGAAGAAACAGTAAGTTTTTTTTAATGTTAAAGAAGCTATCAGCAGCTAGCAGCAAATGTAACATTCATTGGAACTTTATAGGATTAAACAAAGCTTGTGTGGCTCCATCTCAGATAAATAATACTGATGTTGTCCTGTTTATCAAAAAAGGTTGCCCCCTTTTGTTCTATACATATATCAAATTAGATAAGACAAAGAAATTCATGATAAACTACATCCATTAGGGCCTTATTAAGACTGACAGAACATAGATAGATATATAAATAGATGTAGAAGTTAGGTCGTACCTTAAAGTGACAGAATACAACCACCACCCATTACCACCAACATCTAGATGAGTAAAAAAATAACTGAGATACATAGCAGAATTGGACTGACAACCACCAGTATCTTTTCTGGGGTTGGAAAGCAGACAAATGCAGTGGAGCCCCTTTATAGCGCATTCTTTTATAACAAATCTCCCTATATAACAACACTTTTTATAATCCCCAATTATATTTATTCAATATTATTTGTACTGTATATAGTGAATTTCTGTTATTACATACATATTTTGTCGGTCTGGACCTAATTTTTATAAAGGGATTCCACTTTAATAGATAGGCCTACACTGTGACTTGCCATGCATGTCATAAAAAAATGACATAGCTGGCCCATCCAATAGGTCAAAGTTATCCAAAAATCACACTGAAGTGAGATGAGTCAGACCAGAAAGTTGCAGTTATCACAATACATTCTGTTTTCTGGACTACATCCTGCTAACCAGCAGGAGTTTAAGAACAAACACAGAGGAAGTAAAACAACTGATACAATATCGTATAAAACAGTACAGATGAAAAGTGGAAAATGTTAAATTGTAAACACAAAAATATTGAATCAATGTGCTTAAACTATGCCAAAATAAACATGCAAATAAATTAGTTCACAAGAAAAGTACACCCATAAATATTAATGCTTTAACTTACATAAAGAAGTGGTTATATTGATGATTATTATATATTCAGTCAGTCAGTCAGTTCCTCTTTTCCAAGTTTGGCACATTGGTGGATGTCTTCTCCAGGTCTGTCGGTCAGTTGCCAAGGATTGCAGATCTTGTGCATTTATGCCTGTTGATTTTAATTCATTTATAAATGTTCTTCTGAGCATTGTTTTTGGTCTTCCCTGTTTTCTTTCCCATCTGGGAAAAGTATATCTAATTATATTAGATAGACAAACAAAATATAAAAAGAATTCCCAGAAAAATGTACCTGCAGGTTTTAGGAGAAATGAAAGAGCAGACAGAATGCATGAGAGGAATTAGACCAGTTGGGAGATATGGGAGTGTATTTCTTCTTCTGTATCTATGGCTAGAATGCAGAACAGGAAGTGAAGAATGGTATTGCACAAAACGATTGGCACATCAGAAATGTTATCAACCAACATGGAGCAGGAACAATCAGTTACCACATGCTGAAGGAGATACTGAATATGAGATGATCAGAGCACACATTTGGACATATCCTGACAACTAACTAGCAAAATAAATTCAAGTAAATTCAAGTAGGAAACAAGAGAATAAATTAAAATTCTCAAGACTAGTGGAATTGAACCAGTCCGTTCAATGACACCAAATTGCATAGCAACTCGAGTACATGGATTTTTCCGTACTTGACTAATCGCATCTATAAAAAAAATGTATGCGATTTTGTCAAGACATTCAAACTGTGCACTCAAGTCACTGAGAACGTACCAAACAAGATAAGGACTATTACAACAACGAACATCATGTACAAGCAGTCTCGATTAGCCTCGAGAATTTTTAATTTATCCTCTTGCTTCCTACTTGAATTTACTTGTATAAGTAATTATTTGAAGCAAAATTGTACTATCTCTATATTATTTATGTTTACAAGAAGACCTATTAGCCCTTGTAGAACGAATACAGATGTTATATGTTTGTGTTACTGTGTTACTGAGGATAATTCAATACTTGCACTGGATGTTCGTTCTTGTTTTAATAATCCTTGTCTCGAATGGTCCATTCTCAGTGACTTGAGGGCACAGTTAGAATGTCTTGACAAAATCACATTTTTTTAGAAGATGTGGTTAGTCAAGTTCGGAAAAAACTGTGTACCCGAGTTGCCAGGTGATTTGGTGCCGTTGAACGGATTGGTTCAATTCTTATTAGTCTCGAGAATTGAAAACTGTATGGAAAATTCTGAACAAATATTTGGGCCTGGATGAGTGTGCTTGCTTGCTTTAAAATAAAATTGCTCAAAAGATGTAAAACATTGACTTCATTGGACTCAGGTTTTCTCATTTACTAAGCCCCTCTCAACGAATCATCTCACTGCTTGCAAAGAGTACCACTCATTTCAGGACCGAATCTATGCCTGTTCTGTTTACATTAACATTTTTATATCTTTAGGAGATATGTCCAGAATATAAGTAGAGATGTTACTATGTATTGCTAGGACCCGAAAAGTTAGTAAAGATTCGCTACACTGTAACTGGCAATGCATGTTGTAAAAGGTGAGTAAGGTTTTGGGTGTGGGATTGGCTGTACCATCTTATAGATGGCCAAAGTGATCCAAAGCCATGCTGAAGTCAGATGTGTCAGGTTGAAGTTGTCAGGTCGAAGTCAGATGTGTCAGGTTGCAAATATCACTACCAAGCTGTAAACCATGATACAGCACATTCCGTTCTCTGGACTACATCCTGCTAATCATCAGGAATTTAAGAATAAATGCAGAAGAAAATTTTGTTGATAAGGAGCCCCATTGAAAGACAAAGCAAGAACAGGAAATGTCTGTCTGGTTCTGATGCAAGAAGCATAAACTTTGCAGATCTCCGTACACTCCCTAAATGTAGTGACCAGCTTATTTGCAGGATCGTCTGTGTGTTACCAAGGCTTGAAAAGGAAGCAAAGAATATTTACTTTACCACCTGCAATAAGGGAGTGGACATGGAGACAGAACCCAAGCCCACAATCTCTGATGTGATAAAGCTTGCTGAAGTCCCTTGATTTCTGGAAAAGAGTCAACCTTTCTATCTTCAGCATGCCTTGCGATTGTTGGAAAGTCATGGCAAAGTTCCCTCATAATTAGAAGACTGAAGACTGTGAAAAACAAATCTGGGGTTTAAAGTTAAATTCCCACACCTGACACAGGGAACAAGAGTGTCAAGCTCATACTTCACCGCAGTTCTATCATCATTAAAAGGATAAGTAAAATAATAGATATTTAGTAATTGAACAACACAATGAATTATGTTTTTAGATAATAGAGGATGTTGATTACTCTGTTAGCTGCTCCAACTAGACTACTTCTTACAAGTTCTGGCTTCAAGACACCTTAATCATGTGTAATGTTTGTCTTAAACAGTCACAGATATTCTTCTTTCTTCATTCTCAAATTTCTGCATATTAATAGGAAGTAGGCAGAATAATGCATTTTCATGGTTTACAGTTTAGCTGTGATATTTGTGACTTTCAGCCAGACACATCCAATTTCAGCATGGCATCTAACTTTGACCCTATATGGGATGGGACAGACAACTTTACCCCAAAAACCTCTTTAGTTGCTTCTTATGACATGCATGGAAGGTAAACAGTATTGCTATTCTTTAATCCCCTTTCAGGTCCTGGTAACACACCAGCTGCTCACAGGTATTAAAAAAATGGGGTTAATAATATGGAAACACAACAGAATTATTTATTGATGCATCAAGAAAAATTCTCCATAGATTTATGGTGTTACTCTTTAGCGAGCAAAAATTAATTTTCATTAGGAATACACAATTGTTACTGGATGGCAATGTCATTGGCACTCGGAACACACAAATCCTTAGCTGAAGGTATAGAGCTCATGTCTCGCGGTCAAAACTGGTTCCATCATCCATTGGCTCAGAGT
Source organism: Meghimatium bilineatum (assembly GCA_034231615.1). Lineage (NCBI taxonomy): Eukaryota > Metazoa > Mollusca > Gastropoda > Stylommatophora > Philomycidae > Meghimatium > Meghimatium bilineatum. Next base: position 15,030,307 of record CM067312.1, on the reverse strand, counting down.
CTAACTACACAAGATAGTGAAAATGAGCTTGGCATATAAAACAATTCCATTATGTGTGGTGTTTTTTGGTCCACAGATGGTCAAAAAGTCCAATTTGAGTTTCATGTTGTTTGTTTCTTTGTTGGTCCATGATGGTCAAGAAGTCCAATTTTGGCATTGTGTGGTATTTGTTGGTCCACAGATTGTCATGAAGTGGGTTTTGAAAAACCTGTTGCAGTTTGAACAGGAATGAAGAAGGTCCTGGGATGAGGTAACGCTATGTGACGTTTCTATTATTAACTATTATCTGACCTGTAATGATTTTTGTCTATTATAAATTGCCTGCAGTGTTCTGCTCTTTAGGTACTCCTGGGCATATTATGTACAGGGTCCAAAGTCCACAAAATCATAGAGTATGACAGTTCTTTCCATTGTAGCAGCCCATATCCAGTTCACAAGCCATAGGTCAATTGTTGTCATGGGACATCATTGTCATGAAGTTCACCCTAATTTAAGCATCTTCCAGATCAATTGCCACTGCAACTTTATTATTTGACCTTGAAGTCCTCATATATAATCGTATGCAAATGTCCCAGCATTTTTCCAAGGAAATATACCAGCAGACCTAGAGAAAACAAAATCTAAACTCGCCACTGAATGTTTACCTCAATTAAAAAGTTATTGAAGGAAGGAACCTGTTATGTCCCTCCAAAAATTTCTGTATGTGCAGATGAACTAGTAGGCTGGTCTCGTGCAAAACTGCACATGCAAAGTACAAGTTGTGTAATATGTAAAAAAAATTCTTTTTAGGTCAGCAGATCTGAAATGTATGCAATGCTAAATTCTGTGCATGGCACTTTCTAGTAATGCACTCTCAGCTTAGAGGGAACATTACCCATGACATATAATGCTACAAGAGGAACTAAACATTATCATTTTGAAATTACATGGCTGAATATGTTCTAAATTGTCCCCCTCAGCAAATCAAGTGCTCGCCTGAAAAATTAAGAACGATGGCCAATGATGAAAATAATAATTCATGAACACAGCCCACCTATTTATGTGCTGTTTTAATTTTACACTACCCGATTATATCAGATAAAAAAATTGATAGTGTATCTTATTCAAGACATAGCCATTATGTCAGATAACCCACCTCTATACAATAATATGTAAGATAAAGTAAGTTTTGTATATTTTATATTTTACAAGATAGAGGATGATTGTTGAGAACCTGTTCTTTTCATGGTTATGATGTACATAGAAAGATATGTTTAATTTTAATGTCATAATTACTATATGTATTTTATACCATGTTATTGCTTTCTCTTGCAATTTTTCATAATTTTATATTGAATGATTTTAATGTACTTGTATAACCGGTATCTTTTTTAAATCACGACAAATCCATAAGCATGTCTCTCCCTTCGGTTTTAGTATATATGTGATGACTCCAATGACTCTGAGGCCACCTCTTTCAGTGATCCAACAGTGTACAGAAAGACCATATATCCATATATCTTCTGCATGTGTTTCCTGTCTTTTTTTTAAAACTTTTTAATTCAGTAAGGGTTTTCAGATCTTGTAAAAGTTATAAAAATTGATAATTTATTGGCTTATCTGTGAGGCTGGTTGGACTAAGTGGTGGTTTATCTGTGAAGCTGGAGGGACTAAATGGTGGTTTATCTGTGAGGCTGGTGGGACTTCTTTCATTTGCTTGGAACATGCTTATATCTACAGTTTTGTTTCTTCTATAAGCTTGACTTTGTTCTGTAACACTTACATAAGTCTGTAGAGTTTTTCTTCCATTGTTGTTTCTCTAGGCCAATGTACTTGCCTCAGCATTTCATATTCTTGAAGAATATGTTCTGCTGTCTGAGTGCCTGTCCACATTTACACATGGCCATGTTGCCAATCTTAGTCTCTCCTTGTTTTGTTTGCTGCTTTTCTTAGACATCTAATTTCAAGATTGGTGAAGTTCATAATTTACATACCAGGTAGTTGGCTTTTTGAATATTGTGTAACCAACATCGATAAACTGATGATGTCTTTTTTGTTGATCATGTTTGTTTTGGTGTTTTGATATTGGTAAGAATTTCTGTGAGATTTCATGTTCCAAACCAATGTTCAGTGTTCAGTTTCCTTCTATGTGATTCTTCCTTCACATGCCACAATATACTTGGGTGTTATTTGTAAAACAAATTTAAGATTTTGAATAGGAACCACCATCACAGTACTGGGTGTATTCCCATAAATGTTCAGCTCACCTGTCCATCAGCTATCTATAGGTATATAAGCTCAGTGTCCCAGTCAGTTGTTGGTCCAGATATTTTCCACACAGAAAGAACTTTGTTTCTTGGTCACTACATTTCAACCATTCTCTGAACATGGATATTGTCTCTTTCAGTCTCTTCTTCTTCTACGTTCATTTTCAAACTTCTGAAAATTAGCACGATGTAGTCAAGAGAACGGAATATGTTGTGTCATGGTTTACAGATTGGTTGTGATATCTGCACCTTTTGGCCTGACATATGTCTAACTCAGCATGGCTTCTGGGTCATTTTACCTTCTATGAGAAAGCCAATTCCACACCAAAACCTTCTTTGTCACTTCTTACAATATGCATTGCATGTAACAGTCACTATACTTTGTTCCCTTCAGTCCCTGCAGCACAACGGGGAGCCTCCTCTTGAAAGTTTTATAATGCATCTATAACTGCCCTAATTAATTCTGACTTTTATCAAACACATTTAATATATCAACTTATGAATGTGGCTGAAGCATAGACAAAATGATCGGAGGGCATCTTTTGGAGTTGTTCGGTATATTATAAACAGAAGACCAACAATATAATTCCCAATAAGTTACAGTCTATAATATCAGTAAGCTAGGCGATTTGGTGCCATTGAATTTTGAATCTACAGTAACAGTTCTTGGAACTCTGAAAAATGACCGCATTTTTGTATTTCTACACTTTGCATGGATTTTTTGCATATTTCCTATAAATACTGCACTATAACACTCACACACACACACACTCATGATTTACTCAGAGAAGCAAAGCTAACTATCATTCCCAAATACATTTTTGTAAGCATTCATTCTCAAACTTCTGCTGGATTTCTCTTGTGGCAGGACGATTCTACTAGATTTCCAGGATGATGTGGTCCAGAGAATGGAGATTCTTGATTAGAAACTAGCTTCACAGCACATGGGGCACTCCCATAAGTGCTCCGTTCCAGCAGCATCCTAGTGTATGTAAACTCAAGAGTCCCAGTCAGGTGTTGATTGCGTGATCTTCAGGACTTTCCAAAAAAATTACTTTTCCTTCCCTCCCCTCTAGAAGGTAAATCCTAAATAAAGTAAACAGGTTAATGTGAATAACTAACTATCGATATAAAACAATAATAAATAGCAATAATACATAGCAGAAGGACAATTATATACATATCGATCCAATCTGGACCTTTTTGAAGAAACAAATAACGGTCAAGAAAACATAACCATAAAAATATTGATAACTATGTTGACTTTGACATTGTTTTACTCACCCAAAAAATATTGCCCAGAGGTGAGGAAAATAATATAACAAAACCCGCGGTAACAATATGTAAGAACCACTGATCTAATAGTAATAACATCTTATTCTTAGCCCCCACACAAAAATATTCATAACACAGCCAGGAAATAGAGATAACAATCAGCCACTTGATATGCAAGTAGCCTTACTGCAGTGGCTATATAAAACAAAGTTTCTTTCTGTGATGATAAAACAGACATGGAGAACTTAAATCACAAACTCTATTTTGTTGCTTTGTGCTGTTTGTGCATCCATAGTGAGTAAATTCCTATTTGTTGGATAATAGAGTACAATAATAACATAACAGTGTTACAAAAGACTGAGTTTTAAAGAAATAGACCTAAGGGGTTGTGACCACAAATTACATCAACAATTAGAGGGGCATTTTTTTATTAGTTGACAACAAGTTGAGCTATTGAAAGATTTTTTAATACACTAAATAAATTGTATTTAAATTGTACTTAATAAAATAAATTGTTAGAATTTGAAACATTTGTCTTTTAAAATGTAGTTTTTTTTTGTGGGGGAAATTTTTTTGGGTACTCTTTCTACTAAAAAGAATTGGTGGGGGGGGGGGGGTTTCATGCATAGTTCTAAGTAAATGGTGGTCCCTGAATTCGTGACATTTGTTGACAAAGTGGAGGGGAATAGGAGGGTAAAAAATGTGGTTCTTGTCTGCAATTAATACCTACCTACATATTTTATGGATAATTAATCTAAATATTATATAAATAATTAATGTAAACATTCATTTGTTAGGATTAACTATGTTTTACAGTTCCAAAAATGTGTACAAAATTGTTGACATAATTTATGGACAACCCCTAGGTCAGTCTATAGGCCTACTTATAGATAGCATGATAGGTGAATTAACATACGGAATATATCATAGACTAATTTATGTCTTATTGTGATAAGTGTAAGTTCTACTTCTGGTAGTTTGACCTATTTGTGGCAGAAGAATTGCCTGAACTTTATCTTGTCATATTTTTAGGGCCCTGATATAACAGATATTAACTCACAATCTTAAAGAGGATAACCTCATATCACCACAAAGTGGTTAGATAATAATAAAAGAGGCATAATAATATCCTATTCACTATTCGCCAGTTCCTCATTGTCATTAGGCTTAATATTGTCATTGGTTATGAATAGAAGTTATTGTAAACCCATAGTTTAAATTTTCCCCAACATGTCAAAGTGTATGAATGCAGATGGTTCCCGTGTCTTGCTGGTTTAAGATAGGCCCCCCATTTCTTATTGTTATTTAGTCAAGACTATCAACATTGCAGACAGGTTAGGGTCTACATCCATAGGTGCTCCTCTTTCCCACTGAGTGTATCCACAATTACACAACCACTGACAGTTCCAGGTCTATTTATATTTCTCATTGTGCTTTGCAGGTTCTCACTTCTCTTTGTGCCACCCTTAATATAAAATTTCTTTGTATCATCCTAAATAAGTCATCTATTGCTGTGTCAACATCCTGAGCAATTTCAGCACGTCAGCCATATCGATGTTCAATTCAAATTAGAAGCAAGTCTGATATCTCAAACATTAGTGCAGCAGATCAGTGTGAAGGTTGGAGATTTATTCATTACTAAGTTTATTATACTGGTTGTTTTCTTTTTGTGACAGTGCACGAGGCGGAGTACACAGACTAATTCAAAAGTGTAATCCAAATGGTGAAACGTCAAAGTGTGTGGCACATAAAAGATATGTTCAGGGCATAACAATGAATGTTGACTGGCCACCATGGAAAAGACTGGGACCTTACCATGTAGACCCCAAAGCCAAGCAATGGACAAACAACATCTGAAGATTACAATACAATTCTGTGAAGAGAGCAACAAGACCATATGTAATACATTCTTTTAACATGAAAATAAAAGATTATATACATGGAAAAGTCCTGGAGACAGAAAGAGTAACCAAATAGACTATATTATGATCAACAACAGATTTAGAAATAGTGTCAAGAATACTAAAACTTATCAAGGAGCTGATATCAACTCTGACCATAATCCAGTACTGTGAAAAATACATGTTAAACTTAAAAAGATGGACCATAGAAGAAATCAAGATCCATAGATATACACATCAGCACTAAAACAACCAGACATACAACAAAAATACCTTGTAGATGTAAGGAATAGATTTAAACATCTAATGATAGAATGCATGGAACAATACAGAAGGGAAAATCCAAAAGAGAAAATAGACAATAAATGGGAGAGACTAGGAAAAAGTATTTAAACATTAAATGAAAATTTACCAATGAGAAAAACCAAGATCAAACAAACATGAATGACAAATGAAATATTAAAGAAAATGTCAGAAAGAAAGAAAGCTAAAAATACCCCAAAATATTATATTATAGACAATGAGATACATAACATGTGAAGAACAGCAAAAAAACAATGGCTAGAAACAAATTGCAGTGAAATAGAGATGTCAGTACAACAGAAGACAAATGAAATGAATAAGCAGATAAGACAGATCACAAATAAGAATAATCCTATAAATGGGGGTGGCTGCACTAAAGATAAAAGCAGAAAAATTATATTTGATAAAACAGAAGTAATTACAAGATGGACAGATTATGTGACAGATATAAATAACCCAAATATCGGAAGATGTCCGACAAAAAGGAAGTGCCGCAGTAACCATACAAATAAAGGTAAATGCAAATAAAGTAAATAGGTTACTAGAAAACTATCAATATAAAATAATAAAATATAGAAAATAACAATTTAAAAAAAACAAATATAATTGTCAACGTGTCGGTCCAATGTGACAGAACTGTTTGATAACCAACTGAACAATGACCAGCAATACTGAAAGCAGATATAGAAAAGGCAATAAAATGTAGAAAAGCTGGAGACTCTAACAACATAACAGCAGATATAATAAAAACTAAATGAATTTGTTGTGGACACTATCACTTAATTTTGCAATGACATATATGAAACAGGCCACATACCTAAAGACCTGATATCATCAATATTCATACCACTACCTAAGAAGCCCAGGGCTGTGGACTGTACAGAATATAGAGCAATATAACTAACATTATAACTAAAATACTACTCAAGGTAATACAGGAAAGAATTAAAAACAAGACATACACTGAGGTTGGTGAAGAGCAATTCAGTTTTAGGAAAAACAAAGGAACCAGAGAAGCTATACTTAGTATCTGACTAGTGATAGATAAATATATAGAAGTATAAATATACAAAAGTATCTACCGTATATTTGCTTCATAGACTACAACAAGGCCTTTTACAGAGTCCAACATGTAAAAATCAAATGCCTTCAAGAAATAGACACAGATGGAAAAGCATAAGACTGATTAGAAATATATATTGGAAACAGACTGCACCAATAACGTTTGCCAACATATACCATACATAGAATAAGAAAGTGAAAAAGACTAATAAAGTTAAAGATGTTACTATAATACTAACTACTAACTATCAAAATAAATAAAACAATGTAAAAACTGAATAACAATAAATGCATTAACAAGCACTGTTTCCACGTTATGGTCTCAAGTTAGTATAAAAGTTAGTATTATAGTAACATCTTTAACTTTATTAGTCTTTATCTCTTATTTATATTTTTACCTGGGCACTCCCCACTTTGCGGACACTCTCTGACATTTTGGTTATTTATAGAAATAAGCAGAGGAGTAAGACAAGGATGTATTTTATCACCCAGCTTATTTAATATCTACACAGAGAAAATCTTTAAACATAGGCCTATAGAAAGAATGCCAGGACTCAAGATCAGTGGGAAAATAATAAATAACCTGAGATATGCAGATGATATTGCTCTTCACAGAATGTGAACATGAACTATAAAGACTAATAGATCAGGTTGATAAATCAAGTAATGAATATGGACTGGATATAAATATCCAAAAAACAAAAACCATGATAATCAGCAAAGTCACAGAAGAACAGGTGCTAAATATAAACATTCATGGAGAGAAACTGCAACAAGTAGAACACCATTTTATGTATATTCAATATCTTGGACACATAATCACAAATTATGGCAGATGTGAAACAGAAGTTAAAAGAAGAATAGAAATGGCTAAAAGTACTTTCAATGACATGAGGAAAATATTAATGTCTAAACAAATTACAAACAAGTTGAAAATGAGAATTATAAAATGCTACATCTATTCCATATTAATGTATGGCTTAGAAACATGGACACTAAAAATAGTTAGAAGACAGAATTGATGCCTCTGAGATTTCGATATATAGAAGAATAGGGAGAACTTCATGAAAAAAGAAGAAAATGAACAAAGAGGCTCTAACAACACTTATATGTAGAAATTGTAGTTGTAATCTTCGATAACAGTTACCATGTTGTTCCAGCAGGTCGATGTTGTGCTTGAACTAGTTACGGGCAATGCGTGGGTGGATGGAACAACAAAGAAACCTGTCACTAGGGCTAGAGTTGTGCCCTGATGTCAACGTCTGTTTCAGTGGCATTAGACTCGAAACGCCATCGAGTCGGATGGCTACTGAAACAGAGGGTGGAGCACATATGGGAATGCCCCACATGCTGTGAGGCCAGTTTCTAATCAAGAAGAATCATGAAGAAAGAATTATTAAGGTAAACAATATCAGGCAAATAAAATATTTGGACACATTATATCTTGTTGAAGACCTTACTTGAGGGTACAGTCAAAGGGAAGGAAGCAAGAGGTAGGCAGAGATACAAGTGGAAGAGTAACATCATAAGATGGACAGATTACAGTCTAGCAGAGTGCACAACCAAAACAAGAGACGGGATGTTGGAGGTCTGTTTGCAGCCATCCTTTGTTGCGGAGACAGCACTTGATAATGATGATGAAATGATGACAACGAGGGTGGAAATCATCAATTATGTAGTTTAGAACATTCAAGGACAGTGATGTTTAAGAAATAGAAGTGAAAATTCATTTTATATTTTGTGATGTAAGAGCAAGTCTGTGAAAATCATTGACACGACGACTAGTCTAGCAAACCGGCAGTGTGTAAATGTGTGATAAGCATAGAAATGGAGTTGAGAAAACAACGGATCAACATTGCTACTTTAAATGTGTGTAGTCTCTGTGACAAGATATTAGAACTGACTAGTTTTTTGGAGAAAAGTAAAATTGAAATTTTAGAAGTAGAATACCAGGAAAAAAGGTAGAAACATCAAGGAAGTGGATAATGGCTACATAATGTTATGGAGAATGTAGATATAAAAGAGAACAATACATGGGGTCGGGTTTTTTAATACACCCAAATAAAGCAAAACATATTGTCAATATAGAGTACACATCAGAGAGAATTCCTTCATGTACAGATGATGGACAATGGAAGAACAACCAGTATAATACAGATATATGTGCTTGCAATTATAAGAAGACTAGATAGAGGAATAGAATCAAGGTGTCAGAAAGCAAACACAGTGACTTATCAATTTTCACCATTACTTCTTCACCAAAAGATTAAGATGGAAATAAAAAGACAGATAATATCTACAATTTTTCTACCAACACTCTTCTACCAATACCAGACATGATCTTTAACAGTCTCATGAAAAGGAAAATAATCATATGTGAAATAAAGTGTTTAAGGTAAATGGTAATGGTTGCAAAACTAGATAAAATAGGAAATTAGAAAAATAGTAGACATAATATCATGTATTCAACATATCGAAAGACAGCAATTAAATGGTTCAGTCACCTTATGAGAATGAAGCCAAACCAAATACCAATAATAGCATATAATAAAGGAATATCTGGATATAGATACAAAGGTAGGCAAGAAAACAGTGGATAGAAAACATCAAGGTAACATTCAATAAACATGGACTTAATGCAACCATGGCAAAATATCTGTCCTTGGAACGAAAACTGAGGCTCCCACCCCTTTTTTTAAACAGAAAGTGTGGATAATATAAACCATCATCTACCTAGGATAGACAATAGATAAAAAAAGGTGCAAAATTCGTAGAGGATTGACTTACTGTACTCTGTTTCTCATATGTACTCCATCACTCTCGATACAGCGGCATGCCTCCTGTAGAGAGTACCACTCATAGCACAGAACTCCATAGCTTCAAGCAATAATCCACAAGGATCTCTGAAAAAATCTACCTTGTAAACAAGACAATACAAGCAGGATTTGAATCCATGACCAATAGACAATAGACACTTATGGAGACCACACTCCATCAATTATACATCTTGATTTTGTGTTAAAAATAAACAGCATTAGAGATTGATAATATTTACGGTACATTAAGGTATAGAGAAATTGGAAGAATATTTGAATTCGTTGATGAACTTACTTTGTTACAGGTAACTCAAAACAAAGTTATTGCTATGCAATATTTCTTTGAATGTCTGTGATTTCTTTGCTGAAAGAGAAAACAATGTGACAAGGAAAGCATCACAATGGTTCCAAATAAAACATTACAGAAGAAGTGAGGAAATCATTTTCCTATTATCGCTATTAAAATTATTTAAAACATGCAATTTTTCAGATGTTAATGCTGGCAAAGTACAAGAAGGTGTCTGAAAAACAACATTCTCTGGTACCCACAATTATCTAGTTGCATAGCACTAAGTTGGCATATCTATCAAGAGCAACTTAAAAAGATAAATTTAAAATGATGTATCTCGGTAAGCTACTGAAACTACCAGCAAACATACTCTTCACCATTTGAGATTACAGCACTTGTGGCTCCATCTAGATTTAAATAAATGGGGGAGATTGCAGTACAACAGTGTAGCATACAGTAAATAAAGAAAATGGTTCAAATAGAAGTTTTAAGTTGAACAAATACAGAGATTCTACATTTTAACCAAAAGATCTTTATTAAAATAGGAACATACAAACACAAAAGGTAATATTTCAAAAGCTAGATAACAACATTAAATTATGTAATGGAACCTAATAGATATTAGAATAAGAGAGAAAGCAAAATATGGCAAGAAAATGCAGTCTACAAGGAGAATGCTACATTAAGAATTAAAAAAATTATAATAATTGTAGTGAGTCCTCTTAGTGGAGGATAAGCAAGTACACAATACTACATTGAATATAGAATAGAGATGGTATCAAAAGTGATGTAAGCAAGGACAAATTATAACAAACTTCAGAGGTTCTAAACCAGGGGGAAATGGGGACTGAATACAAGATTAAGGGGAGAAACAAAATTATAAGAAAAATAACTTGTTATAATCATTTATCTGAACAGGTCTTTTGAAAATTTCTGAGGTACAAGGCAATACAAATGGTAATCCTAAACCAAATGTCTTGTTTATTGTTGTTGATGATCTCCGACCAACTCTTGGATGTTATGGAGAACCCCTTCTTAAAACACCAAATATTGACAACCTCGCCAGTAAATCTGTTCTGTTTGAGCAGACGTTTGTTCAGGTGATAATATTATTATATGTAATGATCATATTAATAAATATTTGTACACAATGGACATTTCCATTTATAAATACATATTAGTAGTTATTATTTTGAAATCGTGAATGACTTGGGATGGGGGGGGGGGGGGTTGAGATGGTTTAAATCTCCTCCCTAAAGTAAAATACTATATCTGGTACTTTATACTAATAGGAACCTTTTCTACATCTCCTCTTTTTCCAATACATATTATGGAAATATAATGGTTTTCCTAAAGTCCACCAAAATGAAAAGAAAAACTTTTGTTGAAACCCACCCTTTAGCACAATCATCATATCGCTAACCCTGATAATTTCTATTTATAAGGGTAAATTAATATCAATTATTTCTACCAATAAGTGAATTTAAATATAAATAATTTCTATTTATAAGTAGGTACCACCCATATGTTGATGGAGTCCAAAAGGGGAGTAAAGAATAGCAACACTGTTTATCTTCCATGTATTAAGAAGCAACTAAGGAGAGTATGGATTGTCTTATTCTACATAGAATCAGTGACCTAGAAGATATGATAAAATCGGATTTTTCAGCTCAAAAAGCACATATATCACAACAAAGTTGTAAACTATGGCACAATGCATTCCGTTCTCCAGACTACATTCTGTTCATCTGCAGGAGTTTGAGAACGAACACAGAAGTAGAAGATAAGTGCATATTAATATAGATCATTTCCATCTATAAGTACATAGTGAATAGAAATCATAATCATGAAATATACACACTCAGAAATTATTATTGTTGTTCGTAGATATTTTGGAATGATTAGTGAGTAATTAATTGAACTGACATAACACTTCTCCCCATCAAGGCCAACTCCTTGAAGTTGATGGGGCTTAGTCCAACCAACAGAGGCTGGAAACTAAGATTGGTTGTGCCATCCCTGACATCAAGCAGGTCCACATTTCTTCCCCAACCACTAGTATTAAGGTCAGAGATACCAGGCTGAAAGGTACACCAGCAAATAATTTTATTAATAGTTTGTATCATCTTTTTGCCTATGAATCTTTGTCCCATTTTATGGGCAAATATCTGCATTTACCTACGTTCATAAACTCTCATTTTATTGTCTACACATAAAAATTATGATTTCAGTACCCTCACTAATGTAAAATGGATAGATACACTTATGATAGTTTGTTGTCCCGTAGTTAAGTCTAGGTATTAGAATACACTAAAGTGTACAAAGTGTGAATCTTTGCCCCCGCTTATCCTATATATATATATATATATATATATATATATATATATATTATATAAGAGAAGGAAAAATTGGCAACAGAGACAGAGGGTGACATTGTGAGAAAATATTAGACAGTTTGACAACCTGGCACGGCAGGGAAACAACAACGATTTTGATACATAATGCTGTGGACAGAGAGCTGTGGAGAGCCATGACCGCCTATGCCAGCCGGCATGACACCTGATGATGATGACTAAAAAAAAAGTCAAATAAGAAATGGGGGTTACTTAATAATCAAAAAAGACAATCATTATATATTGTGATAGACAAGATCTGGAGAGGATAACTACAAGGGGCAAGAGAGATCAAGGACAGCAGTAAGAGAAAATGTTAGATAGTCTGACTTCTTAGCTAGGCAAAGAATCAAAAATGATCCTGACTTAAGATACTGGAAATAGAGATTTGTGGAGATTCATGATCGCTTACGTCAGGGCTATTCAATTGGCAGCCCGCGGGCCACTTGTTAGGCCTCCGAGGCCTAACAAGTTGCCTGCAGATCTGTCTTCAATAATATGGTACTATACTAACTATACTCCTATAGTATAAAATATAAATTATTTTTTATGCTGGGATTTGGACCTCTGACCGTGATAATCCCCATTTTCTACATTTTGGCCCCCGAGTAAATATAGTTGAAAAGCCCTGGCTTACGTCAATCGGCATGGCACTTAATGATGATTATTTATTAGAATCTTGAGTAGACAGCTCATCTTATAGCCATCAGGGAGGAATCTTTAAAAAAACAACTCAACATATTGTTTAGATGAGCAGATAGAACAGTCTTAAAGACATACAGTGATAGCCTGCAGGGTTTTTATGTAATAGCATTTACTCACATGATCAACATTTTCAAGAAACAAGTAAACAACATGCTTGCAATGAATGTCTTATGAATAGAATGAACATGTATTTAAATGTGAGTTTTTGTAAAGTATTTAAATGGTGAGAAGGAAGTCTTAAACGGCCAGAAAAAATGTTTACAATGTACATAATCACTAACATTAACTTTTCTTTCCCTCTCCTGTAGCAAGCTGTTTGTGGACCAAGCCGAATATCATTTCTCACAAGTCGCAGACCAGATACAACCAAGTTATATGACTTTTATTCATTCTGGAGAGTTCATGCAGGAAATTATACTACCCTGCCCCAACATTTCCGAGAAAATGGATACATCACTCAGAATGTTGGCAAAGTTTTCCATCCTGGTAAAATAAGATTCTGTTACTTTGTACCTCCATTCTAGATGTATACTATAAACACTTTCATCATCATGTGCTGTCTCCACATTGAAGGTTGGCTGGAACAGACCTCTAACATTTACACTTTATTGACCACTACTACAGAGTAATCTTATCTTGTATTTACACTTTATTGACCACTACTACAGAGTAATCTTATCTTGTATTTACACTTTATTGACCACCAATCCAGAGTAATCCTATCTTGTATTTACAAAGATATTGACAGATTTAATTAGAAAGCACAATACACATTGAAAAGTTTATAAAAAAATTAAATGCAACATCTGCGGGGAAGACTAAGTACACAAAGGATTGCCTGGATCCCAACCTGCATGACATTGCCCCCTCCCAAACAATAACCACTAAGATGGTAAGAAAAAGGTCACCATCTTCAGAAATTATCTCTGAAAATGTGAACCCTCTAATAAATTATTTGAACAAATAGAAGGCAGCAGTTTGATTTGAACCAAGTCCATTCAACAGTCACCTATTCACCTCACAACTTGAGTCAATACATTACCAGTATCTGCATTCGACCAATCCACATTCCTAAAGTTTTTAATGTCTTCTTATTTTTTCTATAATTCCTTGATGCTTCTTCTTCTGTGTTTGTTCTCAAACTCCTACAGATTAGTAGTCTAGAGAACAGAATGTGTTGTGTCATAGTTTACAGCATTGCTGTGATATCTGCACCTTTTGGCCTGACATATCCGACTTCAGCATGGCTCTGGGTCATTGACCCTATATGGGATGGGACAGCCAACTCCATCCCTTAACCTCCTTACTCTTATGATATGCATCTAAGGTAAACAGTGTTGCTTATCTTTGCTCCAATTTTGGGCCCCGGCAACATACAGGCATGATGCTTCTTAATTATATTATTGTAATACTTTATAGTTGTCGGGGGGTAACTAAACTGTAGGAGCTGCGTGATAGTGCAGTAGTTAACTCACAAGCTTTGTAACCTTGTGGTCGTGGTTTCATCCCAAATCAAAGTGAGCATTTTTGAAAAATATAACATTTCCTAAGTTCACCAAACCTAAGAGAACTAGTGCCAGAACACAGTTGGAAAATCCCAAATTCACCAATTTGCAATTAGTGCCTACCGACGTATTTTATGGTTAATTAATCTAAATATTATATCAATAATTAATCAACAATTAATTTAAATAATCAATTTTTAGAGTTAATTATCTTATCAGCATCAAAAACAGTGAATTAGAAAGAGTAACCAGTTTCTAATACCTTGGTTCTCGTATCAACAATAATGGCTATTGATATGAAGAAGTCAGAAGGAGATTAACTATAGTGCCAAAGAAGCTGATACAAATGCAAAACACATGGCTGAGCTGCTGCACAACAATAAAATTAACATTCCTAAGAGTTTGCATATTTCCAGTGGCAATATATGGGTATGAATCCTGGACAATCACCAACAAAATGAAAAACTAAATAGTAGCAATTTAAACAAAATGTTCCGCCGAAAACGGATGTGTCAGGCCATTGGCAGAAATAAAACGGTGACACAATATATTTCCATTTTCTAGACTACATCCTGCTGGAAATCTAGTTGGACCACTGTCCTGCTACAAGGATGATCCAGTGGGAGTTTGAGAATGAACGCTGAAGAAGAAGAAACAAAATGTTACAGAAAAGAATACCATGGACAAAAAATATCACCAATATAGCCATCCTGAGAGAAGTGAGTGTAAAATAAAACTGGCTAAACAGCATGGTTCTTTCCAGAAAACTCCAATATATTGGCCCTATCAAACACCATGACAGCCTAGAGAAGAACATAATGAAAGGGATGATGCCAGGAAGATGATCAAGAGTCAGACCAAGAAGATGGATACAAAACATCAAAGACCACCTGAGCATGACAGTAACAGAAGCAGGAAGACTAGCTTAAGATCGACATAAGTTACTAAATGCTGTGATGACTGTTACATCCTGTTCAGGATATGCTACCTGATGATGTGGGTCAGGGTTAGTTATGTTTTACATAACTAATCCTAACCCTACTAAATATATTTATATTTAAATTAATAAATGATAAACATAAACTGTTAAACATACGCAAGAAAAATAATCAAATATTTACGCGCTAATTCTAATAGTCACAAAAAATATATCTAAAAAGTATTAGATTGTAGTTACATAAAAATACAAATTGTACACCCTCTAAATAGGAAAGTAACTGTATAACTTTAAGGCAAAGATTCACTTTATATTGCTAGAAAGATAACATATTACAGTGGAATACATCTATAGTGTATCATTTTATAACAAATATTCCTATAACACCTTTCAAAATTCTTATAGTGAATTTATGTTATTGCATACATATTTTGTTGGTCCAGACCAAATTGTTATAGGCCTCATTGGATTTGAATATGATATATAGTAGATATATACTAGACAATCTTGTATAGAATATCCAATGTTGTACATTCTACAGGTGTGGCTTCAAATTATACGGATGATTCATACTATAGCTGGACAAACACACCATACCACCCACCAACTCAACAGTACAAGGATGCAAAGGTACATCATTCATTGGTGTCAACTTTTTGAAAGCTCAATCTGTATTTCTGCCAAGTTTTATCTGTATTTTCAAGTCAATATTCTGTATACATTTCCATGGTGCAATTTTATTTTGCAGTTGTCCCCCTATTCATATTTGCACAGTGTAAAAATTGTTGCAGTTGTTCCCATTTGCATAACAATCAATACTAACATGGTGGACATAAAAATTTGTCTTACCATCCAAAACTTATGCCCTTGAAAAAAATAACAATTACGAATATGCAGAACAATCTTTCAAACAAACTTGCAAAATACACAATTTATATACATATTATAATTCGAACGATTTTATATCAGTTCTTTAGACTGAGCTAACTTGCTGATCTCTACATTATAGACAACACATGCACCCTTTGCTCTTTTGAAGAGTCATGGGTCTCAACATTTAGACAACATGTGCCAGTATTAAAAATGATGTTGCAGTGTCTGAATTGAAGGATTTTCTATAGTATGTAGGAATATTGTTCATCATAGAAAAGGACATTTCACAGTCAGCTTTACTTTTTGATATTATGAGCAATCTTTGGATCACAAGTGACAGAGTAGGAAATTGAATGTCACCAGTGGCAGTCTTCTGCTTGAGAATGTCAACCCAATAGAAAAACTTCATGTGTGACCAGTATCTGTTACAAAAGGAACACAGTCTTCAGACAGTAGTCATCATACTCATCTTTGATGGCCTCCTGATCAAGAGATGTGGAACAAAAGTGTTTGCTAATCTGCAGATATGAGTATATTGCAGACTATTTCTCAAAGTAAGATTCAAGACTTTCAGATCTTTGAGAACTTGCTTCTTTGATGGCCGTTTAGATATAGTAATTTTCACAATGTCAGGTGTTCAAATGAAAGTAGTCTGATAAAAAAAATATCAATGCCCTAGACACTTTAGTGTGTAAGTGTAAGCAAATAAAAGTTACATTATTTATAGGCCTAGTATATTTATTACATTAAAAAATTGCAAATAAAAAGAATAAATTATAAATATGTTATTACAGGCCCTAAATAAGACACATTTTACCAAACTTAACTTTACAAGAGTTCTGAAGTCTCTAACAAAAAGTAAATAATCAACTCAATCAATGACACTTCATATCTGCAAAACTTATATCAAAATATTGAACATTGTTTTCATATCGCTAATGACATTTAATATTCAGTGGTTGGATTTCTAAAAGCTTAGGCCCCTATTATAATTAGACCTACATATATATATATATATATATATATATATATATATATATATATATATATATATATATATATATATATATATATATATATATATATATATATATATATATATATATATATATATATATAATGTGGTACAACATTACATTACACACACATTATCTGTAGGTTAGGACTAATTTTTGTAAGCTCATCGCACATAAATAAAATTTTATTAAATGTCTATTTAACCTTTAAGCCAGATTAAAATTGCACAATTTTATTCCCTGCCATCGGATTCTTTTTTGAAAATGTGCATTATTGTTGGTGCCGTTTTGAAAATGTGATAACTTTTTTGTTGTTAGAGATATTTAAATAATATTTGTACTTGTAATTGAAAGATCACTAGAAGTTCAGAAAGATAAATATGTTTGCTTTATTGATTACACCAAAGCATTTGACAAAGTAAAACACGACCTGATTATGAAAATGCTAGAAGATATTCATATGGACAGTAAAAATCTTAGAATTGTGTGCATTATATACTGACAACAAGAAGCAGCAACAGTCTGACATTTGTGGACATGACCCAGCCAACGTAATCTATTTCTATTTAGTGTTTCTATGGCAGATGCAGTTTAGTGTGGTGTAACACTTCTATGTTGGTGATTTTGTCGTGCCATTTAATATTTAAGATTTTACAGACATCTTAGTAGAAGGGTGTTTAGTCTTCTCTTGTATTTTGTGTAGGTAGTTCATGTTTCGAATCTATATTATAGTGTGCTCAGCATGCATGTTTGATAAATCTGTAGCTTTGTTTTCAGTTTTAGCTTTTGGTTCTTCCAAGCTTGTTTTGACATTCCACCAAAAATGGTAGTCGCTTTTCCTATGTGTGCATTTATAATGAAATAGCAAACACATTGGGAAAGCAGCTACCATGTTAGCTACATATGAATATTATTGGCTTATTTTATTAGTTTGAGACTGATTAAACAAGAAATGTATAAACAAGCAGAAATATTTTCTGTGTACACTTTTCAGACTAATGTGTGTGTCGGTTTTTGTTTTTCAGGTATGTCCTTTCAAAAATGGCACACTAGGGATGAATATTGTTTGTCCTGTTGATGTAAATCTGATGCCGGGAAAGTCACTTCCAGATCTTGAGAGTGCAGGTTTTGCAGTAGAATTTCTGAATAACATGTCTAATACACAATCAGATAAACCATTTTTCTTGGCTGTTGGATTTCATAAACCTCACATTCCACTGAAGTATCCAGAGATATATAAAAGTGAGCACTTAAAATATAGTAACAATGTTAGTACATTACATATATTCTAGGAAAACCTTGAAATAGATCAACTAATTGCTGATACTACCAGAAATAATTATGTCATTGTGTTTACCAATGTACGTTGCGTCTGTGGGTCTCACCAATGGCCCACTAGACAAACCATTCATGCAACAGAAAATCTTAGTGGATGACATGCCGTTATATTGAGGTTATCTTCTTATAGAAGCTTCATGGCACGTCATCTATACAATTATACTTTTATTTTGTTGTTGAAATGTGTTTCGTGTTTACCTGAACATATATGTATGCACCCTCTGTGGTTAGAAGGGAGCCAGAGATGTACTGTGCAGCACTGGGGAGGAGGAAACTGACAGTACTGTTTTTTCCTATGGCTGAAACCCATCATAGAGGCACAGTGACTCAGGACGTGACAATCCTTTTGACTTGAACATTTGGTTGCATGCCTCAAGAAGTTCGGCATAACCAGTAGTCAATTGGTAGCATGGAATGAGCACAGTGAACCCTATCTTGGCTACAGTGGCCAGGAGCAGTGCATAGGTTGAAATCTACCTTCCTGGAGGTGTGATAGTTATTCTCTGGCTTCCCAGCAATATAATGCCATTTAATGGCATTAGGTCAAAGGGCATGAGCCCATGGACTGCTGGATCAGCAACCAACCAACCAATGTACAACAAGGAGAGAGGTCTGGCTGGGGTTTTATAGCTAGTGCTGGTGGTAGAGTTATAGCTTTGTAGTGTCATAGTTAGAAAGTTATCGAGAACGCTGCAGAGCATATGGAACAACTACATCTAGTATGAGAATGGAGGTCAGTGTTTACTGCAGCCCTTTAGTGTCTCTCTATGATTCTATTTACTAAGAGGGTTATCTTGTCAAGCTATGGTAACCATCAATATTATGCATTCCCTTCATCATATGGTAATGAAAAATAGGTTACCAGAAAAACCTAATTATGAATAACTATAGATGCAAATGTATATAAAAAATCATACAATAAAACAAAAAAGAACAATTTTCGATGTATCTGTCCAAATGGGACCTTTTTCAAGAAACTAATAACATTTAAACTAAACAAAACCACACAAAATCGATAACTGAGTTTGACGAGGACATGTTTCTCCTACACAGAAAAATAACCAAGTACCAGTTGCGGAAACGCATGTTCAGTAAGAGAGAAAATTCAAGCTTTCAATATGCAGATATATTTTTTTGGTGTGCACACTATTGATGAGTAAAGACGAGGTGGCAAGGACGGGAGGGGAGGGGTGTGTATGTTGGGTTTAGGAGAAGGAAAGAGTAATAAATTGTTTGCAGGGGCTGCAAATAGAACTAGAGACTATAGAAATATAAAAGATGGATCAGCATTTGACAGCGCATCAAATAGATATGCAACCAAATACAGACATATATATAAACATCAACTTATACATAGACACACATATATATATATATATATATACTTTTATTTATATGTATATAAATATGTATACTATATATATATATATATATATATATATACATATTTCATATACATATATACAGACAGCAATAGATAAGAAATACATATAAAAGAAAACAAAATTGAAACATAGATCTATGAAAGATACCCCACACAAAATGCATAAGCATGTAAATGTAACCACACTCAAGTGATACATACATATACATACATACATACATACATACATACAAGAACTCACACATATATATGTATATACACTCACACACGCATATATATATATATATATATATATATATATATATATATATATATATATATATATATATATATACATGCATCCACATAAACATCTTCTTACACAAATAAAAGTAATGGCATGAACATTCGCACACACACACACACACACACGTATATATATATATATATATATATAAATATATATATATATACATGTATTGCCATAAACGTTCGTTCACATGAAGATATTCACATGCAATACTATAATACATGCATATGTACACATACAATGTGTCGCCCAAAGTAATTATATGGATACATAGAACCAACTAATAAAAAGGTATAGCCTAATAAAATAACTATACAAGTGTGGGCACCCATCAGTGAAGACATTTATAATAACAAATAGAGGAAATAAAAGGTCAAGATATGTAAATGATTGAACAAAATTATAACAATAAGGTATACTAATGCACAATTGATGGACTAGAGTACAAAATACTCACATGTTGACAAAAAAACACACAAAAAGACAATAGAAATTTACAGAAGTCTGGCAAACACAAAAATAATTACTAATGAACGTGTACAAAGACCAACAATTGCAAGGATGAGTACAATATGGGAGTAGAGGTTATAAAGAAGAAGTGGGTAAATCAAATAAATCAGTGATTGATCATATGTATCTTCATATGCTGGGAGAAATGAGCACCTATTCTATAAATTTCTGGTGCTAGTGTACCAGAAACTCATGAAACTAATTCATTGTTTCAGGCTTTCCATATAAAATATAGATCATACGATCATACTTGTTCAAAAATGTGATATTCATATTTTTTGCAAGAAACGCAATACTATTATACTGAATGTTGTTATGTTCATTGTTACTGATTATGTAGGTGGCTAACAGTGTTCTGAAAAACACTGGATTTTGTCTCTGAGTTTTGTGCCATATAAATTTATACATGTGTGATCATAACATTTGTTGGTGTGTACTGCACTATTGAACATTGCGCTACTTAGAAAGTCTTCAATATCTTTTGCATTTATCTATAAGATGTAGTAGATTTGAAGAAAGTTGTGTCCTTGAAGAAATCTTGCACAAGTTGACAGGTATGCTCATATTCACCATTGGATTCTATCCACTGCTAATCTTGTTACACTCAGTCACATGTAATATATTTATTTAACAGCTGTTGCTCTGTACTAGGAACATCCTGCAGTAAAAAGCTGAGGGTCAGCACACAGTTGCTTCTATAGTCATGGGTAATGTTCAGTGTTTGAGAAATATTTTCGTGCCAGAGTTTTTATTCCTACTGAGATTTCTCTTCTCTTCTTATTACCTTTTTATTCCATGAAAGTTTTCTTCTTCTTTGTTCATTCTCAACCTCCTGCAGATTAACAGGACATAGTCCAGAGAACAGAATGTATTTTTAGATAAGATGTCTGCATCTTTCAGCTTGACACATCTGAATCCAATGGGGATTCTGGATCACTTTGACCCTCAATGGGATATAACAACCAACTTGACCCCTAGACTCCCTTAGTCACCTTGTACAATATGCATGACATGTAACAGTGTTGCTATTCCTTGCTTCCCTTTTGTGCTCTAACAGAACACTGGCTTATTGCCATATATCATATTTCAATTCAATAATATGTGTTTTCAGTCAGATATATGTATTCTCTGTGTTGTTATAATCTTAGTCTTGGTGTTTAAATTCTAAATTTGCTTATAACATCTATACATTGATTTTAATCAGGACTCTATCCACAGTCTGATGTGAAACTTGCCAGAAATAATACTTACCCATGGAGAATGCCTCTTGTAGCATGGAATCCTTGGGTAGATTTGCGAGATAGAGATGACGTTAAAGAAATTAACCCAAATTTTCCATTTGGACCACTGCCAGATTATTATCAGGTAGAATCATTGTTTTCTATTGTGATTTGAAGAGAGACAAGCTAATGAGGTTAAAGATATAATTTATATACAAACGCATAGATGTCAAATACTTGTATGTTGCCGTAAAATGTACAGTGTTTTGCAAGGTTTGACTCTGATGCCTTTACAATACATTGTACATATTTTTACGTGTAGCTATGCAATTCTGTACTTTAGGTGGTTTAATTCTTCAATTTAGTGGCAACACTGATTTTTGTAGTATATATTGGTTGTTTTTAGTGGCAACAATGATTTACATTTTTTAATTTTATTTTTTTGATACCAATTATTTGTGCAATAATAAAAATTATTGGATTCACCAATTCACCTAATGCAATTAGTTTAAATGGATAACAACTTGAAAAAGTACACAAATTTTCCTATCTAGGAAGCAAATTAACACTCGACGGTGATGTCGTGCCATAAATTACAACTCTCATTGCATTAACTTCAAGTAAAGAGGGGAGTAAAGAAGTTTTTAATATGAGGTATCTGTCCCATCCTTAGTAGGTCAAGGTGACTCAAAAATCATTCAGAAGTACTATGCGTCTGACTGAATGATTTATATATTACAGTCAAGCTATAAATCATGTCACAGCATATTTTATCTTTGAACTACATCGTGCTAATCTTCAAGCGTTTGAGAACAAATGCAGAGGAAGAATAATTGAATTGGTGACAATTTCAGCCCTATGCTCCTAAAAGATCATCTAAACAACCAGAATGTGTGTCATGTGACGTATTCCTTCCAGAACGTTGTCTTCCCAATGAACTCTCTGAACCTCTCTCTGTCTTGGGCGATGTGGCTTGCATTTTCTAGCGATGTATTCATATTATCTTTAATGGCGTCAGTCCATCGTCTTCTTGGTCTGCCCCTTCTCCTCTTTCCAGGTACTCTTCCCTCCATTATTTGTCTTTCTAAACAGTTATGTCTCTTTATGTGACCAAACAGGCGTAGTTTTCTTTTTGTTATTGTGTTTAGTAACCAACACTCTGGAATATTCAGTGTGTTTATAATATCTGAGTTTCTGATTTTATCCTTCCATGATGTTCTAAGTATCTTTCTGTAGCATTTCAGCTCGAAGGCGTTGATCTTCTTTGCCGCTGTTTTACTTAGAGTCCATGTTTCACAGCCGTATGTTGCAACCGGAAAAATACAAGTTCGTAACATCAGCACTTTCGTTTCTATTTTGTTGTTTTTCCATATGTTTTTCAGCCGTGTTATTTTGCAATATGTCATTGCCAATCTCTTCCTTATTTCTGCCATGCAGTCTCCTGCACCGTTGATGTTTGCTCCTAAGTATTCAAATTTATCCACACATTCTATCTCGGTATTAACCAGAATGTAAAAGAATATATTTCAAAGAGAAGAGAGAAAAAAACCAAAATGAAACCGCCATCTGTTTGCATGTTTTAGTATACTGTTGAGATTTTAAAACAAAAAATGCTGATGGTTGTTGTCAATGTTCTCTGATGGTTGTTGTCAATGTTCTCTTCAGATTCTCGTGCGACAAAGTTATTATGCTGCTACATCTTATATGGACGCGCAGGTGGGCAGGGTGCTGTCAGCACTAGAGAATAATGGTTTCTCCAACAACACTATAGTTGTATTCATTGGTGACCATGGTGAGTATTGCTGTGTGGTGAAAATACTTCTTGTTATACCCTTTAATAGATAATATTCGTTGAATAAGACATAAATATGTAATTAGAATTTTGACACTCCTGGTAGAGAGATACAGTGGTTAAAGTATAGTCATACCTTGGGTTCCAGGGTGTGTATCCGATCAGTTTATAAAGCAATTACAACCTGCTGAACATATTTATAGTACCTCATAGGTGCCAAATTTCCATAAATCGCTGTATTTTATACATTTTTTTTCAAGATACACGGTTGTATGGACGTACATCAACATTTATGGGTTTTTGCGTGAAATTCTGCAGATCTGTACAATTTTTTTGTAGTGGCAACACTGATTATTTGCAGTTCTTGTATATTTTTAGTGGCAACACTGAATTTTATGGTATTTATATATTTTAGTGGCAACAGTGATTTGTGTGGTTTTTATTTAATTTTTTTGACATGGTGATTTTTGTGGGTTTTAGCATTCATATTAGTGGCAACACTGCTTTTAAACACATTACCAGTACTTTAATTATTCTCTGTGATCATGAAGTTGTCTTTATGTGGAACTTAAGAAATTTTTGTCAACATGCATTGACATGACAAATGTATCTGTTTGTAGGCCTATACATCGTATGTATTGTAAGATTTTGTTAGCCTCCTAAGATAGTGTAGGCCTAAAGTTAAATAATAAAATATGTAGGCCTAAATCCGATCTTTAGACTTATCTTTGCATAATAAAAGTAAAGGTAAAGGTAGGTCCCATGGCATCTGCCGTCGGGGATGAAGATAACTCTTCATGTACTAAGCCGCAGCAACTATTAGGTGGGGTGGCCACTTCCCTTCCTTGCTGTTTTTTACCTTCCCTAACTCATGCGTCAGGTACTCATTTACAGCTGAGTCGACTGGAGGAGTGGTCGTGTCAAGTGAGAAATCACAACCCGGATTTTTTTTTTTAATGTCCGGACGTGGTTTCGAACCTGGCACGCTGTAACCAGATGATAGCAAGCAAGCTCACTATCCACTAGGCTACCGCGCTTCTCTAATTTTTGCATAATACTTTTATAATAATTTGTATGGCATAGAGTTCAGTAGAGGTACAGAAAACCTGCTGCTGGAAAATACAGAACACCAAATACATCATTGATCATTGTGTTTGTTCTGTCATATGATGCTAGTAATAAAGCATTAAGCTTTATTTACAGCATATAGAAATATTAGATTTATATATTAGATCTGTAATGAAATATATAATATCCTATATTAAATAATAGTATTTGTGGCAGAGTGGTACAGACCGTGTCTGTGATGGTTGATGTACCAAGTTTGTTCCCAGGTACAGGCAATTGTGCATCCAGGCCATTCAAAAAGCAATGGCAAACTAATGTACATATTTATAATTGCCTAGAAAATCACTACATCCACAAATGCTGGGTTGATGGCTATGACATGAATGCAACCTTTTTTTTCTATTAGGACATAAATCAGATTTGTGTATTTATTGGTAGTGTGTAATAAATACATCTGCTAAAGGAGTTTGTGATGCTTGGTGTTGTCATTCAAACCCTTTTTCGTAAAGGAGGGGGGGGGGGGGGTCAATGTAAATCATGAACACTGAGCAACAAGTAAGGGGTAAACTTGCACAAAAAACTAAACTTCCACAAACAAATGTGGATAATTGCACATCCCACAAAAATGTAAATATAGGTTTATTAAAATAAATAAATTGCTTAGGCCCAACAACATGCCCTGACGACAAGGTCGCAGATAGGAGGGGGATGTTCACACACACATCCCCCTCAGCAAAACAGAATATGAATTTGAGCAGACTGCTGTTGATCGACTAAGCCAAAAAGGGTGGCAAAAAAACTAAAGGACTTTTTTTTGTGTGTGTGGACCCCCCTCCTTGATGATCAAGGCCCTCAGCATTGTGTATAGTTTTTTTTAGAACTTTGACCTGCATCTCTTTGTCATTCATGGGGATTTTTTTATATAAGACAAAGGTAAGAAATTGAGACAAGACATGTGGTGACAATTATTAGTTTTTGTGCAGGTGGTGGATTGTCAGCTTATTCCTACACTTTTACTTCCTAAGACACCTACAACAAAAACATTGGTCCAATTCTTTGCACCTGAACTAGAAGTCCAGACCGTGGTAGTCACTCGGATTAAATAGATATAAGTTAAAAGTTACTTAATGATAATCTGTTCAGTAGTTATATGGCATGTAATGAAGTAACCTTTGTGAGATTGCATGAATTTTTAATTAAATTTATTGCAGAAATGAGTATCTGAAAGGATTAATAAGCAATATCTATGACCAACTAACTTACAGGAACCATCAGCATGCATACACATATATCTTCTTTTGCATTTGTTCTCAAACTCCTGCAGTTGCGCAGGATGCAATCTAGACAACAGAGTGCAGTGTCATGGTCTTCACTTGATACATGTCTCTATGTTATTTATGTTTACAAGAAGGCCTTTAGGTCCTTGTGTTCGAATATGCATGTTCTGTGTTTGTGTTCCTGAGGATACTCTAATACTTGTACGGGATGTTCGTTAATGTTGTAATAGTCCTTGTTTCGATTAGTCTGTTCTCAGTGACTCGAGTACACAGGCTGAAAGTCTTGACCGATCCACATCTTTTTTAGGGGATGTGGTTGGTCAAGTACTGAAAACCTGTTTACTTGTGTTACAAAGCGATTTGGTGCTGCTAGAACAGACCTGGTTCAATTCCCGTCAGTTGTAAGAATTATTTTCATTTATCCTCATGCTTCCTACTTGAATTTACTTGATACATCTGACTTTTACACAGCTTCTGGGTCACTTTGACCCTCTATGGGATGGGAGAACAAACAACATCCCTAAATGCACAACATGTGTGGCAGGGAACAGTGTCATAACTCTTTGCTCCCCTTTTTTCTTCTTCAGCGTACATTCTCAAACTCCTGCTGAATTCTCTTGTAGCAGGACATGTCCTACTAGATTTCCAGCAGAATGTAGTCCAGAGAATGGAAATGCGTTGTGTCGCCGTTTTATTTGCGCCAATGGCCCAACACATCCGTCTTCGGCGGGCTCCTCTTTTGATCCCTTGATTTTCTGTTAAACTGATAGATTTAATGGCACATGGGGATAAAAAGTTAAGCAAAGTAAGTTCTGCTTTAACATACCCGGTACTATCAATGATAAAAATTATTTATTAGCAAAAAGGAACCACACATTTACATTATTTCCCAACATTGTCATCATTGACTTCAACATTGACATCATTGACTTCAACATTGACATCATTGTCTTCAACATTGTCATCATCTACTTCAACATTGTCATCATTGACTTCAACATTGACATAATTGACCTCAACATTGACATCATTAACTTCAACATTGACATCATTGACTCCAACATTGACCTCAACATTGACATTATTAACTTCAACATTGACATCATTGACTTCAACATTGTCATCATTAACCTCAACATTGACATCATTGACTTCAACATTGTCATCACTGACTTCAAATTTATCATCATTGACTTCCACATTGCCTATGTTATCCAGATACCAGATTTATTCCAGTGTCTAAGAAGTCTACTACTAGTGTTTCGAACAATTCAATAATGCCTATCTCCAAAAACATAATTTCAAACTTATTGCATTTGTTTGCCTAATTTTTGGGAAGTTTCTTGTTCAGCAATTTAAGACAAAATACATAGCTAAAAAAACTGTGCCAAATTGGCACTAAGTGTTAAATAATAGATACAATTGGAAATATCTGAATATTTCTGCAATATTATTGCAATAAAAATGATGATTCCTTGATTTCTTACAGAAAAGTCAATTAAAGCAGACATACAAGTCAACCCAATGCACAATTCAACTGACTCACTATGTTAAACATCTCTCAGACATTAGGTTCAGTATTCTAAGAGTACAATGGGGGATGATGTGTTCTGGCATAGAGTCGTTATCCAAGCAAAGTTTTTTGTCTTGTGACATAGACATCCCCTCTGAGTAGAAGCATTGCCAACTGTTTAGAATTTGAATCTTCTGGAGAAAAACCTCTGTTATAAATTAGAAACAAGAGCTTAACAGCTTGTAGTTTCTGGATATTGAAATAGACATTCTCATTGTTAAATGTATTTTTAGTGCTCCTATCCTCACTTTCTATTTCACATTTTCATCATTTGTTTTTTGTCCAATATATTTCTTTACTTATTCGTCTCATTTGATTCTTGTTCTTGGTCTATTAAGATGTAAATTAAGTCAGTTGTAATGATTATGTCTGTTTAATGTTTATTTCAGGTTGGGCGTTAGGTGAACATCAGGAATGGGCCAAGTATAGTCTCTTTGAAGTGACTGTGAGAGCTCCATTCATCATATATATCCCAGGCGTCACTTACACAAAAAATGGAAAAAATGATGAAATATTTCCATATTTTAATTATTTCAGAAAGAGTGCAGATGGAAATGAACACAAAAGTAGTACAACTTTGCAGAGGAAAGATAATATGTTAGATGATGAAATATCCAGTTCAGTTATACAACATCGTATTCAATCATGGGCGTTTAAACCTCTTCATCAAACTTCAGCTTTGGTAGAACTTGTAGATGTGTTTCCAACTTTAGCTGAAGCAGCAGGTCTTCCCACATTGCCCCTTTGTCCAGAACATCCATTTAATGTATGGCTGTGTACTGAGGGAACAAGCTTAATGCCCCTGATTAGAAATATTACCAAAACTGAAGCCAACACAGTTATAAGTAGTTCACAAAAAGCCTTTCCTGAACAGAATTTTATAAACCAATTAGCTAGTAATTGTTCCAGTGATTTCACCGCAGCAACATCCAATTTTCATTGGAAAAATGCAGTATTCAGTCAATACCCACGACCATCTGTAAACCCACAAACAAACACAGAAGTACCTCACTTAGCTGATATTCGTATTATGGGCTATAGTATGTGGACACAAGATTTTCATTACACAGAATGGGTCGGATTCAATCCACAAACTTACACTATTTCTTGGGAAGAGTTATATGGGCGAGAACTATATTTCCGAACTACTGATCCAGATGAATTAAACAATGTTGCATTGCTTGAACCATGTTTTCCATTAGTGGAGGTATTATCAAAGCATCTTCACTTAGGATGGAGGTATTCATTACCTCAATAATATCCTTTTCTTTGGCGCAAACAGAACTGCATAGATAATGAAATACTCATACTGTTATATTCATTTTCTTCTATACTGTTAACTGTTACTGAGGGTTAAATGAATCTATCAAATCCATCTTCTGAAGTAATCCAACCATGTACAATTCTCTCCCTTTGTTCACTCCATATCAATATTTCTTCTTGTATGTTTATTCAAACAAACCTATATATCTTCCTTCATTAGACAAAGGCGTTGGACTTACATCGGCCATGTTCTCAGAATGAACAGCCTAAGAATTCCCCAGCAATCACTATATTGGGTGCCACCTGGAGTAAGAAGAAGAGGGAGACCTAGAGAAACTCTACGAAGAACCATTAATAGAGAAGGCATGTCAATGAACCTAAACAACACGCAACAATTGAAAGACCTGGCAACACAAAGACAGAAATGGAAAGCTATGGTTTCTGCCCTATGCGCCGCCTATGGCCCTGGAGGAACATAACATAACATGTTTATTGGCCTTCTCACTATTCTTTTTCCCTGAGGAGTCAATGATAGTGATTCGTTTCTTTTGCAGTATCTTCTGCATTCACTCTAAAATAATCAGCAGATATTTTTTTGTGATTTTGATTCGGAGATCGGAAAATATCTTGTGCAACTAGTTTTACAGTAGAGCTGCGTTATTTGAGCATTTTGGTCCAGCACATCCACTTTTGACATTTTGTAATATTTAATTATCCATCATCATTTTTATGTTTACCGTAGCCTTTTCAGTTTTGTTTTTTTACAGGATTTGATTATTAGCCTCATACAATTCACTCATCATTTCTATCATATTTTTGGCAGGATACATAGGGTCTTCATTTTTGTTTGTTCTCAAACTCCCACACAAGAGCAGAATGTAACATTTGTAAGAATGTGAAACAACTTCGAGCTAGTTCTGACAAGTTAGGATTGCAAGAATAACTCACTAACCACTCTGCCGTAAATCTTTATTTTATTTGTATAAACATTTTCCAGAAGCGTATCATACTGTCTGAAATATTTATATATGTGTCCACTATTGTTATTACAAAAATAAACTCTTCAAACATAAATCAATATTCTTGTGAAATGTATGAACACCAAATAAACATGTTACTTGTAAGACTACAGCATCATACTTTGTGCAGATAAATTAATACTATTATGATTATGTGTTGATATGATCGTTACAGTAAAGTTCTGAACTCACAATTCTCTTCTGTATGAACAAACTGTGTTAAAACTGTAAAAATATTAATAAAGGCACAACCGTAAATAATTTGTAAATATTAAATTATATTATGAACATATATTACTACGCTCATACATTATTCATTCAACAAACATAACCCATACAAAATCATCTTTTTGCAACATGAACAGATCTCTATTATTAGACTGCACACCTTCGGGTGCAGCTGCAGTGATTCAATCTGTCACACACTTCAGATTGTATATTTAGAACATTCCAGAACTTGGAACATAGTAACATCTAAGCACATTACAAACAAGTTAAAAATGAATATTATAAAATGCTACATTTATTCTATATTAATGTATGGATCAGAAACATGGACACTAAATAAACAATTAGAAGACAGAATTGATGCCTTTGAGATGTGGGCTTATAGGAGAATAGGGAGAATATCA
Source organism: Meghimatium bilineatum (assembly GCA_034231615.1). Lineage (NCBI taxonomy): Eukaryota > Metazoa > Mollusca > Gastropoda > Stylommatophora > Philomycidae > Meghimatium > Meghimatium bilineatum. Next base: position 14,999,621 of record CM067312.1, on the reverse strand, counting down.
TGGAAAGAGAAGAAAACAAATAAAGAGGTGCTAAAAACAATTAATATGAAGAAAGAATTACTAAGATAAATAAAGAACAGTCAAATAAAATATTTTGGACACATTAAAAGACAACCTTATTGAAGACCTTACTTGAGGGTATAGTCAGAGGTAAGCGAGCAAGAGGTAGACAGAAATACAAGTGGGAGACTAATATCACAAGATGGACAGGTTAGTATAGAAGAGTGCACCACCAAAACAAGAGATAGGGGATGTTGGAGATCTGTTGCAGCCAACTTTTGTTCCGGAGATGGCATTTAATGATAAGACCCTGGAACATATCCTCCATACCTGACCGCTCTATCAAGAGGTCCGACAACGACTCTGGCTGTAAAGAGTAGCAATAGAAAACACAACTATGGGGCACAACACATAATCTTCAATGGACGACTAATTTCATCATGAACTTATTATTCAAGTCTGAGACAAGAGACCATACAATTTAGGAGAATTGCTATCTGATATTGAACCATGAAATATCTCCATCACAGGTTGTTGTGCTATCTCTAAGAAAACAAATAATAAGAATAAATGGACTTGCAATCTCATGTGCACGTCATTGATTCATAACTCCAGCCAAAGATGGATATGTCTGGCCATTGGCGCAAATAAAATACTGACACACCACATTTTTGTTCTCTGGACTACATTCAGCTGGAAATCTAGTAGGACAATTGCCCTGCTACAAGAGAGATCCAGCGGGAGTTTGAGGATGTACACTAAGAAGAATATTTCATAACCATAAAGAGAGCAAGAGTTTATTGTTCTTGTTCTAAAAAAATTATTGCTAAGATCAACAATGCAAAATTTATTTAATTTATAGCATGTTTTCTGTAAACATTCCAATTACAGTGGAAGCCACATTTTTTTTTTCCTCGTGACTAGACTAAAATGAAGCAATCAATGGGGTAGCATAACCGTGTGTAGTAGCGACACACTTCTACATTTGTTGCTATTTTTATAACATTTGTAAAATGCCTGTGTGTTGGCGGTGACCGAAAGTGAAGCAAAGAACAGTAATACTGTTAACTGGCATATCGTAAGAGGTAACTAAGGCAGTTTTCGTTCCGTCTCTTAGAGGGCAAGGGTGACCCAGAAGTCATGTTGAAGTCAGGTGTGTCAGACCAGAAGGTATAGATATCACAGCCAAACTTTAAAGTATGACACAACGCATGCCGTTCTCTGGACTACATCCTGCTAATATGTAACAAGTTTTCCCATATTTCATTACACTAAACACATCTGATTCCGCCGATGACGGATGTTTCGTGCCATTGGCGCAAATAAAACGGCAACACATCGCATTTCCATTCTCTGGACTACATCCTACTAGAAATCTAATAGGACCATGGTCCTGCTACAAGAGAAACCTAGCTGGAGTTTGAGAATGAACGCTGAAGATCTGATATACAACAACGGTTAATCTGCATATAGCATATACATTGCATAGGTATTGAAAATGAATAGCATATATATATATATATATATATATATTACATACAATAAAATGTGAATTAATAATAAGAGAGATGCACAACAGATACAGAAGATATATTTGGATTTTCTAAATGAATTTCACTGCAAATGATAGGAATTATGTCAATCAGCTGCTTACAGCTCATGAAGTCAACATATGTATCATGGATTCCTGACCTTGATAAGTCAAACTAGCAAAGAATGGAGCAAAACAAGAACAGTCATGCACATTAACGACCATGCACTCAGTTACAAAGATGTGAAAACGTGGGGGAAAAAAGACAACTAAACAGATGGGTAATAGGAAACACTGAAAAAAAATCTACAAAATATGGGACCAGTCCAAATTCAAATGAGCAGCCTCCTGGAAAGAAGTATCGACTTTGCACACAATGTGTACAGATACAGTTCAAAGAAGTATCAACTTTGCACACAATGTGTACATATACGACTAAATCATCAGAATACAGCCATAACACACTCCAGGGAGCCGGCTGTGCACACATCATTGTGAAACTGTTGACCATCACCTTTTTAAACTGTCCAGCAATGGATGACGAGATGCTTCTTCCTCAAAGACCAGATAAATGGACTATCTTATATGAATCCAAACCTCTTAAAAGCACATGCTTATATAATGTACTACTATGGCATTGATCAAAAGATATGATCTCATGGGCTGCTAAATTAGCAGCCAAAGCAGTATAGCTTGACAGATCATGCAGCAATACTGAAATATTTCAATCAAAAGACTCTTTTTGCACTTTGTAAATATGAAACTATATTACTTCATGTTCTCTATGTTTTTACCTAATGGTATAGTTTTACTGCAGTCCTATCTATTATCTAGAACCTGGCAATGGGTAAACAAGACCATCAACATCAGTTTTAATATATAGTTTTAGGTTAAGATTTCCATTGCTGTGCATATTTAATCCAAGTGCTTCCCATTACTGGGCCAGTACTTTTTAGGTGTGGTGAGTTTTGCTAGTGATTGTTTTTATAAATCATTTAAAAAATCGGTTCATTACAGAATGATGTGTCCACATTATTTAATGAAGCGAACTTTTGCTAATGGTGCATACAACGCATCATCCATCTATCTGCAACACACTGAGAGGACTCCCTTCCCTGGAAGACCCTGAGGGGGGGGGGGGCGCCTCTGTGCTGGGTGCAGATCGAATGGTCGCTAGCAGATGCTGCATGTTTTTTTCCTTCGATCACAGAAGCTGTATGAAACCAAGCCTAATATTAAAAAGTTAGAATGCGAGGACGCAGCATTCCGTAATAAACCAAAATATCAATTAAAAACATTAAAAGGTAAAGATGGCAGCAACCTGCCGTCAGGAATGAAAATAACTCTTCATGTACAAAGCCACAGCAACTATTAGAAGAGGCCTTTCTCTTTACTTTCTGTGACTACTACCAGTGCATTAATTAAATCTTGAAGGTCTTCCTCACTTTTTGCAATCAGAACAGTGTCATCTGCATATCTCAAATTATTTATGTTATGTCCTCCCACTAATATTCCTGGGATATCAACTATTGCATGAATTATGTTTTCACTGTATAAAGAGAACAGGTCTGGTGAAAGTATACAACCCTGTCTAACTCCTGTTTGTACTGTATATAGTGAATTTCTGTTATTACATACATATTGTATCGGTCCGGATCAAGTTGTTATAACAGGATTCCACTGTATCAATTAGGCTACCAAGCTCCACCTAATATTGACCAAATAGCATTGGGGATCTGATAATTTCAGAAGTCATTCAGACAAGAATAAGCTTTCCAAATACGACTATTTTAAACTTTTATCATAAAGGTTTCATTTCAAATTATTTTAAGAATTATTTTGTCTAGCAACGGCAGTGGCATGCTCCTTCAAAGTGGGAAAGGTACTAATACAAACAGAAAAGTTTCAGTGTATGCCAAGTCATCCAATGAAGGAAAAATTCCAAAATTAAGCAATGGGGCAACTGAAAAGAAGCAGCTTTATCCATCAAGCTAAATGACTCCATAGACAACTTACATTCCAACCTGAAATTGACATCCCCTTAAGGTCTGTACCAGAACAAACCCCTTTGAGTGAAAGGCATGTAATGCCAATATACATTCTGGCCCACGTGAAAGGAATACTAAGCGAGGACGAACAGAACAGTGTGCAGCGAAGGCAGTCACCCTCAGTTTCCTGGACAAGGAATATCCACAAGACATATTGGTCAGAGTATACACAGATGGATCAGCACAGAATGCAGTGAGGAATGGAGGTACAGGTGTATATATAGAATATCCACACAAGCCTAGGGATGTGATCAAAACACCGAAAGGAAAATTCTGCAATAATTATGATGCAGAAATTCAGGCAATTAGGGTGGCAACTAAAAAACTGCTAAACTCCAAACCTGGCCCACAGCATTCTGACAGATGCAAGGTCAGTGCTTCAAGCTCTCTAGTCTGGAAAACTAACAGACTTGCAAAAGCTACTTAATAAACTGTCTTACCAGCATAGGGTAACCATGCAGTGGATACCCTCTCACTGTGGAATACCAGGAAATGAAAAAGCAGACCAACTGGCTAAGGAAGGTGCTGCAGAAGACCAACCAGATATACCAATCACCTACCATCAGAAAAAAAAGATGATCAAGTCAATAAGAAAGCCACAAACACCAACACAAGATGACTATCATATTATGAACAGATCAGAACAAGTTGTAATTCTACGTCTCAGAACTGGACACAACCGACTCCGCAGTCACATGTATACAAAGTTCAAGATTGGCAACACAGCCATGTGTACATGTGGACAGGCAGCACAGAGTGCCAAACATATACTTCATGAGTGTTCTGAGTATGAAGCACTGAGGCAGACATACTGGGCAGAGGAAACAACACTGGAATCAAAGCTCTATGGGCCAGTGAGTAAACTACAAAAGACTGAGTTTTATTCTGGAGACAGAATTACAGATATAGACATGTTTCAAGTGAACAAAAGAAGAAGTATCAACTATGACCATCATTACTTGAATCAAAGCTCAATTCTGTATCTGATTAAAGTCCATTTTATGGCTATTACTCACTTAAAATGTGGAATAAGAGTCATTTTCAACAGGGTATGATCACATACATAGTCCATTTTGAAGTGTTTGTTGAAAAATTGCAATAAAATCATTTTATTTTCAATTATCTGTGTATTACATAATCTCTAATTATGGAATAATATTTGTAATACATATTACAATATAATTGTCCGGCTTTGTGGTGACATGGTAAAGAGCGCATCTGTGACAGTCAAGGTACCGGATTCGAATCCCGTAGCAGGCAATTACGATTTAGACCTTTCAGAAAACAATGGTAAACTACTGAATGTATTAAATTGCCTAGAAAATCACTACAGCCTAATAATGTTCTCTTGATGGCTACATTATGAATATGATATGCTACCAAAAAATATGTAATAAACAGAAAGTCCCACACTGAATAAAAACATTGTAAAATCAGTAAAATTCTCCACAAAAAATCATTTGTTGTCTGTGGCAGTGAAGGAGAGTTTTTGTTGTGCCAACAACAGCCATTCAACGGCAGTGAAATGTTTACCACAAACATATAGATGAGATTAGACAGTTCCTTAATTTTACAATTCAAATAATTTCAATTCTATGTCACATAAAGCAGTTTGGTAAATTAAAATTCCAATAAATGCAATAAATGTCAAGAGTTTGAGATATCAATGTTACAAGGGAAATCATGGTTTGTAAAACACATACATTACATGTCTTACAAATGAGGTCACATGAGGGAAAAAAATATCACATACAAGTAAATGTAAGTCACATACAAGTAAATGTTAATTATCAAATACAAGTAAATGTAAGTCACATACAAGTAAATGTAAGTCACATACGAAGTTAATTATAAAGGTTACTGAATATAACTATCAATATAAATAAATCAGAAATAACAATAAAACAAAGACAATTTTCAACGAGCGGTCCTATTACATTGAAAATTGTCTTTGTTTTATTGTTATTTCTGATTTATTTATATTGATAGTTATATTCAGTAACCTTTATAATTAACTTTGTATTTACCTTTTATTTGTCTGGTTACTGCGGCACTTTCCATTTTGTCGGACATTCTCCAATATTTTGGTTATTTATAAATGTAAGTCACATACAAGTAAATGTAAGTCACATACAAGTTGATGTTAGTCACATACAAGTAAATGTAAGTCACATATATAGTAAATGAATGTTACATAAAAGTAAATGAATGTCACATAAAAGTAAATGAATGTCACATAAAAGTAAATGAATGTCACATAAAAGTAAATGAATGTCACATAAATGTAAATGAATGATAAAAGTAATGAATGTCACATAAAAGTAAATAAATGTTACATAAAAGTAAATGAATGTCACATAAAAGTAAATGAATGTTACATAAAAGTAATGAATGTCACATACAGTAAATTAATGAGACATAAAAGTAAATGAATGTCTCATAAAATAAACTATTGTCACATAAAATTAAATGTATGTCTAAGATTGTACATTTTTTTCTTATTTCTTTTTCACACATTGTAAATATAAAGAGAAGAATATTAGCAATAAAAATAATTACAGGTTTTGGAATGAAATACACAGGGAAAGAAGGGAGAGTTGAAAAATTGAGCAACAGCAGAGGAAGAGACCAAATCATTTGGGACCTTGTGAGCACAGATGATGGGAACAGTGCAACACAGAAATCATTGGAGAGACTCCATCGAGACCAGCACCGTGCAGAGGTGATGGGGCTTAGTTCAGCCATCAGGGGCTGGAAACTAAGACTGGTTGGGCAGTCCCATTCGAGCAGGACCATAGTCCTGCCCAAGTAAGCAGAGTGCTGAAGACAGAGGCATCCAGCCAAAAGGCGCACAGATAATCAGGATTCCACGCACAAAACACAATGGAAACATGTCTACATCTATAAATAGTTATGGTGCCTGCCCTGTGGCGGACGTTCAGGCAGGGACGGTGCCGGGCCCTATACCTCGAAAGGGCCCAACCTCAGTTACTGGAAGTCCTTCTCAATTGCCCCGAGGAGCCAGGAGGCAAGGAAATAGAGCTACTGGCCAAACAAACAAACGACCAATACAAAAGACAGTGAGTTTTATTAAGGAGACAGAATTACAGATATAGACATGTTTCAAGTGAACGAAAGAAGAAGAAATTGGAGAGAAAGTAGCAGCCCTATGTTTCACAGGGACTGACATAAATATACATTAAAATATAAACGATCGTATCCATATATTATTATTTGTTAACAATAATTCAACATCTGTGGATTATCTCACTTATCTCCACAACCTGTTTTAACATACGACACACCAAAGTTCTTCACAAAATTCCCCGGCACACTAGAAGTAAAACGATATATATTTTCTTGTAATTTGATACAAATGTTATAATTTATTTGATAAATATAAGTACATAACAACTATACCAATACATTTTATTGTATATGTCTTATATAATCAATAACATACATAATAGTTGGTAGCACAGGTAATAGTCAATTCACTTTGCAAATCCCACTCATTGAACTAGGTGGTTCAAACGCTGACCATCCACATTGTACTGGCAATATGATTGAATGCATACCTAAAAATTCAACAATATTTGAATAGCAACACTCTGTATATATCACACTTCAATTATTTATTATTTTTTGTATAATACATAATATGAAATATTAACAATAATATAAATTTCTTCACTGTGACAGAACATCTATCATCAGCTCATATCACACTGGTGTGTCGTGGTACACTGGTTGTGGAGCACTCGATTTTCAGAATATTAGTGAAAACACAACAAAATCAGGAAGACTTAAAACTGGATACACAATGTGTATCATTGCTATATTTAAACATTCTTTCTGTGGAATTTTTTCTATAATATTGGATGTGAATAATAAAGCTAAACAAAATCCAAAAGGGTTGATTGACATCACTGTACTCGGACTTCCCATACATACTTTGCCCGTCTCAGCAAAGCGACATGAGTCCTCCCATACTAGTAGTATCTGTAGTAGAACATTCTATGACCAAAAGCAGTCTTTAGTTTATACAGTTTAACAATGATTGCAGTAATACTGATTTTACATAGAGATTAGGAGTCAAAGTTAATCTATAACAATATTTCTGAGAGTTGACAGAATAATTGTTACACTTTTGTCTAGGAGCTGACATAGCTGTGACCTGCATTTTCACGCAAACTTGCAAGACCTATTCAAAAAGTTTCATGGCATCCTTGGTTTATCTAGAGTCTAGTTATCTCCTAACCAAGAATGTTATTCATAAAATTTAAATATGCAGCTTCAGAGGATCTCAGAAAAATGCACCTTTAAACAAGACATGACCTGGAATCTAACCTGCAGCCTCTTGAACGCAAGATATATAGCTTAACCACTTGTGTGATCAATCATTATACATCCAGTACTTGCTCTGTGAGCAGCCAGACTGAGATGCTCCTGCAGTATCTTCTCATCCACAGTTTAACACGTCTACACAGCGTCCGGTAGTATATGTTCTAGTGTCTTGCTTTAATTGTTACCAGAGTATCTTCTGTAATCTGAATGTTATATTTAGTCATGGTTGTTTGGCCTCTATTTATTTTGTGGCTGCATTCTTGAATGACATTTTGACTGCCTATTTCCAGCTTTTGGTGCATATATTTTATTGTGTGCGCAAATGCCGTCTTTTCAAGTCATTTGGGCGGCCATCATTTTCTACTTCGACAGTAGGGCAGTATATCTTATACTTGACCGAAGCTGGTTTTCATGGGGTCTCCATCAGGTTTCCTTTGTTTTAAAGTAAATGTACAACATATTGTAACTTCAAAATATTTCTGCTTGTGTGTGCTGAGTATATTGTAGAACTTATTGCCTCTTTTATTTCGGTGGTCCATCGTTTTAGTGGTCGACCTCTAGGTCTGCCTTCACTTATCTGTGTAGCATAGCTTGCTGTGGTATGCTGTCTGCTGATGTGTGCAAAACATTAAATCTGTTGTCTCTGAATATATTCCAAGATTGGGATGTTGTCAGTTCTTTGTCTAATGTCCTCATTTCTCACTCTGTCTCTTAAAAATATTCCTAGAATTCTGCGTAAGCATGCCATTTCAGCTGTTACATTTAGTTTACGTATGTCTTGTGTCTTTGTCCATGTTTGGCATTGGTAGCACAGTGTTGGAACAATAATCATTTTGAATAGTATTATTTATATGTATAAATTTATCTATATGTCAACTGTCAATTCTTTTAAATCAAAAGGCATAGAAGATTGACTTCATTGTACTCTGGTTTATACATACGTACCCCCCCCCCCCCCAATCTCAACAAAGCAGCCTGTTGAGAGTACCGCTAATCGCACTAACTCATTTTCAAGCAATAATAACCAAGGATTTTTTTTTAAATGCACTTGTGATAATACATCATGGTACAGTATCAAACATGCAACCTTGTGAAAATAAGGCAAATTACTTACACGGTGAATATGTGATATGGTAGTATCATAGCATATAATGTAAGAGTCTGAGATATTTCAATACAATTTGTTTTGTATCTGTGTTTCAATCAAGGTTTATATTTTATAATGACAAGAGAATAAATGACTTGGTAAAAATAGCATTATTTTTTAGTGATGATGACCAGATGCCAATTGCTCAAATAATAAATGTGTTGACTCAAGTTGTGAGACAAATCAATGTCAACTGGACAGATTGGGATTGATGTCAACTGGACAGATTGGGATTGATGTCAACTGGACAGACTGGGATTAATGTCAACTGGACAGACTGGGATTGATGCCAACTGGACAGACTGGGATTGATGCCAACTGGACAGACTGGGATTAATGTCAACTGGACAGACTGGGATTGATATCAACTGGACAGACTGGGATTGAAATCAACTGGACAGACTGGGATTGATATCAACTGGACAGACTGGGATTGATATCAACTGGACAGACTGGGATTGATGTCAACTGGACAGAATGGGATTGATGCCAACTGGACAGACTGGGATTGATGCCAACTGGACAGAATGGGATTGATGCCAACTGGACAGACTGGGATTGATGCCAACTGGACAGACTGGGATTGATGCCAACTGGACAGACTGGGATTGATGTCAACTGGACAGAATGGGATTGATGCCAACTGGACAGACTGGGATTGATGCCAACTGGACAAACTGGGATTGATGCCAACTGATAAATAGGCAAGTATGGCCACAGTATCAAAAGGTACCGTACATCAATGGATCATTCTGACATAGTCAATGCACTGAGGGATCTTATCCATTCAGAAGTGTGAAAAAAGGTCACTTACAATACTGTGGGAGATTGAAGTAAAGATTAAAACAGCTAGAAAATTTTTTTTTTTAAATAGATATATCAAGTGAATGATAAATGAACACCCAATTGGAGCTGTGGATTTATTGAGATAATGGTTGAAGGTAGTTATAGATGTGTCTGGTGTGCAATGCTGATAACATGCACTTATAACAGAATCTTTTGTTGCTAAGCCACCAAGTGAGATAATCAGAATTTTAAACTACAAACGAAGAGAGATGATACAAACATACCGACATGAAACAACTGTATATTTAAATAAGAACCAATGAATGTTCTCAAACTACTGTTATCTATGAGAATAAAAACACAGAAAATATATATTCTGCTTATCCAGATTTTTAAAAAAGATATAGTCTATGTCCAAATGTGTAGATCAAAAAAATTTCATGTGTCGAGGTAGTACTGTAGTATTTTGTAGCACCACATTCTATGACCTTATAATGTTTAATCATTTTCATTGTAATAATAATGATATCACATAGTGATGACGAGTCAAAGTTAATTTGTAACAAGATTGCTGAGAGTTGACAGAATAATTGCTATACTTTTGTTTAGTTGCTTGCACATCTGTGACCCTGCATTTTCACACAAACTTGCAAGAGCTGTTCAAAAAGTTCCACCACTCTTTTTGGCTTATGTAAACATAGTCACCCCCTTCTAACTAGTTCATTTGACAGTTGCACCATGAGTGGATGAAGTATAGTGTGGTTTCACACCTGCAGGGAACTAAGTGAATATGTTGCCCAAGTAACGCAGGAGTTCAGGGTAATGAAAGAATTGACAGAATGGCTTCAAGAGCACCCATTTCATAAATAATTACATACAAGGGCATTTTAATTCCCTAAATATGCATCATTGAATGTGTATGTTTTCAGTCTCGTTGTCAACATCTTCATGTTGCAATGAATTTATGACTGCTTTAATTAAGTCAGCTTTATCTCTTTTCAGTACGCATTTAGATATTAACTTGTAAATGAAATTAATGTGAGAGGTTATTGATTTTCCATGTACAGAATAAAGGAACTGGGCTTAAAATGTAGCATTGCCTAAAATGAGTGCTACTGTGAGATTAGTAGAATGTTTGTCAATCAATAGAGAATTGGAACTATTAGTCATTGTGTAATGGTTGGTTACTGATCCAGGGTCTATGGGCTAATGCACTTTGACCCACTGTGTAATGGTAGATACACTCATGTGGAGATCAGAGGCCATATGGATGTGTCTAACAGTTGGTGGACAAGAATTTTATTAAAAGATTTTAAGAGTTTGAAATTACTTGAGGAGATAGTAAAGGAAAAAAATTGAGCGGAGGATAAGAAATTGCAGGCTGAGGGAACTATCTGCATACAGACTCTTTGCATGTAAGTTCAAACCTCTTTAGTCGCCTACTAAAATATATATTTTAGAAATAGATTTCCCTTAACCTGTTTTCATTTCATGAATCTCTTTGAATGTTCTGAATTTCATATACAAATTATGCCGATTGCCATAAATCTCCAGAAACATTTTTTCATCAGGTATGCAAGCAATCAACTACAAAATGATTTTTTATTTGAGCTGTAGAGCGTGAATATGCTGTGTTACAGTTTCAGTTGCACTTCCATTTTCAGCATGTATGTAATTCAGATAAGGTTCCCATGACAGCAATCATTAACAGAATAATATGAGAATAGAGAAAATGGTGGCAACTAAAGCAAATCCTTCAATAGACGGATGATCACACTGACCACAAGTTGATATGGAATCCCATCGTCATGTAATTTCAAAAGTTCTGGAAATTTTTCGACTGATCTTATTATCAGAATTCACATCCACCTACAAAATGATAGCAATTAAAAAATCTCTCTTAAAAATCATACTTCAAATCATCAACCACAAAATTGATATGGCAATATAAAGGCACATATGGTCTGAATACGTAAAGGAGATTCTAGGTAACATAAATAATTTATGCCCACAAGAATAAAGAACATAATAGACAACACTAAACTAATGTTCACAAGAGTAAAGAACATAATGGACAACACTAAACTGATGTTCACAGGAACAAAGAACATAATGGACAACACTAAACTGATGTTCACAAGAGTAAAGAACATAATGGACAACACTAAACTGATGTTCACAGGAACAAAGAACATAATGGACAACACTAAACTCGTGCCCACAATCACAACAAACAACACTAAGCTGATGAACACAAGGACAAAAAAACATAATGGACAACACTAAACCGATGCTCCAAGGACAATGAATATAATGGACAACACTAAACCGATGTCCTCCGCCGAAGATGGATGTGTTGGGCCATTGGTGCAAATAAAACGGCAACACAATGCATTTCCATTCTCTGGACAATATTCATCTGGAAATCTTGTAGGACCATTGTCCTGTTACAAGAGAAATCCAGCGGGAGTTTGAGAATGAACGCTGAAGAAGAAGAAACTGATGTCCACAATGACACAGAACATAATTGACAACACTAAATTAATGTATACACGGACAAAGAATATAATAGACAACCAAAATTAAACTAATGCCCATAAATTTAGAAACCATGTGACACGCAAAGAAAGTCAATGACTTTTTTTTGAGGAATCAGGAAACCATGGAAGAAGATTTGTCACAAAAGTGGGACAAAAAATAAAATAGGTTAAGAACCAGTGCTTTAAATAACCTTGACAATTAAGTACAATTACAATAAACAACATGTATATAACATATTTACTCGTATATACATTTTCACATCAAAATAGTTAAATTTTATACAATTTGTTTCCTTGAGATAAAAATATTCCTGGATTGTCTGTTTTTAACTGCCTTAAGAAGCTTAGCAAAAATTAACAAAATGTTTGCAATTAAACTAAATTTTTCAATTGTTATCTATTTTTGTTTTTAAAATGCCATTAGATGAAACTTAAAAACTACACCTGTAATTAACAAATATTTTAAGCTGAAATTTCTTCTTTAAATGCCTTAGATGAAACTTATTGTTTTGATCCCCAGAGATTACAGGTGATTAGTTACTTCATATATGCAATGGGGTGGCATCTCCTGAGATTTTTTTTTCATACCCAGAATAACTCTCATCAGTGTGTAATGCTTAGAAAAAAAGTCTCCTACTCAAGGGGGTAAAAGATGAAACACCAAAATGAACATACAAATTAAACATACAATTAAAATACAGGGATTTTAACTGGAATTTCAAGTTTACAAAATTTCAACCAAAGAAGAATTTAGATTTTTATTTCATATCTTTAATTAAGTTGACACACGGATGATCTATGCTTGAATCTCAACACACTATTACATGAATGTTGATAGTGAGACTATGTGCATTTGTTCATAAAAAATAAGTTTGTGTTTCTGTTTCCCATTTGTATGTTTCTTGAAAACGATCCCTGTTGGACCGCAACATAGAAAAAGTCCTTGTTCCTTTGTTTGTTGTTATGTATTTTATACACTAGTTTTATTATTCGATAGAATATCC